>CM040126.1:372783456-373383456 GCA_022559845.1 Amorphophallus konjac | reverse complement strand
CCCGAGGAGAAGGAGGTGGAAGGCCTCTTGGTCTCGTCAGGGGTTGCAGAGAGAGCTCAGCTGGCACCTTCCGCAGACCTCCCGTCTTCCTCTTCCCAACCTGATGTTACGCCATGGGCGGACATTGACAGTGAGGTGACTTTTGAAGTAGCTCCAGTTCCTTCTCCTGGCTTCGCTTCCTCTGAGAGTTTTGTCTGGCAAAATCTTGACATGCTGCGCCAGTTGGTGGAGTCCCAGCCTGGACTGACTTATCTGCGACTGAAGGAGATAGCCGAGCGTTTCACCGCTGGTCTACAGGCGATGGGCTGTCCCATGGAAATATGGACCCAGCGGATTATATTGTTGTTAAAGTTTATACATCGCCGGGACTTCTTGGCGCATATTATGTCTGACAGACTGACAGCTTTGAAGTTGCAAAGGAAGGAGTGCAAATCTGAGCTGGAGAAGACGGACTCTGTTCTTCAGGAGCGCCAATGCCAACTGCAGTCTCTGGCGCAGCGGGAGCAGTTCGTGCGCAGCCGGATAACCATCCTGGAGGCTGAACTGTTTGACCTCCGGGCTGAACTGCCGCAGATAACAACTTCTCGGCCGCAGCTTGCGGAGGAGGTAGCCCTGTTGGAGGGGCAGGTGGCGTCCTTTCAGGACGAGTCTGCTCGGTTGCAGGCGGAGGAGGCTCGACTTCATGAGCTGGGGGCTGCCCCGTATGTAGGGCTTCTGGCCTTCGAAGACATATTCCGGCGCCCGTGAATATCTGTTTTCCCCTTTTTGTAATACAATTCCCCCTCAGGGGCCCTTCTTGTATTTCCTTTTTTTTATTCAATGAAAAGGAATCTTTATACCAGTCTCATATGTGGTTTGTTCTTAACTTATCGCACCGTCAATATACGACGATTTGGCAGCGGTTTCAGCGGTCCCTATGGGAATAACCCGTACCTAGCAGGAGAGCGTCCACCCTTTCAGAGAAAGGATGGGGAACTCGCTCCACCGCGCGACGGTATCCGGAGGGTGCCTAAACCCAATCCTGGGGGTAGCTGAATAAAAGAGGTTTAGAACATCGTTTGGAACAAACAGATGGTTCACCTCAGACAGGTTTCAAAGCTGGTCGGGGCAATGTATCAAACGACCAGTGACGGACTTTATCATCGATATTGGGTTTATACCGACGCAAAGGAATTTCATAAGTTTCATCAGGATAGACGTAAGGTCTAAACTGGGTAGACTTGATCACAGGTGGGACGTGAAAAGGGTATGTGGTTTTCATCAGGACAGACGCAAAATCTGAACTGGACAAGTTTTCATCATTGACCGGGCAATGCACCGATTGACCAATGGTTAGTTTCATTATCGATATGGGGTTTATATCGATGCAAAGGGATTTCATAAGTTTCATCAGGTTAGACGTAAGGTCTAAACTGGACAGGGTTTCATCATTGGTCGGGTAAGGTGCCGGTCGATCAATAGCTGGTTTCATCATCGATATTGGATCTATATCGATGCGAAGGAATTTCACAAGTTTCATCAGGATAGACGTAAGGTCTAAACTGGACAGGGTTTCATCATTGGTCGGGCAAGGTGCCGGTCGATCAATAGCTGGTTTCATCATCGATATTGGATTTATATCGATGCGAAGGAATCTCATAAGTTTCATCAGGATAGACGTAAGGTCTATTCCAACAGGTTCTATTGCGGGTGGGACTTTGCCAAGAAATACGTAGGTTTCATCGGGATAGGCGTAGGGTCTATCCTGGTAGGGTTTTATCGCTGACCGGGCAAGGAGCCGATCGGTCAAGGGATGGTTTAGGAGTCTGATCAGGACAGACGTAAGGTCTGAACTGGCCAGGCTTTATCAGACTGGTGACCGGTTTTATTGTCGGTGGGACACGTGAAAAGAGGGTATGTAGATTTCATCAGGGTAGACGTAAGATCTACCCCGGAAAGGCTTTATCATCGGCGGGGCATAGAGCCAGATGACCGACGGAAGGCCTCATCAGTGAAGGGGAGGTAAAGGCAACGTGCCGGTTAGCATGGAACTTCTGAATTACCACATTACCGACCCAGGCGCCCTTTCGGGTTTTCGCCGGAGCCAGCCCCCTCTTGCTTTTGCCCACGCGCCCTTTCGGGTTTTCACGTGACGGGGTACCCGATTTTGCCTGCAGTGCCCTTTCGGGTTTTCACCACAGCTGGGTTTTAGCCCTTTTTGCCCTTGTCCAGAATGCCTGAACAAGTCTGGCGGGGTATCTCTATTTTCAACCCCATTTTTTTTTATATACTTTCTTTTTGCGTTTTCTTTCTCTTTTCCTTTTTCATTGTCTTTTCCGGGACCAGAACTTTCATCCTATGGACCACGGCGCCATATGTTTATTGTGGACACACGATCGTTGATGTGGGTGCCAACATCAATGCAAAGGAAAGTAGGGTTTCATGATCTATCCAGACGAAAAGGTCCGAATTGATTCAGAGGATATGAATAGCAGCTCGGGCACGAGGCCGTTTGCCAAGAATATGAGTTTCATCGTTAATGTGGGGTTCAACATTAACGCGAAGGAATATAGTTTCATGATCTATCCAGACGGAGGGTCTGAATAGATTCAAAGAGCAGTGTTGTGCTATGTCAGAGCGGGCGGAAGGTCCACCCTGGATGGATTTTAGCGTCGATCAGGCAGCGTGCCAATCGATCGATAACAGGTTTCATCATTGGTATTGGCTCATCCCAATGCAAGGATTTCATATGTTTCATCAGGATAGACGTAGGGTCTAAACTGGATAAGGTTTTATCATTGATACTGGGCGAAATGCCGATCGATCAATGGCGGGTTTCATCATCGGTATTGGATTTATACCAATGCAAGGAGTTCATGGATTTCATCAGGATAGACAGAAGGTCTAAACTGGATAGGTTTCATCATAGATCGGGCAGTGTGCCAATCGATCAACAGCAGGTTTCATCGCGGCGGGACGTAAAGAGACCTGTAGATCTAGTCGGAATAGACGCAAGGTCTAAACCGGACAGGGTTTCATCGCTGATCGGGCAAAGTGCCGGTCGATCAGCATCAGGTTTCATCATTAGTATTGGGTTTATACCAATGCAAGGATTTCATAGGTTTCATCGGGATAGACGTAAGGTCTAAACCGGACAGGGTTTCATTGTTGATCGGGCAGTGTGCCAATCGGTCAACAGCAGGTTTCATCGCGGTGAGACGTAGGATAGGTTTCATTGGGATAGACGTAAGGTCTAAACCAGACGGGGTTTCATTGTTGTGGGTCTTGGACAGAAACAAGTGAAAGTGTTTTATCAGGACAGACGGAAGGTCTATCCCGAGGTGGGCCTATTATCGAGGGAATTTTTCTCGAGCAATGCATGAAGGCTTCAACAGAATAGACGTAAGGTCCATTCCGGATGGGTTTAATCGTTGATCGGGCAAGGCGCCGGTCGATCGACGAGGAGTTTTATGGTGGGAGGTGAGGCTTTCTTTGGAATCACCACATTACCGACTCAAGCGCCCTTTCGGGTTTTCGCCGGAGCCGGCCCCCTCTTGCTTTTGCCCACGCGCCGTTTCGGGTTTTCACGTGGCGGGGTACCCGATTTTGCCTGCAGTGCCCTTTCGGGTTTTCACCACAGCTGGGTTTTGGGCCATTTTTGCACTTGTCCCTAATATAGGAGCAAGTCTGGCGGGGTATCTCTATTTTTAACCCCATTTTTTATTACTTTTACTTCTTTTTTTTTTGTTCTTTCTTCTTCCTTCCTTTTTAGAGGGTGACAGGTGGGAATGCCACCAGCTTAAGATGAGGGTAGCTTGGTTAGGGCGGAGTGCCACTAGACCAAGAAAAGGGTAGCTCGGCTAGGGCAGAGTGCCGCTAGACCAAGGAAATGGGTAGCTCGGCTAGGGCGGAGTGCCGCTAGACGAAGAAAGGGTGTAGCTTGGCTAGGGCGGAGTGCCGCTAGACCAAGGAAGGGGTAGCTTTGCTAGGGCGGAGTGCCGCTAGACGAAGAAATGGGTAGCTCGGCTAGGGCGGAGTGCCGCTATACCAAGAAATGGGTAGCTCAGTTAGGGCGGAGTGCCGCTATACCAAGAGATGGGTAGCTCGGCTAGGGCGGAGTGCCACTAGACCAAGGAAAGGGTAGCTTGGTTAGGGCGGAGTGCCGCTAGACCAAGGAAGGGGTAGCTTTGTCTGATCACTCGGGGAATGCCGGTTGTGCCGCATGATACAGCTTTAGATGTCTTCTGTTGAGTGGGGAGAATTGGATTTCCCCTCGATGGTTAACAACCACGTAGGCCCCTCCTTCGTAGACCCTCTGTATCACATAAGGACCTTCCCAATTAACATTCAGCTTTCCTTTTGGGTTGGACGCCATGACTTCTTTTTTCTTGACCATGACGAGGTCACCTTTCTTGAATTCTCGTGCTCTTACGAGTTTGTTGAATGCAGCGGCCATGCGGGCCTGATACATTTGGATACTCTTCTGGGCTTGGAGGCGCTTCCCTTCCAATTCAGTCAGTTCTTCTAGTCTTCTTTCTGCATTGGTCTGTTCGCCACGGGCCAGGCCATATTGGACTGCCACTCTGAGTGACGGGACTTCCAGCTCTAGCGGACCCACTGCCTCTGAGCCGTATACCCAGCGAGTATGGTGAGCACCCTGTAGGTGTCTTGAAGACGGTGCGGTATGCCCGCAGAGCTTCATACATTTTCTCTTCCCAGTCCTTCTTATTGGAACCGACGACCTTGGCCAGCAAGGTGCAGAGAGTCTTGTTAAAAGCTTCTGCCAATCCGTTTGCCTGTGGATTGTAAGGAGTGGAGGTTCTCCATTCGATCTTATACTTCTCAGCAAGCCGATAGACCTTCTGATTTCTGAAATGACTTCCATTGTCAGATATTATTCGGCTGGGGATCCCGAACCGGAAGATAATGTTCTGCTTGATGAATCTGGCGACCAGTTCACCAGTCACTTCTCTTAATGCTATAGCCTCCGCCCATCTGGAGAAGTAATCTGTTATGGCCAGTATGTACTTATGTCCGGCCGAGGAAGTCGGCAGTGGCCCGACTACATCAGTTCCCCATTGTGCAAATGGCCAGCTGGGAACTGTAGGGTGCAGAGTTGTAGGAGGCCTTCTAGGCACAGTAGCATGCTCCTGGCATTTCTGGCATGATTTTACAAATTTACAGCAGTCTTCAAACATGGTGGGCCAATAGTAGCCCAGCTTCTTGATTTCTATCTTCATCTTGGGACCAGCCTGGTGGGCACCTGTTGTCCCAGCATGTATCTCTTTCATCGCTTGCCAGGCTTCCTCAGTGGACAGACAGCGGAGTAGAATCTTCTTGCGTGCATCTGCCATTATTCGGAACAAAATTCCATTCCTGAGTTCATAAGAATCTTTGATTCTCAGGAGTTTCATCTTTTCTTCTCTTATCTGCGGCAGTTGTTGGTGTAGAAACCACTGCAGCAGGTGCTGTCTCCAATCTGGCGCTTGTTCTGTGCTGATGGTGGCAACTTCGTTTTCTTCGGGGCACCCTTCTAGCATACTGGGGACTTGCCACCGGTTCATAACGACAATGTTCAGTGTCTTATTTGACGGAACTGCTAGTGAGCTGGCCAGCTTTGCCAGTGCATCAGCCTGGGCATTGTGTCCACGGCCCACATGCTTGAGCTCAATATGGTAGAATTTCGCCATGAGGCGCACAGCTTTTTGGTGGTAGGGACTCAGTTCTGGCTTCCGCACTTCGAACTCCCCTTGGATCTGTTTTATTATCAACATCGAATCGCCGAATACCTGGAGCATTTGGATACCCATGTTGAGGCTTATATATAGCCCGATTATCAGAGCTTTATACTCGGCCTCATTATTGGTGCAGGGCTTGTTTATAGAACAGGAAGTATGCACGACCTCCCCTTCTAGTGATTTCAGCACAATACCGGCTCCAGCCCGTATTCTGGTCTTTCCATCGGAGTCTGTCTCTGTTCTAGATGCTCCATCAAAGAATAGTTGCCACATAACTGACTGGGCTTGGCAGGCCTCGAGTGTTTCATCATCGGGTAACTCAGTCCCTAGCATATCATTTTCCGGCACAGGATGCTCTGCGAAGAAATCAGCCACGGCCTATCCTTTTATTGCCCTTTGGGGTGTATAGGTAATATCGAATTCCATCAGGATCACTGCCCATTTGCCCAACCGGCCCTTCAGAACTGGCTGAGTCAATATATATTTGAGCGGGTCTGCTGCAGATATCAATCTGACTTCATGTGACAACATATAGTGTCGGAGCTTTTTGACAGCAAAGACTAGTGCCAAGCAGGTCTTCTCTATGTAGCTGTAGCTTTCTTCAGTTCTAATCAGCCTCCTACTTAGGTAGTACAAGGCTTGTTCTTTGCCTTCTTCATTTATCTGTGCCAGTATTGCCCCCAGGGAACAGTATGTGGCTGCGATATACAGTATCAAGGGCCTGCCCTTAATTGGTGCCCCCAGCACCGGAGGGGTCTTGAGATATTCTTTCAGCTTCTCAAAGGCTTCCTGACAGCCATCGTCCCAGAGGAACGACACATCTTTCATCATGAGCTTGTGAAAGGGGTGGCATCTTCCCGACAGATTTGATATAAATCGTCGGATATAGGCCAGACGCCCTTGCAGAGATCTCAGCTCGGACAGATTCCTTGGCGGAGGGAGCTCCTGGATAGCCTTAATCTTGGATGGGTCAATTTCAATACCCCTATGACGGACAATAAACCCGAGGAATTTTCCACTGGACACGCCGAAGGCGCATTTCATGGGGTTCATCTTGAGTTCATATTTACGCAGCCTCTGGAATACTACCCTCAGGTCTTGCAAATGGTCTTCTCTTCTTTTAGTTTTTACTACCAAATCATCAATGTAGCACTCTACTTTCTTGAAGAGCAAATCATCAAAGATCCTGGTCATAGCTCTTTGGTAGGTAGCGCCGGCATTCTTGAGGCCAAACGGCATCCTTTTGTAGTGGAATATCCCCTTCGGGGTACGGAATGCAGTGTGCACTCTGTCTTCCTCAGCAATCCAGATTTGGTTATATCCGGATGACCCATCCATAAATGATAGGGCCTCATGACCAGTAGTCGCATCGATCATCACTTCAGTGATTGGTACTGGGAAGTCATCCTTGGGGCAAGCCTTATTAAGGTCCCGGAAATCAACACATATTCTGATCTGCCCATTCTTCTTCTTTACGGGCACTATATTGGCTAGCCATGTAGTGTATTGATTTTCTTCAACAAAGCCTACATCAATTAGCTTGTCAACCTCTTTGTTAATCTGATTTATCAGTTTAGGACGCATTCTCCTGGAAGGCTGCTTTACAGGGTTAGCCTCTGGGTTTATTGCTAATCGATGCTGTGCCACATCAGAACTTAGTCCCGGCATTTCATCATATGTCCATGCAAAGCAGTCCCGGAATTCTTTCAAGAACTGTATGTACTGTTCCCTGGTAGCTGGCTCCAGCAGTGCACTGAGGAATGTCGGCCTTGGCTCATCTGCGGTTCCCAGATTTATTTCTACAAGCTCATCGACGGTGGCCTGACCTCCATCTTCGACCTCGGGCGGGGCTTCTTGCAAGTCAATGAAGTCTCCCGGGATATAATCTTCTTCAGTTTCATGATTTTCTGTTTCATCATACTGGTCATCAGCGGGTGCCGGCTCATCATATACGGCCAAAATTGTTGTATTCTGTTCAGTATGCCCCGAGGACGTAACTGGATCAGCAGGAAACTCAAAGACGGAGTCTTCCGCCCTTAGAGGCTCTTCTGATGCAGACTCCCTTGAGAGATCATCATTCTGTAGAGCCCGGACTTCTTCTAGGATGCGCTCAAACTCCAGGCATTCCCTCAGCTCTTTGACTGCTTGATCCTCATCCGGGATTCCCGTGTCGAACTTTGCTTCAGCATGGAACAGATCTTCTTTGCAAGGTAGGTCTTCCCAGCGCCAATCTTTCTTTGCTTCATCAGACGTCCCCGTCTCCGGCTGACTGTGTGGGGCTTCATTGTTCATTATGGATTGATAAATGATTTCTTCATCTTCCGAGGGGTACTTGTCATATCCCACCTCGAGAGGGTCTTCATGCTGGTAGGAGACAGATATGACATCCACCTGAGCTTCATAGTATTCTTGAAGGGTATAACCCAATCCTGGATGCTGAGTGATCTTCCTCAGTTCTTTATTATCCCGAGGCGGATCCCATAGCTCCTGGAACGCCTTCTTTTGGGCAGCAGGTTGTAGTGATGGCATCTGCATCTTAGAGAACATCTGCGAAACCCGTCGGATAGTATAATCTAAGCCTGTAATTGGCACCATCTGGTTTGCAGCCTCTTCAGGGACTATGCAGTCTTGATCATCTTCCTCGACTGATTCCCCAGTGTAGAATATGGTAGGAGGTTCGCAGAAGCGAGGGACTTCCATAGTCTTTAGTGGTAGCACCATCTGGTACTCAAGGCTGACGATGGGTTTAAATAAACCCTGCGGCACCTCTACTTGTGTGTACTTTTCTTTCATTTCTTCATTGATATCATCCGGGTGAATGCTAGGAGGAGTGATCCGAGCAAAGTCACCGGCATAAGAGATGTGCGATACCTCATGCTTTTTAATATAGCCCTTTGGTGGCGGTGGAGACCAATTTCTTGCCTTCGTCGCCGGCTTTTTCTGGCTGACCACAGCCTCTTTCTCTTCATCCTTTTGCGACACCTCCGTGTAGTAGGATGCATCGAGCATATGGCACTCGAATACTTCGAAGGGATGCAGATCCGCAAACACCCTCTCTTCTCTTCCTTCATGGCAGTATTTAATGCACTGATGCAGCGTGGACGGCACTATCTGATATTCATGCAGCCACGGTCTCCCCAGCAGCAAGGATGGCAAACTCGGTTTCGGTCTCGATTTCGCCCGGGTCCGAAACCGAGTCGACTCGGTTTCGGTTTCGGCCGAAACCGGCCGAAACCCATATAACAGGTTAAAAAAATTAAAATTAATTCTAAAAAATCTGAAAAAATATCATAAAAAATATAAATAACCACTTAAAATCACAAAAAATCATACAAATCATTACACATGCATTTCACTGTATAAGTTAGTGCAATAACCTTGAAGTAGACAACTACAAAAATTCAACTTCAAACATTGAATATGTGTAAGTCATATTCCATTGTACATTAATAGAAGCAGTACAATAAACCAATTTGGACAAAATAAATGTTACAAAAATTCATTGATTCTTACCTAATATGGATAATAATTACTAGAAGAACCTTCTCCCTCATCGTCTGGCCCTTGATGTCGATACCCATAACCAGGTTGCATGTATGGTCTATATTCACTATAACCAAACAATGAGGTAGCCAAGTCCTGCATCCCTCTCTCGGGCCGTCTCTTCTTTTTCTGGGAATTTGGCTTTATTGGCTCCTGCCCCTAGAAGGGTTCAGTCTCAGCTTTTTCTTGTTTTGCCTCTGACTGCTCTTTAATTTTCAATTCTTCGAGCTGTTCCCAGAGTATACAGTCTTTCACCAGCAGGTGCCCGGGCTTTTTCTGTTCGTATTCATCGAGCCCATTAATATACTACTGTAGACGCCTGGCTGCCGGACAATACCTTATGCGCAGGTAGGGGGACTTGTCTTCTTCGGTTATGAGTGGGGATCCGGATGACCGGCCCTGTTTCAGCTGTGCGCCATACTGGCTTTACTGGATGTGGTTCGGGTCTTGGTGTGACACCGCGGATAACTGCTCCATTGGTATTGACTGCGGGAGTCTTCTTTCTGTTCTTTATGGGTTTCATCTGCCATCCTTCCTGATCCTTCAGTGGGGTGAGGAAGCAAGCTTCATAAGTATGCCTGGTACATTCTTCAACGGCCTCCTTAGGCAGCTGCTGGTAGATTGAAATCATATTGGCGGCCATTTTTAATGCCGGAGGCTCATGTGGACGAGGTGGCTCTACCTGGTAATCTCCCAGCTGTAGCTCGCTCTTTTTGACCATGCCTTCCATAATATCTTTGAAGACGTAGCAATCTTCAATCGCGTGCCCCAGCGCACGGTGATATGGACAGAACAGTGGATCACCTTTCTTCGCCGCGTCATCGGGTCTCTTTGGCTCAGGCAATGTTACCTTGTTGAACTTGTATGCCCAGTTGAATAGTGCGGCTGTCTTATCTTTCGGGAAAGAGTACGGCTTTCTCATTTTGTTTCTCAGAGAGACCTTATCTTTTCTTTCTGCTGTGTCTGCTGGTGGGGGAGCTTCATCTGCCCCCATCTTCCCTTTCTGTTGTTCGAAGGTTCTGAAATCGACGGTGTTGGCCTCAGAGTGCGTTGGTCGTCGATCATTAGATTTCCCTTTCGGCACAGTTGGAGCATTGGCGATCGGACGCTTAGACAGGAACGTCTCGACCTCCGCTACTATATTGTTCAATCGGTCAAATGTTCTGACATCTGCACCAATCATCTTTTCCAGTACCTCTCTCCTGAGGCTCTGCTTACATATTTGCACTGCATCTTCTTGATGAGGAGGTCTTCTGCATCTCATAGCTAAGTTCCTCCACCTTTTGATGTAATCCAGTGCTGTTTCATCTTGTTTTTGCCTGGTTGCATATAGTTCGGCTATTGTAATTTCTCTTTCCGTGACGTGAAATCTGTCGCGAAACTTTCTTTGCATATCAGGCCAATCGGTCACTGACCCAGCCGGCAGGCTTGAATACCATTCAAAGGCTATCCCGGTGAGGGATGAGCCGAAGAATTTAAGCAGATAAGCTTCATCAGCTGCCAAGTCACCCATGATTGTGGTGTAGTAAGCTATGTGCTCTCTGGGGGAGCCCTGGCCATTAAATTTTTCGAACTTTGGCGGCTTACTGACGCCTGGAGGTAGTCTCTTAGCAGCATACTGGGGAGGATATGGTACCTTGTATACATCGTAGGTACTAGCATCATCACCAGTCTTTTCAGACAGCTTCATCTCCACAATCTTTTCAATCATTAGCTTCTGGGCTATGGCCGGATCTATGTTTTCCTGGAACCAGTGAGCTTGTTGCTGACCATAAGGAGTTGTCATCACAGTTGCGCGCAAGGTAGGCGCGGCGGGCTGCGTCTGAGATACAGAGGGCTGAGCTACCGTCTGCTGCAGAACGGGTTGGCTTGGTGCTTTGCCCTTATCAGCCGGAAGATGATTAGCTGGAATAGCCATTTCTGTTGAGCTGGCAGTCTGCCCCACGGGCTCGGCTTGCTTGGAGACCGGTGTAGCTTCATGCCTCTCATTTAACTGTCTTCTGAGAGCATTGATCTCCTGCTGGTATCTTCTGAACATCATCTGGATCATGGGATCCAGGGTGGACGGGATCTGTACATCTTCTGAAGTCCCTTCAGCATCATCAATGAAGGGATTATCTTCCTCTTCCGCTGTCACCACATTAACTGTCATGGTGGTGATCTTGCGGGTTTCATCATCAGTTTTCATCTTATCTTTCGCCGCTTGGCCTCTTCTTGTGACAGGCCTGGGTCTGGTTGCCCATGGTTGGCGGTTTCGGCCGAAACCGATACGTTTCGGCCGAAACGTATCGGTTTCGGCCATAACCGATACGAAAACGGGCCTAATAACTGTAGCAACCCGAAACGTAAGTGAGATATCGGTTTCGGGCGAAACCGATACTGGTTTCGCCCGAGCCCGGTCGGTTTCGGCCCGAAACCTGTTAGTTTCGGCCGAAACTTGTGATATTCTTTTCGCCTCCCTCCCGAAACCCCACTTCCGCAGAAGTTCCGCCGCTGCTGCAACGGTTTCGGCCGAAACCCTCCCCCCCGCCGTGCTGTGCTGCTGCCGGGTGCTGCTGCCGCCGCTCTGCTGCTGCTGCCGCCGCTCTGCTGCTGCTGTCGTGCTGCACTGCTGCGGCTGCTGCTGTGCTGCAGCTGCTGCCTCCTGCCTGCTGCGGCTGCGGCTGGCCGGCTGCGGCCCGTGCGAGCCTGCTGCCTGCGAGGTGGGCCTGCGACCAAGGCACCAAGCTGCTGCCTGCTGCGGTGCTGCTGCTGCCTCCCTGCCTGCTGAAGCTGCTGGCTGTTGCTGCTGCTGCCGGGCCTCCCTGCCTGTGGAGTGTGGAGCTGCTGTGCGCTGCCGGCTGCTGCTGCTGTGCTTGTTTAGGCCTTTAGGGGGCAGGGGGCTGTCCACACTCCACAAGTCCACATCGACCGTCCGACTGCTACTGCGGAGGTAAATTTTGTGGAGGTAAATTTAGGGTTTTTTATGTTTTGTGTTTTTTTGGTTGAGTTGTTGAATTTTTTTTTGTTGTAGGTTAAATGTTGTATTGTAGGTTAATTTAAAACCATGATTAGATTTTTAACACTCTAATTAAACCCTAATTAGAAGTTTATATTTGGGGCTTTTCTTTAATTAGGTTTAGTAAGGGTCAATTAGGGCGCAATTAAGTTTCATTGACTAATTTGAAGCGGGAGCATGCTGGTAGTTAATTAATTCGAAGGGTGATTAAGGGTTAATTGCTAATTAAGGGTTAATTAGTTCATAAAAATTGGGGCTTTTGTCTAAATCGGTTTGATGGATGGCATGGTAGAACAAATTGGAGAGGAGAATGTTGTGCAGGTGGTGACTGATAATGAAGCCAGTTACAAGGCTGCAGGGAAGAAATTGATGCAAAAGCGCAGTCATTTATATTGGCTCCCATGTGCAGCACATTGTCTTGATCTGATGCTTGAAGACATAGGGAAGGAAAAGCATGTGAAGAAGACAATTGACAAGGCACAAAAAGTCACACAGTATATCTATGGCCATCCTAGGATACTAAATATGTTCAGGGCGCATGCCAGTGGAGGGCGAGATATCATCCGTGCAGGCCCAACCAGATTTGCTTCCAATTTTATTTCTTTGGAGTCTTTGCACAGGTATAAGATTGATCTCAATTCTTGATACTTTATCCTTACTGATATGTAGCAGTTGATGCAGCTTCAATTTTCATTTATCTGCACAGGTATAAGAATGAGCTGAAAGCTTTCATGTACCACAATGCCCTGCGGGAATACATCGACAAGGGCAATGTTGATACACAGATGGATTATCTGGATGTCTGCCACGTCGTGGACGACAACAAATTCTGGGACAGGGTGTCACGGTACTTGAAAGTAGTCACACCTCTCGTGAAGGTCCTAAGAATGGTGGATGGCGATGAGAAGAATGATATGGGCTATCTATACGAGGCCATGGACCGTGCCAAATTGGAGTTGCAGCATTCCCTTCCCAAACATTATGCAAAATGGTGGAAAATTATTGACCAGAGATGGGACAACACATTACACCATGACTTGCATGCAGCTGGTGAGTGATTAATTGTACTGAAATTGAGGTAATGCCTTTATGTTATTTTATAAATTTTATTTAGTTAATTATACACAAATGCAGGTTATTTCTTCAACCCTCGATTTATGTACGGTGCCGATGCACATGTTGATGGCGAGGTGCTTCAAGGGACTTTAAAAGTCATTGGTCGTTTATCGAGGAATCCAGAAAAGAGACTAGAGGCCGAAGTAGAGGTTCGCCTTTATTTGATACTGTCAATAACATGTATAGAATTTATTTAAGTAGTTATGTTAATCTATTACTTTATGTTTGTAGATGAACCATTACAGAATGAGGACTGAGACATATGCTGACTCCCAATTGCAATACGCTGTGGGAAGAGTGAGCCCAGGTATATTTTATTTTTTGGATTTCTTAACCTGATGAATATATATTTTTACAACTAAAATGCATTTTTTTATGGTTGGTGGAACAGCTGACTGGTGGATAATGGTTAACAACCGAGATATGGGTAACAATGCATTGGCTTTCATTGCAATTAGGGTGCTCAGTCAAACAACATCAGCAAGTCAATGTGAAAGAAATTGGAGCACGTTTAGCCTTATACACTCAAAGGTTCGCAATCGGCTAAAGGCTGAACGGTTAGAGAAATTAGTGTACTGCCACTACAATATGAGGTTGAGAATAAAGAATATGAGGTTGAGACAACAGCTGCGAGACAAACGCGCCGCCGGGGATGCCGCCGCAGAAATTGATGTGGATGCCTTATTTGATGATGAGAATCCGTTGCAGTCTTGGGTGGAGACACGAGAGCAGGTTGATGAGCCCGTTTTTGATGATGATGATAGAAGATGGGCAGAGGGCATACTAGATGAAGATGAGCAAAGGGATCCCGAATTAAGAAGAAAATCAAAGAGGGCCAGAGATACTCATGCCCACATGTCTAGGGTTGTTGAGGACACTGAGGAGCAACATGATTTTCAGCCAGCTAGACACTCCGACTCAGATAGCAGGCCAGTCACTCCTAGAATGGGCAAGGCACCTACATCCTTAAGAAGAAGTACATCAGTGCATGGGCAAACTGAGAGAACAAATATTGCTGCTCGAGAGGACCCGGCAATTGAACAGTTAAAGCAGATTTATTTGAGGCACACGCCAAGGGGAACAGGATTCATGTCAAGGGTGCAAGAAGAAAGCACACCGGCACAGGAAAAAGCATCCCCAAAGGCCAAAAGGCGACTGGAGACTGCAGGTTTCGTGATCCTTTGATTTTTTATTTTGGAAAGTAACTTAAATTCTTATTATCAGTTCGAATCAGAAAAGGTTTTGGTAGGAGATAAATTATATATTTTCGTATGTGCCAGGTGCTACAGGTGCTACTACTGGCGGTGGGGATGCTGGTGGTCCTTCCTCCTTCCACGCAGACACAGGCAGAGGATACAGTCAGGGTGAGGGAGGACATGAGTCACAGAGTCAATATGGGCATCCATCAGGTTATGGAGGTGGCCAACAGGAGGCAGCGATTTATCGGTCGTGGGGTTATGAACCATCATTCAACTTCCATCCGGCCAGTTCCTCTTCTCTTCCTCAAGATTCTTATGCTGATACTGGATTCGGCTCAAGCCAACCAAACACTCCAAGAGGGATCCAAAGAGGGATGCAGGACTTGGCTACCTCATTGTTTGGTTATAGTGAATATAGACCATACATGCAACATGGTTATGGGTATCAACATCAAGGGCCATACGATGAGGGAGAAGGTTCTTCTAATAATTATTATCCATATTAGGTAAGAATCAATGAATTTTTGTAACAATTATTTTATCTATTTTGTCTAATTTTGTACTGCTTGTATTAATGTACAATGGAATATTACTTTAACTATCACATGTTCAATGTTTGAAGTTCAATTTTTGTAGTTGTCTACTTCAAAGTTATTGCACTAACTTATTCAGTCAAATGCATGTGTAATGATTTTTGTGATTTTAAGTGATTATTAATATTTTTTATGATTTTTTATCATATTTTTTAGAATTAATTTAATTTTTTTGACCTTTTATATGGGTTTCGGCCGGTTTCGGCCGAAACCGAAACCGAAACCGAGTCAACTCGGTTTCGGACCCGGGCGAAACCGAGACCGAAACCGAGTTTGCCATCCTTGTGGTTGCCAGCCTGAGTAGCTCGTCCGGTTGAGTTGGTAGCATGTCTTGCCCCCTGACAAGTCCAGCCATGTTACAGGTGAAGATCTGCATCTTTCCCTTCTGCCTGTAGACTTTTCTTTTTGCCTGGTCGGGGTATTTGAGTCGGTCAAAGACCGATATTCTTTCTTCAGGTTCTTCCCCACACAGGTCTTCTTTCCCATATCCGGCCCTGCGGCCTTCCCCATAATCATTGGAATCGGAGGAGGAGACTCCGAGCATCACTTCTTGAAGGGTTTCTTCCTCTTCTTCATCCACGGTGCCCAGGGCACAGGATAATCTTTGCTGACCGAGGGCAGAGTTCCCCAGGTAGTGGAAGTAGTCTTGGACTACTTGTTTCATCTCCTCTGGGTTGTGCCTTTGTGGCTCTGGTTGGAGCATCAGCCTTTCCTGGCCTCTTTGCTGATGAGCCAGTCTTGCCACCTGAGCATTCAGATGCTCGGCTTTGGAATATCTAAATATATCAGCCTGTCTGGCACAGGCTCTTGGTCTTCTTGGAATGGCAGCAGCGATTGGTTCGCTTGTTCTCATTCTTTCTTCTTTCTCAAATCTTCTGTCGCCATCCTGACAGCAGTTGACAGCAGCATCATAGTTCTTCCTTTGCCATCTTCTGCCCCCAGCCCTGGGATGGGGGACCGAGAGGTCTTGCTTCTGCTCATATTTTCTGCCCCTCATCCTGGGGCGAACAGTGGTTCTTTCTTCATTTTCTTTCTCATCTTTCTTACCCCAAGCCCTGGGGTAAACAGCAGCATCATCTCTTATGTCTTTTCCTTCTCTTCTTCTGCTTCCTGCCCTGAAGCGGGCAACAGCATCCTCGGTAGCTTTCCCCTTATCTCGAGTTGGGGCCCAACTCTGAATCTTCTTTGGTCGCCAGACCTGTTTATATCTTGCTGGCTTGGGCGCCAGCGGCTTCCTCTCATCAGTTTCCCAGTTGGCCCTCCTGGTGGCCAGAACTTGGAACTTGTTGTCGATCTGGACGGTCGGGACAATCCTGTCCGGCCGGACTTCTCTCGGGCGACCGCTGAGGTTCACCCTAACGTCACCCATCATCATCGTCTTCCCAGAATTTGAAAGACGACGGTCGGCAGCAGCATACTGGCTCCTCCGGTTAGTTCTTTTCTTCATTTGGGCAGCAGCGGAGACCGTGTCCCTCCTTCGAACATGATGAACATAGCAGGCGACGGCTGTCGAGGTCGTCCTCTCTGGTAAGCTACCCTTGTTATCAGCAGTCTTCATCGGGGCACTTGCAGCAGTGCCTTGCTCGTTGTTGTCGACCTGCAGAAGGTCAGTGAAGACGAGGCCCAGGCAGTTGGGCAGCCCGACAGCAGGGGGCATCGACCCGAATGACAGCGGTACCGCCAGGTAACCCTCTCGGGCATGCACATCGATCGGTTGTTGGTCGAAGCATACGGACATGATTCCAGTAGTCATTGTAGCTTCCTGAAAATAAGGAAAGCGCACAGAATCAGAAATTTGAGGGGGGTCCGCTGGGCCTCCTATTTTTGGCGTAGAGATGAAGGGAGACTCGGTCCCACCGGGCGTGTCAGACTTGTGGAACGTGCTTTTAGTTTTTTTTCTTTATATGGATTTGTTATTTATTGATTTATTGGCGTGCCAGTCACCGGGGTGACAATTTTATTATGCGCTCGATCTGACTTTTAATCAGTCGATTGTGAAGTCCGAGTCGGGACCCGAAGTCCGTCATACCATAAAGGCTATGACGTTAATTACGCACTTCCTAAGAAGGACAACCCTTGATTAAACGCCAAAAATAGGAGGAAGGTAGCGGCAAAAATAAGACTCAAACGAGAGAGAGGGTTGGTTCATCAGCAGGGCGTTAAATGGCCTGAGTGAAGCGAGGATACATCAAATGCCGAGCAAATCCGGCGGCATGTCCCCATTACCTTGGACTATGCCAGATGGGGATAGGAAACCACCCATGCAGCGGCAGGATGGGATCCGTAAAAGATCGGGTATATCTAACCCGGAATCCGGATAAGGACCGGTGCGACATGACACACCCTGTGCAGGCGCGATGTCTTATTGATATCCCCCTTCGGAAGATCATCGGAGAACATGCAAGGGCAGAACTCCGTGGGCCAGCGGGGTTAGGAGAGAATACCATGATCACTCAAGGTGATGTGAATGAATTTTGGCAGCATATCCCCTTTATCCTGGATTATGCCAAGAGGAGATAAGCCATCATCCACGGGATGCCGGGATGAAAGCCGGAAAAGAAGGGGGCACCAGGCCCGGGGCCATCGCCCACATCCATAGCATCGATTGATGTTCCTTCGGAACCCGTCGGAGCACATGTAGTGACATAGCCCTTTAGGTCCATAAGGTTATAAAGAAATCCGGATCGGAACAAAACAATGTAGGGGAGGTCCTCCCCATTGATTTATTTCCTGAGGGATGCCAAATGCTCTCTGTATATTCCTCGGGTGGGTACAACATGGGGATCAAGGTTCAGACCAAGAAGAAAGAGGTTCTCGGCGTGAGGGTTTAGAAATATGGCATGGCTTCTCGGCGCGGGCTGAAGGGAGTTCCCGGCGCGCCACGAAGGGGGCTCTCGGCATGTGCTGAAGGGGGGGAAGATGAGGATCTCGGCGCGAGAGTTCCCGGCGCGCTGAGGGCCGCGCCGGGAACTATTCACGGCGCCGGGAGAGTTTGGCGCCGAGAAGGTGCTGGGCTTGAGCGCCGTGAGGACTTATGGGGTTTTACGGTGCTCTGTTCTAGGGATTTTTCTCAGGATTCAGACAGTGGCTGGGGAATGGATTCAGGAGGCAAGTGAGGAAAGAGCCGGGGGCCTACCAGGTTGACAGCAGGGGGTCACAGATGAAAGGGGTTCGAGGGATCAGAGTCACCGGGCCTTCGAGCTCTCAGGAACAGGCTTCACGCCATCAGTATTGCCGACCATCCAGGAGATCGAGAGACGACAACCTCTGATCCCTGCAATGGCCCTAGTGACTTGAGAAATTTGAGAAGAAAATCACGGACTCCGCGACGTTTAAATCATCGATGACATTGAGGGAGAGGGGGGAAACAAGGCCCAAAAATCCACAGTGAGGATTGGGGCTTTGTTGGCTCCGTCCCATCTTAAACAGGCATGCGTATAAACACAAGGGATTATCAGAGTCCTAAGCATTCGAACAATCAATGTATGCAGGGGACGACAGATACCCTGAGAGAGAGAGATAGAGAGGACAAAGCCCAGGGATCCATAGAGGTGAGGATCGGGGCTCTGTACCAACTCCCCCGGGGCTGCGAGAGAGGCAAGCAGCAGGGAGTACCTATCAGCCGCCAGGACTACCGACAGACACCTGAAATCATGGACTCATCGATCAAAATCCGCAACCGAAATGATAGCTACCACGATCATCAGAGAGGGGTGAGAGAAAGAAACTCGAGCTTCTACTCATTCCACCATCTTTATTATTCATACTTCATTGGCTACAGCGAGATAACTCGGACGATAGTCGAAAGGGGACTTTGAACATCCTTCGAGTAGAAGAAATCCCACATACAAGGGTAGAAAGAATACATGAGAGAAGAAAAGAAAACCCGTTCGGAATAGCAGGAGGATGGGGGAGGGCGGAGCATTGACTCCTCTCCCTCCCCGAGCACCCCACCTTCTCCTTCTCTCGAGCTTCGCAGCAGCTTCTTCACTCGCTCCCTTTTCTTTCTCTTTTTTTTCTATCTGTTTTTTGGATGAGGTTTCTTCTTCTTCTTTTTTTGTCTCGAGAGGAAGGGCGGTTTTTATAAGCAGAGTGCTCTCCTCCCTCCGTATGGGTCTCTCGGTGTGCACATATCAGGTTCCCGGCGCGCATCTTGCGAAGGCTCCCGGCATCCAGAATTGCAAATGCCCTTTCTCAGCAACTGCACGGCTTTGGAATATCTAAATATATCAGCCTGTCTGGCACAGGCTCTTGGTCTTCTTGGAATGGCAGCAGCGACTGGTTCGCTTGTTCTCATTCTTTCTTCTTTCTCAAATCTTCTGTCGCCATCCTGGCAGCAGTTGGCAGCAGCATCATAGTTCTTCCTTTGCCATCTTCTGCCCCCAGCCCTGGGATGGGGGACCGAGAGGTCTTGCTTCTGCTCATATTTTCTGCCCCTCATCCTAGGGCGAACAGTGGTCAGATTTCTTTCTTCATTTTCTTTCTCATCTTTCTTACCCCAAGCCCTGGGGTAAATAGCAGCATTCACTCGCTCCCTTTTCTTTCTCTTTTTTTTCTATCTGTTTTCTGGATGAGGTTTCTTCTTCTTTTTTTTTTTTTGTCTCGAGAGGAAGGGGGGTTTTTATAAGCAGAGTGCTCTCCTCCCTCCGTATGGGTCTCTCGGTGTGCACATATCAGGTTCCCGGCGCGCATCTTGCGAAGGCTCCCGGCATTCAGCAATTGCAAGTGGGGGCATCATTCGATAGTCGCGCATCTGTCTCTCCCGGTTTTTTTTTTATGGATTTGTTATTTATTGATTTATTGGCGTGCCAGTCACCGGGGTGACAATTTTATTATGAGCAGATAGTGTTAAAGCCGGGATGCTGACCTCACATCCCCCTCCTCAGGAACCTCGGTCCGGGGTCTCTTGGTGGCAGCAGAACCCCTCCCGATCTCAGCATAAGGAGGATCCCTCAGTGGTACGGCACCGGCTACCATAACAGCCTCACCTGCAAGTGTCACGGGAATATATAAATGCACGTCCCAGAATACAAAGACACATGCGTATATTAGAGTCAGTAAGGACATGGATTACCTGTAGCCGCTATGGGCTCCACCGGCTTTAACACTATCTGCTCCGGCTTCACTCGGAGGGCGCGTGCAATTGCCTTTACGACATCGTAAATGGCAAGTGGAGTCGTCGCCAACTCGAGGCCAGAAAGGTACTCCAGGAGACCTGCACAGCCCACTGCGTTGATCTCATGGGCCCTCCACTCAGCAAAGGTACTGCCTCCCAGCGCTCCATCAGGTATCGACTGGGACAATTGGAACTTTTTCCTCACCCCGCAAGATGCCTGCAAATCCTCCCACCAAGAATAGGCCTTTGAGGGGCCTGAGGCTACGCCTGAGGTGGAGGAAGAAGGAACCCGAGAGCCGATGCCGTCCTGCTCTTCAAGGGTTTCAAAGCCCCATTATATTGGCTCCTGTCAACAGTGGGTGTCCAGCCTTTTGCTCGTCACCGCTCTTCAATGTCACTCACAATTCGGGCGATCCCCGAAAAATGAGACCTGAGGAAAGCTGGGTCGACGCACAAAGGAGGCAGATCCTCCCGCTCCAAACGCTGCTCTTCAGCCGTACGAATGGCATCTCGACGCTCCCGGAAGAGGTTGCTGGCTTTGAACCACCAACGAGCATAATAAATGTCGAAGTAGCCTCTGCGCTCCTGCTCTGGGATCGGGTACCCCGGCCCTGCCTCGCGGCAAAGGAAGTCCTGCCAAGCTGCCGCCACCAAGTGTATGTCCCTATGCCTGTATAGCCGGAGGGGCAAAGAAAACTCTCCACTGGAGGGGATAGCCTGATCATACCCAAAGTTCTTGGCGAACCGGTGTGGGTAGTAAGGCTCAAGTATCGCCGTGCTGGAGCGTCGATATACAAGAACACTGGGTCGGATGCTAACGACCCACTCTGCTAAGCCCTGCGGGGAGGATAAAGCATGGGTGGAAACCCGGCTGACGACAGCGTCT
Organism: Amorphophallus konjac; assembly: GCA_022559845.1. NCBI lineage: Eukaryota > Viridiplantae > Streptophyta > Magnoliopsida > Alismatales > Araceae > Amorphophallus > Amorphophallus konjac. The sequence continues at coordinate 373,362,288 of CM040126.1, read as the reverse complement.
CCCTCCTGCCTGGCAGAAGGGCGGTGAAGGTAGGAGAAGTAGTCGAGGGCTATGCCCTCTCCCCTCTTCACCGGAACAAAAGATAAGCCCCGCCTGGCCCCTACTAGTTGTGCAACTGGATCCTGGGATGGCTGCCCGACAAACCAGAAAATCAACGGTGCTGCTGGATTCTCAACCGGAGTCCTCCTGGACAACTCTGGAAACAGTAGCCCTGCCCAAGCACTCAAATAATGAGTGGGCAACAATATGCCTTTCTCCCGCGGCGATGAGTGGGAAGACAAAGCCCCAAGCGAATGAAAAATATTCGCCAAGGTTGCTGGTGCGATGGCGAGTCTCTATCCACAGGCAAGCATACAGGCTGGATAGATCACCTCCACCCGCAGGACTCCCTCCTCTCCATGAGGAACTACAAAACTGGAAAGCCAGTATGCCAGATAAGCTGCCAGATAAGTAACAGGATGCAGCCCCCGCGAATTCCATCCTTGTATCGGTGCAGGCAGGTGGCGGGAATGAGGAGGAACGTCTACTCTGACCTCTCGGCACTCATCCCAGGTGGTGCCGGATTGTGCAAACTCCTCATGGAAACAGTAAGGGCCGCTGTAGAAGTGGCTCACCCAGGCATTCACTGTCACTCGCGGTGTACGTGGGGGCCGATCCGTGCCTACGTATGCAATAGGGCAGAGTATAGTGTCCTGCCCCATCAGTGGAGCTGAGGTGCAAGTCATCTGGCGATAGCTCCTCGTAAGGCCTCCCACAGATCGGAAGACCAGAAATCCTCTGGAAAGCCCAAAGGTCCAGGGAAGTCTCCCCGCCAGCTGTGACGAAAGTGTTCCACCGACGGTTAAATCTCTCTACCAGAGCCTGTAGCAGGCCCGTGTGACAAGGATAGGAGTACATGGCGGCGGTCACTGCATGGCGGATCCCCACCCTATCCAACAAAGACCGGTAGACCAACAGAATGCCCCAGAGCCACTCTGTCGCGTCCCGGTGATAGCTGTGAGAAGGAATGACAGACCACTTCCCATACCAGCTGGGAGTCTTCAAAGTCAAAACCCTCTCCAACATGCAGTCGTGAGTGTACTCCTCCTGTGCAAAGCTAGCTCCGGTTGGTGCTAGAAAGAGACCATCTATAACCTGGTCCACGACTTTGTGCTGCCCATGCAAATGCCAAGCCGCTGGAGACATCGGTGTAGCCCGGATGGTGAGACTCTCATGTCGCTGAAAAGAGCCCAGACTCTACCTATCCGGGTATTGCCACTGCCGAGTAAAGCCATCCGGATAACTCGGATAAGTCAGGGAGCACAATCCCTGCATGCCATCTCTCCCAGTTAGTATCTCCCTTTCGAGGCGACGCCTCTCCTCTGGAAGTGACAGATCGTCGGCCTCCATGCCGACAGGAGCAAAACCCTGGAGAAAACTGTAAAGGTGGCGGTCCAGGGGATAGTGACGCGGGTAGCCTCCGGTGCGGTCATATGTGTAAAGACCACCTTGCCTCGCGATCCGAGACACGTCCACAAGACCTTCAGCTGCTCCAGCACTCTCTGTCGGGCCCTCAGCGACCCACGAATAGCCAAGGTCTAGCTGGTTGACATTGTCATCATCAATGGTAGGAGGAGGGAAAGGCGGCATGCGCCGGTCGGTGCGCTCAACGTCGTTGGCGCCCCTAGCACGGGACCTCCTCGACCGACTCCCACTCCCGCTGCTGCGAGCCATGGCTGGAAGCACAAAGAGGAGAAAGAAAAAAGTGGAGAAAGCGTCAGGCTAAAATATTTTTAGACAGCAAGACAATCATCCAATGCAGTCTAAAGAATGCAATGGCTACGCCGACATTGTTAAATCCCTTCAAACGGCACGGGCCATCCGCCCCCGCCTCCGGCCGTGACGGACGTCCCGTGGGGGGCATTTGTTGCACCCGAAATTATCTCAAGTTATTTTGAGAAATTGTTGCTATACAACGTTCGACGAGAAGAACGACGTATCGTCAACACCGTCGGACTACGGACTCCGTGATTCAGGGTCTATCGATCCGACAATATTATCATGGTCGATGTCGCAGTAAGAAGGTTAACGAGGAAGAAACATGCGTATACCGGTCAGAGTAGCCGAACAAGTGTATCACACGGCACAGACGAGCGCAAAAGTTCCTCCCTATGCGGCGACGAACGATCAGACAAACAAACAATGCTCCTTCCACGGACGCGATGCTGCCACGCGGCGAAGGAGCGATCTCCCTGAGATATATAGCTCCACCACGGCTCTTCTCCAACCCAGAACGACAAAAAGAGGGTGAAACGGCGTCTAGAGGAGTCAAAAGGCGTCCCGGAAGGTCAAATGACCCCTCGGGGTCCGAACCACGGAGAAGGGGCTGCGCGGCCTCCTCGGGGACCCAGCGGGGCCCCGTGCCCCTCAGGGTGCGTGCGGGGCCCCGCTGGGACCCAGCGGGGTCGCGCGCGACCCCGCCGGGGTCCCGCCCACCCTCCGGGGTCCGGGTTTCCAAAAAAAAAAGGTTTTTAACCCCCTCAGCGGGGTCATTTAGCCCTTTTTTCTGGCCAGAGGGGTCAAAATGGCTTTTTGCCACCCCAAGCATGAAGAGTGCCAACCCTGTCCGGGCGATAGGCATAGCTCGGATGAGGATGGGTCGGAGGGGGCGCTAGCCCTTATTCCCGGCGAGGGGATAGATCGGGCGTGGGTCTTCCTCCGACCTGACCGACGTTTGGGCCTTCCGAGCCTAAGGGCCGCCGAGGAAGGGTTTGATCCCGAATGATCTTATTGGGCTTTTTAGGCTAAGTGGGCCCTGCGGGGCTGTCACTTAGGTGAGCTGGGCCTCGTTTGGTCCTGATGGACCTAGTTCGGCCGCTCTTAGATGGGCTACAGAAATCTCCCTCTCCACTTGTCCCCCTCCTACTCCCGAGCTTTGATAAGCTCGAAAGAGTAGCCGTTAGGGTTTTGGACCAGCGTGGCTCGGGTGAGTGGAGATCTGGCGGTGTTTAAGAAGCCACGTGTCGTGATCACCTGGGCCCGTAATAATGATGATCCTGACGGATTTGAACTGAAGGGGCCCCCTTTTCTCGGAGGTCGGAACGACGCGCCGCCTTCCGCGTGGGAATATAAGCGTTGTGCGCTTGTCGTCGCTCCAGACTTTCTCCGTCTTTAGGGTTTGGCTCTCCTTCGCGCTTGCTTTTGGGGCTCTTTGATGCGTCGTGAGAACATGACGGAAGAGCAGAGGCTTGCAGCGGCGTTTGCAGAGTTGACGGAGATAACTGCGGAGGCAGTCAGACAGCTTCCTCTTCCTTCGGAGTCTTCGGGGTCCCGGAAGCATCTTTCTTCAAGTTCCTCTCCGGATTCCATGGCGGATCAGCGTCCGGAGGTCGAAGAGTGGGAGGACGAGCCTGCGGCGAGGGTGACGGCTCCAAACTGCAGTGAACTGGGGGAGACGGAGATGAAACGGCTGGAGCACCAGTTTCGTCTGCCCCATAAGTTTTACTTCGCCGCGGCTGCCCCGTATGAGACCAGCTTGGACTCTCGTATGGGCCACATCTGCACCTTCCTTCTGTCGTGGAAGGGTGGGTTCCGCCTTCCCTTCGAGCCCTTTGTTCTTAAGCTTCTAAATTTTTTTCGATTGGCGCCCGTACAGTTGGTAGCCAACTCTTATCTTCTTCTTTCTGCCTTTCGCATCCTCTGCCGTCAATGCGGTGTTCCTCCTTCCTTGGACTTCTTTCATTATTTTTTCGAGTTGAAGGCGCATCCCTCGGCCGGGAAGGACTTCTATTTCATCCAGGCGAGGCGGAATAGGAGCTGTATCTCCTTGGCCGCCAAGGATTCTTCGCACAAGGGGTGGAAAACTCAGTCCTTCTGGGTGGGGATTCTCTCGGTGGAGGAGACTTGGAAGTGTCCCGTAATCCCCAATTTCCACCCGAACATTTCTCCGAGGCAGGACGGGTTTCCTCCGGACGTGGAGGAGTATGCGATCATTTTGTTGAAGCGTCGTCAGTCCACGGAGGAGCTGGTTACTCCGGAGAACATCGAGCGATGTCTACTCGCGCGGCTGCAGCCGACAGGTTTGGACGTCACAAATCAGTTTCTTATTCGGATGGTGAGACCATTTTCTTTTCCTGACCATATCTTTCTTCTGTGCAGATACCAGACGGCCGGCTGTGGAGGAGGAGCCTTTGGGCGAGCGGTCGGTGATCGACCTCGGCGATGATTCGGCTGCCGAAGAGCCGATCGCTCCCTCGGGTCGCTCCCGAGCCAGAGATAAGGGCAAGGGGGCGGCCCGGGGCGAATCTTCCGGGCCACGGGGGTCCAAGCGCAAGGATCCCGTGGAGGGCATGATCTGGGACGCCGTGAAGGCCAGGAAGCGGGCCAAGAAGGCCGGGGTCGTCCCCGCAGTCGAAGGCGACTCTGGTTCGGCTCGCCCCTCTGCTGAGCACGATGGGGCCGACCCAATTGGGCGGGCTCTCCCATCCGCCGCGCAAGAGGGAGGCGAGGAGGTCAGGGCAGCTTCTGCGGTCGGCGGTGATGTTGGCTCGGCTTTCCCTTCGACAGGAGCCGAGGGGGCCGGGGACGAGGCGGACGTCTCCAGGGCTGCGACCGAGGTTAGAGCGTCGATTTAGGCAGGTGGCGCCCAGGGCGACGGCGTAGGGACCGAATCGGTCGAGGTCGGGGGGTCGCGAGGAGAGGCGACACAGCCCCAACCAACCGAGGCGAGAGGGACGGATGAAGCAGCGGCTCGATCCGGGCCGACCGGCGGGACGTCACTCGGAGAGGAGGTCCCTCTTCCGGCGGCCCTGGAGAGGCTGGGCATCCAGGGTCCTCTGTATCAGGTATGTCGTGGCATAGCCGCGAAGGTGAAGGGGGGAGACAGGCAAAACTCCCCACCCGTAGCTCTCGAAATGGTGATGGAAGGCGGCTTGGTCCTGGCCCAGATGGGGGCCACTCTGGCTGAAGCTTACGTCCGGTCGGAGTCAGAGCGGACGAACCTCGCCTGGACCCTTGGTGGGTCTGACAGGAAGATGGTTCGGCTCTCCGAGGAGCGTGATGGGCTTCGGCGGGAGCTCTCTTCAGTTAGGGAGCTGGCGCAGGCGAGCCAGGTGGAGGCCCGGGCACTGACCGAGCAGCTAGCTAAGGTCCGCGAATCGCTCGAGAGGAAGAGCAGGCTTCTTGAAGAGGAGCGCATTGCTCGCGTCGAGCTAGATCAAGGATGGCAAACTCGGTTTCGGTCTCGGTTTCGCCCGGGTCCGAAACCGAGTCGACTCGGTTTCGGTTTCGGTTTCGACCGAAACCGGCCGAAACCCATATAAAAGGTTAAAAAAATTAAAATTCAATCCTAAAACTTGAAAAAAAATCATAAAAAATATAAATATTCACTTAAAATCACAAAAATCATAAAAATCATTACACATGCATTTGACTGTATAAGTTAGTGCAATAACCTTGAAGTAGACAACTACAAAAATTCAACTTCAAACATTGAACATGTGAAAGTTAAAGTCATATTCCATTGTACATTAATAGAAGCAGTACAATAAACCAATTTAGACAAAATAAATGTTACAAAAATTCATTGATTCTTACCTAATATGGATAATAATTACTAGAAGAACCTTCTCCCTCATCGTCTGGCCCTTGATGTCGATACCCATAACCAGGTTGCATGTATGGTCTATATTCACTATAACCAAACAATGAGGTAGCCAAGTCCTGCATCCCTCTTTGGATCCCTCTTGGAGTGTTTGGTTGGCTTGATTCGAATCCAGTATCAACATAGGAATCTTGAGGAAGAGAAGAGTCACTGGTCGGATATGGATGGAACTGAAATGATGGTTCATAATTCTGGGCCCCATAAATAGCTGTTTCCTGTTGGCCATCTTCGTAACCTGGTATACCATATCCTTGCTGACCTTGACTGTATCCACCTGCACCACCTGTACCACCTGCAGCACTAGTACCACCTGCAGCACCTCCGGGATGATCATTATCGTCATCAGAATCATAAGAAACCAGTCGCCTTTTAACCTTTGAGGATGCTTTTTTCTCTTTTGGAGTGCTTTTTTCAATCAATTTTGACACGAGTCCTTTTCCCCTTGGCGTGTGTCTCACATAAATCTGCTTCAACTCCTCAATTGCCGGGTCCTCTCGAGCAGCAGCATTTGTCCTCTCAGTTTGCCCATGCACTGATGTACTTCTTCTTAAGGAGGACATTCTAGGAGTGACTGGCCTGCTATCTGTATCTGAGTGTCTAGCTGGCTCAAACTCGAACTGCTCCTCAGTGTCATCAACCACCCTAGACTGGTGCTCATGAGTATCTCTGGCCCTCTTTGATTTGCTTCTTAATTCGGGATCTCTTGCCTCATCTTCATCAAGTATGCCCTCTGCCCATCTTCTATCATCAACATCAAAAACGGGCTCATCAACCTGCTCTCGTGTCTCCACCCAAGACTGCAAGGGATTATCATCATCAAATAAGGCATCCACATCAATCTCTGCGGCGGCATCCTCGGCGACGCGTTTGTCTCGCAGCTGTTGTCTCAACCTCATATTCTTTATTCTCAACCTCATATTGTAATGGCAGTACACTAATTTCTCTAACCGATCAGCCTTTAGCCGATTGCGAACCTTTGAGTGTATAAGGCTGAACGTGCTCCAATTCCTTTCACATTGGCTTGCTGATGTGGTTTGACTCAACACCCTGATTGCAATGAAAGCCAATGCAGAACTGCCCAATTGTCTATTGTTCATCATGATCCACCAGTCAGTTGTTACACCAACCAACCATAAACAAATAAATATAAGATGTAAATAAAAATTAATTAAGGAAGATGTAATTGCAAAGAAAGCATAAAGATGAAGTATACCTGGGCTCACTCTTCCCACTGCGTATTGCAATTGGGAGTCAGAATACGTCCCACTTCTCATTCTATAGGAGTTCATCTACAAAAATTACATAATAGATTAGCATTACTACGTAAGTAAATTCTATACCTCTTATTCATGAAATCAAACATGCCAACCTCTACTTCCGCCTGAAGCCTCTTATCTTGTGTCCTCGATAAACGACCAATGACTTTTAAAGTGCCTTGAAGCACCTCGGCATCAACATGTGCATTGGCATTGTACATTAATCGAGGGTTCAGAAATTAACATGCATTTGTATATAGTTAATGTATGGTCAATAATATATGAATACAAATAATCACTCACCAGCTGCATGCAAGTCGTGGTGTAATGTGATGTCCCATCTATGGTCAATAATCTTCCACCACTTTGCATGTTCTTTGGGAAGGGACTCCTGCAACTCCAATTTCGCACGGTCCATGGCCTCATACAGATATCCCATATCATTCTTGTCATCGCCATCCACCAATCTTAGGACCTTCACGAGGGGGGTGACTACTTTCATGTATCGTGTTACTCTGCCCCAGAATTTGTTGTCGTCCACGATTTGACAGACATCCAAATAGTCCATCTGCGCATCAACATTGCCCTTGTCGATGTATTCCCGCAGGGCATTGTGGTACATGAAAGCTTTCAACTCATTCTTATACCTATGCAAAGAAATAAAATTTGAATCAAATACGGATCATAACTATAAGGATAAAGAAGTAATAATTGAGTTCAACAGTATACCCATGTAGAGACTCCAAAGAAATGAAATTTGAAGCAAATCTGGTTGGCCCTGCACGGATAATATCTCGCCCCCAACTTGCATGCTCCCTGAACATGTTCAATATCCTAGGATGGCCATAAATATACTGGGTAATCTTTTGTCCCTTTTCAACCGTCTTCTTCACATGTTTGTCCTTCCCTATGTCTTCAAGTATGAGATCAAGACAATGTGCTGCGCATGGGAGCCAATATAAATGCTTGCGCTTATGCATCAATTTCCTCCCTGCAGCCTTATAACTGGCTTCATTATCAGTCACAACTTGTACAACATTTTCTTCACCAATTTCGTCTACCATGTTGTCCATCAAATGAAACAAATAATTGGCATTTTTTTCAAAATTTGATGCATCTACAGATTTTACAAATACTGTACCTTCGATGCAATACACCAAAAAGTTAATCATGGACTTTTTCGTGGTACCAGTCCAACCATCACACATAATAGTGCATCCTCTCTCCATCCATATATGCTTGAAGCTTTCAACCCACTGATGGAGCTCCTCAACCTCTCCCTCAAGGCCACGCCCGTATATGTCCCGACGTGACGGCGCCTTCAAGCCAGGGCCAGCATCTGCTATGGCATCCAACATAGGTTGAAAATATTCACTTTCAGCAGCATGTGCAGGGACACCTGCATGAAAAAATCATTTACAGATGTTTTTAAATGCATGCCCTGCAACTTCTGCAGATTTTTTGACCCCTCTTAATGCACTTTTGATCTTAGGTTGTGTAGCCTGGGGCCTTATGTAGAGATAACTGTCCATGGGGCCTGCTCTCTGCGTCTGCGGGGGCGGGGCAGCAACATCAGGACGTCGTGCAGCTGTACTGGAGTAGGTCCCTCCTGAACCCATGGGTGCCTTTCCTTTCCTTCGAGCGGCTTCTTCACGCTTCCTTGTTTCAGTCAGCTCCGGATCAGAATCTTCAGTGCCTTCCACATCATCATCCCTCCTAACCCTTCTGTTAGAAATCTCCTCAGCAATTTCCTCCTCATCCTCAGCCCTTTGTTGCACCCTCTCCTTTTTTCCCACAAGGCACTGGCGCATCTCCTCTCGCACCTCTCGTGGACAGTGGTCGCATTGTCTCACCTCCCCTCGTACCCCTGCCAAATGTTGCTTGCCTCTGGTAATTCCGCCATACATCTCCTTATCACAGTAATTACATATAACCTTCCTTCTCTTAGCATCAACTAAGAACATGTGGGCCCACCCCGGATCCTCCTGCCCTTGCTGCTCCTGTGTTTGCTGACGTCTAGGCATGATGCTACATTAAGACAATCAAAGACAATCTCTTGTAAGTACAATGAAAAAATTACAATTCAACATGAAAGAGCTCCAAATTAGTCAATGAAGCTTAATTGAGCTTCAATTGAACTTTACTAAACCTAATTAGAGGAAAGCCCCAAAATTAATAATGTAATTAGGGCTTAATTAACACATATAGCCTAATCACCTTTCATAAAAATTAATCCCGAGCATGAAAGAGCTCCAAATTAGTCAGTGAAGCTTAATTGAGCTTCAATTGAACTTTACTAAACCTAATTAGAGGAAAGCCCCAAAATTAATAATGTAATTAGGGCTTAATTAACACATAGCCTAATCACCTTTCATAAAAATTAATCCCGAGCATGATAGAGGTCCAAATTAATTAATGAAGCTTAATTGAGCTTCAATTGAACCTTACTAAACCTAATTAGATGAAAGCCCCAAATTTAATAGTCTAATTAAGATTTAATTTATAATTTTAGCCTAATCACTCTTGACAAAAATTAATTACCAACATGATAGAGGTTAAAATTAGTCAATGGAACTTAATTGAACTTGAATTGACCCTTACAAAACCTAATTACATGAAAGCCCTAAATTTAATAGTCTAATAGGAGCTAAACTAGCATTTTTAGTCTAATCACTAAATTAACAGAATTATTTAACAAAATAATCATGTAAGAAATCTTACCTAGCCCTAACTAGAGCTAATTAGGGCAAGGTGGTGGGCGCCGGGGGGGAGGGGTACGCGGGCTAGGGCTGGCCGGCTGGCAGGCCACGCGCGCACGCACGCACGCACGTGCAGGCCAGGCCGCGGGCGGAGCGCGCAGGGGGGGCCACGGGGTTGGCGGGGCTGCTGGCCGGCCTGCTGCTGCTCCGCGGCTGCTGCTGTTGCTGCTCTGCGGCTGCTGCTGCAGTGCTGCTGCTGCTCCTGGCTGCTGCTGCTGCTGCTGCAGGGCGGGAGGGGATCCGCGGCTGCTGCTGCTGTTGCTGCTCCGCCGGCGCCTGCTGCTGCTCCAGTTGTTTCCGCCGCGGCTGCTGCTAGGGCAGGGGGGTTTCGGGGGCGGGAGGAGGGGACAGGAGCAGGAGGGGACAGGGGCAGGGGGTTTCGGGGTCGGGGGAGGCTCACGTGAACTCCTAAGTTTAAGCTAGATGGCCGGTGGGAGGCCGAGCGCGCCGAGCTGGTGGACCGAGCGGAGGAAGCCGAGCGCCTTCGGCGGGAGGCCGAGGCTGATCGGGCTGAGGCTGATCGGGCCGAGGCGGAGAAGCAGGCGGCGGAGGCCGAGCGAAGGTTAGCCGAGGCGGAGCGGGAGAAGGCAGAGCTCGCTGGTAGGGGGATCGGCCGGGGCGGAGGCGCTTGAGCAGTACAAATGCTCGGAGGCCTACTGGGTCGACCTTAAGGAAGCTGCCCTCCCTTATTACGAGTTAGCACTTCGCCGAGGCATCCGCAAGGGGTTTAAGCAAGGCTACGACCGGGCCGTCTCTTATGCTGAGGAGCAGACGTCCGAGACAATCGATTTCCCGTCCGGGCAATGCTATGACCCGGACTTGTTGTCCTCCGGTTCCTCTGGTTCGGCGTCGGAGGAAGAAGATCAGGGGGGCTCTTCGTCCGAGGGGTCGCCAACTCCGGATGCCTCGGGAGGACGTGCAACCAAGGCAGTTCCTACGCCGGTGGGGTCGGTGCCAGGGTCGGCCGTCGCCGAGGGTTCCGAGCTTCAGGGTGGGCCAGAGGCCTAATGTATATGCTTTGCTTTCTCTTCTTGTATGTCGTTCCTTTTTCGAAGGAAAACTTTTCCTTGTTGCGTAAGAAAAAACGTAAGGCAGTAGCATTATGATGAAGACTTAACTTTTTGTATCGCCATTGCCGTATTTTTGTTCAGCGTATCGGCAGTAGTTGGAAAGTGTCGATACTTTCTGCGTGGGTCTCGCATGATGGTTGGACGAGCGTCTGACAGGGTGTCTTTCCGTTCTCTGATGCTTTGAATGTTTGGCCGCTTCGTGTGTCCCGCTAGGGCGGAAACGAGGAATTTGAGGTGACCGTTCGTAGGGAGAGGTCCCTTTGGCATGTTTTCGAGGGGAGAATCATTTAAGGCAAATAGCCTCCCTTCGCCTATAAAAGGTCTGAAGGGCGTCCCTTCCTCTCCACCGCTTAGGGTTTTCCCCGACAGTCTTTCCTCATTCTTTCTTCACGTAGCGTTGTGCCTGTTACATTTGAAGCATGAAAGACGCTCTGGAAGATGAGGTTGTCGATGATGGAGGGCAGAGAGTTCTTGCTGCTTCGGGTTTAAAGGGGGTTCGACGGCCGGCGGGCGGGGTTAAAGAGGGTTCGACGTGCGGAGGCACGTCGTCTTCTTTTATCAACTCCGGTAGGCGCTTGCGGGGAGGGTCGAGATGGCGGACGGATGGAGGAATCAGGCATCCCTGCCGCTCGTCCCTTTCCGTTTGCTCCCCGGAGGGGATCTCTCTCAAGATTCCTCTCCACTTCCTGCTTCTCCTCTCTTCTTCCGCAGCCTCTTTCTCTCTCTTCTGACCTTCTCATCATTTCTTTCACTCTTCGGAGGTGCCTGCACTCTCTTCCTTTCAAGGAGTTGGCAGAGAGGAGACCTTCATTTGTATTATCTCTTCCCCTTCCTCTATCTCTGTCAACTTGGAAGGTAGCCTTCTCATTCCTAATCCCTCTGTCACCTTTGTTCCGAGTTACCCGAGCCAACGGGGTCGACTACCCTTTATCCGAGCCAGTTTCTACACGAGGCAGAGTCAGTGGCTAGACGCAGGAAGGTTAACCGAGTCGGCCGAGCGATGGGCTCATACGGCGGCGCCAGATGGAATTTTTACTTTTTTTTTGACATATATTTTCTTGGCTTCGGCCTTTCTGATGTACAAGCGAGTTGTTTGAATAGAGGAAAGGAAACTTTTATTTTATTTCATGTCGCTTACACAATGCTCGATGTTCAGAAGTAGAACTTGCGTAGTGTAGTCACGTTCCAGGTCCGAGGGATGGGCTCTCTTTCCATTGTAGATAGCCGGTATGCTCTTTTCTCGAGCGTCTCGACCACTTGGTAGGGGCCTTCCCAGTTAGGGGATAGCTTGCCCGCCGCCTCAAGTGGTCGAGAGGCTTCGGCTTTCCTGAGGACGATGTCTCCCGGTTGGAAGTGTCTATCTCGGACTTTGGCGTTGTAGTATCGAGTGAGGCGGCGTTGATATTCCGTTGCTCGGATGCTGGCAATCTCTCGGCCTTCATCTGCTAGGTCGAGGTTTTCGAGTAGTTTCTGGTCGTTTGCCTCGGGCGAGAAGCAGATGACTCGGAGGGAGGGATTGCCAATCTCCAACGGGATCACGGCCTCGGTGTCGTATACCAGCTGAAAGGGACTCTTTGGGAGTCGTCCTGTGCGACCAAAGTACGTTCGGCAATTTCTCAAGCCAGCTGCCCTTGGCTTTGTCGAGCCTAGTCTTGATGCCTTTTAAGATAGTCTTATTGGCATTTTCGACCAGTCCGTTAGCCTGAGGGTGGGCGACCGAGGTGAAGTGATTGCGAATATTCAGGTCGGCGCATCTATCTCGAAAATAACGAGAATCAAATTGTCGACCATTATCGCTCACTATCACTCGAGGAATGCCGTAGCGACAGATGATCGACTTCCAGACGAAACTCTAGACGACTGTCTCGGTGATCGTAGCTGTAGCTTCGGCCTCGATCCACTTGGTGAAGTAGTCGATGACGACGATGACGAACTTCTTCTGAGCCTGAGCTGTAGGGAACGGCCCGAGGATGTCGATTCCCCAGCGAGCGAAAGGATATGGCTCGGCTAGGGTGACGAGCTCCGTTGTCGGCTGATGGACCAAGTGGTCAAATCGCCGGCATCGGTCACAGTGCTGCACGTAGGTCGAGCAGTCGCGTTGCAGAGTGGGCCACCAATAATCTTGCCGTAGCAAGATCCTGGCGAGCGACCTTCCTCCTAAATGCGCTCCGCACAAGCCTTCGTGAACTTCTTGAATCGCTCGGTTGGCTTCATCAGTACTGAGGTACTTCAGGAGAGGACCGGAGAAGGATCTTCGGTAGAGAGTGCTGTCCAGAATGACGAATCGCCGAGCTTGGTACTTCAATCTTCGGGTTTCCCAGGGGTCGGGAGGCTCTTGAGAGTCTTGGAGCCACGACAGGTAGGGGGGTTCGCCAGTAGCTTGCGGAGGTCGGGTCAACAGTCAGGAGCTCCGATTCCATGCTCGGTTGCTCTAGCTCTTCGAGAAGGACCGATCGAGTACCCTCGGGGTCAAGAGAGGAGGCCAACTGAGAGAGGGCGTCCGCTCGGGAGTTTTCTTCTCGAGCTATTCGGACTACCTCAAAACTCTCGAACTGTTGTGCCACGGCTCTGACCAGCTGGAGGTATTTGACCATCGGTGCTTCTCGAGCTTCGTAATCGCCGTTGACCTAGCTAGCGACTAGTTGGGAGTCAGTGTGAATTCTGACTCGCTCAGCCCCCAGCCGCCGGGCCATGCGGGCTCCCGAGATAAGGGCTTCGTACTCGGAGACGTTGTTGGACACCTGGAAGTTGAACTTCAAGGCGTATTGTAACTCTGCTCCTTCGGGGGACTTCAGGAGGATTCCAGCGCCGCTTTCGGTCGAGTTGGAGGATCCGTCGACGAACAGTTCCCAGGTTGGCCCGGGCGCGGACGGAGATTTTTCTTCGGTCGGGATAGTGCTCTCGGTGATGAAGTCAGCGAGCGCCTGTCCTTTGATAGCCGAGCGAGGCCGGTATGATATATCGTAGGCCCCGAGCATGATGGCCCATTTGACTGGGCGTCCCGAGGCTTCCGGGTGAGCGAGGATCCTCTTCAAAGGTTCGCTGGTCAGCACGGTGATGGAGTGCCCTTGGAAATAGGGTCGGAGGCGCTTGGCTGAGGTAACCAACGCTAGCACGAGTTTCTCAGTTGTGGGGTACTTTCTTTCAGCCTCGTTGAGCACCTTGCTGGTGTAGTAGACCGGTCTCTCGACTCCCGAGTCATTTCTGACCAGGACCGAGCTAACTGTAGATGGAGTTGCCGAGAGATAGAGATGCAAGGCTTCACCTGGGACAGACTTGGAAAGCACCGGGGGCGAAGCCAGGAACTCCTTAAGCTCGACATACGCTCTTTGGCATTCCTCGTCCCATGCGAACGTAGCAAATGCCATTTTGGGCCCCCTCAACAGTTTGAAGAAGGGTAGGCATCGTTCGGCCGCACGGGACAGGAATCTGCTGAGCGCAGCAATGCGCCCAGTAAGGCGTTGAACGTCTTTGATGCAGGTGGGTGGACGCATGTCCAAGATGGCCTGGACCTTGTCGGGGTTGGCCTCGATCCCACGCTGGGTGACTAAGAAACCCAGGAATTTCCCGGATCTTACTCCGCAGGCGCACTTGGTGGGATTGAGCTTCATATTGTACCTCAGGAGGGTGTCGAAGGTCTCAGCTAAGTCGGCGAAGTGGTCCTCTGCCTTGGGGGTCTTGACGAGCATGTTGTCAATATAGGCCTCGACGTTCCGGCCGAGCTGTCCTTCGAACATGTGATTGACCAGCCTCTGGTACGTGGCTCCAGCGTTCTTCAACCCAAAAGGCATCCGGGTGTAGCAGTATACGCCGAAGTCGGTGATGAAGGCGGTCTTCTCGATGTCTCCTGGATCCATTCTGATCTGGTGGTAACCTGAATAGACATCCAGGAAGCTGAGTATCTCGTTGCCCGAGGTTGAGTCAACCAGTTGGTCGATGCTCGGCAACGGATAGCAGTCTTTTGGTGTGACTTTGTTCAACTCGGTGAAGTCCACGCACATTCGCCACTTTCCCGAAGCTTTTGGCACCAGGACGACGTTAGCCAGCCACGTTGGGTACAGGACCGGTCTAAAAAGACCAGTCTTTTGCCCCTTGGTGACTTGCTCCTTGATGATCGCATGCTTCTCTGGCGTGTGCTTCCTTCTGCGTTGTTGTACGGGCTTGACGGTCGGGTCGAGGTTGAGCTTATGCATCACCATCTTCTCCGGTATTCCGGGGAGTTGATCGTCAGACCATGCAAAGACTCGGATGTACACGGAAAGAAATTCTTTGTATTGCTGTTGAACCTCAGACGGTAGGTCGGCTCCAATCTTTACTCCTAGGGTCGGGTCATCGTTTAGGAAAATCGTTAGCAACTCGCCTCCAGGCTCGGATGTTGCGGGTTTCTCCTCGACTTCCCGGGGGCCCTTGTTCTTCCCGTCCGGCCTTGTGGCTTCAACCGAGATATTATAGCACCTTCTGGCCGTCGCCTGGTTACCTCGGACTTCCCCCACCCCGTTTTTAGTAGGGAACTTCATCTTTTGGTGATAGGTAGAGGGCACCGCTTTCGTTCGGCTAAGGATTCCTCGGTCGAAGATTGCGTTGTATGCTATCATACCCTTGATCACTATGAAGTTCACCATGACCGTAACGGTTTTGGGTGCGGTGCCGAGAGTGACCGGCAGGCTTAGGGCTCCCTCGGGATAAGTGGCCTGGCCATTGAACCCACAAAGGGGGGTTCGGATCGGGCGGAGTTTAGACGGATTTTTCCCCATCGTAAGGAAACATTCGTAAGATAATACATCAGGGGCACTCCCATTGTCAACTAGAATCCTGTCTTCGTTACAATGGTTTATTGTGGTGGATATGACTAGGGCGTTGTCATGCGGGGTAGTCAGCCCTTCCAAGTCTTGGTCGGAGAAGACTATGACCTGGGGCTCAGTTGGCGGGGCCTTGGGAGGCTCGACGGCTCGACTCGCCCGTTCAGCATGACGCTTCCTTCCTCGGCCACTGTCTCCTCCTGATGCAGCTCCTCCAGCGATGACGTTGATGTGGACCCCGCGAGGGGCATTGTCGATTTTCTCTGGGGCGCCTCGGTCTCCCTCACGCCCGGCCACGAACCGGGATAGGTGTCCCTGGCGGACGAGGCGCTCGATCTCATCCTGGAGCTGGTGGCAATCGCCGGTGTGATGCCTATGGTCGCTGTGGAAAAGGCAATGCTTGCTACGATTGCGGCTTCTCGATCTCATTGGCTCTGGTTGGCGGAGAAGGCCCGAGCCTTTGATGTCTTCATATATCTCGTATACCGGAGCGGTTAAGGGAGTGTACCGCTCGTACTTTCGGGACGGTTCCTTGTGTTCCCCGTCTCGGTTCCGCCTTTTTTCTTGGCTCGGGCGCTCACTTCTTGCCCCCCTCCCGACCCGAGCCGGTTGCGCCTCGGCATGCGCTGAGCATTTCTTCGCACTCAGCATGGCGCAAAGCCAGAGTCACTAGCTCGGCAAGGGTCGAGGGAGGGTAGAGGACAAGTTCGCGGCGGAGGTTTTCGTCATGGGTGCCCCCGGTCAGCACGGTTATGGCCGAGGCTACATCCAGGCGGGGGATTCTCAGGGCTTCCGATTTGAATCGGTTAATGTAAGCCCGGAGTTTCTCCCCTTGTGTCTGTTTGAGAGCGAATAGCCCCGCTACCGACCTTGGGGGGGGGGCCGCTACCGGCGAATCTCTCCTTAAATATTCACCCGAATTGCTTGAAATCCCGGATGGATCCAGGGGCGAGGGCCCGGAACCATGCCTGGGCACCTTGGACCAGGGTGGTCACAAAGGCTCGGCACTTGATGGCGTCGGGCGCTCCGTGAAGGGTCATCAGGGCGTCGAAGCTGTCGAAGTGGTTGGCCGGGTCGCCTTGGCCGTCGTAGGACTTGAAGGTCGGGATGGAGGTTCTGGGAGATACCTCTGCCTTCAAGATGTAATCGGAGAACGAGGATTTCTCCTCGTCCTCCGCCGGAGAGGCATTCTGCAA
The DNA here is from genome assembly GCA_022559845.1 of Amorphophallus konjac. NCBI lineage: Eukaryota > Viridiplantae > Streptophyta > Magnoliopsida > Alismatales > Araceae > Amorphophallus > Amorphophallus konjac. The sequence goes on along the minus strand of CM040126.1, from coordinate 373,345,567 downwards.
GACGCGTAGGGCGCGCTCCTGTTCTGCTAAACGCCTATCGAATTCTCGCAGTCGGAGGGATAACTTCGGCTGTCGCTGCGCTATGGGGCTGGGGGGGTTTTTTTGGCGCTCCCCGGGGGCTTCGGTCTCTGGGTTTGGACGGCGTGCCCCAGGGTTTCTCCTTTTCGGCGTGGATGAGGCCTCTTGCTCAGGGGGAGGGGCCTGTGAAGGTCCTCTTGACCTGTTACGGATAATCCGTCGGCCTCGGAGGGTGAAGCGGCCTCCGGCAGTGTGCTGGGACATGACTTCGCAGGGAGGGCTCTCCAGAGGGGCGCGTGACCTTCCTTCCCTGGCCGCCTGGGTCCTCATGAGTTCCATGAGGATGTCTATTTTTGCGTTGAGGGCTTGGAAAGCGTCAGCGCCCCCGTTGGGTGGTAGCCCCACCGCCGCGGGAGGAGGGGGTGGTCCGTCGGCTGGGGTGTTGGCGTTGGAGGGAGGGTTTTGTGAGGCCTGGGAGGGGCCTTCTCCCGCCACCACCATGACCTTTCCCCTGTCGCCGGCGGACCTCCTCCCTGAACTTCTTCGCACCATACTGGCTCTTCGGTCGTTTCCCACAGATGGCGTCAGATGAAGAGGCGTGATCTCGCGCTGGTCCTGAGCTGGGGGGATGATCACCGAATAGTGAATTGCAAAGAAGGGAAACGGATCAGGGGGCCCAGGGATGATTCCCTGGGGCAAACTCTCCGAAGCCTAAGTCAGTAGAGCAATGGTGGAAGCTATGAAGGGGGGAGGAAAGAGAGGCACGAGATCCCTCTACACCAAGGTGGTGAAGTGGTTCCTGCTCAGGGAGTTTCAGGCATGTATTGGCCCTTACCTTTCTCTGGAGGGAGTCCCAGGTTTAAATAGTGTGCTGGCCTCATGAGTCCCGTAAGCTGAGAAGTTTCAGGCGGGAGTTATGTCCTCAACGTGGACTTTTTACGTCCTCATCATGGGATCTTTATAGCCTTGAGGGGTCTTGAGTCCCTTATCCTTGTGAACTCCTGCTCATAAAGGGCTCTCAACGGCAGCATAGATAAGCAATCGTCGGTTAACCCAAGCATGAAGAGTGCCAACCTTGTCTGGGTGATAGGCATAGCTCGGATGAGGATGGGTTGGAGGGGGCGCTGGGCGCTAGCCCTTATTCCCGGCGAGGGGATAGATCGGGCGTGGGTCTTCCTCCGACCTGACGGACGTTCGGGCCTTCCGAGCTTAAGGGCCACCGAGGAAGGGTTTGATCCCGAATGATCTTATTGGGCTTTTTAGGCTAAGTGGGCCCTGCGGGGTTGTCACTTAGGTGAGTTGGGCCTCGTTTGGTCTTGATGGACCTAGTTCGGCCGCTCTTAGATGGGCTACAAAAATCCCCCTCTCCACACTTCATCTTCTCCTCCCTGCCCTTTCTCATTCTCTTGCTGCCGTTTCCTTTCTCTTCTTTTTCTTCCTCTCTTTTCCTTTTTTTTTTGAATAGCCGCAAGGGCCATGGGCGGAGGGATGCCTCCTCCAGCATGTAGTAGGGCGGAGGGATTCCCTCTGGCCTGCTAGCAGGGCGGAGGACCTCCCTCCGACCTGCTGACAGGGCGGAGGGCCTCCCTCTGGCCTGCTAGCAGGGCGGAGAGGGGTTGACAGGCCTCTGGGCGTCCCTTTCTTCTATAAAAAGACTCCGTACTGCTCTAAAATAAACCCCACTTCAACACGTGGAAGACTTCTTTGGCTTTTTTGTTGTACGGAGGATCTTCTCTTCAGCCTTTTCTTGTGAGGCCCTGTGGGTGTTGACACTTGTCATTTCTTTCAATAGACATATATGCATATACATATACATTTCCAAAACACTTAATTTTAACCCTTCATACTTGAAGAATAGTACAAAGTCACTTCCTTTTAGGCCTCTGTCATCTTATAGAATGGTGTATAAGCATGTCTTCCATTCATGAGTCCAAAGTGATAACCTGTCACCGTACCATGAATGGTTATGTTCATTTCCACCTTGATTTGCTACTGTACTTAATCTGGTATCAACTGTCGGGCCATATGAAGAACTTAAGCTGGCATTAACTCTTGAGACACTTGAGGAACTTTCTCCTAGCTTATGTTTCTGTTTGTGCATTTCAAAATTTCTTCTTTTCTTTATGGCACTGGAAACAGCAGATGGCAGAAAGTCCTTGCCTCGATAGAAGACAATATAATCCTTGTCTCGTGAAAGAAGTGTTCCTCCAGTCAGTCTCAGCATTAGTTTAGGACAGACTTTTGCAGCATCCTAACAAACTTCCAGATATTCCACTTTGTACGTGTTTGGGCGGGAAGATTTTGAAAGAGTCTTAACCCAACATCATAAAAAAGCTTATTTCCAAATGGATCATGCACATCCATTGAAGGCATGCTTTCAGTGATGAGCTCTTGCCCTGCACCCTCTGCTACAACAAGAACTGCATGCCCATTTCCCTCGAGCCCTTGTTAATTATATGTACTTTTCTTCTCCAGAGTAATTTCTGAATATCTGAATTTTGTAGAAATATTCTACGGGGTCAACATCGACCCACCACAGCCTTATGCTTAGAGCCGACTAAACGGGTCGGCTAATGTGGTTTACATGGTGGCAACGGCTTCGAGCTCCAACGTTTTCGAGGCCGGGCCTCAAATCAACAGCCCAATGGCGGTCGCAGAGCCGCTCCTCCTTCGCTCCCAGAATGCTTGGCATTGCGAAGGACTATTCGGAAGATCCGAGGGGAGATTCAGCAATTGCAACTGGAACAAAGACGCCTGCTGCAGTTCTTAGAAAGTATTGACGAGCAGTTGGCCACTTTCCCCTTTGGCCCGTTTGCCACGGGGCTAGCGCCGACCCACATACGAGAGACAGAGACGTCATCCACTGCCCGGGCTCCGCTCAGGGGTTGGCTCTCCGAGGAATCCTCGAATTCATCTGAAGGCGAGGAGGATCCGTCTGAAGGCGAGGAGGATTCACCTGAAGGTGCAGCCAGAGAAGTTATACTCCTTCCCTCGCGAGAAGACCCTGAACATCTTCTTCGCATGCCAGCGAGCGGGAATCATAAGCCCATCACCCAGTGAGCAGGCACTAGGTGCCGCATTTCATGAGGTGATAGGCCACATCATCCACAACTGCCAGCCGTTCAAAGACCTCGCCGAGGACTTAATCAAGCAAGGGATGGTCAATATGGGCGAATTCTTGGTCGATCCACCACAGCCGCATGTACAGGAGATCTTTCATTTCTTCGTTAATGTCATACATGCCTCAGCCGCTTTTCAACTCCCAGAGCCAAAAGAGGAGGGAGTCAGTTCCCAACCACCCAAGTCCACACTGTGATATCCAGGGTGGTGACCCTCTCATCAGTGTTTTTTCCCCAAGGAGGACACTGAGATGATTTTTGACAAGCTCTTGGAAGAAGGTCCGGTGTTGACGCATGATCTGCCGTCCTACTATAATGAGACGGCCAAGAGTCATCCCCGCTATTGCAAGTATCATGCTAGGGTGTCTCACCTCACCCGGGAATTCCCGGAAGTCCAATAGCATTGAAGTCCTCATCCAAAGAGAGGAAATCGATGCACAGGGGAACTCTATGGCGAGGCGGCGTCTTAAAGAGGCTGCTAAGAAGATTCTCCGACAAGCTCAACAAGAGCAGATCAAGCTACATCAGACTAGGCCTACCTCTCAGCAGGTCCTGCCGGGGAAGTCTACAGGTGGCAAAAATCCTCAGCCAAACCCCAAAGGCAAGGCCATGTGCGCGGGCGGGGCCTAAGGCCCAAAGCCCAAAAAGCCAAGCCGTGGGAGAGGGTTCCAAACCCCTTTCCAGGCTGAGTCAACTTGTCGTCGCCATAAGGGGAAACCCTCAGCAAGATAACAAAGGCAAAGCTAAGGCGGGGGAGCCAGAAGTGAAGCCTCGTGTCAAGCCAACAAGGTCGTCAATTGTAGAAAGACCTAAACAGCTCGAACAAGTAAAGTTGCCAGTCAAAACAAAATCGGTGGAGTTGTAAAGCCCCCAAGGGCCCCACTATGCACTGGCAAAGTTCTAGGAGCTGCCGCTCGAGATAATTGCTCAGGCGATCAATGCCACCTTCTAGGTGCAACCGGAGGAGGCCAACTGGACTAAGATTACTCCCAGAAAGAGCCGCGGAACCAAGGCTCCTAAGGAGCCGGCCCGGAGTAGAAAGCAAAATTCTGGGGGCAAACCAGTCTCACCTCCCAAGCCAAGCCCACTTTCTTCTCAAGAGACGGCACGTCAAAAGAAGTAAGAGAAGAATCACAGGAAGAATTTGAAGAGGAGGTTGAAGAAGCAAGCTGAGCAAGCAGCAGCTATGGAGGCCCCTAAGGAGCCAACTCCTCTGCAAAGACTACAAAAGCTCATAAATGAGCTGGAGGAGTACACTCCCCCTCGTCCCACCAGGGTTGTCACTCTAGACAAATACATTCCCTGGGATAAGTTCGGGCGTAAAGCCCGGCTTTTTCAGTGGATCCAGGAGATGGTTCACCGTCTTGAAGGGGGTGAAGAGTTTCCGATCCCGGAGGATCTCTCTTTATTCTACAAAGATGAGGAGCTCACCGTTGAAATGCTCGAGGAAATACTGCAAGAGCTGTCCTGCAACATGGTGGCGATCCCGTCGCCGGCAATATTAACTCCCCTGTTGCTGATAGCACCGAAGGCAAAGCTCCCATGGCGACATATCAGCGTCGCCCGGCGAGAAATAGCCGGGGTCGTAGTCTGGGACGAGGACGCGAGCGTGAAGGTCCCCTAACTCTCGACCGGGTCATATTATTCAGAGGGGAGGAACCGGGTCCTGTCTTGGAAACCCAAGTTCAGGGGATCCCTCTCATCGTCAACTCCTCAGACGGTTAATGCCCCGGCTCAGAAGCTAAATCGGGTGGCGTCCCTTTTATAATCGTCTCTTCTAATGGAGAAGAGGAGCCAGCCAAGCTGCCACTGTGCGAGGAGGCGTCGAAGCAAGCTGGCCCCTCCAGCAGGATTGAGCCCCCGAGCGAGGCATGTCCTTCTAATGAGGGCCAACATGATGAACCCTTGCCACCTCTGGAGGAGTCTCAGGCACCGCTGTTCCAAGAAAATGCGGAGGGCCAGAATGGGGAGGAGCGCCCTTCTAAACGGGAGAAGCCTCGCGGGGCTCTGAAGACTGGCGGAAATCATCCCGCCATTTGACTAGACCCGTGCTCGAGCGGACCGCAAGATCATTCATCATATGAAGCGGTTCCCAACAAATGTCACCATTTGGGAAGCCATCACTTGGAGCAAGGATCTCAGGGAGGCTCTTGTCAAAATACTCCAAGACCTAGAGGCCTATGAAGCCCATGTTTCAGAGTTGCAAGCCCAAGCATATGAGGCATTTGCAGCCAACATTTCCTTCATGGACAAAGATATGTTGCTGTCCTCGCCATGCCACAATCGCGCCTTGTATATGCGGGGGACGATTAATGGGCATGATGTGAATCGCATTTTGGTCGACGCTGGAGCGGTCATTAACATCATGCCTTTGAAGACCTTCAAGTCTTTAGGCACCTTATTTACAAAAGGTGAGCGCGGTCAAAATTTCGGGATTCAATCAGGATTCCGAGGAGGCGTTTGGTCGGGTTGAAGTCAAGCTAGTCTTGGGTGATTTTGTCACCCAAGTGATATTCTATATTATCAACGCCGACACATCTTATAAGGTACTGCTTGGGAGGCCTTGGCTCTATGAAAATTGGGTCGTCCCATCAACTCTACACCAGTGCATTAAATATGCTAAGGGAGGGGAGCAACATACTGTCTTCGTAGATCAGACTCCATTCCACCCTAATGAGTGCCATCTGGCAGATGTTTCCTTATATTTTGGGGAGCCTACTCTAGCAATCCCCGAGCCTATAAAAGACAAGGGGAAGCAAAAGGTAGACTTCGAAGCTGAGGAAGTACAGTTGTTTACTGTCAACCAAGACTTGGCAAGATTGTACAGGCTAAGCCTCAAGGTTGCCTCCAAGCCGACTCAATCGGAGAGGCGGGACGTCGACTTCGAAGCCAATCTCATTAGCCGGGTCATTGACCGGAGCATCTCCTTACCACCCAAGTGCGTTAAACTCTCGTTTCAACGGGAAGAGCACGAGGTGGAGTAGTTGAAAACCTTCACAGTCTCCTATCAGCGGAGAATAAGGAGCAACAAGGGCAAGGGAGACAAGTTGATCATCTTTTACGAAGGTGATTTAGTCCCACCAGGCCCTCCTGAGGATGATTTCGGCTGGGATACTCCTATCGATGCTGCACCGGAGCCAGTCTAGGAGATGGACGACATGCCAAGACACATCAGGGAAATGTGCAAAAAGCAGCATATCCCGCAGGCTCAGGACCCCGCATGAGCGGCCTATTTCTACCAGCTGTGGAATCCTCCGCAAGTTCGTGGGCAGCCTCCCTTCTCTCGCAAAGTACGCAGGGACTCGGCTATGACCAAGAAAGGGGCTTCGAGGTCCACTACGTAGTCAATACCATAGGACTGCTATCCCCTCCTCATGGGCAAACAAAAGTTGAGTTTAAGATTGACGACTCTATAAGGGAGACCGGTGAGAGGCCTATATCACCCTCATCGGAAGTCAACACTGGTCTCCTCCCCGAGGGAGGGATAGCTCAGCCTGCTAATCACCAGCAAGACGGAGCAAGTCCTTCGACTTCAAGCCATGAGTAAGAGAGCTTCGAAGAATTTGAAGTCTACGAAGCAAACACTGATGATGAGGGAGACTTTGTCGACCTCCAACCAGCTCCACCTGAGCTCGAAGACGGCGGTCAAGCAACTGTGGACGAGTTGATCGAGATCAATCTCGGAAGCAAAGATGATCGCCGGCCAACCTTCATAAGTGCTCTTCTCAGTGAGAAAGAAAGGTAGTCGTATCGACAACTTCTAGAAGAGTTCAGGGATTGTTTCGCCTGGACTTATAATGAAATGTCTGGGCTTGACCCTTTTGTGGTTGAACACGAGCTGGCAATACTTCCAACAGTCAAGCCAGTCAAGCAAGCCCAAAGGCGTATGCGCCACGAGCTAGAATTGAAAGTCAATGCTGAGGATGACAAGATGCTCGACGTGGACCTCATAGAGCCTTGTATGTACCCTGTATGGCTCGCCAATATAGTCCCTGTCAAGAAGAACAACGGCCAGGTCCGAGTCTGCATCGACTTCAGGGATTTGAACAAAGCATGCCCAAAGGACGACTTCCCCGTCCCAATCACTGAGACGATGGTTGATATGACCACCGGCCACGAAGCCTTGTCCTTCATGGACGGGTCGTCGGGCTATAATCAGATCCGCATGGCCACCAAAGACAAGGACCATACGGCTTTCCGATCTCCTCAGGGGATCTTCAACTATAAAAGAATGCCGTTTGGATTGAAGAATGCCGGTGCAACCTACCAAAGGGCAATGACCAAGATCTTCGACGAAATGCTACATGACCTCGTTGAATACTACGTCGATGATTTGGTCGTCAAGACGAAGAAGCGGGAGGATCATTTGGCTGACTTGCGTCGAGTCTTCGAAAGGCTTCGTCAGTATCAGCTCAAGATGAATCCGATGAAATGCGCCTTTGGCGTCTCTAGTGGCAAGTTCCTTGGCTTCATCGTCAGGTACCGAGACATAGAAATCGACCCAGACAAAATCAACGCCATATGAGGACTGCCTCCGCCTAAAACCTTGACAGAGCTCAGATCTTTGCAAGGAAGACTGGCCTATATTAGGCGGTTCATTTCTAATCTCTCAGGAAGATGCCTGTCTTTCGACAAACTGATGAAGAACGGAGCACCCTTCATATGGGACGAAGGTTGTCAGAAGGCCTTCGAGCAAATCAAGGAGTATCTACTGACTCCTCCTATCCTATGAGCACCCATCAGAGGGAAGCCCCTTATTCTCTATATTGCTGCCATGGATGCCTCTTTGGGGGAGCTTTTAGCCCAGATTAACGAGGAGGGCAAGGAGCAATCGTTGTACAATTTCAGCCGAAAATTGATCGGGCCTGAGCATCGGTATGCGCCTATGGAAAAGGTGTGCCTAGTCTTGGTATTTGCTGTCAAGAAACTAAGGCACTACCTTCTAGCTCACAGGGTGGAACTCATTTCAAAATGTGATCCACTCAAATTTCTGCTCAGTCAGCTCGTCCTCTCCGGTAGGCTTGGCAAGTGGGCGTTTATCCTTATGGAGTTCGACATTACCTTTGTCCCACGCAAGGCGATCAATGGGTAGGGGATGGCGGAGTTCTTAGCTGCGCACCCTCTGCCAGAAGATTCACCACTTAACTTCGAGCTGCCCGATGAAGAGATGTTAGTGCCTTCTCACGAAACTGGGGAACATTATGAAAAAGTCCCACCACAGATGGAGCCGAGCGTCCTCACCCTTGACCTCCCACATTGGGAGTTGTACTTTGACGGTGCTTCCCAGACAATCAAGAGGGCCGGCGGCCTTACAGACTTTGTCTCGGGTGCGGGGATAGTTTTTGTATCTCCGCAAGGCGGCATTCTTTACAGCTCTTGCGCTCTCATGAAGTCATTGACTAATAGTGAGGTAGAGTATGAAGCGCTAATCATTGGGCTTCAACTGGCACTGGAGATGGACATCAAGTGCATCAAAGTCTACGGGGATTCTCAGCTCATCATTCGACAGGTATTGGGCGTCTATGACGTCCGGAAAAAGGAGCTCATTCCCTACCATGCAGCCGTCATGAGGTTGAAAGAAAAGTTTTGCCTATTTGAAATAGGCCATGTCCCAAGAGGCAGTAACTCCCAGGCTGACGCTCTTACAAAATTGGCGGCAACCTTAAAACTCTCACCTGAGGGAGAGTTGAATATCACTGTCGGACACCAAAGGCTCATGCTGAGTGTGCTCGACGAAACATCTGGCCTCATTGCCTATGAGGTCAATAACATTCAAGAGGAGAATGCTCCCGAAGAAGAAGATTGGCATGAGCCAATTATAAAGATAAAGAATGGCTGGTTTCCCCTGATCGGGCTCAGAGGGTGCAACTGCTACGCAGGGCGATATCTTACCAGCTGAGTGACGATCTGCCCTTCAGGCTTGTCCATGAAAAGGACCGATCCCTTCTCCTACGCTGCCTTTCATCCAAGGAAGCAAAGACCGTGATGCATGAGGTCCACTCCGGATTATGTGGGGCTCATCAAACTCGGGCCAAGATGAAGAACAACATCAAGCTCAAGGGGTTTTATTGGCCCACCACATACGAAGATTGCAACCAGTATGCTCGTACATGTCACCAATGCCAAGCATTCGGTCCAATGCCTCGGAGGCCGCCTAACCTGCTCCATCCAACTGCCCCTACTTGGCCGTTTGCGGAGTGGAGCATGGATATTGTGGGACCATTCCCACCATCATCTCAAGGCCACAAGTTTATACTGGCCGCCACTGATTACTTCTCCAGATGGGTAGAAACCATTCCTCTACGAGAAGTTACAGGAGAAATAGTCGCCCGGTTCGTAAGGCATTACATCATATATAGATTCGGCACCCCCAGTCGGATTATATCTGATAATGGCACGCCATTCAAGAACAAGACTGTTTATGCTTTGGCATCTAAATTCTATATTGATTGGAGGACGTCGTCGGTCTACAACCCTTAAGCCAACGGGTTGGCCGAGGCCTTCAACAAAACCCTCTGCAAATTGCTGTCCAAGATAGTGGGTGGCCGCAAACGGGATTGGGGTGAGAAGGTCCACAAAGCCCTATGGGCTTATCGGACTATTTACAAAACCCCTACGGGTTGCTCCCCATTCTCCTTGGTCTACAGAGCCGAGGCGGTGATTCCGGTGGAAATCGAGTTGGCATCTTATCGCGTTGCTGTTCACGCTGGATTGCCAGGCCATGATCAATCTGAAATAGAAAGAAGGCTTGAGGAGTTGTTCAACCTTGAATCTGAAAGACTCAAAGTCTATAAACACTTACAAGTGTACCAGGCCCGCATGACACTTGCTTATGAGAAGTTGGTCAAGCAAAAGACATTCAAGAAAGGCGACCTCGTCATGATCACAGAAAATGAGGTCCTAACGGGAAGATCCAGCGGCAAACTCCAGCCTAATTGGCGTGGGCCTTACGTCATACAGAAGGTCTATGAAGGAGGGGTCTATACGGTCGTCGACCACAAGAGAAACAATCCATTCCCTCCTCTCAATGGCAAGCATACGAAGCTCTACCATGTGCCACCGCAAGAGTTTCGGCAGCAGTCCTTACATGACATACCTCTCCCCAGTGAAGGTTGAAAAAAAAGACAAAAAAAAAATGGGATTAAAAATATTGATACCCCGGCGCACTTAGCCTCCCTTCAAGGGTTGGCTAAGGGCAAAAAGGCCACATACCCGGCCAAGGTGAAAACCCGAAAGGACGCCTCGGGTAAAAATGGGCAACCCCTCGATGTGAAAACCCGCAAGGGCGCACCGGAAAAAGCTAAAGGGGGCCACCCTCGGCGAAAACCCGAAAGGGCGGTGAGGTTGGTAATGTGAAAAAAAAAGAGAGAGAGAGAAAAAATCCTCTTTCAACATGCTCTATGGGTGGTTCTAAGTCAGCAACCCCCCCTATAATGGCGAAGGTATTGTGCTGATGCTTTGGCTGTATCTCCCATGTCATTTTGTGACATCCAATCCCACCGGGCATCCCGGCATCGTTACATTCTGTCCCACCGGGACCACCAACACTTCCATTTTCAATAGATTTGACTCGTGTCCCTTCGGGCTGTCAAGTCTATCCACTTCCTTTCGAGAGCTGACTCATACGTCCTTCGACATGTCAGCTCTCCCCATATTTTTGCATTTCCTGGGTTTGGATCCCGTGTCTCTCCGGGCTATCAAATCCGTCCTTCTGGTCCCATCGGGCTCGGCCTATGCATGCTCTTTTCGGGCTTCCGACCCACCTCGCCTATTGGCTTCTGGCTTTAACTCATGTCTCCCTTGGGCTGTTAAATCCCCTCTTTCACCCTACTGGGTCTGGCCTATGCATGTCCCTCTCGGGCTGCCAACCCATCTTGTCTATTGGCTTTCGGGTTTGACTCTCACGTCCCACTAGGGCTGTCAAACCCATCTTTTCCTTCTTCTGAAGCTGGCCTATATATGTCCCTTTTGGGCTGCCGGCCCATCTCTTGCCTATCGGCCTTTGGATTTGACTCTCATGTCCCACTAGGGCTGTCAAATCCACTCTTTCCATCCTTTGGGTCTGGCCTACGTACTTGTCTCTCGGGCTGCCAACCCATCCCTTGCCTATCGACTTTCGGATTTGACTCTTACGTCCCACTAGGGCTGTCAAATCCACCCTTTCCTTACTTTGGGTTTAGCCGATGCATGTCCCTTCCGGGTTGCCAACCCATCTCGCCTATCGACTTTCGGGTTTGACTCACGTCCCACTAGGATTGTCAAATCCATCTTTTTCTTCTTCCGGGTCTGGTCTATGCATGTCCTTTTCGGGCTGCCAACCCATCTCATCTATCGACTTTCGGGTTTGACTTCCATGTCCCACTAGGGCTCCTTATCTTTTTATGGGTTTGGCATGTGCATGTCCCTTTCGGGCTACCAACCCATCTCGCCTCTTGGCTTTCAGGTTTGACTCACATATCCCCCTGGGACTGTGAAGTCTATTCTTTTGTCCCCACGGGCTTGGCCTATGCATGCCCTCGTCGGGCTGCCAACCCTATTTGCCTATCGGCCTGCGGATTTGATTCATATGTCCCACCCAGGCTGTCAAATCCATTCTTTCATTTTGTTGGATTTGGCCTGTGTATGTCCCTTTCGGACTGTCAACCCATTTCACCTACCTGCTTCCAGGTTTAACTCACATGTTCCTTCCGGACTGTTAAACCTACCCATTTGCTGTCCCAGCCGGGCCTGACCTATGCACGCCCTCCTGGGCTTGCCAGCCCATTCATCTTTTGATTTTTTGGATTTGATTAAGCACGTCCCACTAGGGCTGTCAAACCTACCGGTGCGGCGCACATGTCCCTCTGAGAATGCCGAACCCCTTCCGCCTCTTGGCATCATAGGTATTCAAAAAAAAAAATGGGGCTAAAAATATTAGTGCCCAGCGGACTTGGTTGTTTCCGTTAGGGGAGCAATCAAGGGCAAAAAGGTTTTAACCCGGCTAAGGTGAAAACTCGCGAGGGCGTCTTAGGCAAAAATGGGTACCCCTCAGTGTGAAAACCCGCAAGGGCGCACTGGAAAAAGTTAAAGGAGGCCAGTCCTAACAAAAATCCGAAAGGGCGGTAGGGTTGGTAAAGTGACAAAAAAAGAAAAAAAAAGCATACATGCAAGAGGATAGACACAAATGCTGTTAAGCTCTGTCCTTTATCCATCAATATCATCAAAGAAGGGAGCCCGAGACAAGCCCTCGGGGTAACCAAGACAAGCATGGGCACAATACGAAAGCCCTGCATACAAGTACAAAAAGGGCGCCAAGGCCTATCAAGCACTAGGATCGCTCCGCCTCAAGTCAGCAAGGCGAGCCTCACTCTGGATGGTCTCCTACTGCAGTCCCTCAAGCTTACAGCGAAGAGTGTCAGCCTCAGCCTGCAAGCGGTTGCGCTCCTCCTCAGCTTCCTATGTCTGCTGCAAAAGAGCCTGCATCTCCCGCTGTAGCACCTCTACCCTCAGGGAGACGGCTTGGTCACGCTCCCGAATGGCCGCAGCTCGAGCCTCGACCTCTGTCCGAGCTGCTCGCAGTCCGTCGAGTCGCTCCTCCTCCTGCTGAATCATCAGCTGGGTCCTCCGTCTCTGCTCCTGCGCAATATGAAGGCGGGCGAACTCGCTCCACAAAGCTGTCAGCCTCGCCGTCCATGCATCTATGGGGAGACCTAGCAGGTGATAACTCTGGGTAAAGGCCTTCAGATTGCTCCTTAAAGCCTCCGCAGCCGGCAGGGGGTCAACCCGGATCAGTTACTCAAGACTCTAGAGAAGCCGACCAGCCATATCGGCATCCGTCAACATCACCCCAGGCTGAGGGGTGTCAGGCCACTCAACTCCAAGGGTAGGGAAGTCCACGGGCACCTCTGGAGCCTCTCTCCAGGAACCTGCAATCAAAGAAAAGTGGAATAAGTGCTTGCTCGCAATCAAGAGGGCATGCACGAAAAGCCATGAAAGGCATGATATGGTGATATACCTGAAGCTGCCTTGTGTGTGCAAATAGTTGCGGGAGTATGCTCCTCCCCAATGGCTGAGGCGGGAGTGCTCGTTGGGGCTAATGCTGGTCCATTGGGCGGTGCATCTGTAGCCCGGCTCCTTGCAATCCAAGTAACAATATGTAATTGCTTGTTTATGGAATGGCATACAACTAATGTTGAGCTCCAAAGAGCGGCTGTGTACCTGTCTCAACAACATCCCCTTCTTTAGCTATGCTAGAAAGGGCGGTCTCCGTATCGGGGACTCCTTTGGAGCAAGATTGCTCGCCCACAGGGATCAACCTTGCCTCGCCTGGAAACTCCTCTGTCACAGGGGCCTTAGCACTTGACTCTAAAGGAGAGTCTGCAAGGCAGATATGAGGAAATGGTTAATACCATAAACAAGATGCAGACGCAAGCTGAGCTATTCATTGGCAGATCCAAGGGATACCTGCGGGCTGGAAGGTCCGTTGGTGGGGCGTTAGGCCCGGGACTGCGTTGGCCTTCTGGCAAGCCCTGAGGAACTTCCTCTCTTGGGGCAGCCTCATCGGGTTGCGGTATGCCATCTCCTACAGCATGACCCGTCGCTATTCACATAGCCAATGCATTAGTCAATTCAGCAATGACAGCAATGAAGCAATAAATAAGTCTATCACAAGTCCGCAGATTTCTTACCTGAAGGATCAGCCGCACTGTCCTTGCTGATAGCAGCATGAGGGGAATGCCTCGGTGGAGGCTCCCTCAGTGCTGCGGTTTCAACACCCGCCACCTCCACGGCTGGTGTAACTTTGGCAGCATCGCCACAATTCAGGAGATCCATAAATGAGCCGGATTCCATAAGTTGCGAGAACTCCTCCATCGAGCCGGCCAGGTCAACTCTTGTTCAATAGTAAACCATATGAGCCAAACAAATCTTTATAAGAAGAGATCGAGCAAAAAAAAAAGGGGGCAAAAATGCATATACACTCACCGCAGGCATCCTCCAACTCTCCCTCTTCTTGGGAGTCAGCCTCGCCTGGAGAAGAGGTCTTAGCACCTGAGGCAGAACTCGAGCTCCCTCTAGAAAGGAGGTCAGAAGCCGCAGAACTCCCACTCCCAGAAGTGGATCTGGCATTATCTCCTGTCGTTAAGACAGGAAGAACAACATCAGGAACTCCTGCACATCCAAAGTACAACACTAAAGAATTAGTGATCTCCATGATCTTCATGTATCAATGAAGAGACGAGGTTGGGTATATTACCGGAGGGCTGACTACCCATGGCCCCTGCGGCAATAGGCGAGAGGGAATTAGCCGTTACCGGCGTATAATTATCTGTGAGGGAGATTAACTCCTCAAAGCTGAAAATGCTGTTGGGCATAGGCTCGTCCAGAGGTATATCTGCCCCCGCAGAAGTGTTCGCCTGGGAAGGAGAGAAACTCGCGACGGCCCTGACCTCCAGTGGAGCTGCATTTAGCAAGGAAAAATATGTTCATGACATTGCATATGAGCTTAAAGGCAGCAAATATCAAGATATGTCACTCACTGGAGACAGCCTCAATCGCGGGAGATCCTTCCTCATGCCGAAGGCGGGACGAAGACCTCACGTCCTCTCCAGGACTCTCAGTGCGAGGTCTCTTTGAGGCAGCAATATCCCTCTCTGTCACAGTATCGGGAGGGCCCTCTAATGGGCCAGCGCTGGCTACCCTAGCAGCCCCACCTACAGTCATCAGAGGAATGTGTATAATACATGTTCCAAAATATGAATAATACACGTACATATGGGAAAAGCCAACAAAAGAAACAATTACCTGTGGTGTCTATTGGTCTCACGGGCTTCAAAATTATTTGCTCCGGCTTCAATCGGAGAACATGGGCCGCCGCCTTGACAATCTCAAAAATGGCAATGGGGGTCACCGCCATCTCCAGGCCGGAAATATACTCCAGCGGGCCTGCCCAGCCCACGGCATTAATCACGTGGGCCCTCCACTCTGCAAAAGTGCTTCCCTCGAGTGCTCCATCAGGTATCGACTGGGACAACTGAGATTTCCTCCTCACCCCGCAAGACGCCTGCAAGTCTTCCCACCAAGAATAGGCCTTTGAAGGGCCTGGGGCTGCCCCTGAGGCAGAGGAAGAAGGGGCTCTAGGTGCTGCTACCGGCGTGCTCTTTAAGGGCTTCAAAGTCCCATTATATTGGCTCTTGTCCACAGGAACCGTCTAGCCTTTCTCGCTCCACTACTCCTCAATGTCGCTGACAACCCGGGCGGCTCCAGAAAAATGAGATCTGATAAAGGCTGGGTCCATAAACAAAGGAGGCAGATCCTCCTTCCTCAGGCGCTACTCCTCAGCGGCTCGAATAGCATCGCGGTGCTCTTGGAAGACATTGCTGGCTTTGAAGCACTAGGATGCATAGTGGATATCGAACTGGCCTCTACGCTCCTGCTCTGGAATAGGGTATCCTAGTGACACCTCGCGGCAGAGGAAATCTTGCCACGTTGCCGCCACTAAGTGCACATCTGTGCCTGTATAGTCGAAGGGCCAGAGGAAACTCTGTGCTCGAAGGGATGCCTTGGTCATACCCAAAGTTCTTGGCGGACCGATGTGGGTAGTAGGGTTCAAGTATAGTTGTGTTGGAGCGTCGGTATACAAGAACACTGGTGCGAATGCTCATAACCCACTCCGCTAAGCCGTGGGGGGAGGCCAAAGCATGTGTAGACACCCTACTCACAACGGTGCCTCTCTCTTGCCCAACATAAGGGCGGTGAAGGTAAAGAGAAGTGGTCAAGGGCTAGGCCCTCTCCTCTCCTCACTGGAACAAAAGACAAGGCCCGCCGGGCCCCTACAAGCTGAACCACGACATCCTGTGGCGGCTGTCCTATGAATAGAAAAATCAGTGGTGCCGTTGGATTATGAACTGGAGTCCTTCGGGAGAGCTCTGAAAAATAGTAGTCTTGCCCATGCACTCAAGTAATGGGTGGGCAGCATAATATTCTTCTCTCGCGGTGACGAGTGGGAAGACAAAGCCCCAAGCGAATGAAAAATATTCGCTAGGGCTGCTGATGCAATGGCAAGTCTCTGACCGCAGGCAAGTAGGCAGGCTGGTTATATCACCTCAGGCTGCAGCACCCCGTCCTCTCCATGGGGAACCACAAAGCTGGCCAGCCAATAGGCCAAATAAGCCCCTAGATACGTGATAGGAGGCAGTCATCTCGAATCCCATACCTGTGTCGGTGCAGGCAAATGGCGCGGATGGGGAGGAACGTCTACTCTGACTTCTTTGCATTTCTCCCAGGTAGTGCCGGACTGAGCAAACTCCTCGTGGAAGCAGAAAGGGCCGCTATAAAAATGGCTCACCCATGCATTCAAAGTCACCCTCGGAGTGCGAGGGGTCCGGTCTGTGCCAACTTGAGCTAGATCCCTTTAGGTCCTCATCAAAAATCTAAAACAGTATGGCAGGGTGTACCGCCCGACACTGTCGGTGGAGTTAAGGTGTAAATTATCAAGTGATAGCTCCTCGTATGGCCTCCCGCAGATCGGAAGACCAGAAATCCTCTGAAAAGTCCAGAGGTCTAGAGAAGTCTCTCCTCCAGCCATGACAAAGGTGTTCCACCGGCGGTTGAATCTCTCTGTCAAAGCCTGTAGCAGGCCTGTATGACAAGGGTAGGAGTATAAAGCGGCTGTCACTGCATGACGGATTCCCACCCTAACACCGTCCGGTAGACAGTCAGAATGCCCCAGAGCCACTCTGTCGCGCCCCTGTGATAGCTGTGAGACGAGATAACAGAGCATTTCCCGTACCAACTGGGAGTCTTCAGTGCCAGGAGCCTCTCAAGCATGCAGTCATGGGCGTACTCCTCCTGTGCAAAGCTCACCCCTGTATGCGTCAGGAAGAGACCATCTACAATCTGATCCATGGTCTTGTGCTGCCCATGCATGTGCCAAACCGCTGGAGCCAGTGGTGTAGCTCGAACTGTGAGGCTCTCATGCCGCTGAAAAGAGTCCAGACTCTGCCGATCTGGGTACTGCCTCTACCGAGTGAAACCCTCTGGAAAGCTCGGGTAAGTCAAGGAACATAATCCCTGCATGCTGTCTCTCCCTGCTAATATGGCCCGCTCAAGGCGGCGCCTCTCCTCAGGTAGTGAGGGGTCGTCATCCTCCATGCCAATCGGTGCAAAGCTCTGGAGGAATCGATAGAGATGGCGATCCAGGGGGTAGTGACGTGGATATCCCCCCGAGCTGTCATATGTATAGAGGCCGTCTCGCCTTGTAATACGAGACACATCCACGAGGCCTTCATTCTCCCCTGCACTCTCAGTTGGGCCCTCAGCGACCCATAAGTAGTCGAAGTGGATCCGGCTGAAGTTGTCGTCATCAACGACCCGGGGAGGAAAAGGTGGCATGCGCCGGTCAATGCGCTCAATCTGGCACTCGTCAGTGCCCCTAGCCCTCGACCTCCTCGATCGACTTTCATCTCCGCCGCTGCGAGCCATGCCTACAAGCGTAGAGAAACAAGAATGGGAGGGGAACATCAGGCCAAACACCCCAGGACAGCAATATAAGCATTGAATGCGGTCCCAAAAAATTGCAAAGTCTACACCAAAGACGTGAAATCATATTTCCCTTTAAAGGGCACGGGCCGTCCGCCCCCGCCTCCGGCCGTGACGGATGTCCCGTGGGGGGCATTTGTTGCACCCGTCATTTTATCGAAATATTTCAAGAATTTCATTCCAAAATAACCGATGAAAAAATTCGGCGTAGCGCCGATGTCGTCGGACCGCGGAGTACCTCCGTGATTTAGGGTTCATCGACCCGACCATACAATCGCAAACGGCGTCGCAGCAAGGAAAATTAAGAGGAAGACATGCATGCAAACCTGTCAAAATAGCCGAGCAAGTGTATCACATGGCGCAGACAGATGCAAAGGTTCCTCTCCAAGCGAGTGACTCGCAACCAAACAACAAACACATGATCCTTCGCTCCCCACGAGTCCCCACTGACATATGACTGCCACGCGGCGAAGAGTGGACCTTGGGGAGCAATAAATACTCAACATCGGCTCTTCTTTGACCCAAGGCGACGAAAAAAGGGAGAAAACACCCGCAGAGGGGCAAAAAGGGCGCCTGGGGGGTCAAATGACCCCGTTGGACCCAAGGGGGGTCGACCGGCCCCCGTAGGGGTCGTGTCACCTCGCTGGCCCCCCCAGAGGTGTCGTCCGACCCCGCGCGGGGCCGGTTGACCCAGCTGGACCCCAGCGGGGTCAACTTGACCCCCGCGGGGTCATTTATCCCATTGGGTCCCATGGGCCAGCCGACCCCCCGGGTCCCGTGTTAAAAAAAAAAGGAGGAGAGGGGTGAAAAAGGCTTTAGGCCACCCCACCTTAACAAAAAAAATAGTTTTTGAACCCCACCTTGTCACAATTGGGGCTAAAACTTACTTTTTTGTCAGAAATGAGGCGAATCCTCACGGTTTTGTCAAGGTGAGTTCCCTACCTTCTATAAATAGACCCCAAGGGTCCGGGCACAAGATGGAGCAAGTTACGAAGCATCCAAAGCATCAACACTCGGAGTTTGTTCGTTTGTTTTGACCCGCGAGGGGTAAGTCCCCGGGTCTTGTATTTATGCCCCTAAGGGGTGTTGTTGTAATTATGCCCCTCAATGGGCCGTGTTTGTAAGTTTCTATCTCTCGGGATGATTAAACTATGTAGTTTCGCCCCTCTAACGGGGGAATTATGAAAACGTCCTCTCCGAGTTTGCGAGAAACACAGTCCTGTTATTTGCAGTTGTACCCTGCAATTTCTTGTAATTGGGGCTATGCCCCTGCCTCCCGCGTCAGTGCGGATCTTTGTAATGTACAGTCGACAACTCGTCGACAATTCTTGTACCCTCTTGGGCCATAAATGAATCTATGGTATTCTACAAATCCCCGAGAAAAATTATAAGAAACCCCCCCCCCCCCCCGACTTGAGGGAATTGCGTATATACCCCTTTTAGCCAAATTGACAGATGTGTGCCTTCTATGAAGCTCCTTGTCGTTCCTTCGGTCCGAGAGTGTTGTCAGCTCAGTCCGACACTTGGGCGCCGTCTCAAACCTAGGTCTATATAAGGTGTGGTAAAATTACTAAAATACCCCTACGACCTAGAAATGGTCTAGTCACCCCTAAAACCCTTCATAAATGGCCTCAACGTCTTGGAAAGTCAAGAACCTGGTCGTACTTCCGCTCCAACTCAAAAGTTTCAGGGGTATCCCTGGCCTGGTAAAATTACCAAATACCCCTGGGAAGGTAAAATTACCAAAATACCCTCGGGGCCCAGGAAACTTTCCGCCACTTTAAAAATGCCCACGGCTTTTGTAAAATTGCATTTATACTCCTAAACTACAGGGTTGCGCCCAAACTTTAGAGGCTTTTGATCAAACCCTAGTCTAGTCAATGTGTTGGTGGTAAATGAGTGGTCGCGACGAGTCACCCAAAAGAGCCTGCCCTCAACATCCGAACGTATGGAGGGGACTTTGGGATCCCTTTGACAGTTAAACAAAGGTGTTCGGACGTTAGGCCGATGTAAATCAACACTGATTGCGGTCAGTGGGGACAGGTCCAACACCCGAGCCCAAATCGTCTGATATTATGCGCACCCACAGAATGAACCTCCACATCTAAGGGGGGAATCTCTCTTTTCAAAAAGAACAGCTTATTTATATTTTTCATATATAAAATTCCATGGCCGACAGGCTCCAAACCACAAAGGTCAACCAATACAAACTCAAATTTCATACTTTGGTTTCAAACCACAAAGGTCAACCAAACCCAAATCCCAAACTTTGGTTTCAAACCACAAAGGTCTGCCAAACCTAAATTCTAAATTTTGGCTTCAAACCACAAATGTCAGCCAAACCTAAATCCCAAACTTTGGCTTCAAACCACGAAGGCCAGCCAAACCTAAATTCCAAATCTCGGCTTCAAACTACAAAGGTCAGTCAAACTTAAGTTCCAAATCTCGACTTCAAAATACAAAGGTCAACCAGTTTGAACTCAAGTTTTGAAAATTTACTTCAAACCACAAAGGTTAGTCAAATCCAAACCCAAATTCTAAATAGTTGCTTCAAATCACAAAGGTAAGCTAGTGCAAACTCAAATCCCAGAAACCGACTTCAAACCACAATGATCCGCCAGTCCAAACCCAAAGTCCAAACATCGGGTTCAAACCATAAAGATCAACTAGTTCAAACTCAAAGTTCAAAACTTCAGTTATGAACCACCTAGGTCAGCTACCCAATTTAAAAGTCTGGCCCATACCACAAAGGTCAAGTCATCTCAAATTTTTGGCCAATGCCATCACAAAGGCCAAGTCACTAGTTTCAAATATTCGGCCCATGTCACGAAGGCCGAACCATCAATTCCAATCTTCACCCTAAGCCATAAAGGTCCGTTATCGCGAAGGCTCAAATCCAGATCTCCCAATTTTATGCTGTACTCGATCTACAAAATCCCCCTTTGTCCCACCATGGCAAATACATCACTCGAGCGCATAAAACCTTAAACTTCAACTCATTGGCTTTTAAACCACATAGATTAGCCATCCCTAAACCCCGAATGCTTGCCTCCTAAACCACAAAGGTTAGCTAATTTAAAATCCAAATCTCTAGCTTCCAAACCATAAAGATCGGCCAACCAAAATTTCAAATCTTTGGTTACAAACCATGAACGTATGTCAATCTAAGGTTCAGGCCATGAAGGCCAACTAGGTTGTCCTCATAAAATCTCAAACCTTTTTGTGTCCCATTGACACCAGAAGTGTTAAAAAAAAAGAGGGATAACACAAATCCAGTGAAGGTAGAGAATTATGTTTTACTCACAAATTCATGTCAGAAGCCTGGAACAAGCTATCGGGGTAGATGCAAACAAATGGAGGAGTGTACATCAAGTGCAGAATTCAACGTCGTCTGGGTCTGTCCTTTGTCGGTTATGCTTCTCAAGGTCACCTTGCATGACCCCAATGGAAGGAAGAAGCTCCTAGTGAAGCAGAGATTGCAAACCGATAATGAGCATGGCAGTTGTCCTAGATCCTACAAAGGGCCACATATGTGGAGCATGCTCCTGACCTGACAAGCTCGGGGGAAATCTCATCTACTGAATCTGCAAAAAAAAAAAGGAGTCTGTTCAGCATGCCAGAAAGCTCAAACCTTCCAAGCAAAATTGGAATGAAAAATGTCTTGGAATGTTGATTCTCGCACCTTGTTAAGTTGCTAAAGACTCAGCTTATTCAAATTGCGACCCTTTTATGGCCGTATTCCTTGGGGTTGACGGCAAATTAATTACCTTTGGGGGTCCAAAAATCAACTACAAAGGAGAAATCGCCAGCAATATGTTTATTAAAATGCTAGAAGAAGGTAAATAGCCTGACTTAAAGATGGTATCTGCACTCATCGCCAGCTTAGACAACGAGAATAAGCCCTCGACATCAAATGAACTAGGGGAAAACTTAAAGACAAAACTCCAGGCAAAGCCAGAAAGGTAGGACTCAGATTAAAGAATTTCAAACCAAGCTTCGAGCAAAGGCAGAACGACAACACTTAGGTCAAAGAATTTCAAACCAACTTCAGAGAGTCAGAAAAGCAAGACTTAGGAGGAGAACTTCAAAGCAGTCTCCACTCAAAGCCAGAAAGGCGAGATCAAAAGGAAGTTCCCCAAATTGAACGGCAGGCAAAGTCAGAAAGGCAAGTCTATGGAGGAGGGCAGTAAAAGATTCTATCACTCTAGATCTCGTTGATACACAAGGGAAATAAATGCAACACAAGGGAGAGTGATGAAGAACAAGAAAGATTTCAAGCCCCAAAAGAAAAGGTTCTGCTGTAGCACTTGTGTTCAACTCTCTTGATATGATTTATAATTTAGCCTTAGGGTTAGCTTGGTGGAGCGGGTTCATGCCACTTCTATGAAGTAGTGTGTGCTCTCCTATATTCACCCCTAGGGATTTGTGTCAGGAAAAAGAGAGCAGAAAAACTCGCTGTCAAGTTGAGAAATGGGGGTTCAACTAGACCGGCAGTAGAAGCCAGATGGCCCTACGTGAAGTGCGTGACAACACCATTCGCTAGCCCAAACTCTAATCGCAGACTTTGCACGAAATTGGTGATAAAACCACACAATACTTAAGCACTGGAGCCATATCCAATGCCTTTCCGCTCCGTCCCAGGAATCGTCATATCCTAGAAGATGTTCATCCAAGCAAGAATCTAAACAAAACTCCCCACTATGTCACCAAGATTTAGGTTTGAAAATGGTCACATCATTGAAGGGCGTAAGATGTCTGCCATCATCTTCAGTTAGACTACCCAGCATGTCACTAAGACTCAGGGGCAAAAGAACAAATTCGACAATATTCCGTACCATGTTACCAAGACTCGAGGGCAAAAGAACAAATCCAACAATATTACCTACCATGCCATCAAGACTTAGGGGAATGAAGAAGGTTGCAATGGGTACAAGCTGCCCACCAGCGTCTTTGGCAAAACTCCCCCATGCGGCTTTGAATCCGGTCACGAAGGCGTACAAATCATGACGAGACGATGTCGAGGTAAAGAAGAGAAAAGATAAGGCCACAAGAGCCCAATCTCCCCGCCATGCCATCAAGACTCGAGCGTAAAAAAATGGTGTATTACTAAAATGCACAAGTAGATTGCCATTGTCTTCGACAGGTAGTCCTCGCTATGTCATCAAGACCCGGGGGTAAAAATGTCGCCTTATTAAAATGCACGGGTGGATTGCCATCGTCTTCGACAGTAACCCCCGCCATGTCATCAAGACTCGGTGGTGAACATGTCACAATATCAAAGTGTACGGGCAGTTTGCTATCGCCTTTTTTTAACGTTCTCTGTCATGTCATCAAGACTCGGGGGAATGGAAAAAGTTCCAAAATGCACGGGCCGCCTGCCATCGCCTTCAACTCTGACGGACATTCTGTGGGGGGCATTTGTTGAACCCTAAAAAAGAAAAATGAAAAAATGATCATGAAAAATAAGAGAAAACAAAAATGGGTGGGAACCTACCCGGGCTCACCCCCCGCTCTTTCTCTCTCTCCACCCTCATAGGGCCACCCCGCCTGAGTAAGCTCTTGCGGAAGCCTACCCGGTCTGGATGAGGCTCCGCAGGAGCCAACGCAGATCGGATAGGCCCCATAGGGATTGTCCAGGCCGGATAGCCGCGAGCGGAGCCAACGCAGATCGGATAGGCCCCATAGGGATTGTCCAGGCCGGATAGCCTCTCGCGGGAGGCCTATCCGATCTAGACAAGCCGCCTGTTGCCGGTCCGAGCTAGGGGGGGGGGGCGCACAACATTGTCCGGATCGGACAGGCCCTCCGCGGTCTTGTTCGGGCTCGGTAGGGTCCATGTGGCTTCTCGGACTGGGGGGGCCACTCGCAGGTGCTTACTGGGCCTGGATAGGGAGCCCATCTAGCCCGGGTAAGCCCCAAAAAAGCTTGTCCGGTCATATTTGGCCTATAAATAGCCCTAGGGTCCTTATTTGGAGAGATCGAAGTCCATAGAAGCGGGAGGAGAAGCAATCTCCCAATCTTTTGTGCCTTGTGTGCCTCCACCAGGAAGGGTGTGCCTTGTGTTATTTTTGAAGCTCAACAACGATGTGTTGCATATATGTCATTGGGTTTGCATAGATGCCCTAGTAGTTACGTCTCTTGTGATTTCTTGGGTAATTTCCTTAGGAGAAAATGTCATAATTGTCTGAAATAATCAAACATTACATAAAAACCTTGTTCGATTCAGATATTACAAAAATATCCCTGGTCTGTCTAAAATTACAGAAAATCTTTGTTCAGTCCCAAAATTACCAAAATACCCTTGGCCTGTCCAAAATTACACAAATATCCTTGAACTTTTCAAAAATTACCAAAATATCCCTAGAGTTCAAAAATTACCAAAATACCTCTAGTATGCCCAGAAATTATCAAAATACCTCTAGTATGCCCAGAAATTACCAAAATGCCCCTACTCATTCTAGAAATTACTTAAATGCCCCTGTCCAATCCAAAAATTATCAAAATGCCCCTAGTTTTGTCCACAAGTTACCAGAACACCCGTTCAATCTAGAAATTACCAAAATACCTTGGCCTATCCATAAATTGCAAACAAAACCTAAACTTTTCAAAAATTGCATAGGACCCCCTATTCAGCTTGAAAATTGCACAAAGTTCCTGTCTAGTCCAAAAATTACTAAAATACCCTTTTCCAAGTTCATGTCTTCTGCTTGTCGGTGGAGCGGAACCATGCCACTTCCTTAAAACGATGTGCACTGTCCTAAGTTTGACTTAAGGCTCACCATCCAAATCCGCGTACCTTTCCATGGCCAAGAACTATCATACCTGGAAAACTCAGAAAGAGGATGAAATTGTAAATAAACTCTGAAAAGTTAAAAAAATGACAGGGAAGTCCAAGAAATCCAGAAAATTGCAAGTATACCCTTGAGAGTCAAGAAATGATAATAATGTCCAGGAAATCCGGATAATTGCAAATATATTTTGGAGAGTCAAGCAATGATAGTAATGTCAATTGCAAATATATTCTAGAGTCAAGAAATGACAGCAATGCTCAATAATTACAGAAATACCCTGGGAAGTCAACAAATGACATAAATGCCCTGAAATGTGAAGAAGTAATATAAATGTCCTGAAAAGTCAAGAAATGAAAGAAGCACTCCGAACAGTCAAGAAATGACAGATGTTCAAGGAAATCAAGAAATTGCAGATCATCATCGTCGTCGTCGTCGTCGTTGTCGTCGTCGTCATCGTCATCGTCGTTGTCGTCGTCGTCATCGTCATCGTCATCGTCATCGTCATCGTCGCCTTATCCCAATTATTTGGGGTCGGCTACATGAATCCTGTTTCGTCAAAGATTTCTATCAAGTGCTATTTTCATATTTAAACCCAAGAAACTAATATCCTTCCTAATAACATCGCACCATCTCATTTTAGGCCTTCTTCGAGCCTTATCCCAATTATTTGGGGTCGGCTACATGAATCCTGTTTCGCCAAAGATTTCTATCAAGTGCTATTTTCATATTTAAAACCCAAGAAACTAATATCCTTCCTAATAACATCGCACCATCTCATTTTAGGCCTTCTTCGAGCTCTTTTACTAGCATCCACTAAGATTCGGTCACATCTTTTAACCGGCACTGATGAACACATGTCCAAACCACCTGAGTCTATTTTCTCTCATTTTACTATCAATTGGGGCTATCCCTAAGTCCTTACGGATGTGCTCATTCCTAATCTTGTCTTTCTTAGTCTTACCACACATCCATCTCAACATCATCATCTCTACTACACACATTTTGTGAATACGTTCCTCATCTTTGCAGATATACTCTGAAAAGTCAATAAATGGCAGATAAGTCTACGGGAACCAACAAATTATAAAAATACCTTGGGAAGTCAAAGAATGACAGAGAAGCCCAGGAAAGTCAAGAAATGACTGAAACACCCCAAAAAAGCTAAGAAATGACAGAGATGTCCTTGGAAAGTCAAGAAATGACACGAGTTCAGGAGAACTAGTAAACTACAAAAGTACTCAGTGTTGTGCCCCTTAGGCACTAGCATGTGCTATGCTGATTTGATGATAGCAATGCTGTTTTGTTTTGATGATAGCAACACAATGAGTGTTTTGATGACATTGTGCTTTGATGATAGCTTCATGATTGTGATTGGTATATCAGATGGAGAATGCATGTGTATGACTGATATATTGTTTGTGTTAGACTTCTGTTATGTGCATAGTCTATACATTGTGCATCATAGTGTTATGCAGTGTCTTGGTGAAGTCTATACAGACTTCAGCGTCTCATTCTGCGTCTTATAGCATGTCTATACATTGCACTGTAGCATGCATTTCTTTAAAGTCTATACATCGGACTGGTCTGCATTGGCTAAGTATATACAACGTCAGTTTATGCATTGTCTTAGGCTAAGTGTGTACAGCGTCTTAGGCGAAGTCTGTACAGCCGTGTCATATGCTCCTAAGTCTATACATTGGTGTTGGGCATCAAAGTCTGTACATCGCCTTCAATCTTCAAGTCTACACATTGGTCTTTACTTGAAGTATATACACTGTTTCACTGTTCATCGCCTTTGGGCATCAAAGTCTATACAATGGCTTTGGGTCTCCAAGTCTATACAACCTTCTGCTTCGTCAAAGTCTGTACAGCGCACTTCATATACAAAGTCCAAGTCTGTACAGCGTGAAGTCTCACCTCGTGTTGCTTTCAGTGCCACTTGAGTCACACTTCGTGTTGTTTCCCCTCACTAACACGAAAAGATTTCGTGTCGTCTGTGCTTACGACACTTCGTGTTGATTTCCATGTTTGACAGGAAAAACTTGTATGAGGTTATACTTCGTGTCGTTTCTGTTTTTATGACTTCGTGTTGTATCCTTGTTGTGGTCAGCCCGTGTCGTTTCACCTCGTGCTGTTCTCACTTAACTTCGTGTCGTGTTTCTGAGGCAGCTCGAATAGTTCTGATGAACTTCGAGTCGTTTCCCTGTAGACCTCGTGTCGTTCCTGTTTAGTAACCACACTTCGTGTCGGTTACTGTTGTTTCTTTGACTTCGTGTCGTTTTCCTTGTCTTTCGTCTTCGTGTTGTTTTCAACCCGTGTCAACTTCTGTTTTCGTCTTCGTGTTGTTTTCAACCCGTGTCAACTTCTGTTTTCGTCTTCGTGTTGTTTTCAACCCGTGTCAACTTCTGTTTTCGTCTTCGTGTTGTTTTCAACTCGTGACGGTTTCTGTTATTTCACTTCGTGTCGTTTCCGTATTATGTCTTCGTGTTGTTCTTCCTAGACCTCGTGTCTTTCGTATGTTGAAACCACACTTCGTGTTGGTTTCTGTTTTGTCTTCGTGTTGTTCTCTGTGTAGTGTGTGTTTCTGTCACCTCTGCACCTCGTGTCGTTCTCGTTTCACTTCGTGCTGTCTCTGCGTCTGAGTTTTCTTTGTTATTTCTGTCTTCGTGTTGTTTCGTTCTAACCTCGTCCAGGTTTCTTCTAAAACGCTGTTCTTCTGATAAGTCTATACAGAGTTGTTCTTTAAACTGATGACTTATCCGATACTCTGTTTAACAGGTGCTTTGATCGTGAAGCTTAAGGAGGGCACGTGATCCGAGGTTGAAGGACTGACAGAAAGCTGACACGTGGCCAAAAGTTCTGGGCGGGAAATGTGGAAGCCACACGCGCCCAGTGCTGCCCTCCTACTAGCTGCTGTTATAAAAGGAGGTCTTCGTCCACAGATGAAGAGAGATCGAGTTGGCGACAGGAAAAGAACAGAGAGCCACGATCCAGATCGAAGCAGAAGAGCAGAAGCTGAGAGAAAGAATAGAGAGCTGTTCGATCCAGAGAAAAGAGAAGAAGAAGAAAAGAAAGAGGGAAGAAGCAGAAGAGAAAAAGAGAGAGGCAGAGAGCTCGAGAAGAGTGTGAAGAGAAGAAGAGAGAGAGAGAGAAGGAGTTCGTTCCTCAGATCTTTGGTTCAAAACCAGATCTGAGGTTGCTCATTGTTAGAGCTACATATTGTGCTTTATCGTTTACAGCTTTCCGATGCTGTTATCTTGTATTTTGTTTTCTATTTTACATTTCCTTTCAAGCTGTTAGTCAGCGGTTTGCAGAGGTGTATCCTCTGGACAGCAAGCTGTGTTGCTCAGCGGGCAGTGGAGGTTTCCACTGGACAGGTAAGCTGTAATCCCCAGCGGTTGCAGTGGTGGATTCCACTGGACAGCAAGCTGTGTTGCTCAGCGGATTGTTGGCAAGCTGTGTTGCCCAGCGGTTAGTGAAGCCACACTCGGGTTGAGTGTGGGGTGGATGTAGGTCTGGAGGACCGAACCACCTAAAAACCCCGTGTGCATTGTGATTTGTTTTGTTCATTTGTGCTTCCGCTAGATAAATGCATAGGGGCGCTCCATGTGTTTGCTAACTGGTCAAACAAAATGTTGATTAGCTTTCAGATTTGGTAAATCTGTCTAGTTAGCTTCATAGTTCTATTTTGAGCGAAATTTTATATTGGGTGAAAGTTTTTTAAAAGGGTTATATTCATTCACCCCCCCTCTGAATACTTGCACCGAACCCAACAATTGGTATCAGAGCGGGTCTCTGATCTATCAGATCTAACAATCTGCAGAGGATCCTGCTGGTTTGTTTGGTGCATTTCAGAGTGCGTTCTGTATTCGTTGTTTAGTTTCACTGAGTTAGTGCTTTGCCGTGCTTATCTGGTTGTAGTGTTTTCTTGTCGATTGCTTTGTGCTTTGAGTCTGCTTGTTATCTGCTTTGATGGCTAATCCTCCGATATTCAGAGGTGATGACCTCGGCCCATGGCTGGAAAAGTTGCATCGGTATGTAAGCACAACCGATCCTGAAGTGTGGAAGGTAATAACTCATGGTCCATACAAACTGTCGAAGGATAAATCTAAATGGACCAAGAAGGATAAGCTGAAAGACTCTGTCAATAATAGAGCTGTAGTTTTATTAAAAGAATCAATTGACAGATCTCTAATTGAATGCATTTCTTCTTGCAGGTCTGCCAAAGACATTTTGGATAAACTGAAGCTAATCATGAATCACAGCAAATGTTTGATGGCTGATAGAAGAAATGCTAATGATGAAACTTCATCCGAGGTAAGCTCTGAACCTGAAGAACTTTCAATTGATGACTTATGGAATATAAATGAGGAACTCAATAATAAATGTGAACAATTGAAATATGAAAATAAAAAGTTGAAAAAGAAATGCGATAAAATAAATCTGAAAGATTCATGTGAAAACTGTCCAAATATGAAAAAGTCCTATGATGCTTGCATGCTAGACGTTCAGAATCTTAAGAAACAAAATGATTCTCTAAAAATGGAAAAACAAACATGGTTGGATAAAGTGTCAGAAATAGAGAATCAGTTGAATGATAAGAAAAAGGAGCATCTAAAAGGCATGCAGGAACTCACTGAAGTTAATTCTGAATTGAACAAACTGAAATTGGAGAATGAAGACCTTCAAAAGAAGAATAAAACTTTTATGGTCAGAATGAATGAAATCAATGAGGCTTCACAGTCTTCTTCTGCTAAATCAAATTGTAAAATATGCTCAGCTTTAAGAGAACGTAATGAAGATCTCTTTAGTGAGAATGAATGGCTAAATAAACAAATTGCCTCACTTAAAGATGATCACAAAAATCTGCTCGCTGAGAAAATTAAAGCAGAAGAAAGAGAAGATGAACTGATTGAAAAATTGGAGCACATGTCTGGAAGAGAGAGATGTGCTAATAATGAAATTCAGGATAAAAATCTTGAGGAAGAAAACACTGAATTAAAAGCTGAAATTGAAAAACTAAAGTGGTTGAACACTGGCTTGTCTGAAAGACTTCTCACTATAGAAAAAGGGAAAGCTGTCCATGATGAAAATTCAGAAATTTTGAACAGTCTAGAACAGGAAATTGAGAAGTATAAAACTGCAAACCATGTTCTAAGCGAATGTGTTAATTGCAGTGAACAGGAAATAGCCAGTTATGAACTTCACATTGTCAGCTTGGAAGATAAAATTCATAATCTGGAAAATTCAGCTATTGAGTCTGCCAAGATTAAAGGAAAAATGAAAATTGTTGGGAAGAGGAAGGATGATAACTCTGAAGGGGGAACAAATTGATGTTCTGATATTAAGAAAATCACTAAAAACCAGCTATATGCTACTTTTGTGAAAGGCTCTAATGTAGCTGGTACTTCAAGGCAATCCCCAAAACAAAATGAAAATCAGAAATCACCTTCAAAATCCGTTTTTCAGTTCAAAGCCCAGGAAATTGAAAAGCAAACAAAACCTGTTGAGGATAATCAGAAATTGACAAGAAAGAGTCAAACAAAAAGGGCAAAGAATAATTCTGGTTATACTCTGAAATTTGTTAGCTCTGCTGAATCTGATGGGTCAATGCAAAATGCTCATGCTTCTTGTACTCATTCACATGCATCTGTGAATTCATCTGATAGAAACCATGCCCCTAGGAAATCTGATGCTTCTTGCTATTACTGTGGTAAGCATGGACATATCATGGATGATTGCAGAATACTGAAAGAAGATGAGCATGCTAGTAAAACAGTGCATTCAAGGAAATCTTTTGATAGAAACCATGCCACTAAGAAATCTAATGCATCCTGTTATTATTGTGGTAAGCATGGTCATTTAATGAATGCATGTTTCAAACTGAAAGAAGATAACAATGTGAATTCTAGATCTTTTGCACATGCTAATGACCCACATAGACACAGAACTACTTCAGGCCAGCATACTATCTGTTTCACTTGCCACAAGCCTGGGCATAAGGCAAATGAATGCTGGTCAGGAAATCACAGGGGCAAAAATGAATCAAACAACAAGCATCTTAGATGCTTTGAATGTGGTAAGTATGGGCATGCAGTCAAGGACTGCTGGTTTGTTCAGGGAAATCATTTTAATTCCAAATTTGTAAGATTCCCTCCAAACAAAAATTTCTTGGGCAGAAATAAAGCTGGTCTTAAAGAAAAGACTCTTGTTTGTTATGAATGTGGAAAACCTGGCCACCGAGCTTCTGAATGCTGGTGGGCAGGTAATGGTAAATCAAAAATTCATGCTTACAACAGAAAAATTCATGCTCAGTTTCATAGGTCTCATGTTGCTGTAGATATGCATCATAGGACCAGAAAATCTGTTGGTTCATGTCATTATTGTGAAAATTTTGGACATTCTATGTCTGATTGCTCTCTAATGGAATTTGATGACAATATTGCTAAGAAATTATTTAGAACACCTGATAGGGGTAATTCAGGACCCAAGACTTCTTGGGTTCCTGCAAAATCACATTGAATGACATGCTGCAGGTGTGCCTTGGAAATGAATAAGAGGGGTTAACCAAGGCACTCAAGAATGAAAACCCCATGATTGAACTTTTCAGGTCAGTTCCAAAACTCTGTGTTTAAATTCCATTATCTGAAACTGTGAGCATGTAAAATGTGAGCTTCATGTTGATTTGCTTGATTGATTGTTGATGATCTCTCCATGTCTAGCTGATCAGTCTGTATTCCAGACTCAGCTATTGAATTCATTTCTGCATATATCTGATGCTCTTCTCTTGCTATATGTTGAACTGAAATTGAATGCTTTGCTAAGCATATTCAGTTGATGCACTATATATGCTTTGTGTCAATACATTGCATGCTTGTATTTGAATGCATACTTGGACTAAGTGTGAATGGTTCATTTAGTGTACACAGTCTATGCATGTGTCTTATGTCTGCATACATCATTTGCATGACTGTCATTGAAGTTGTTCAATGCATGTAGGACTGCTTTATGTTGCATTGTCTTGCATAACCCTGGTATATCAAATGGTAAGCTACTAAAAGGCAGGAAAATCTGCCTGGAGGTTCTTACTATGTGTGAGATGGTCCTTGAGACCAGGTTCTCTGCCAAGTACCAAGGGTCTAGTCCTCATGTAGAACAGTGTACTGCATCATATTTTTGAAAAAAAAATCTGAAAAAGGATAAAAATGTGCATGACTTGGATGCATAAACTTGAATTGATTGCATACTTGCCTCATATATCATTGTTGCATAGTCTGCATGTAGAACAGTCTAGTGCATAGCATATCCTTGCATCATGATGTCAGGGGGAGCTGAGAATATTTTTTGGTCAATTCATTGAATCCTTGCTACTTCTCACTGTCCCCATCTAGTTCTTTCATATCTTTTGACATCAGGTGCTCCAGGAACTCAATGCCTAGTGCTATCATTTCCTTAACCTTCTCTGAACAACTGTTCTGTTTCTGGTTTAGTACATTGAGTTGTGATTATTACAATTGTTCACTTATAAGAATCACATTTACAAATTGAAAAGAATTAAAGGTTTAACCTTTATAAATTGGAGAGTTAAGTGTCTGCACTTCAGAATTTGAGATAAAAGAAAACTTTTATAGCTCTTAATCTTTGTCTCATGGTAAGATTAGAAAAAGTTTTTGTAATGCCTAATGTGTTGATCTGGAAATTTCTAGAACAGGCTAATAAGAGTGTGTACTGACTTTTTAAACAATCACTCTAAAAGAATTAAGGGCAGCAGTAAATAAGATCATTAATGTTATGAACTGAACATAGTGACAGAGCAATGGCTGATTGCACTGAGAAACTATGAACTCCTCCAAAGAAGCAGGAGATTTCACATGTCATGAGGTGATTCAGAATATCTCTGTTCATAGGGTCAAATCCATAGGAGGAGTCCTCACCAAGTAACTGAGGGTACTGGCCTCTGATCAAGGTGTACCCTTAATGTCAAAAGTGAAGACTACTCTTTGTGGGTTTTGATCTGAAATAGGTCTAGTAGTTTATGCCTAGTAACTAGGGGTACCTGCCTCTGATCAAGGTGTACACCTAATGTCAACAGCATAAATGCCACTGATCTATTTACTTAGTTCAGGTTCAGAAATTGAAAAATGAAAATCAAACTGCTGTAACCCTTTGAAAATCAAAAGTCTATGAGTGAAAATTGTTGTTATTAATACATATTCAAGTTGCCTTTCTTGAACTTCCATTTTTAGACACAAAAGGGTATTATTTCAGACTTATCTATTAATACCATGTGCCCTAGATTCATTGCTATAAATGGAATCTAAAACTCTTTTTCAGGGGTCAGGTGTTTTACTCTAGATTTATCACTGTTAAACATGAATTTTTGAAAATTGTATGTTGATGATTCTTATACTTTAACTATTGTTTATAATCAGGCTTATTCTCTGAACCAATGATTCAGCTGTTGTCTAGTGACCCTCCTACCTTTTCTACCTTGGTTATCTGTTCATATTCCTTTTCAAAGGGGGAGCTTTTATTTAGGGGGAGAAATAATTCAGGAGAGTCTTACATTCAGGGGGAGAATGTTCTAGAGGAATTTGCATGCATATTGCACTTTGCACTCATGTTTTTACTGATTTTCTCTTTTTGATCATGTCAAAGGGGGAGAAAATTTTGTGTGTGACTCACTGTCACAGTGTGTTGCCATCATCAAAAAGGGGGAGAATGTTGTGCCCCTTAGGCACTAGCATGTGCTATGCTGATTTGATGATAGCAATGCTGTTTTGTTTTGATGATAGCAACACAATGAGTATTTTGATGACATTGTGCTTTGATGATAGCTTCATGATTGTGATTGGTATATCAGATGGAGAATGCATGTGTATGACTGATATATTGTTTGTGTTAGACTTCTGTTATGTGCATAGTCTATACATTGTGCATCATAGTGTTATGCAGTGTCTTGGTGAAGTCTATACAGACTTCAGCGTCTCATTCTGCGTCTTATAGCATGTCTATACATTGCACTGTAGCATGCATTTCTTTAAAGTCTATACATCGGACTGGTCTGCATTGGCTAAGTATATACAACGTCAGTTTATGCATTGTCTTAGGCTAAGTGTGTACAGCGTCTTAGGCGAAGTCTGTACAGCCGTGTCATATGCTCCTAAGTCTATACATTGGTGTTGGGCATCAAAGTCTGTACATCGCCTTCAATCTTCAAGTCTACACATTGATCTTTACTTGAAGTATATACACTGTTTCACTGTTCATCGCCTTTGGGCATCAAAGTCTATACAATGGCTTTGGGTCTCCAAGTCTATACAGCCTTCTGCTTCGTCAAAGTCTGTACAGCGCACTTCATATACAAAGTCCAAGTCTGTACAGCGTGAAGTCTCACCTCGTGTTGCTTTCAGTGCCACTTGAGTCACACTTCGTGTTGTTTCCCCTCACTAACACGAAAAGATTTCGTGTCGTCTGAGCTTACGACACTTCGTGTTGATTTCCATGTTTGACAGGAAAAACTTGTATGAGGTTATACTTCGTGTCGTTTCTGTTTTTATGACTTCGTGTTGTATCCTTGTTGTGGTCAGCCCGTGTCGTTTCACCTCGTGCTGTTCTCACTTAACTTCGTGTCGTGTTTCTGAGGCAGCTCGAATAGTTCTGATGAACTTCGAGTCGTTTCCCTGTAGACCTCGTGTCGTTCCTGTTTAGTAACCACACTTCGTGTCGGTTACTGTTGTTTCTTTGACTTCGTGTCGTTTTCCTTGTCTTTCGTCTTCGTGTTGTTTTCAACCCGTGTCAACTTCTGTTTTCGTCTTCGTGTTGTTTTCAACCCGTGTCAACTTCTATTTTCGTCTTCGTGTTGTTTTCAACTCGTGACGGTTTCTGTTATTTCACTTCGTGTCGTTTCCGTATTATGTCTTCGTGTTGTTCTTCCTAGACCTCGTGTCTTTCGTATGTTGAAACCACACTTCGTGTTGGTTTCTGTTTTGTCTTCGTGTTGTTCTCTGTGTAGTGTGTGTTTCTGTCACCTCTGCACCTCGTGTCGTTCTCGTTTCACTTCGTGCTGTCTCTGCGTCTGAGTCTTCTTTGTTATTTCTGTCTTCGTGTTGTTTCGTTCTAACCTCGTCCAGGTTTCTTCTAAAACGCTGTTCTTCTGATAAGTCTATACAGAGTTGTTCTTTAAACTGATGACTTATCCGATACTCTGTTTAACAGGTGCTTTGATCGTGAAGCTTAAGGAGGGCACGTGATCCGAGGTTGAAGGACTGACAGAAAGCTGACACGTGGCCAAAAGTTCTGGACGGGAAATGTGGAAGCCACACGCGCCCAGTGCTGCCCTCCTACTAGCTGCTGTTATAAAAGGAGGTCTTCGTCCACAGATGAAGAGAGATCGAGTTGGCGAGAGGAAAAGAACAGAGAGCCACGATCCAGATCGAAGCAGAAGAGCAGAAGCTGAGAGAAAGAATAGAGAGCTGTTCGATCCAGAGAAAAGAGAAGAAGAAGAAAAGAAAGAGGGAAGAAGCAGAAGAGAAAAAGAGAGAGGCAGAGAGCTCGAGAAGAGTGTGAAGAGAAGAAGAGAGAGAGAGAGAAGGAGTTCGTTCCTCAGATCTTTGGTTCAAAACCAGATCTGAGGTTGCTCATTGTTAGAGCTACATATTGTGCTTTATCGTTTACAGCTTTCCGATGCTGTTAT
This sequence comes from Amorphophallus konjac, assembly GCA_022559845.1. Taxonomy (NCBI): domain Eukaryota; kingdom Viridiplantae; phylum Streptophyta; class Magnoliopsida; order Alismatales; family Araceae; genus Amorphophallus; species Amorphophallus konjac. The sequence continues at coordinate 373,310,428 of CM040126.1, read as the reverse complement.
CTTGTATTTTGTTTTCTATTTTACATTTCCTTTCAAGCTGTTAGTCAGCGGTTTGCAGAGGTGTATCCTCTGGACAGCAAGCTGTGTTGCTCAGCGGGCAGTGGAGGTTTCCACTGGACGGGTAAGCTGTAATCCCCAGCGGTTGCAGTGGTGGATTCCACTGGACAGCAAGCTGTGTTGCTCAGCGGATTGTTGGCAAGCTGTGTTGCCCAGCGGTTAGTGAAGCCACACTCGGGTTGAGTGTGGGGTGGATGTAGGTCTGGAGGACCGAACCACCTAAAAACCCCGTGTGCATTGTGATTTGTTTTGTTCATTTGTGCTTCCGCTAGATAAATGCATAGGGGCGCTCCATGTGTTTGCTAACTGGTCAAACAAAATGTTGATTAGCTTTCAGATTTGGTAAATCTGTCTAGTTAGCTTCATAGTTCTATTTTGAGCGAAATTTTATATTGGGTGAAAGTTTTTTAAAAGGGTTATATTCATTCACCCCCCCTCTGAATACTTGCACCGAACCCAACACTCAGAAAGGGTCAGAAATTATGGAAATATCCGAGAAGGGTCATAAATTGTAGAAATATCCAAGAAGGGTAAGAAACTACAGAAATATCCAAGAAGGCTTAAAAATTGCAAATATACCTAGGAAGGGTTATATATTGCAGAAATATTCAAAAATGGTTCGATCTCAATGAAATTCAAATTCAACGGTCAAATCTTAACTAGGAGCAAATTCAATGGTCTAATCACAGTTTGGAGCAAATCCAGTTGTCCGATTGAGAATAAAAAATAAGTTCAACGGTCCGCTCGTGAGCAGAAGCAAATTCAACAGTCTGGATCGAAGATCGAAGCTAATTTAATTGTCTGGTCGTCGACGAAAGCAAATACAGAGATCGAAGCATAAGTAGAAGCTCATCCAACAGTCTGAATGTGACTGGATGTAAACTCGAAGACAGCTCATCCAACAGTCTGAATGTGACTGGATGTAAACTCGAAGACCCGATTACATAATCGGGACCAAATGTAAAAGTCCAAAAAGACTGATTGTAATCCAAATTACATATATTCATGAAATGAAAGTCTTCGAATTTCTTGTAAGAGTGTGTCTCTATGAAGGATCTTCAAGATCGATGCAGTAGATAAAACTCACGATATCAAAATAGATATTATAGAGGTCAAAAATGTGTCTTTGATAGTTAATCAAAGGTATTCAGGCTTTGCGCTGATGTAAATAAACACCGATTACGGTCGGTGGGGAAATATCCAGTATCTGAACTCTAAATCGTCTGATAAACCAAAGTCGCGAAATTAATAATATGCATGTTATTTAAATAGCTATAAATGTGCATTTATGTTCAACAACCAAACTTCTTAAAGTTTTCCGTGTTAAACACAGTTATATGAATTACTCCACAATATTTCATACTCTAACATTAAACCCACATTCCTTATGTTGTCATGTACGTCATTTGCTCCCTCATGACATGACAATATTGTGTCAGTTAATCCCTCTGGCTCCATTACCATTAGGATTGGACGAATATTCTGTTGAAATTGTTACTGAGACATAAAAGTATAAAGTATATATATCGGGGGGTATGCAAAGGAATACATAAGATTCTGGGGGTATATTTTTATTATTGCTTAGTCACCTAGGGTACTAAACAAGGATGGGGTAGTCTTCTTAAAATCCACCCAAGTTTAGGTTAAGAATGGCAGATGCTAGGGCTAGAAATGATGGAATATGGCTTATTGTGGCAGTGTAATGCCAATGTAAAAGATATTGGGTTGTTTACTAAAATATGACAGGTTCAGAGGGCATATATGTAGTTATCTGAATTCACTGGGCTTTCTATCCTTGTCTGCTTTCAAATTACAGAATCCGCAAAACATTTCTTTTTTTAGCTCAGTCCACCCCTTTTCTCTAAATAATGAGACCTTCAGTCTTAATTGTTAAGGCCCGAACTTTAACTTAAAACCTAGGTGTTGAGTTGAGGGAATCTTCAACAGATAAGGAGAGAGTCGCCTATAGATTAGCCCATGTGGGACTAAACCTCAACACCCCTCCACCCGCGTTAAACTCGGATGGTTACGGTATGAGTGGCACAATTGAATGGGTGGAGTGGAATATGAGAAAGTCTAGGTCTGATATCATGTTAAAGGTCTGAACTCTAACCCAAAACCTAGGCGTTGAGTTAGGGAATTCTCAACAGATAACGAGGGAGACGCCCACAGATTATCTAATGTAGGGCTAAACCCCAACATTAACTATCCTCATTCTTGTTTTCTTTTCATGTGTGAGGTCAATACAAGTTGAAGTTTAGCTGTCTGAATTCAATGTATAGGTGGTATACTCTTATTATAACATCTGGGCTGATTGATATGGAATTTAACTGAGAGAAAAGGCACTTTAATCTTTCTCTCTATTCTCTCTGAGTTTGAAAGTCTATTTATCTGTCAAACTCATGTCATTATCATACTGTCTTTGTTGTCAATATTTGATATTTTAAATTTTCATCTGTGTATGCATGATCTAGCAGAAACAGTTTCTTTCCATTGATACTTTCTGTGCTACTATGTTACTTCATGTTTTATGCACAATATGTGCTCACTTTACAGAAAGAAGAAGTTCAGAAGCATATTAGACGTTCTATGTCAGTGCCTGGAAATGTCAAAGGTAGAAGTTTGCGGCATATGGATTCTCTAGGAGGTCGAATCCGTGTGATTCCGGCTACTCCTCGTCCTGTTGCTGTCCATAGTTCCTCTACAAATGACATTATGATGATAGATACTGGTGATTATTCTGCTATCATCTTTCCTTATTGCAGTTCGTGTTTTAACAATCATTTCTTCAACTCAATTCATGGAGTTTCCTGATAGCATCTTATTCTTTCTGAGAAGATTTAAGATGCAGTTAGGTAGTGATCCTTGATCCATTATACTGATGTTAGCTTCCCGGGCTAGTTCAATGATGCTTCTATACAAACTGAAAAATCATTGTTTTTTCTTCTTTCAGCAATTGAAGATGACGGTGAAGACATTCCTGAGGAAGATGCAGTCTGTAGGATATGCTTTGTTGAACTAGCAGAAGGAGGGGAGACTCTTAAGATGGAGTGCAGCTGCAAAGGTGAGCTGGCACTTGCTCACCAGGAGTGTGCAGTAAAATGGTTTAGCATTAAGGGCAACAGGACATGTGACATTTGCAAGCAGGAGGTTCAGAACTTGCCTGTAACATTACTAAGAATACAGAACCCGCCTGCCAATAGACGGCAATCAGCTGTTGTCCAGCAAAGAGACGTTGCTCGATACAGGTACCGAGAGACTCAATTACTGGGAGTTTTGTGTTAAAGCCTGTGCCCTTTCTGGTCAAAGTGCAATTATTCATGGAAAAAGTGTGCATATCTTTGCACAGAGCACATTCCATGGAAATAACTCTGCATACAATCTATAAGCATTTGACAGACGGCCTTACCTGATAAGTCTTCATGTCCCAACGAGCAACCTATTTAGTCAGCTCACTTCTTGTTTTTGTGAGGACCTTATAAACAGAATAACCCTTTACTGCATGATGTTTTTGATATATTTTGCTCGTTGACTACCTTAAATTCTTAGATATAACTGCTTGTAATCAGGCGAACTGCTTTCCTTTGTTATTTGCATTGACAAGTGAGGATCTATTCTAGGAACTCCATAGCTGAACTTTGGAGCTGTGCATGCTGGAGGCTTTTAAGAGATTTACTTGTTTAATCTAGTAACTGGAAAACATCATATTGTCATGATCAACCATGACGGAAAGGCAAATTTTGTTTCTTTTGCTGGATGAAGGACATTATTCTAGAGTCTGATTAATCTGTTCCATCATCAGAACAGAGAATGTAAACATAACCAGTTGCATCAGAAATCTACCTGAACTGTTTTTGTGAAAAGGAATGTTGTACCCTTTTGACTTAGTCCGGGCCACCACTCCATATCCCCTGGCTCTATAAGCAGAACAGAAACAAAAATGGCATTATATGCATTTATTTTAAAAGAAGTATGCTGATGCCTTACTGTCAAAAAATTTACAGATAAATGAGTTATAGTTTAAGAAATTTATCTATCGAAATTGTCATACCACTAGCTAACCATTTTTAGTCTGCCACCTCTTTATGAGCAATTAGAATTATCACAACACTTGAAATTTCCCAGCCTTTGTGTGCCTGACTCATGACCTGAAGTACCATGGATAAGAAATAAAAAGTAAATTTCTTTGTTTTTGTCTTTCCTGTGAAGGTTTTGTAATGATGTCTGAAAGGCTGATCCCACATTCCCAATTCATGGAGTCTCTTGTTTTGTCCATCGTTTGCAGGGTTTGGCAGGATGTGCCAGTTCTTGTCATGGTTAGCATGCTGGCTTATTTCTGCTTCCTAGAGCAACTTTTGGTAATGAATCCCTCACATAATTACTTATCATGTGATTTTGTCATCTAATAAAGTCATTGAATGGGCATTACATGGTGCCATGCATGTTTTTATATTGTTCTTTTCTCCTTTTTCTCTTTGTGCTTGCTTCAAAATATATAGAGAGTAGATTCAGAGTTCTCATGAAAACAGGTGGCAGATATGCGTACGAGTGCACTTGCTATATCCTTGCCTTTCTCCTGTGCTCTGGGTCTCCTCTCATCCATGATAGCTTCCACAATGGGTAAGACATTATATCTGAGCATTTCATCCGTTTGCCTTGTATTTATTTCTTGAAAATTCATCAAAAAGGGAAACCAACTGAATTAAGCAAGGTTTACTTTTTGAACTGTTCATTACTTCTATTCCTGCTTCTATGGTATAATTTGTTGTATGCTCTAAAACTTTGGTCTCTTCCGAAGATGTTAACTACAATTTTCATTAAAGAAACAGAAATGAGCAGGTTTGAGTTAATGCAAGATATTTTCCTTTGTGAAACTTGAACAATCAATTTTCTAGTGACATGTCGATTCTCTGGTGAAATGTAGTTTATATATTTCTATCTTTTGTGAGAAGAGGTGTCATGTGATGAGCTGTGGCCCGTCCCTTCGTTCCCCCTTTAGATTACTCCAGCTTATTTTTTGAGCAAAGGGTCCCTTTTAACATAATTCCAGGAAAACGCCAACTTTCATTCTTGGCAAGTCGGCAACTGATGCTAAAAGTGCTCCTTAATTCAAACCTCAAGGAAGAGGGCAAGTAACAATACTTCATGTTGGAATAGCCCAGAAAGGGGATATTTACAAATTGAAATCCATATGCTGGTCCCTCTGCCGTTCGTGTTTTTGACTTATGTAGCTTCCACATTGAGTTCATTCTTTTTTGTCTTGGTCTCTTCTTTTTCTAGGTACCACTTTTTCATTACGCAAAAAAGGAATACAAATTTGTTGTTCACTGCTCCCTCCCTGATCTTATATATAGCCATTCAGTGTACACCAAATTACTGCCCCGTCATCCCTTCCACCAACAAAATGAAATTGCAAAAGAAGTGTGATTCTCTGCCTGCCTCCCAATAAGCAGACCCCCTAAAGAAATGCCAACTGAAAATCTACCAACTTCCAGGAAGATCCCAAAGCAATACATCCATCCCCCAGGTCCACAGCCCATCAAGACAGAATGTAGATCACATCAACCCTGTAGATCCATGCTGCCATTGTGTAAGGTACGGTGATTATCAACTGAAAATCTACCAACTTCCGGGAAGATCCCAAAGCAATACATCCATCCCCCAGGTCCAAAGCCCATCAAGACAGAATGTAGATCACATCAACCCTGTAGATTCATGCTGCCATTGTGCAAGGTACAGTGATTATTGACAATCTCATCTTAGGTTTCGGCTACATATGCATGATCACAACTTCAAAGCCAACAAACACCAAATGTTTTACATGTGGTAGCATTGATTATCTTATTCTCTCTTCCGGATAGTCTCTGTTTTCATGTAATACGCATAGCATAGTTGCTTGATGTCCAATTTCATTAATAGACAAAAGAGGTACATATCAATAAAAATGAAGCACATCTGTTGGTCACGGAATTTTTCTTTACTATTGTTTTGGGTCTCATGTAATGAGAGGGCTATAGACTTCTCGACCTTCTCGGAGAAAAGAGAAACCTACACTGGCGCACGTATGAGATTGTTTAAGTAGCCCGTGCATGGTTCATTCCGTGGGTTTGGTTTGATCAGACGATGTAGGTTCGAGTGCGGGACCTTTCCCCACTGACCGCAGTCAGTGCTAATTTACATCGGCATAATGTCCGAACACCCTTGATTAATTGTCAAAGAAAGTCCTACAGTCCCTTACATAGGTTCTGATGTCAAGGGCATACACACTTGCGTGGCTCATAATGAAACCCCCCCTACATCAACAATAATAACAACCACTGAAGAAATTAGGGTTTTAGCAAAGGCCATGTTTAGTTTGGCGAAACTCTATGATTTAATGGCACATGTGTGATTTAGAGGAAGCCAGAGACATATGAGGGCGTCTTGGTGGTTTCTGGATCCCAGAGGTATTTTAGTAATTTTGAGGGTTCCAGGGATATTTTGGTAATTTGCGACCAGGCCAGGGGCATTGAGCAATTACTGGGCTGGGTGAGTGGTTGAACACTCTCTCTGACTTCCATGGGCACTCAGGCAATTTCTAGAAGGTTTGGAGATTATTTGGCCATTATTAGACTCCAAGAGTATTTTGGTAATTTTCTCTCTGGAGATCAGTGGTGAGGGTTTAGCAACACCCATGGGTGAACAAAGTCAGGCGGCACCCACGGGTGTTGGAACATATTTGTGGCTGGAAGAAAGTGCACACATGGTCATCCCTAACGAGGTGGGGGCGTATACACAATTTTGCTGGTAGTCGAGATTTGTATGCAATCACACAAGTGTACACAAACATAATTGATACATTGATGATTTGTGTGAATACAAGGGGTCGTCGATAGATTGTCGACTGTACAATAAATTTTCGCACAAATGCGGGATGTAGGGGCATAGCCACACTTTGAGAAACTTGCAGGGTATAACTATCATTACAAGACTTATGGGTTTTCTTGCGATTTTGGGAAGGGCATTTCTGTAATTCTCCATTAATTCGAGGAATTATGTTGCTATACCACCCAAAGGCACAGAAAACGACCATACAGAGCCGCTAAGGGTACATATGAAAGGCTTGGGATATTTATATATTTTTTAATACCCTAGGGCAGGTCGCACAAAGGAACACATAGCCGTTGGGGGCATAAATATAGGACCCGTGATATTTATATTTTTATACCCTGAAATGGGCCGAATAAAGAACAAGTCTCGAGCTCCAGTTTCCCGTGCGCGTCTCTTCTTTTTCTCTCTTCGTGTCCTCCTAAACTCATGTGGTATATATAGAAGGTGCAAGACTCACCCTGACAAGGTGGGTTAAATTTTCTGCCCCACCTTGACAAGGTGGGTTGATTTTTGAACCCCACATTGACAAGGTGTGTTTTCCTCCATTTTTCTCTTTTTTTTTTGAGAAAAAGAGGAGTCCAAGGTAAAATGAAGGGTCCCAGGGTTAAAATGACCTTGGACAAGTCCACCGGGGTGGAAAAGGAGGCCAGAAGGGCGTTTCACCCTGGGTGGGCCCCACCTGGGGCCATGCGACCCCGCGTAGGAGCTTGCACCGGGGTCAAATGACCCTGCGGAGGGGTCGCATGACCCTGGTGGGTCCCATCGCGTCAAACGGCCCATACGGGGTCCGTTTGACCCCGGGTGGGGGCCGCCGGGGTCAATTGACCCTGTGCGGGGTCTGTTGACCCCGGTCGGTCCCCCAGGGGTCAAACGGGGCCGCTTTGGTCCCTATTGACCCCGGGCCCGCCTCCCGTCTTCTTAAACCCTGCTCTGCCCTGCTTTTTTGCTTTTTGCTGCGGTCGGGACACGTAGAAGTGAGAAAAGACTTCTCCTTTGGTTGTTCTTGGTCTCCTCTGTGTTGTTGACTGAGGGGAGGAGTCTGCCTCCGTCGGGATCGTCTTATACGCACGTGCCAGACTTTCCGTTGGTAGGTGAACGTCTTCCACATGTGCATCCTTTTGTTGCGATGTAACTTTGCTTGGTCCCGGGCCTTCTGCGGCGGTTCCCGAAATCTGAGAGCTTGCATAGAACCACAAGACGCTTGGCTTTCAGCCGTTTAGCGGTTGTTGTGAATTTTGTCTGGGCCACGACCATCTCGTTTGTTACGAGGGATTTGTAAGTTCTGATGAGATTCAGTCTGGGGGTCCCACCGTGTGGAGCTACTCTATGGAGCGACGGTATTGGCTTTACGCTGTATTCCACCCGTCGCCAAGTGTAAATTACCTCGATTAACTCGAGGAGGCATGTCTGGCTTAAATCGAGAAAAATAAAAAGGTGCAACAACGTCAAACAACTTTTTAGTTATGGTTATGATTTGTGCAGATGTTGAATTTCATTGTAACATCTTTTTTTTTTTAAAAAATCATCATAACATCCTTACTCTTTACCAGTCAATGTCTTATTTATATTTGACTTAGTAATTATTCTTAGTGTCCTTTGTAATTGTTTTTGTTCTTTCATTAAGTGGCCTGTTGGTAGCGTTCCCCTAATTCCTATTCAGGTTGATTCCAGTGGCGAAGAATTACATTTGGGCTTATGCTTCATTTCAGTTTGCGATTGTTATCCTTTTCGCGCATGTCTTCTACAACATGGTACATAGGAAGCTTTCAATTTTGGAAGTACATGCTATTGTTTGACTCTTTTTCTTTCCTTTCTTAAGAAGAACATTTCATATGTTTATTCTGATTACAGCTCAGAGTGTCTGCTGTTCTTTCCGTGCTACTTTCTTCGTTTACCGGGTTTGGCATTGCAATCAGCACGAATTCACTACTTTTGGAATATTTAAGATGGATATCTAGAAGAAGATTGCAAGCTGCACTTCAACAAACGGACAGAAATAGGCAACAAGAATCCCTGGAGAATCGTGGAACCGAAGCCACGGGTGACTCTGGTCACCAAGAAATTGGGAACCAGAACCAGCAAACTTCTGTGCAGCACGGATAGATCATTTCCTTTTTTGATTCCAGGAGGTACTTGAATTTACTCCAGTGCACACTATATAATTTTGACCAGATCTCATCTTGTAGCACCGACTTTGAGTGAAAGTGTCATGATGACAATGTTTGCTAGGGAGTGGCAAGCAGAAAACTATGCTTGCATCTTTCTTGCATGGAGCATAATGGCTTCAAGGTCCACTAACATTCCCATTTTTGGGATTAAAAGTCGAAATGCTTCTCTGGCTTTGAATTGATAACATGGCCTACTTCATGGTTGGTGATATTCTTTTGCTCGTGACACACCTTCGAATCAGATTTGACAACTCACCTAAACTTGTCTGAGATCTAGCATGTAGAGTTTATGCTTTCTTCCTTTTCTGTGACATATATTAGTTTTTATGCTGAGAAGAATACATGCTCAAATAGCACATTTCTATTCTCAAGGCATTCCCTTCCAGTAGAGTAGACCCATTTGGGTATTGTAGTAGGGGAGTTATACTTGTTCATGTAAATTCATATATACAGAGAGAAGTAGATGGTGTATCTTGCTGTCAAAGTGGTTCCCCACTCCTTTTGTGGTCTTTGGTCCTCTTAGGTGGGCTTGCTTGTGTGCTATGAACTAATGTGTTCATTTGTATCAAGTGTTGTTACAAACTGGCCCCACACCATGTGTTTGTCCCTCATATCGGATTGCCTGTAGGGTGTTTTGCTCATTGACTCTTGACTAACATACTGCAGGAAAATGACAGAGGCCAGCCACCAATAAAACGACTGATTTATGTTTTTTGATAAGATGCTTTTGTTGACCAATTTCATAAACTTCCCATGGACACACCTTCGCTGCTGACCTGGAAAGCAAGTTACCATCGGGAGGAAGGAAACCTACTCTCGGCGGGAGGACCAAAATAGCCTGCAGCATATCTTTTACAATTGTCCCACGGTCACCCACACTCCCACCTTGCCTGCTCGCTCTCTGATCTTCCAGCGTGGGGAAGAAGTCGTGACTGTGGCAGCAGTTGTCACCGACACCGGCCCAAGCTCTTTCCTCTCATCGAACTGACAGCCGCATCCATCCCTCCTCTCTTGCCTGCTCTCTAATCCTCGAGAGTCCAAGATTGGCAGAAGCTTCACTCATCGCTTCTGTCGTATGTATGCTGATTTGAAACAATCGGCATCGGCCGTAGCAGCAGCAACCTGGTCCACCCCCCGTCTGTCTCCCACCCCTCCTCACATCACGTACTGTGGCAGCAGCTGGCCACACCTACCACCGGCACAAAAGTTCATACACAGTAATGGGTGCCAGTGTTCCTAGAGCTACAAGATATGTTGGCCATGCCTGGCGGGGACATTGTGGGAAGGGACTTACGTAGGACAAAAGGTATAGGTGACGGGAGGAAAGGTGGCAGATGGAGTAGGTGGCCCCAGTTGCTGCTGCTGTTGCAGCCATTGCCACTTGTTTTCCCAGCTGCCCGAGTCCCCTTACACAATGCCACCGCCATCTCATATTCATCCACGGGGCATAGCCAACTGCTGCTACAGCGGATGCCGATTGTTTCAAATCAGCGCACACAGGAAAAGGTGTGATGAGTGAAGCTTCTGTCAATCTTGGACTTAAACCGAGGATCAGACGGCCTCATGCCTCGCCTTAGGCGCTCACACGGCAACTTAAACCTTGCGCTTTGGCATTTCTCCTTCGTAAAAGAAGACGACAAGCCGTGATCCGTCGTCGGAGTCTGATTATGTAAAAAAAAAAAAAAACATTAGACTAACTTATCAATGATCTTCAAAGTTGTGGGATTAAACACATGCAAAGGGGTAAAAGAAAATGCATAAAAAAATTAGATCACGCTAATTAGCATTGCTATTATTTTCTTGAAGGGCGTCATTTGCCATTCATTAGAGACTAGTAGGCATGACACGGACAGGCATTTGACGATTATATCTATCTTCTGTGAGGATTCGGTAAAAAGGGAATGAGAGAAATAGAGGTACACAGTTTTTGGGATAACTACGTCCACCTAATTGTAATAATATCTGTGACCTCTGCCCTTCGTTTTTCTCTCTCTTTGTAATCGTTTACGACTACTGTTGTCGCTTCAGTTAACCCTCATTTGCTTTGAGTGCTCTTCCTTCCATTGCCATGGCCGTCGCCCTCGCTCTTGCATACGATTTCATATCGCCCTCGTCCTCGCATCCGCAATCACTCGTGCTCTTCCCCTCCTATCATGAATTCGCTCCATCTTGCTTGCGTCCTGTTGTGAATCCCATTCGATTACATTATACAACATCTTATTCTTAAGCCCCACACCCATTAGTCTCTTCCAGAGATTTTGAGTTGTTTGGTTTGCTTCTCTATGATAATCCTTTCCTCGGACATGCGAATGACTGGCATATACATGGAATTGTTTATTAATCTTGACCTCGGCCGCATCTACACCTGGTCATGTATTGTGTATTGCATATGGTAAAATCTTTTGAGCATGATCAACTTCTTCGGAACTTTTGAAGGATTGCTATGCTCAATGTGCTCTACGTACGATCCCCGTCAGTACTCTACGAAAGTTCTGCCCAATCCACATGATCTTTTCAACTAACCATGTATATATATATATATATATATATATATATATATATATATATATATATATATATAACTAACCGTGTATAATTACTGGCTAAAAATATCAACAAACTTAATTCCTCGTGTCTCTACGTACGTTCATGCTTCGATGTAGAATTTCTGCAACTATTGCTATATTCAATTGGGTATTTACATTTCATACACTCTTTTATTTTAGATATATTCTCACGCATCCAAGTGTAAATTTTCAGATACGCCATTTAAAAATAAAATTTACTTCGTTTAATAAATGAGTATTTAACTCTAAAAATTATTCTTCATGGTGGTGGTCAGCAAAATCATTTATGAGAAGATGTCTACTTAACACTCGTTCTTCTAAAGGAAAAGATCCCGTCATTTAGAGTAAGGTCCCGTCATTAATTAAGGGGTCACTTGGTATGTAGTAAAATAACTTAAAAATTTGATGTTGTAATTAATTTGAAATCCATGAAAAATAAAATTCCTGTTTTAGAACATCATCGGTTCTAAAATCCCAGGATTTTGTTTCTGATAACTTAATTTGGATGGAGAATTGAAATGGGTTAATTAAAACACCGTCGACAGATGTGTCAATCACCTTTGAAATCCAACAATTTACAGGCACTGCAAGCAAACACAGATGCCTTTTTTATGACATCTTACCATGTTCATCGACGTTTTATTACAACACACGAAACGACGGCCAACGTGGAGTAAGAAATGATAATAATTACGGTGGTGGCCGCGAAGGTCCAAGCTGTAATTAATCCTCTCTCTCTCTCTCTCGAGAAAAAAAAACTTGCTATATATCCTTGATGCAATGATGTCTCTTTAAATTCGTATCAACGACGTCAGTCATTAAATCACCGTTTCGGTACGCAGATCTCAGGTACCTCTGAAACCGATGATACATCTCAATCGTAAAAACCTAAATAATAATAATAATAATCATAATCATATAGAGCTCTTGCCAATTTTTCCTGAAAAAAAAAAGTCTCCGGCTCAGCCCCATGGGGAAGGGTGGGTCAAGAGTTCACCTTCATCGCGTTGCCTGGGAGAGGAATAGGTCACAGGGGCGGAAGCGGAAGGAAGGGCATCATTGATGGCGGCGAAGTACGTGGAAAGGTGTGCTCGGTGTACCATCGGTGGTCCTTGCGGGATAGTATACCGTTTAACCGATAAATTTAGTGTCACATCGTCCATGGACCAATGGATCCATTCGGATATTATCCGGATCTGTTTCGAATTTTAATCTATATTAACGGATAATATTTGAATTCGTATTTATTTTTTTGATACGGATAATATCCGAATTCGAATCGGAGCGGATATTATAATATTCGCTTCGAAAAATATTCGTTCGTAATATTATATATCATTTAATATATATTTTAAATAATATATTATAAAATAAATAATATTATAAAAAATTAGACATTTTATAGTTATATTTTAATTTAGAATTTATTTTATATATATTTGACATTTTATAATTATATTTTATATATCTTTAATATTTTATAATTATATTTATATTCTTTTAAATTTGAATCGGATAATTTAAATTTTAAAACGGAGCGGATACGGATAGTCATATATTCGCTTCGTATCTGAATTCAAATTGGAGCGGATCAAAATCGGATAATTCGAATTTTAAAATAGAGCGAATACGGATAGTCATATATTCGCTTCGTATCCGCTCCGTTGATAAGCCTAGTTATCCAATCACATCATATTTCGATTATTTTTTTCTCCTCTTAAAGAAAATTAGTTGCAAAGATTTATAAAATTTACTTACTTCGGCTGTGGGTAGGGAAGGAATTTATTTTCCCGAATTCGTGAAGATCTAAATCCTTTAATTGTATATTCTCGGCAAACGGCATAACTCCCATGACCGTCCCTCTCGGACGTGAAATTCTTAGACATTGGAGTCACTGTAAAAATACTGCAGAGATACTGTAGAATAATATTATAATGTCACGTTGATAGATTGTTTTTTTTACTACATTTTATCCTACTTTTACGTTGAATTGAATTGACCTTTAAAATAATCAACCGGAGAAAATTTTAAATAACCCATGGTACATGAAAAGAGCTACTCTTAAAAGAACTCCTTTTTAAAACTCCTTATGCCATAATCAGCAGATTAATCAAGAAAAAAAATGGGAACATAATGGTAAAATAAATTTACTTCAGTATAAACCACAGTTGTCAGGAGATAACCGAGGGAAGTGCTGCCTATCATCCATCACCTCTAATCCCTCCCCAGGCAACAACAAAGTCGAGACATCGGGATGAAATTCAGCTGAGTTTGATAACGGGTTAGGTTAGGGACGGACGGCCTATCCGAAATAGCTCACCCGACCTCTAACCCTAACCAAGGTGAATTAACTCATTCCACCTATTTTCTAGGAATGAGTTAATTCACTTTAACTATATATATCAGACCCCGATTAAGAAAAAAAATATCAAATAAGAAATAACTCATCCGACCCCGATTATCCTACCCTATCCGAATTTAACCGGTTGTCAAACAGACCCTAAGTATATATAACTAATTAATTATGTAATATATATTTTCTGCTCTTGGCTAGCTTCTTGATTGGTAATTAGTTGGTGATTAGTCACTTTCAGTATGGTTTATGATTTGACATAAAATTAAAATATGATGCTGAGGATGAGTGAAATTTTAGTTGAGAGTTATTTTTTTTATTTCTAATATATATTAACACAAAATATAAGTTAGTACTTGTTATAATTAATTTTCAGTAGTTAACAAAAGTGAAATCTCCTCCAATAATCCATTTTTTCTATCTCCCATGAATCTAATTAAAAGGATAATTACAATTTGAAAATTTTCATTGAAAGCTGAAACAACTCCTGAACGGCTTAATCAACTTTTCAAAACCTATTGTACTCCTCTCAAAATCGCTGAAAAACCAAAGTTTATAAAACTCCAAAATATTTTCAATTACAAACTACTTCAAATATAATCTTGTTAGTCTAATAGATCTGAGAGTCCTCCCCGAGTCCTCCTCAGGCCAGACAAATTAACACTCCTTGTGTGATGGGTGTCCTCTCCTTTTTCAAAAGTGTCGCGGGTGAAAAAGTTGATGGGTGGGCTCTCACCATATGTATGATCAACTCCTTTTTTATTTATTTATGAGGAGGTCATGTGTTTAATTAAGTTTTGTTTTAGGAGATTTAAGTTTTGAAATTCGGTGGGTTTATATTTCAGTGCTCCGCTTAAGTGGTAGAGTCGGTAAAAATAAAAAAAAAATTCTTTAGGGTGAGACCTTCGAATACAGATTGTCTTGTATGGATGATATCGTCGGGTGGAATCATTGCAAAATTGTACGAAAAAAAGTCTATAACTATGGGAAACCCTCGAACGAGTGATCGTTTAAAATTGTAAATATCCTGACAACAAAATTATTTGGAAATAAGATTTATTGACTCCATCGTATCAGTATTTTATTTGTATAGTACGATTACGGTACGACATCATGTCGCACTATGCTATCATGTATCGTCATGAGTCAAAAATAAATAATTATTTAATAAACATATATTATAATAAAATATGATAAAAAAATATGTGTAACTTAGTCGTTAATAAGTGTGTTAGTTATTTACGAGGTTAAAGGTTAGAATTTCACAATTGACATGATTTTTTTATTTTTTTCTCCCAAAGGATAATGAAAAAATGAAAGAAAATGATACATCTCGTGAGTTTCAAACCCTAGTTTAAAGGTTCCAAAGGAATGTTCTAAATTAAATTATCTATAAAATTACATTTGATATAAAATAATATATATAATATTTAAAAGAGGATACGTAGTCTATCGATAGCATATCACGTATCGATCATATCAGTCATTGACTGATACGGTCAAATACGTGCGATACGAGATATATCAACTGATTTGTCAAACCTTGTTCGGAAGTGTAACAAAATTCATTGTGGTCCAGTGATATTTGTATTTTTTTCTTTATTAGAAAATATGAATCAACAAATAAACCTATATGTTAGGAAAGACTTTTACAGGTAAATTATATATAGTCTCCGTCTCGCAAAATTCTTCTTAAATGTTGTGACATTGGTCACATCAGCTTCTTCGAAAAATAGACGATGACTTTTAAAAAGAGATAAGAAGAGAAAGAGAGTTTTTTTATAAAAAATTCTTATAAATGTGTGGAAATGAATTTTTCTTCTCTCTCTAGAGATTATAAACAAATTTATAATCTTATCTTCTTTCCAAACACGTCAGTTCTCTCCTTTTTTTAAAGAAACAGAATTAACAAGATAAATTTTACTTTAGCTCTGAGTGAAGGAAGAGTTTATGTCACTTCATGGAGATCTATTCCCTTAAAATAAACAAAAAAAATTCCCTTATGTTTTATGAATAAAAAAATGAATAAGCGAATAAAAGAAAGAATGAAAGGAAAATATAAAATTTTTAAATTTCAGATAATCACTCGCAGAAGATGAAATGATCACAAAATATACAAAAGCATTTTCTACCAGAGGTATAAAATTTTTGATGTAATTTGAAACCATTAGGGAAATATTATAAATATTTGACTAATATATCACTTTCCCAAGGGGTCAACATCGCACGGTATCCTCTCTGGTTAGCGGATTGGGACAAGGTTTTGCAAATCGATTCGGTACGGGATGAACCGCACACATATTGGACGATATGTAACACCCCAGATTTTTTCTAGGAATTTTTTGAAATTAAAATATAATTCCTAAGCAATTTTAAAGGCTTAATTGACTATTAAGAAGAAATTAAGGATTATTTAAATTATTTAAAAAGCCCTATATTCATTAAAAGGCTCAGCCCAACTTAAATTGGCCCATAGACCAATTTCTAAGTCTTTTAGTCCCAAGCCCATTAATAGAAACATAAATTAGGTAATTTATGGATTTAAATGAGATATACATATAAAATTAGGGGATAAATGAGAGATAATAAGAAAATCTGGATTTTTCAGATTAAATATACCCTTGCGGTCTATCGCGTGACCGCCATACTCTCCTTAGCGGTCCGTCTATGACCGCTAGGCAATCCCAGTTCCGTGAATGGAAGAAAACGTGAAAAGTTTGGAACTTGGACGACCTAATCACCTTAGATCGAAGCTACCTGGCATGGATGACTCTCTAGAACTCTCTCAAGATTAAGTCTACTCCTAATTAGGACTCTAGGTTCGTCCAAATCTATGAA
Organism: Amorphophallus konjac; assembly: GCA_022559845.1. Classification (NCBI taxonomy): domain Eukaryota; kingdom Viridiplantae; phylum Streptophyta; class Magnoliopsida; order Alismatales; family Araceae; genus Amorphophallus; species Amorphophallus konjac. The sequence continues at coordinate 373,293,575 of CM040126.1, read as the reverse complement.
ACCCTAGCTAACCCTATAATAGATCTCAAGTTTCACATGTGCGACCCTTACTTTTGGCTCGTCTGGAACTAAGGTAATAAGACGTTATTTCGGATAGGTTCTTTAGAATATTTTGTTAATAATAGTAGGGTCTAACTGCCCTCAAAATTTCATTCTAGGAGATCAAGCCCACAAGAAGTTAGAGACATCCAAAGTTGCTGGTTCGGTACAAGCAATCTAGGAACCTGTGCGACCGTGCCAGATTGAACAGCAAGTTAGAAGCCCTAAACGAGATAATTATATAGGGGTTCTTTAGAGTTATTTTTTTCTGTTAGTATCCTCTTCTTACCCTCCAATTTTCGTGATCTTAGGTGAAGGGAATAAGAAGTTAGAAAGCCACGAAGTTGCTGGTTCGGTTCTGAATGAGTAGAAACTAGGGTCTACTTTCAACACTAAATTCAAAGTCTAAAGCCCAGATCAAAGGTAGGTTATCTCATGAACGGCTTAAACATGATCTTAGGAGTAAAAGCCGTCAATTTCCAGTCGTTTTCATGCATCGTGCGTGGAGTATTTTATGTTTCATTGAGACTGCGTAGTAAGTTCATTTTCCATACATGCACCTAGCCCTAATGAAATAATAATAGAAATTTCTTATCTATTTCTCACAACCAATGCTTGTTCATGGCCTAAATACCTTCTATCATGTTTTACTACATGCTTTACATCGCTTTCCATGCATCCATTTACCCTAGATTAGCTTATAACTTAGTTTTGTTGCTGTTTTTGGTAGACAGGAAGAAACGGTCGCCGTAAGACCGCCTGAGTCCCCTTGCGGCCCTACGATAGATCGCTAGGCTTTGTAAAATGGTTCTTAGGTGACCGCTTTTGTTTCCTGAGTTCTGTAATTATGTTAACCCGAAACATAATGCAGACTAATCTTATTTATCTTATGGTAAGCTTAGTCAAATAGGTCTTATTCATGTTTTAAGAACTGTATTCTTATATTTGGTTATGTTGGTTAATCATTGTAGTTGATGTTCTTTATGCACTTTGGACTTATTTTTAAGTTATGTTAATTTCATGTCAAAACTTATACTCTTGTATTAATGAATATAATTTTCATGGACTTGACTAGTTTTGATCGTTGTTTTATCACGTTCTCTTCTCATCTACGAGTCATTTTCATAAGTACATGGCATATATTCCGGTATGTGACCATTAGTTACACTTTACACTTATAGGCACACTCTCTTGGACTTATGAACCTCTCCGCCGGATATTCCTTCTGTCGGACTAGGGTATTATGTTTCAAGGCCTCTGTAAGACTCCGCGAGTCTGGGATTCCTACTAGGACGCTGAGCTGGTTGTACCATTAAAACCAATTGTCTAGAAAGCACTTTACCGATGTTGTAGGTGTTCTGGACCTTAGCGGCCCAATGATTGACTGCCAGATTCTGTTAGCGGCCCTTTACTAGACTGCTAAAGGATACCAAGCGGCCATTCACTAGACTGCTAAAGCTCTGGAAGATTTCTCTGCGTTGACACTTCTTTTTCATGCGTCGACTCTATTTATGAAACTGTCTAGACTCTGACCGCTTTCTGCATGAAACGGTCCAGTAAACGACTGCTTTATCCCTGATCCTGTCTAACCCGAGGTTTGACCTTTGGGTTGGGTTTTGAAAGTTCCTAGATGGTCTGATGATTGCTTGGAACTCAACACTTGTCAATTAAGATATTTATAACTTATGAAAAGAAAAGAATATGTCGTTATGCTGCCGAATTTTCTTCGTAGCATAACCTAGTTCTAACTCAAATTCTTTGAACTCTCATATTCTTACTAGAAGCATTCTTACCTTGATATTGTATCATGAAACTATCATTGAACTTGTTACATTATTGGCCGTACTTTATTATTATACTCGTGGAACTAGCTTGATTTATACGTGAAGATGCAGTTCAGGCACTGATTGTGTCCAATGGCTCTATGCTAGTCCCCTCGACTGATTGTCGGAAACATACTATAAACCATGGGGTATGATGCTACTAGCGTCGCATTGCGTTGGGAGTACTTTCTTTATAAATAAGTGAAATCTATGAGAATTCTCACGAGACTATCTCATGATTGAATTATTACATGCTTGATTACATGACATTCTAGTGCATAACCTTTATGGTTATGAAAAGTGAAAAGTGAAAGTGTGTTCTCGTTACATGCAAGTATATTCTTGTTCATGAAAGGCCAAACTTACATTCTTGTTATCTGTTCAATCTCGTATCTCAATCTCGATCATATCTCGTTACTTTGATTTATTCACATGTTTCATCGTATTTTCATGTTTTTTCCTTTCTCTAGAGCTAAAATGTTAATTACTTAAATATTACCTTCATGTTGATACGAAGATACCTACTGGGCATGTGTGCTCATTACCCTACTTTCTAATCTTTTTCAGAAAGTTCTAGCGGGTCGGATTAAGATTATTCAAGTGATGGATCAGGAAGTGATTGATGGTTCGAGAGAAGCCGCAGTTAGTCGAGTCAATAGTCAATTATGTAATTTTTACTTTATCGAGTCTAGTTAGTCAATGAGTCAAGATCATGTACTAGATTGTTATTATTAATAAAAGTTAGATTTTTGTTCAATTATTGTGTCCATTCATCTTATGTATGAATGATTTGCGCTCTGATTGCTATCGTCACTTGAGACTTCTCTTGCCGACTATTCACGTTCCCGATTGTTTCCACTGCATAATCTCGGGGCGTGACACGGTACCACCCACGGATCGGTACGATCTATGCGTGGTACGTAATTGGTACATATTTATATATTATATATTATATATTATGTTTAACATCTCTTGATAGGTAAATTTAAGGGTGTTTTTTTCTCACGGTGGGTTTCAAGTTCAAAACCCATGGATGTCATGTTTTGCACGGTTTTTGTTAAAATTTTCATTGCTATTAACGAGAAAATGACAAAATGCGAACAACAACCGTGAGATTCGAACAACACATCATAGTTAAACACGTGACACTTTAACCAAATCAACTATACACGATATTCTAACAACATTCATTACGACAAATATTTATTATATAGTTCTTTATTCTTGATACATTACGGTACAATACGATACAGTGTCATATTATACCGTACCAGTACATAGCCTGTACGACTGAGCCGTCAAACCTTGGATTGGGGTCCTCTACTGGACTCTTTTTATCACACCCATCTTGTGCTCCACTTTATCACAACCTTGTATTTATATCCTTATCTGCTTTTTATGAATTCCATTTTCACAATTAAATATAGTAGAAGAGATATGAAGAATCGGTATGCGTAGATACCGAAGACTAGATGGCAGATCATATCGAGAGGGGGGGGGGGGGTGAATCGAACCACACCCTCTAAAAATTAAACAAGTACGCACTCGAAATAAATCAGTAAAACTCGGATAGAACTCACTACGCCTCACTAAGCGAATAGAAGAATAGAGATAGAAAAGATGGAAGCACACACCACGAAGGACGCAAGATTTTTATGGTGGTTCGGCCACGTAAAATCACGTGCCTACGTCCACCCGTCATAGCAGTGAGGCTTAACCACACTAGGAACGGAGTCCTCCAACACACACACGTCCCAACCAGGACACACAGCCCGAAGGTCAACCACACACACACGGCATAAAGCCAACACGTGCACGCAACCACAGCACGCACGCACACACGCTCAACAATGTTTGTAGAACATAAAAACACAGGAGATATGACAAAGAGGACAGAACAAGAAGATCCCCCTGTGTAGAAATCGGGCTCGATGACGTGTCTGATGTAGCTCGCCCAATCACCCCTTCCGTACACCACAATACATGTAGTTGTAGTTCTCCTACGATCCCTGGTACTCCAGATCTAGTACTTCGATGTGGGAAGCTCCAGCAAATGGGAATCACGCTGTGGAAGTCTCCACCCACGAATGCCTTTGAATGTTGAATCTTGGACTGCAACAAGAAGATCCTGGCTCTAGGGTTCCTGGAACTCTTGGAAACTTGTGGAGATTGTCTCTAATAACTTTGATCAGATGTATTTATAGTATCCCAGCCATCCCCGAAGGTTTTGGCAAGTAACCCGAAAGATTTGGCAAGAGATCACACCAAATTGTGCTAGAAACGGAAAGCCCGCAATTCTCGTAACTGCGATCGGTCGACCAATGAATAGGGTCGGTCGACCGATCTCTGCAGAGATCTGGTCATTTGAGTGCTGGCAAAATCGATCGACCGTTCCAAGGCCATCAGTCGACCGAACTCTGTAAAAAATTATCCTTCCAATCTCTAGCAAATATGGTGGACCGTTCCAAGGCCATCGATCGACTGAACTCTATAAAAAATTATCCTTCTAAGCTCTGGCAAATTCGGTCAACCGTTCCAAGGCCATCGATCGACCGAACCATTTCTTGCAACTTAACTCAGTCGACTGAACTGCAATTTAGTCGACTGAACTTCTATTCAGTTGAATCATACACCTGAAAAACACACAATAGAAGCTAAATTAGCGTGTATTTAACCCACTGAGTCCAACATACCTTAGATGATACTTCTTGACATTTTTGGGCTTATTTTGCTGCAATTCCACTCAGGATGAGTTTAATAGGCATTAGATGATAGGCATTCGTTTCACCAAACAAGTATGAGGTTCCAAACAAGTATAGAGGTTTGTTATCATCAAAATCTATAGAATGTACAAAATACAACAATCTCTCCCTTTTTGATGATGACAAAACTATATTGTCATGAGAGCTCACAAAATCAACAACCATGAAATAAAGTGCATTGCCATCGCACTCTCGCTCGCTCCCCCCTCTTTGACATACTCTGAGGTCTACACAACACTTTAACATTTCTTCTCTCGCTCTCCCCCTTTTTGGGATCAGCAAAAAGACATAGTAAGGAAGTGTAGAGAGGGTCGGCTGGGTTGATTCAGAAAGAAGGCAAGGAACAATGAGGAGGTCGACCTGGAATGGACTGGGTGGGTCAGACCACTAGTAGATTTTTCTAGCAAGCCCATTGATAATATTAAAGGGTTAAAGGTTACACCCCTCAGTCCAGTAAGTAAGAAATCTGAAAACAAAATCTCCTATAGACTTAATGAGATTAAAACAAGCTCTCAGATTTTGCCCAAAAGTCTACTTGCAACTGTAGACGCCTAATTTCGGACAACCCGCGGATCCCCAACGGACCCTCGTGTGAATGATGCTCGATTGCTGTACTCATTTTACCAGTGTTTGAGTTTTTAAGCCCAGCCCATAGCCTTAAGCTATTGGGCCTCGTCCATTTAGGGGCCCAAGAGTCAGGGTCTGGGTGGCCAAGGTGTTGGCCGCCCCTCACTCTTGGGCGACTAGGGCGATGGCCGTCCTGGTCTGCTGGGTGGCCAGAGTGCTGGCCGCCCTCTCCGCTAGGCGACCAGCCTCCTGGCCCCCTCCCTTTCCAAGGTGGCCAACGACTTGGCCGCCTTCCCCTGTTTACCTGGTCAGAGAACGTGGCCCAGCTCGTGGCCACATCCTCTCCCCCGTTCTGCACGATTTCCACCCATGTTCTGTAACTTCCAGCTCGTCGAACAAAACTCTGACCACCCCCGGTGTAAAGGGGGTGGAGATTCGGAGGAGTAGAAGGGGGGAGGAGTTGGGGAAGTTGGCATGGGGGGGAGAACAGAGGAGAACTCACGGAACTTCATCCCGGAGGCTGTTCCTTCTTCCTTCGACCTGGTCTGAACTTCACATTCTCTACTTCCTACTTCCTACTTGCATTACGGCTTCCAGGTAAGTTCATAGTACTGCATGTAGTGTTCCCTAGTCCCCAACTTAAGAGGTTTCTCCCAAAAAAATAAAGGGGAGGTGGATGGTCGAAAGTCTCGGCCATCCTTCCTTCCCACCACCCCCAGGTACCTTTGCCACCATCGTTTTCGTGCCTTTCCATTTGTTAGGATATATACTGCACTATAAGTTTCACTAATGGCCTTCTCTTTTATTTTCTTTTGAGATACATTGCAGAACTTCAGCACAAGGGACGAGCAGGGCTCCTTGCCCTTGGTCGGCCGAGGACGAGGAAGAGGGAACCCACGTCTCTTCATCTTGAATATCTCCCCACGATCATCACCCTGCGAGGTTCAGGTAAAACGACCTCTGGCGATCACGTTCTGACTTTTTTTGTTCCTCTGTAGGTACCACCACACGGAGATATCTCATCCTCAAAGCATCAAAACATAGCCCGCGTCCATCAATCAATCCAAAAACACACCCATCTCCGGGCGCCTACAAGCGAAGTGGCGATCACGGTGGGACCTTCTAGTGCCTACTGTAAGTCCCTCATGCTTGAAGTCAAAGATTAGTGCGATCATGTTTGTACATTAGTTCAATTTCGGTAGCTCTATTTTTAGTTTTCTGAAACTCGAATAGAAGGAGGCTAGACTCCTGGCCGCCTAGGTCCCTAGGCGACCAACCCAATGGTTGCCTAGGCCACCACCTGGGCGACAAGTACCCTGGCCGCCCTGGGCTCCAGGCGTCCATCGCCCTGACCACCCTCCTCCCTGCTAGAAGGCCAATACTCTGGCCGCCTTTTCCACTGGGCGACAGTCGACCTGGCCGTCCAGTTCTGTGGGCGACTAACACTTTGGCCGCCCTTTGCCTTGTCCATTTTTCTTCCTTGTAGCAATATTATATGTGTTCCAGATCTATTCTTTCTCTCCTAATTTGCTTGTTTGTGCATTGTGTGATTAATTTCTGCAAGTTAATCTACGGGTTTGGGTTTAGGAAGAGCCGGCATCACCCCTTTTAGGAAACTCTCTCATTGGTGTTGAACCCTTCACCTGGGGATTCCCACTCAGGTGTAATCGGTTCAGTCCATTCGGGAACCTCCGTGAGTCCTCGCGAACCGTGGATTCCCACACGGTCACCAGGCAGGTTGTACCATGGAAGTCCTATTAGTCACCGTGGGTTGAATAAAGTTTCTGCTAGGCTCCCGGAGTTCATTTCACCACACCCTTAGTTTCCCTTCTCTCCTCCGAGTGAACCAAAACAAAAAAAAGGAAGAAGAAGAAGGTGAAAAAAAAGAAAAAAAATTGGGACGTTGTTTATGCTTATACTTTTTTGTGTTCGGAAAACACTAATTCCCTTCCCTCCCCCTCTAAACCTTTGATTTTCTTCATTTTAAACCGATTGTCCATTGGTTTAGGATGGAGAAAGTTTATTCAAATCCGGGTTATGAGGAGGAATTTCCTCCCCAATCCGATTCCGGAATTAGGGGGAATCCTCTATTTCAAATAGAGGATAATGGTTTGGATGCCTTCATAGGCATGTTTTCGGCCACACCAAATGAGGCCGCCCACGCCGATTCGGCTTCTTCTTCCCCGAGCGACCATGGCCGTGGTAGCCCGCGGGCTCCTACATTATCTCCGCACGACGATCAGGAGTTGATTAGCGTGCTGTCCCGTTACTCACCTGCGGATTTAGCCACGCTGGCCTCCCGTGGGAAGGCTCCAGCCGTCCCACACTTATCTCCACATGTTACACCTTCCCGTGCTCAAATGCCATTCCAAGGGTCGACGAGCCAACCCATTCCCGAAAGCCCAATTCAATTCAGCTATCCAGCACCTCCACAAAGGGTTCCTTCACCCCCAACTCCACCAACCATGGGTGCCCCTTTGAAAGGGATGGACCCGTCACTCCGGTAGGAGATTCAAAGCTACATTCGGCAGGCAGTGGCCGAGAATATGCCAAACTCACATCCCCACTCGCTAGCCCAGTATTGTAAGCTCCCCAATGCTTATTTCCCACCCGGATTTAAGGCTCCAAAATATAGGAGGTATGATGGTACCACTGACCCTTATCATCATCTTTCAGGTTTCCTTATGGATTCCCACCAATGGCTACACGATAGGGTCTTGTTGGTCCATATGTTTCAAAAATCCCTCGAGGGCGAGGCCCTACGTTGGTTTGCATCCTTGCCAGCTATCGATCTCGTTAATTTTGATATAGTCTCCGAGCGATTCCTTGCTCACTTTGGTCACATGTCATCCATCTCCCCCACATTGTTTGACCTAGTCACGGAGAAAATGAAGCCCGACGAGGACTTCATTAGCTTTGCAAACCGATGGAGGATTATGGCTGCTAGGATGGAGGTTCCTATTCCCGAATCCCAGGCTGTCACCATGATAGTAAACAATGCCACTCCACAGCTTAGGGCCATTCTAATGCTTAGTGAACTCCACACCTTTCACCAACTCTACAACCGAGCTCGGATAGTTCAAGCCCAGGTAAGGGACTCTACCTTGTCTCCTTTCTTCGAGCCTCGCACCAAGGGTAGAAAGGCCCCAGCTGTCCCTACCACCGAGGGTGTCACAGTAAATGAGCAGGTCAATGCAGTTGGCCAGTCCTTCAAGACCAACAATTGCTAGGCCTCCCATCCCACCCAGGTTACTGCTAGCCAGGGGCAAGGTAATCCCAAGCCTTATTCCAATGTCCCTCCACCTCAAAGCTACGGTCCCCCTAGGCCAAAAAGGGCTACTTATCCTCCGTTGCCTGAAACTCTAGGTGACATCTTCTTTGCCCTTATGTCCTCAGATTCCATTCAGCTTCCCCCTCAACGAGATTGGGTCCCTCCCAACGCCGACACCTCCCGATATTGCCCATATCACCGAACTCCCGGCCATGATATATTCAACTGCTTCCGATTCTGGGATTGGGTATATGATATGAATGATGAGGGGAGAATCAATTGGGCAGATGTAAAGCTAGCTATTGCCAACCTCAAAAAGCCTAACAGGGACCTCGGCATTGTACATAACCCATTGCCAACTGATCAACCAACTAAAGATCCATCTACCTCAAAGCAGCATGAGCAGGTAAACACGGTGATCGGAATGGAACCATGAGTTCTCAGAAGGACTCAGATGTGGGGCGTAGAAGGTTTCCCGGGTTGGTACGGGAAAATAGAAGTAGAAGCCCATGAACCCTGGGCGAACGTCAACATGTTCACTCAATCCCGAAACCCGATCTCACCACCCAGCCAGTCTCCGAGTGCTACCCAAAAACCACTCACCTTGATCAATCCTCCTCAAATGCCACATCAAGAGCCCTATGTTTCTCCTCAAGCTTAGTCAGTGCAAGAGCACCCCTTGGTCCTCCTAAAGCCACCTCAACCAAAATCAATCCCTCATCCTTCTCCTATCGAATCTGGAAATGATTCAGCCTCTCTCTCATGTATATTTGGATCTCCAGCCCCCTTACAGCTCATTCACCCAAAATCTTTAGAACAGAATGACCCGAAGGAAGCTTCGGTCAATGTCACTCTCCGGAATCGCATCATTCCCCCATCCCAAAGGCAGTCTCAGCCGGAGGAAGAGGCTAATTCTCAAAACCCTCCCGTGGAGTATGACATTCTCTAGCATCTGGACAGGACCCCTGCTAAGGTTTCTATCCTAGAGCTCCTTAGGAAATCTCCGTCACACCAAGCCACTCTACTTCAATTCATCCAAAAAATCATGGTCAATGAAGACCTCCCAGCAAGTGGCGTGACCGAGGCTATCATGGCCCTTACATGCGGACCATCCATCTCATTATCTGATAAAGATCTTGCTTTGCCAGAAAGCAGGTCACTCCCGTTATGCCTCACCGTCTCTCTCAACGGAGTCAAGGTTGACTCCGCCCTCATTGACACGGGAGCTTTGATTAATGTGTGTCCCATGAAGACCATAAAGAAGATTGGCCTCCAGAAAGAAAACCTAGATAAAGTATGCACTACCATCTCAGCTTACGACAATTCAAAAAGGTGCGCAAAAGGGAAGGTGACCCTACAACTTGGTTTAGGACCAATGGTTATGACATCGGACTTCTTTGTTCTCGATGTCGACCCTGCATATAAGGCCATCCTAGGACGGCCTTGGAATGAGCAAACCCTTGGGATTCCATCAATCACCTACTTGTGCTTTAAATTTCATTACAATGGTAGGGTAATCAAGATCAAGAGTATCCCGCTAATGAAACTCTCATTGCCATCACTTCCGAACAGATTCCCTTCATGACTATTCCGGATAAGGGCAAAAAGCCCATCCTCTCCATAGAGGGGGCGGTGGGGCCTTCTGCTTTAAGACCACCTGATTCCCCTTTCCCCCCTCAGCCAATCACACATCACAACATCCCTCCTGGTAAAGGATGGGCTTCACCATGGGTAAAGGTCTAGGTCAGCTTGAACAAGGGCCTACGCATAGAAGAAAACTCCGGGTTGCTAAAGGTCACGCATGTTTGGGTTACTCTCCAGAAGAGCCACCTAAGGCCACTCAGGATAATGAGTTGGTGTATGGTCGCTTTGTCATAGGACCAATTTAGCCAGGAACTTGGCATGAGCCGAGTCAGAAAGTCAAAATTGACCAAAGAAAAGAAACTTCACCCGATTCATCAGTTGAGGAAGACTTCGGTCTCCTCTCCCTCTTCCACCTGGATAAACCTCCCGACAAGGTTTCATCCTCGGGCATCTTCCTTGCTACGAACAGGCCCGCACCTATTCTCTTTATCCCCTTCTTATACCATCCACCATTTCCTCTGCTCCTCACCTATCCGGTCATGGGGCAACCCACCCATCAGGTGTGCACTTTCACTCATGACCACAAAAAAAAATGCCGATTCTCAAACGTGGGCCTGCTGTTGACACCCGTTTTTAGCCTGCAAGTTGAGTCATTTCTCTTATTCATCATTTTGATGCCCCGAATTACCCATTATTTTGCAGCCTTTCTTGGATGGATTTCGAGCCCATTTCATTATTCCATTCCTTTTGAACCTTGGAGATCATTATTTCATAGAGCCTTGGAGCCTATCTTGTCACCTTCCGGCCTTCAAAGTTGCCTTACGGCCCATTTAGGCCGGCTTCCCTCAAGCATTCAGCCCCCTTTCGTTGCGCAGTCTTAAAAATGGTCCTTTTCACCCCCTTCCTTTCCTCTTTTTAAAATGTGTCATTCACCAAAGTTGTTCATCTTTCAAATCCCTACAATTTCTTCTTCTACGTCTTTGGCCAGTTCTGCTCCGATTTCATGTTATTTACAATTTTTTGGCAGACTACATTGTTCACCTATGTCCCGATATTCTTTCTCTCTCTTCTAGCCCTATTTTCTCTCTCTTCTGATCATTTTCTCATCTTACTTTCTTCATAAAAGTTGTTCATTTTTGAGTTATCTATAATTTTATCTTCTATCACTTTTGCTAATTCTGCACCGTTTGGGAGATATAATCCAATTTCCAAAGTCACGCAAAGTCTACCTTAAACGGTCGTGTTAATGGCCGTTCATTGTTGTAAACGGTCGGTTGACGACCGTTTAACCCTTAACGGTCAGTCGTCCGACCGTTTATCCAATAAGAGTCCAGCCTGCTCTGGACTCTATCTCCACGAACCTGCGCGATGTGGCTATCTTGCGGCGGCCATAACTTCTAGAATACTTATCCAAATTGATCTCCATTTTTTTCTACTTCTAGCCCTTTGTATTATCTTTACTTTGGTTCATAGAAATCAAAATTTGATGGGCTATATCTCCTGAAATCGTGGCCGCAATATCAGGTTTTTCTGCTTTTCGTGCAACCAAAAAACCCTGCAGATTAGGTTCCAGAGGCTTCTTCCAAGAGCCATAACTTCCACAATCTTCAACCAAAAAGAGTCCTGTTTGTTCCTACACCTTATCTTGACTATTATCTCGAGAATGACTCAGAGATCTCGAGATTTGGTGGACTCTATCTTCTGGAATCGTGGGAGAAAGTTGGGGGTTTCACCACTTTTTCTATATAAACCTGCCCAGATTTCCTGTGCGACGGGGGCGTGTTTTCAAGGCGACGGCGAAGCCATACCGAATTTTCTTCATCCTCCTTTGGCCCTAGACTGAAGAGGGAAGTATAAGCTTCATTTTGGTTCCTTATTTGCTCGATTTCATCATCGTTTGCCCTCCTAACTTCGCCCCTACTTTTGGCAAATCATCACAGTTTGCTGATTTTCTGCTACAACTTCGCGACGGGGGCCTATTCATCAAGCCGGTGCGGAGCCGTACTTCATCCTTTTCGTCCTCCCTCAACTCCATCTTGAAGAGGGGAGTATTAGCTTCACGTTGATTATATGTTTGATTTATTTCTCACATCTTTTTCCCCTTTTCCAAGCCCCTACGTTTGAGGTTTAACCACACTGTTCTGCACTTTACTGAAACTCAGATTTCTTGCGACGGGGGCATGTTTGCGTCGCCGGTGCGAGGCCGTGGGGCACTCTTGATCCATCCTTTCAACTCCAGGCTCTAGAGGGAAGTATAATCTTTGTGTTCCTTGGTTTTGGGCTCATTATTTCATCATCTTCATGCATATTTTGTCCATGAGTTTTGCTTGTTCATTCTGTTTTCATACTTAGTCATTTTCTCCAATGTTCTGCACCCCTCTATTTTCTTGTGTTTTCCACCCCGTTTTTCACTGGTCTCTTCCCCGTTTTAAACTCTCCTTTCTACCCTAGTTTCACCACAACACTCCCACCTTTCCATAGCATCCACTCTTTCCTCTTTTGGTGTTCTATCTTGTGAGATATTCATCATTCTTTGAGTCAATTTTGTGCACTGTTCTAAATTTTCTGCACAGTCTATATTTTTTCCCAAATCTCCGGTGTCATAACGTTCTGTCCCCACCTTCGTTTTGCGTGATTCTTGTTCCTACGTCTTTACAACACTCAAGGCTTCTGTCATCTCAAAGTTCTTTTCATTTGGACATCGTTTGCCCTACTGTTTGCATCAGTCTTTGCACCCACTTTACATTATTTGCACAGTTTTTCTTGTGGCATGCACTTTTGCATCTTGTTTATCTATGTTCATCATGGCATATTAAATCAATTTCTTCATGTTAATCTCATCACAATATACACACCTATTGTTTGAACCCTTCCATAGGGGTTAAAAACCCTCCCCCGGTAAGTTTGCCCTCAATCTTTCATGCTACTTTATGCACTTGGGCAGATTTCTACACTTAGCATTTTCTAATAGGTTTCGCCTCTTGTTTTGTGTTTGTTTCGCAGGAAAGCATGGAAAGTGAGGCCCTTACCTTCAAGCCGGCTGGAAGGCAAGGAGAGGTAATCCACATAGTCCCCGCATCTTGATATTGAGCGCGATCATCCTCTTTTTCCAAGGTACACAACGCACTTAGTATTTTATATTCTTTTGGCGTTGTCATTCCTTGGTGGCGATCACGGTATTCTTTTACATCTTTTATTGCTTTTGTCTTGCTGGATGATCATGCTACCATATTTACATAGTCACATGTTCATGATGTTCACTTGATATGCACATTATGTTATCACTTATGCACATATGCTTGTCTACGTGACTTGTGACACCACGCTACACATTTTCCACATCTACACCCTTTTTTGGCGATCACGGTGGGACATCTAGTGCCCATCACTTGTCTCATGCTTTGCTACGATTTTGGTGTGTATGTCCATGTTTAGATAGCGTTTCATGCTCATATTGTTCACTTTGTTTGCATCCATATTGTTATGTTCACATATGTTCATTATATCTTGATTTGTTAGATTTAGGCTAGAAATTGCATGCACTCCGGTGCACATAGGGTCATGCATATTGCCATATTGTAGTTGCATTCCCTCTCGGTAAGTGATCCTCTCGCTCCCATATTCCTTGGGCTCGACTAGGTGATCTTATCTGGGACCTCCATAAGTCCCCGCGAGTCGTGGATTCCCACACGGACGCCGGGCCGGTTGTACCTTTCCACCCCATAGGCTTACATTTACATACGTTGTGAAGGAGTTAACCCTAGTCAACCTAAAGTTTGGACCTTATTCTCTATAAGATACCTATTTTGAGGGAATTAATCTTAATTTCAAAACATTTAAAGGCCCACTCAAAACTTTGACAATAAAATACTTCCCATCATATTAACTTGTTTGACTTGGGTGAAATCCTTCATATTGTTTGTGTTGTGTAGGCTTGTCCAAGTCCACTTGTGTTATTTTGTGTTGCATCCCCCATCATCCATATAGGTTTTATTGTTAGGCCCATTTAGGGTAGTCCATTTTGTGTGTCCATTTGTCTAGTCTCATTGTCCTAGGTTTCTTTTTCTTTTTCTTTTCTTTTTCTTTGCATTATTGAGTCAGTCCCCCTCCTTTGAGCCCTTACTTCCCTCATTGTATTTCCTTGATTTTCCTGTATAAAGTCTCCATTTTCCCTCATGGAGCGCCGTTTTTCTTCTGTATATTACCCTTCTTCTTCCCCATCTTCTTATTCTCGTGTAGATTCCTCTTCCCACGCGGGCCCATCTCCTCGTGGCCCTTCCGACCCGCAAGCAAATCATGTGACCCACTTATCATTTGTCGCCTGCCAAACGGCCCCAGTCCAGGCCCAAAAGTTCATTGCTAATCTTAATGGGCCTTATTCTGATAACGGGCCTCCCTCTTCTACTCTTAGTGGGGCCCCTTCCTTTAACGGGCCCTCTTATTCTCTTAATGGGCCCCATGTTGCTGCTGGCCCAATCGGTCCTTATTCTCATGTTCATGATTTTTCTAGGCCCATGTATCATGCCACTCCTGGAATGGGCTTCCCCTCTTCTCAATCCAGATCCCTTTATCCAGCCCAATACCATAATGCTGGTCCAAATTCACACTCTCTTGCTCAGACTAGCTTGCATCCTTCTCAGTCTCTCCCCATCGAGGAGATGATTGCTCAAACTCAGCGCATGCTTGATGAACTTCAGCACCGAATTGATCCCCAAACTTCTTTGAGTGTCCCATTCGCATTCCAAGGTCTTCAACTTCCACCGCGTTCACAAATTCCTACTTATCGCTGCTATGGTGGAGCTGGTGACCCTTATGTGCACTTGAAGGAGTTTCTTTGTGAGTCGGCCCAATTCCGACATGACCAACGCTTGATGGCTTATTTGTTTGGTCTATCTCTAGAGGGCTCGGCTCGGGATTGGTTCTTTACATTGTCGCAAGACCAAGTGGTGAATTTTCAAGCCGTTCAACAGAAATTTGTTCAGCAGTATCAAGACCAGGTTGGGCCCAAGTATTCTATAGTTGATCTGGCCCATGAGAAGATGAAGCCTGACGGGGAGTTCTCTACCTTCGCCGACCGCTGGCGTCGCCTAGCTGCGCAAGTCCCGGGGCATATTCCGGAGGGAGAGCAAATCAAAATGATCATTTCTAATGCAACGCCCGAGTATCGGTTCATCTTAGCCTTGAATGACATCACCTCCTGGCAACAGCTTTATAGCCGAGCCTGCTTCATCCACCAACAACTTTTAGGTTCCCTTGACCCCGAGTCCTCTCCACCTTCTACGCCCACATACGCCTCCTATCCATCACCTTCCCTGAGTCAGCCCTCCACCACATATCCTTCCATGAGTCGGCCTTCCGCTCCCCCACACCCATATACCTCCACATATCCATATACCTCCACATATCAACCCTCCATGAGTCAGCCTTCTGCCTCTTCATACCCGCATGAACCCCCACCTCCGGTCAAGGAAACACCACACCCCGAGCAGGTGGATGCCGTCTATATACCCCCTCATCCTGTTTCGCATATGCCTTCACCAAATCCTTCCCTTAGCCATGCGCCATTGCCTACGCAACCTCTGCTTCCATCCCCGCAACCTTCTCTATCACCTTCCCATATCCCTCGGCATCCCCCTAGCCCGAAGCAGGCTCCTCCTCGCTCTCCATTGCCAGAGTGTTTTACCGACATTTTTAGGGCTTTAATGGCCACTCACGCGTTGTCTCTCCCTCCGGTTGTGCCTTGTCGACCAGCGGTTGGGAATATACTTCAGTTCTGTGAATTTCACCGCCAGCAGGGGCATTTAGTTGAGGATTGTCCCGAGTTCTAGGATTATCTTTATGATCTAGAAGCGAAGAAGAGGATTGATTGGACTGCTATTCATGAGGTCATTCTATATCTCCGCAGTAAGCAGCAACAACAGGAAGCGTCGCCTAAGCAGCCGTCTCCATCTCAAGGCCAGGGGCACCCCTGTGATTTTGCGTTTACCATAGCGCCCGCTCCGTTATCTCCCCCTTATCCACTTCCCTGCCTATGCCATCGCCTACCCCGTTACCACCCCCATCTCCACTTACCTCATCACCTTCGCCATCTCCTACCCCATCTCCGCAACCTCTGCCTACCCAATCTCTTCCTCAGGCTGGTGCCTCCACTTCCACCGCCACTACTCCTACCCCCAACGCCGCTCGGCGTGTCGTATCAATATGCCGACGTTGGGTCCCACAACCTTCCATTTCCCCTTCATCTCCTTCCTCACCCTCTCTATTTCCACCACCTCCACTACCTCCATTGCCCGCATCGCCCTCTCCATCATCTCCACTACCCCTACAGCCATCACCACCGCCCTCACTACCTCCTCTCCTAGCGACCCCTATTCCATCACTTCCACCATCTTCACCGCTTTTGCCATCCCCTTCACCATTGTTGCCCGAGCCTGAGCAAGCTATACCTACACCTCCACTTTCACCTTTACCCCCTCCTACGCCTCCACCTTTGTCTTTACCCCAACTTACGCCTTCCGAGCCTTTACCCACACCTTCCAAGCCTATTACCTCCACTTCTCCATCCCCTTCCACCCCACGGAGCGGGTGTGTATTATCTTTGGTGCCCCTTGGGTCTGGTCCCCAGGGAGATAATGAGTCGAGCCAGGTTTCAATTATGCTTTTCAAGATTCAAGCTGTCATTTGCCGCATGCCAATATGGGTCCTAGTCCCTGGTTATTTTGGGGATAAAGAGCCTGCATTTTCAGAAATGTTTGCAAAGAAGAGTTCCCTTGCACTAGTGCCAGTTTCTTCACAAGCAAGGCCAGTGGCAATCTCACTGCTCACCGGAGGATTCACTATCGATGTTGTTATTTCTCCTCGCTCCATGGCTATTCAGTTCACTGGCCAAGAGGGGTTCTCTACCCAGATGGTGCTCACTCATGCAGCCGCCAAGAGCCTGATGAATTCTATATGCAAAGGGCAGTTGGCCGTGTTTTCTACATTCTCTAAGGACATTCTGCATCTGTTATGCAATCTCCCTTGGTTTATTGGTATGTCGGCCACGTCAACGCCGCACATTACTCCCCCTCAGTTCTGTCCTGCTTTTCTGGTAAGGGAGTTCTGCTTCGTGCCCAGTTTCCGAGTAGAGTTGCCAAATCTCCATGTTCTAGTGCCAAGAGATAAGACTCCATGATTCCATGATACTCATCATCCTGAGGAGTTAGTTGCTCAAGAATGTCCACAGCATGTTAGCACCGTGAGTCTAGGGGCAACCGCCCTGATCAAGCTACATATTCATAGTCGGGCTAGGTCGTCTACCAGATGGGCCCGCTATTTGAGAAAACATTATAGATTAAGAAGCCTGAAGGCCCGAGTCCGTGTCAGACAGATTCATTTCAAGAAGATTTCTACCAAGAAGAGGCGGCGGCACAAGTACAAAGGCCGCATGTTGTGCACTCGAGGGGCCACTACTTCTTCTTCTCCTTTCTTCCATTCATCATTTCTTCTGCTCAGCTCCCACCCTTGGGTGGTGTACCTCCCTTCCTCTAATCCAATTTCCATAATTTCTCCTCTCTTTTCGGGTCCGCAAACCCCCATTCTTCTTTCTCCCCTCCTCCGAAACCTCCAGATTCTCCATTTTCTCATGATTTTTGGCCCCGGCCTATGTCATCCCTTCATCCCGATCACGGGACATCATCCGATTCTTCCCCGGGACTTCCGGGTGTCTCCTATGATTCTTCCCCGGGACTTCCGGGTGCTACTTCTGATTCTTCCCCGACCTTGTCGGGTGTCTATCATTTCTCTTCCACGACTTTGTCGGGTGTTTATGCTTCTTCTTCTCCACCTCTGGCGGGTGATCGCTGAAGAGGCGAGATCTCGCGCAGGATCCTGAGCGGGCTATGGATCACCAGAAGATGAATCTGCAAGATAGGGAAACGTATCAGAGGGCCCAGGAGATCTCCCTGGGGCAAAACCCTCCGATGGCTAAGTCAGTAGAGCTATGGTGGAAGCAATAATGGGGGGAGGAGAGAGCTGATGCGCGAGAATCCTCTCCACCAAAGGGTGAAGCGAATCGTGCTCAGGAGCTTAGGGTGTGTGAATGCTTAGTTCATCTTACCATCTTCCGGAGGGTATCCCTTGCTTAAATAGTGCGCCACCTTCAGGAGTCCTGTAAGCTGAGGGATTCCCGGTGGGAGTTACGTCTTTAACAGGGGCTTTCATGGCCTGATCGTGGGAACGTTATCCCCTTGGAGTCCGGTGGCTCCCCTGACTCTCCCGCTGGCGGAGGACTCTGAACGGCTGCACCTGCAGATAATCAAATGGCCTTACCGAGCCTCGGGGATGCTAGCTCATGTCCGAGCGATAGGCATGGCCCGGCGAGGGTGGGGTCGGATAGGTCGGCTGGAGCCTATCTCTCTCGGACGGGGAGAGGGCTTTAGGCCGGACCTTCCTTGGGACCTGACCGTTGTCTCGGGCCCTCCGAGCCTAGAAGGCCGTCGGGGAGAGTTAGTTCCTCGAGTCTTATTTATTGGGCTTTTCTCCCTAAGTGGGCCCTGTGGGCTATCACTCGGGTGGGCTCGCCTGGTTGGACCTTGTGGGTCTTGTTGGGCTGCCTTTGTGGTGGGCTGCGGAAATCCCCCTCTCCACTTGTCCCCCTCCTACTCCCGAGCCAAGGAGGCTCGGATGAGTATTTTTTCGAGGCTTTGGACCGGCGTGGCTCAGGTGGGTGGAATTCCGTTGGTGTTATGGAGCCGCTTATAGCGGTCGCCGAGGCCCGTAATGATGATCCTGACGGATTCGAAACGAAGGGGCCCCCCTTTTTCTCGGAGCACGGAACGGCGCGCCGTCACCTCAGGGGTTTTTAGGGGGCGCTGCTCATCGTTCTAGGCTTCCAGGGTTTTAGGCTTTCCTTGCTTCTTGATGCGCCGTGAGAGCACAGCGGAGACGCGGAGCCTTGCGGCGGCGTTCGAGGAGTTGGCGAGGATAACCGCAGAGGCGGTCAGGCAACTTCCTTCTCCCCCGGAGTCTTCGAGCTCGTACGAGGGATCTCCTCCCGACTCGATGGCGGATCAGAGTCCGGAGCTTGTGCCTGTGAGGCGGGAGCCCGTCCCCAACTGTAGTGAGTTGGGGGAAGCGGAGGTGCGGAGGCTGGAGCATCGTTTCCGCCTGCCTCTCAGATACAGCTTTGTCGCCGCCACTCCGTACGAGACGAGTCTGGATGATCGTGATGAGCTCATTTGCACCTTCCTCTGGCTTGGAAGAGTGGATTTCGGCTCCCTTTCGACTCTTTCGTGCTGCAGCTTCTTAATTTTTTCCGGTTGGCGCCTATTCAGTTGGTGGCCAATTCATATCTGCTGCTCTCGGCCTTCCGGATTCTTTGTCGTCAGCACGACATTTTTCCTTCTTTGGACCTCTTCCACTTCTTTTTTGAGTTGAAAGCGCACCAGTCGGCGGGGAAAGGCTTCTACTTCATCCAGGCGCGGCGGAATAGGAGCTGCATCTCGCTTGCGGCGAAGGACTCCTCGCACAAGGGGTGGAAGAGCCAATTCTTCTGGGTGAAGGCGGTGGCGACGGACGAGATCTGGAGATGCCGGACCTCGCCCAACTTTCACCCGAATCTGCCCCCTCGCCAGGAGGAGTTCCCCCCCCACGTGGAGCAGCAGGCTGCCCGTCTGCTGGAGAACCGTCAATCGACCGAGGAGCTGGTGACGCCGGAGAACATCGAACGGTGTCTTCTCTCGCGGTTGACGTCGACAGGTACAGCTCTTGAGGCTCTTTTTCGGGGGTGGTAGCTCTTTTCCTCCTCCTGACCGGGGCTTCTTCTTGTTGCAGACGTGAGGCGGGAGCCTCTGGAGGAGGCGGCCGAGGTCATCGATCTGGGAGATGACTCGGCAGCCGATGAGCCCGATGTCTCGGCGGGTCGCGTCCATGCCCGAGATAAGGGCAAGGGGGCGGCCCCCGAGGGGACTTCTCGATCGACCGGCCTGAAGCGCAAGGATCCCCTGGCGGGGAAGTTGCGGGAGGCCGTGAAGGCCAGGAAAAGGGCCAAGAAAGCCGGCCTTCCTACCGCCGTCGGGGGTGATTCTGGCTCGGCGGCGCTCCCCCCTCGGGGGCAGGATGGGGCCGACCCCTCCGGGCTGGCTCTCCCATCCGCCGGGCGAGAGGGGGCCGAGGAGACCAGGGGCCCCGCAGAGGGAGGTGATGGGTCGGCTCTCCCCTCTGTGGGGGCAGAGGGGGCCGATGCCGGTGTGGCCGGCGCTGGGACCGAGGGATTGGTCGGCGCGGATGGGGGTTCGCCCGCGAGGGCGTCGCAACCCCAAGTGCCGGCAGCTGCTGGTGCGGTTGATCCCGCGGCGCCGGTCGAGGGTGGGGGTTCGCCCGGGGAGGCGTTGCAACCCCAACCGACCGTGGCGCGCGGGGCGGTCAGCTTCGCTGCCCGAACAGGGTCTTCTGGCGGGGTGCCCAGGGTGGAGCAGTCCCCTTTGCCGGAACCTCTGGTCAGGCTCGGTATCTCGGGCGACTTGTATCGGTTCTGCCGGTCGATCGCCGAGAGGGGGGGAGAAAGGCGCAGCACTCCCGCCGGGGTCCTTGATGTCCTGATGGAGGGCGGCCTGGTCATAGCTCAGACAGCGGCCGTGATGGCGAGGCGCACGCCCGGACGGAGGCGGAGCGGTCGAGGCTCGCCTGGACCCTTGGTGGATGCGAGGGGAAACTAGCCCGGCTCGAGGGGGAGCATGAGGGGCTCCGGCGGGAGTTCCTCGCATTCAGGGAGTTGGCGCGGTCGAGCCGACGGGAAGCCGAGGCGCTGGCCGAGCAGCTAGCAAGGGCCCGAGAATCGCTCGAGAGGAAGAGCAAACGTCTAGAAGACGAGCGTCAACGTCACATCGAGCTGGACGGCCTCTGGGAGCTTGAGCGCGGCGAGCTGCAGGATCGGGCGGAGGACGCGGAGCGCCTTCGCGCTGAGGCCGAGGCGGACCGAGCCCGGGCGGAGGGTCGGACGATCGAAGCCGAGCGGAGGATGACCGAGCTAGAGGAGCGTCTGGCGAGGGCGGAAGAGCGTGCGGCCGAGGCGGAGCGGGCTCGGGACGGGCAGGTCGAGGCGGAGGCGATCGAGCGCTACAAAGGCTCGGAAGCTTACTCGGCCGACCTGATTGAAGCTGCCCTACCCTACTACGAGGTAGCGCTCCGCCGGGGTGCCCGAAAGGGATTCAGGCAGGGCTATCGCCGGGCGATGAGCTATGCCAATGAGCACCTTGCCGGGGGTGATTTTCCTTACGGCCAGAGTTATGACTCGGATGAGTCAGTTTCCAGCTCCTCATCCTCGGCCGGGGAAGAACCGGAGGAGTCACCTCCAGCGGGGTCACCAACTCCGGAGGCTCCAGGAGGGCTCACGACCGGGACAGTTCTCGCACAGGAGAGGTCAGTGTCCGGGCCGGCCGTCACAGAAGGCACCGGGGGTGACGCGTCCCCTACTGCAGTTCCCGAGCTTCAAAGTGGGCCCGAGGCCTGATGTATTATGCTTTATTTTGCCCCTTCCCCTTTTTGTCTGTTCTTCCTTTTGTAAGAGGATTTCTTTATGGGAGGCAATAAAGGACTTACTTCGTTTGATCGTTATCTTTGCCGTGATTTGGCTGGCGTATCGGGGGTAGTTGGAAGGTGCCGATATTCTCTGCACCGTTCTCGCATGCCGATTCAGGAGACTTCTGGCGGGGCGTCCTTTCATTCCACCATGCTTTGAAAGTCGAGGCGCTTCACGAATCCCGCTAGGGCGGGGGGCCGAGGAATTGGAGGTGACCTTCCAAGGGAGGTCCTATAGCGTGTTTTCGAGGGGGGAGTCATTTAAGGCGCGTGGCCTCCCTTGGCCTATAAAAAGGACCGAAGGGTGCTCCTTCCCTCTTAACACTTAGGACTCTCGCCGGCGGTCTGCTCTTGTTCCCTCGTTTTCGCTCTGCGTTGCGCCGCCGCGATCGGAGCATGGAGGACCCTTCAGAAGATGACGCCGCAGACGACGGGGAGCGGCCGGTTCCAGCTGTCCTGGAATATCGGTCGGGTCCCACGGTCGCCGCGCGTGCATGAGACGGGTCCGACGGTCGCCGCGCGGATCTGGAGAGGGCTTCGACGTGCGGGGGTACGCCGTTTGCCTCCTCTTGGCTCCGGCGAGGCTTCCGGGCGGACGCCGAGATGGAGGGCGGATGGGGGAGTTAGGGATGCCGGCCGCCATTCCCCTCCGTGGGAGGGGAGGAGGCGGCTCCAGTTCCTTCCTCACCTCTGTCCGCAGCCTCTTTCTCTCTCTTTTGTTCTTCATTTCTTTCACTCTTCGGGGGCTGCTTGCTTTCTGTTCGCCTCCAAAGAGTTGGTAGTTTGGCAGAGAGGAGACCTTCACGGCGCTCCTTTTTCCAGGTTGTTGCCAACTTGGAAGGTAGCCTTCCTCGCGTGAAAGGTGGCCTTCTCCTTGCTGTCCCTCTGTCACCTTTGTCACGGTCCACCCGAGCCAACTGGGTCGACCATCTCTTGTCCGAGCCAGTTTCTACGCGAGGCAGAGTCAGTGGCTGGATGCGAGAAGGTCAAGACCGGGTCGGTCGGGCGATGGCCGTTTGCCGCGGTGCTAGATGGATTTTTTCTTTTCACTATGTAATGTACTGGCAGTTGCCTTTCTGATGTACCAACAGTTATCTTGAATGAATGCAAAAAAGGGGGTTTATTTTACCCGATTTGTCGATACAGTTTTCAGAAATAAAATCTACGTAGTGTGGTTGCGTTCCATGTCCGGGGAATGGGTTCCCCTTCCATTGTGGCTAACCTGTACGCACCTTTCCCGAGCGTCTCGATCACTCGGTAGGGGCCTTCCCAGTTGGGGGATAGCTTGCCCGCCGCCTCCAGTGGTCGAGAGGCTTCGGTCTTCCTGAGGACGAAGTCCCCTGGTTGGAATTGTCTGCCTCGGACCTTGGTGTTGTAGTACCGAGTGAGGCGGCGCTGGTATTCCGTAGCTCGGACGTTCGCGATCTCTCGGAGTTCGTCTGCCAGGTCGAGGTTCTCGAGCAACTTCTGCTCGTTTGCCTCGGGCGAAAAGCTGATCACTCGGAGAGACGGATTGGCGATCTCTAACGGAACGACGGCTTCGGTGCCATATACCAGCTGAAAAGGGGTCTCACCGGTTGCCGCCCTGGGGGTCGTTCGGTGCGACCATAGTACGCTAGGCAGTTCCTCGAGCCAGCTACCCTTAGCCTTGCCGAGTCTGGTTTTTATGCCCTTCAAGATGGTCTTGTTGGCATTTTCAACCAGCCCGTTGGCCTGAGGGTGGGCGACCGAAGTGAAGTGGTTGCGGATATTTAGGTCGGCGCATCTGTCTCGGAAGTACCGAGAGTCGAATTGCCGCCCGTTATCGCTCACTATCACTCGGGGGATGCCAAAGCGACAGATGATCGATTTCCATACGAAACCCCAGACGACTGTCTCGGTGATCCTAGCTGTTGCTTCAGCCTCGATCCACTTGGTGAAGTAGTCGATGGCGACGATGATGAACTTCTTCTGGGATTGAGCCGTTGGGAATGGCCCAAGGATGTCGATCCCCCACCGAGCGAAAGGGTAGGGCTCGGTAAGGGTGATAAGTTCCGTGGCCGGCTGATGGACCAAATGGTCGAACCGCTGGCAACGGTCGCAATGTTGTGCGTAGGCCGTGCAGTCGCGCTGCAGGGTCGGCCACCAGTACCCCTGTCTTAGCAGGATTCTGGCCAGCGACCGACCTCCTGAATGTGCTCCGCACAGGCCTTGATGAATCTCTTCAACAGCTTGGCTTGCTTCGTCGGGACCGAGACACTTCAGAAGGGGCCCGGAGAACGATCTTCGGTAGAGAGCGTTGTCGAGGATGACGAAGCGCCGAGCTTGGTACTTCATTCGGCGGGCTTCCCGAGGGTCGGAGGGCTCCCGGGAGTCCCGTAGCCAGGACAGGTAGGGGGAGCGCCAGTCGCCGGGAGTGGCCGAGTCAATGGCGAGGAGCTCCGAGTCTATGCTCGGGCGCTCTAGCTCTTCTAGGAGGACCGATCGTGTACCTTCCGGGTCTAGGGAGGAGGCCAGTCGGGAGAGGGCGTCCGCCCGAGAGTTTTGCTCTCGAGCTATTCGGACTACCTCGAACTCCTCGAACTGCTGGGCCAGGCTCCGGACCAACTGTAGGTATTTGATCATAGGTACCTCCCGAGCTTCGTACTCGCCACTGACCTGGCTTGCAACTAGCTGGGAGTCGGTGTGGATCCTGACTCGCTCGGCCCCCAACCGTCGGGCCATGCGGGCTCCCGAGATAAGGGCCTCGTACTCGGAAGCATTGTTGGACGCCAGAAAGTTGAACTTTAGGGCGTATTGCAACTCTATTCCTTCGGGGGACCTTAGGAGGATCCCTGCGCCGCTACCGACCGAGTTGGACGATCCATCGACGAACAGCTCCCAGGTTGGCCCGGTTGCTGTCGGAGGCCTGTCCTCGACCGGAACGGTGCTCTCGGCGATGAAGTCGGCGAGTGCTTGTCCTTTGATAGCTGATCGCGGCCGATACGAGATGTCGTAGGCCCCGAGCATGATGGCCCATTTGACGAGTCGCCCCGAGGCTTCGGGATGGGCCAGAATCTTCTTCAGTGGCTCGCCGGTTAGCACGGTGATGGGATGCCCCTGGAAGTAGGGTCGGAGGCGCTTTGCGGAGGTAACCAACGCTAGCACGAGTTTCTCGGTTGCGGGGTACCTCCGCTCGGCCTCGTCGAGCACCTTGCTGGTGTAGTAGACCGGCCTCTCGACTCCCGAGTCATTTCTGACTAGGACCGAGCTGACCGTTGATGGCGTCGCCGAGAGATAGAGCAACAAGACCTCTCCCGGGACGGGCTTGGAAAGCACCGGGGGCGAAGCCAGGAACTCTTTGAGCTCGGCGAACGCTGTTTGGCATTCCCCATCCCATGCGAACGTAGCAGATGCTATCTTGGGCCCCCTCATCAGCTTGAAGAAGGGCAAGCATCGTTCGGCCGCACGGGACAGGAAACGACTGAGAGCAGCGACACGCCCCGTCAGACGCTGGACGTCTTTAATGCACGTGGGCGGGCGCATGTCCAGGATGGCCTGGACCTTGTCGGGGTTGGCTTCGATCCCTCGCTGAGTGACCAGGAAACCCAGGAACTTCCCGGATCTTACTCCAAAGGCGCACTTGGCGGGGTTGAGCTTCATGCAGTACTTCAGGAGGGTGCCGAAAGTCTCGGCGAGGTCGGTGAAGTGGTCTTGGGCCCTCGGGGTCTTGACGAGCATGTCGTCGATGTAGGCCTCGACGTTCCGACCTAACTGTCCCTCGAACATGTGGTTGACCAGTCGCTGGTATGTGGCTCCAGCATTCTTCAATCCGAAGGGCATCCGGGTGTAGCAGTACACGCCGTAGTCGGTGATGAAGGCGGTCTTCTCGACATCTTCAGGGCTCATTCGGATCTGATGATAACCCGAATAGGCATCCAGGAAACTGAGTATCTCGTTGCCCGAGGTTGAGTCAACCAATTGGTCGATGCTCGGTAGCGGATAGCAGTCCTTGGGGGTGGCCTTGTTCAGATCGGTGAAGTCTACGCACATTCGCCACTTGCCTGTAGTCTTCGGCACCAGGACGACGTTGGCTAGCCACGTTGGGTACAGGACCGGTCTGAAAAGACCAGTTTCTTGTCCCTTGGTGACCTGCGCCTTGATGATCGCCTATTTCTCGGGCGCATGCTTCCTTCTCCGCTGCTGTACGGGTCTCACGGTGGTATCGAGGTTGAGCTTGTGCGTCACAGTCTCCTCTGGTATACCAGGGAGTTGATCATCGAACCAAGTAAAGACCCGAACATACTCAGAAAGAAACTCCTTGTATTGCTGCTGTTCCTCTGGTGGTAGGTCGGCGCCGATCCTTACTCCTAGGGCCGGGTCGTCGTTCAGGAATACCGTTAATAACTCGCCACCGGGCTCGGTGGTCACGGCTCTTCCTTCGACTCCCCTGGGCCCTTATCCTTCCCGTCCGGCCTTGAGGCTTCCACCGAGATATTGTAGCACCTTCTAGCCGTGGCCTGGTTACCTCGGACTTCCCCCAACCCATTTTTGGTGGGAAACTTCATTTTTTGGTGATAGGTAGATGGTACGGCCTTTATTCGGCTGAGAATTTTTCGGCCGAAAATGGCGTTGTACGCTATCATACCTTTAATCACTATGAAGTCCACTATGACCGTAACGGTTTTGGGTGGGGTGCCGATAGTGACCGGCAGGCTTAGGGCTCCCTCGGGGTAGGTGGCCAGGCCATTAAACCCGCAAAGGGGCGTTCGGATCGGGCGGAGTTTGGATGGGTCTTCCCCCATCTTGAGAAAACAGTCATAAGATAATACATCGGGGGCGCTCCCATTATCAACCAAAATCCTGTCTACATTACAGTGATTTATCGTGGCCGAGATAACGAGGGCATCGTCATGCGGGGTGCTCAGCCCTTCCAGGTCTTGGTCGGAGAAGACTATGACCTGGGGCTCCATCGGCGGGCCTCTGGGGGGCTCTAAGGCTCGGCTGGCTCGCTCGGCATGACGTTTCCTCCCTCGGCTGGTGTCGCCGCCCGATGCCGCTCCTCCGGAGATGACGTTGATGTGGACCCCTCGGGGGGCGTTGTCGATCTCCTCTGCGGCGTCTCGGTCTTCTTTGTGCCCGGTCGTGAACCGGGCTAGGTGCCCCAGACGGATGAGGCGCTCGATCTCGTCCTGGAGCTGATGGCAATCTCCGGTGTGGTGCCCGTGGTCGCCGTGGAACAGGCAATGCCTGTCCCGCTTGCGGTTCTTCGACCTCATTGGCTCGGGCTGGCGGAGAAGTCCCGAGTCTTTGATGTCTTCATAGATCTCGTAGACTGGCGCGGTCAAGGGGGTGTACCGCTCGTACTTTCTTTTGCGCTCTCCTTCTCGATCGCGCTTCTTACTCGAGCCAGGATTTGGCTCGGAGGTCCGCTTTTTGTCCCCCTCCCGACCCGAGCCGGTTGCGTCTCGGCAGGCGCTGAGTACTTCTTCGCACTCGGCGTGGCGCAGTGCCAGAGTCACTAGCTCGGCAAGGGTCGAGGGAGGGTGGAGGACAAGCTCGCGGCGGAGATTCTCATCCCGGGTGCCCCCGGTCAGTGCGGTTGTGGCTGAGGCCACATCCAGGCGGGGGATCCTGAGGGCTTCCGATTTAAATCGGTGGACGTAAGTCCGGAGCCTCTCCCCTTGCGCCTGTTTGAGGGCCAGGAGCCCCGCTACTGACCTTGGGGGGGCGCTACCGGCGAAACTCTCCTTGAAAATTCACCCGAATTGCCTGAAGTCTCGAATGGACCCAGGGGCGAGGGCCCGGAACCATGCCTGAGCACCTTGGACCAGGGTGGCCGCGAAGGCTCGGCATTTGATGGGATCCGGCGTTCCATGAAGGGTCACCAGGGCGTCGAAGCTATCGTAGTGGTCGGCTGGGTCGCCCTGGCCGTCGTAGAGCTTGAAGGTTGGAATGGAGGCTCTGGGAGAGACCTCTGCCTTCAAGATGTACTCGGAGAAAGGGGATTTCTCCTCGTCCTCCGGGAGAGAGGTCTTCTGCAGGGCGCGGAGGGCGCGCTCTTGCTCTGCGAACCGTCTCTCGAAAATCTCGCAGCCGGAGGGACAGCTCTGGCTGCAGTCGCACCGTGGGGCTGGGGGGGGCGTCTTGGCGATCTCCCGGGGCACTAGTGCCCGGGCGCGGCGGCCTCGCCCCCTGCTTCCCTCTCCTCGGCGTGGAGGAAGCCTCTTGCTCCGCAGGCGGAGCATGCGAGGGTCCTCCGACGTCGTTGCGGAGGAGCTGTCGGCCGCGGAGGGTGAAGCGGCCTCCGGCGGTGTGCTGCGTCGCACTCCTTCGAGGGGGACTTCCTGACGGGGCGCGGGACCTTGCGTCCCTGGCCGCCTGGGCCCTCATGAGCTCCACGAGGACGTCCATCTTTTCGTTGAGGGCCTGGAAGGCGTTGGCGCCACCGTCGAGGGGTGCCCCTGTCTCCGCCGGGGGGGGTGGTGGCCTGTTGGTGGGGATGCTGGCGTTGGAGGGGGGGCTCTGCGAGACCCTAGAGGGGGCGCCTCCCGCCGCCGCCACAGCCTTACCTGCCCCACCGGCGGATCTCCTCCCTGAGCTTCTTCTCACCATCTCGACTTTTCGTGCGTTTCCCACAGACGGCGCCAGATGAAGAGGCGAGATCTCGCGCAGGATCCTGAGCGGGCTATGGATCACCAGAAGATGAATCTGCAAGATAGGGAAACGTATCAGAGGGCCCAGGGGATCTCCCTGGGGCAAAACCCTCTGATGGCTAAGTCAGTAGAGCTATGGTGGAAGCAATAATGGGGGGAGGAGAGAGCTGATGCGCGAGAATCCTCTCCACCAAAGGGTGAAGCGAATCGTGCTCAGGAGCTTAGGGTGTGTGAATGCTTAGTTCATCTTACCATCTTCCGGAGGGTATCCCTTGCTTAAATAGTGCGCCGCCTTCAGGAGTCCTGTAAGCTGAGGGGTTCCCGGCGGGAGTTACGTCTTTAACGGGGGCTTTCATGGCCTGATCGTGGGAACGTTATCCCCTTGGAGTCCGGCGGCTCCCCTGACTCTCCCGCTGGCGGAGGACTCTGAACGGCTGCACCTGCAGATAATCAACCGGCCTTACCGAGCCTCGGGGATGCTAGCTCATGTCCGAGCGATAGGCATGGCCCGGCGAGGGTGGGGTCGGATAGGTCGGCTGGAGCCTATCTCTCTCGGACGGGGAGAGGGCTTTAGGCCGGACCTTCCTTGGGACCTGACCGTTGTCTCGGGCCCTCCGAGCCTAGAAGGCCACCGGGGAGAGTTAGTTCCTCGAGTCTTATTTATAGGGCTTTTCTCCCTAAGTGGGCCCTGTGGGCTATCACTCGGGTGGGCTCGCCTGGTTGGACCTTGTGGGTCTTGCTGGGCTGCCTTTGTGGTGGGCTGTGGAAATCCCCCTCTCCACATCCGTTCATCCCATTTTGGGGACTTCTTCTGATCCTTCCCTTCCGGTATCCCCGGGCTCTGCTTCTGATCTTTCCCCGACCCTTTCGGGTGACCATCAGTCTTTTTCCCCGACCCTGTCGGGTGTCAATTATTTTCTTTCCCCAACCCTGTCGGGTGATTCTAATTCCTTTTCTCCGACCACGCCGTATGATTACTCCTCTTCTCCCTTATCTTTGCCACAATCTTCTCATGGTCTCTCTATTCTTTCCTCCTCACCCTTTCGGGGTCATTACCCTTTTTCTTACTATTTTCGAGGCTTTAGCCCGCCTTGATCTCAGTTAATCCCTGGTTATTCTGTACTTGATTCCTTATTATCAGGGCCTCAGTGCCTTAACAAGGGAGTTCTAGCCCTCGTCTCTCTTCCTTTTTATCCCTTCTTCGTCCAGTATGATGTCTGCCACTCCTCTATGTCGAGGAATCCAATCCTTTACTATCCTTTCATCCTTTATCCTGACAAGTAAGGAAAATAAAGTTCACGCTCCTCAAAGCTCGATGATCGAGATCGCTTCGGGATGCTAGTTTCCACGCCATGGATTTGCAAAGGTATCTTTATTTTGGGCAAGAAACGTGCTTTCATTTCCATTATTTCTATTATTTCTGCACATAATTTCTTAACATGATTGAGTGGCTTTAGGAGTCTTTGTTTAATTAGATCTTAACTTTGTGTCAAATAAAAAAGGTTATTTTCTGCAGCATCCTTAGGCTGGTAATAGCTCCGCGCTGGGAGTCTAGTTTCTTTCCCCGATTGTTGAGGGTGACCTTTAGGCATGGGTTTTTCACACACTACACGGCAAGCCATAGCCGATCTCTCTGAGGCGCACCGTTGCTACTTTGGCCATACTTTGGGTATGCACAAAGGTCTTTTCTTTTCTCTGCTCGGCCAAGTGCATGGGCAAGAGATGGATGGATAAGATGACCAACCTAGACACTCCCCAATATGAGAGAGGTTTCAAATAGGGGCAGTCTTGACCCTCAAAAGTGAGCTTTCATACTATATCTGGCCAATAAGGGCTACCAAAATGAGAAAATGAATCAATACAAAATTATGAATCAAAGGCATGGCAAGAGTGGCAGTACAGTTCCCCGTGGGACGTCATGAGCCCGGTCGCATGCGTGCCTAATAAATATGGGTCTAAAAATCAAAGACACAAAGCCCCGGCGCAACATGTTATCTCTTTGAGGGGTAGTGCCCTAGAAGGAATTCGAGCCTTGATATCTCCCATCCTGCACGAACATTGTCTCCAATTTATCTTCTGCTTCTCCCTCTTAGGCTGGGTTGTATCCCGGGTATGGCCTTAGTAGGGGCACCGTTCTTTAGAAGCAGTTGGTTGTAGTAAGCCACCCTCACATGCACACCCTGCTTAAGGGAAGCCTTTAGTGAAAGGGGTAGGAACGTCGATCCCTGGCTAGTAGTTTGAGCCCGTCTTTAGGTGCTGCGGATTGCTATGTCAAAATCTAAAAAAAAATAAAATATTACCAAAAGTCTAAAAAAATCAAATACTTCAAAAAAAATCTAAAAAATCAAATATTGTCAAAAATCCAAAAAAATCAAATACTTCAAAATTTCTAAAAAAATCAAATATTTCAAAAACCTAAAAAATCAAATACTTCAAAAAAATCCAGAAAAATGAAATACTATTGAAAATTTAAAAAAAAATCAAAAAGATCACAAAAATTCAAAAAAATGTGTCTTTTTCATGCATTTGCATTTGTTTTAAGAATAGATACGTAATCTGTTTGCTAAGTGTGTAGGTTGCAAGTACTCAGGCGTTCCTTGCTATATCTTTGTGCTCTACCTCCTGTCCACATCTTTCATCTGTTCTTTCCTTCTTCGATCCACTCTCTCGATCTGTTCTGAAGCTCATGTCCTTCTCAGTTTTTGTTTGCAATGATCATATCTTTATGAGAGGGCTTTACCTCACGATTATGAACCTGGCGGTTCTGCTTCATTCTGATCTTGGGTTTCGATTGAAGGGCGTATTTGTTTATGTCTTTTGTCCCGCCGTGTCCTTGTCATGTGTTTATGTCCCACCGTGTTGTCCCACACATGTTGTTTTATCCTTCACCGAGTGTTGTTAGTTGTCTTGCACATGTTGTTAGTCACCCCTTTATGTCCCATGTTCTTGTCCCAACCGTGTGGTCATCCGTCATGTTCTTGTCCCAACCGTGTGTTGTCCCACCGCGTTGTTGTCTTATCACATCGTGTTCATGCATGCATGTTGTTCGTTCATGCCATTGCATATGTGCTCGTGTGCCTTTGTTATGTTATGTTGCATTGTCTCCCATTTCATTTGACCGTTATGTTATGTCGTGTTGTTTGTCGTTCAGTTGATAGTTATGTTATTTTGTCTATGTTTACACTTGTTTGTTTATCATATTTGTCTTATATATGAAAAAATAAAAAAAAATCAGAAAATAAAAATCAAAAAAATGCCATTTCGCCTGCACAGGTAAGTCAGGTATGGCCTTCTATCCCTACTCATTGTTGCATTACTATATGGTATCTATATTGTTATATTATCTCGAGAACCGGCTGGTCATTCATGTGTTCCAGGATCTGACGTTCCCCTCTAACAAAAACGATGATGATCTAGGTGCACATGTTTAATCATCGAATAGGCCGTTAGGTTGGAAAAATTAGGGAGCGATGGTTCTATCACGCACGCCGTGGTTGCGGATAGTGTCTTGACCCTGATTGTTCCAATCTAGCAATACTATTCTCGAGTACTTTCTATTTTATGATTTCTTTGCATTCGTTTTGATGATTTCTTTATTTTAGCCCAGCATGCATCATGTCATATTTTGAGCATTAACGTCCCGTGATCCATTCAAGGTTTCTCCTCAA
The DNA here is from genome assembly GCA_022559845.1 of Amorphophallus konjac. Classification (NCBI taxonomy): domain Eukaryota; kingdom Viridiplantae; phylum Streptophyta; class Magnoliopsida; order Alismatales; family Araceae; genus Amorphophallus; species Amorphophallus konjac. Next base: position 373,261,688 of record CM040126.1, on the reverse strand, counting down.
TACTGGTTAGTTGCACTTCATGTCTCTTGGATAAGAGATCTTTATTCCACTCTGAATTTAAACGATTTCTCTAATCTTTTCGCTTGGTCTGGTTGGCCAGTGTGATTCCTGTCTGGATTTTATCTCAGTTATATTTCTCTTGCTTTTTACGTTGTGCTCCTTTCCGACCCCCTCATTGTCTGTGGATTGTGTCCCCGAGGAGCCTGGTCGTGCTTCCTTTTTTTCCTATTAGTTTAGTTCTCCAGACATGTCTCATTCTTGTCATCCAGTCCTGGTGGTTAGTTCGGCGATTTCGGGAGAATTCCTGTCGCTTGTTGGTTATAACGGGTGTCTTTTGTCTTGATGCCCGCTTATCAGTTCTCTCCGCTTCATCTCCACTTCATCTCCATTTCACGTCGCTGTCACTTTCACTCCATCTCCTTTCCATTTCACCTCCGCGTCGCTTTCGCTTGCTCCCTTGCAAAGCGGACATCAAGGAGGGACATCTGTTGACACCCGTTTTTAGCCTGCAAGTTGAGTCATTTCTCTTATTCATCATTTTGATGCCCCGAATTACCCATTATTTTGGAGCCTTTCTTGGATGGATTTCGAGCCCATTTCATTATTCCATTCCTTTTGAACCTTGGAGATCATTATTTCATAGAGCCCTGGAGCCTATCTTGTCACCTTCCGGCCTTCAAAGTCGCCTTACGGCCCATTTAGGCCGGCTTCCCTCAAGCATTCAGCCCCCTTTCGTTGCGCAGTCTTGAAAATGGTCCTTTTTCACCCCCTTTCTTTTCTCTTTTTAAAATGTGTCCTTCACCAAAGTTGTTCATCTTTCAAATCCCTACAATTTCTTCTCGTACGTCTTTGACCAGTTCTGCTCCGATTTCATGTTATTTACAATTTTTTGGTAGACTGCATTGTTCACCTATGTCCCGATATTCTTTCTCTCTCTTCTAGCCCTATTTTCTCTCTCTTCTGATCATTTTCTCATCTTACTTTCTTCATAAAAGTTGTTCAATTTTGAGTTATCTATAATTTTATCTTCTACCACTTTTGCTAATTCTGCACCGTTTGGGAGATATAATCCAATTTCCAAAGTCACGCAAAGTCTACCTTAAACGATCGTGTTAATGGCCGTTCATTGTTGTAAACGGTCGGTTGACGACCGTTTAACCCTTAACGGTCAGTCGTCCGACCGTTTATCCAATAAGAGTCCAGCCTGCTCTGGACTCTATCTCCACGAACCTGCGCGATGTGGCTATCTTGCGGCGGCCATAACTTCTAGAATACTTATCCAAATTGATCCCCATTTTTTTCTACTTCTAGCCCTTTGTATTATCTTTACTTTGGTTCATAGAAATCAAAATTTGATGGGCTATATCTCCTGGAATCGTGGCCACAATATCAGGTTTTTCTACTTTTCGTGCAACCAAAAAATCCTGCAGATTAGGTTCCAGAGGCTTCTTCCAAGAGCCATAACTTCCACAATCTTCAACCAAAAAGAGTCCTGTTTGTTCCTACGCCTTATCTTGACTATTATCTCGAGAATGATCCAGAGATCTTGAGATTTGGTGGACTCTATCTTCTGGAATCGTGGGAGAAAGTTGGGGGTTTCACCACTTTTTCTATATAAACCTGCCCAGATTTCCTGTGCGACGGGGGCGTGTTTTCAAGGCGACGGCGAAGCCATGCCGAATTTTCTTCATGCTCCTTTGACCCTAGCCTGAAGAGGAAAGTATAAGCTTCGTTTTGGTTCCTTATTTGCTCGATTTCATCATCGTTTGCCCTCCTAACTTCGCCCCTACTTTTGGCAAATCATCACAGTTTGCTGATTTTCTGCTACAACTTCACGACGGGGGCCTGTTCATCAAGCCGGTGCGGAGCCGTACTTCATCCTTTTCATCCTCCCTCAACTCCATCTTGAAGAGGGGAGTATTAGCTTCACGTTGATTATATGTTTGATTTATTTCTCACATCTTTTCCCCCTTTTCCAAGCCCCTACTTTTGAGGTTTCACCACACTGTTCTGCACTTTACTGAAACTCAGATTTCTTGCGACGGGGGCATGTTTGCGTCGCCGGTGCGAGGCCGTGGGGCACTCTTGATCCATCCTTTCAACTCCAGGCTCTAGAGGGAAGTATAATCTTTGTGTTCCTTAGTTTTGGGCTCATTATTTCATCATCTTCATGCATATTTTGTCCATGAGTTTTGCTTGTTCATTATGTTTTCATAGTCATTTTTCTCCAATGTTCTGCACCCCTCTATTTTCTTGTGTTTTCCACCCCGTTTTTCACTGGTCTCTTCCCCGTTTTAAACTCTCCTTTCTACCCTAGTTTCACCACAACACTCCCACCTTTCCATAGCATCCACTCTTTCCTCTTTTGGTGTTCTATCTTGTGAGATATTCATCATTCTTTGAGTCAATTTTGTGCACTGTTCTGAATTTTCTGCACAGTCTATATTTTTTCCCAAATCTCCGGTGTCATAACTTTCTGTCCCCACCTTCTTTTTGAGTGATTCTTGTTCCTACTTCTTTACAACACTCAAGGCTTCTGTCATCTCAAATTTCTTTTCATTTGGACATCGTTTGCCCTACTGTTTGCATCAGTCTTTGCACCCACTTTACACTATTTGCACAGTTTTTCTTGTGGCATGCACTTTTGCATCTTGTTTATCTATGTTCATCATGGCATATTAAATCAATTTCTTCATGTTAATCTCATCACAATATACACACCTATTGTTTGCACCCTTCCATAGGGGTTAAAAACCCTCTCCCGGTAAGTTTGCCCTCAATCTTTCATGCTACTTTATGCACTTGGGCAGATTTCTACACTTAGCATTTTCTAATAGGTTTCGCCTCTTGTTTTGTGTTTGTTTCGCAGGAAAGCATGGAAAGTGAGGCCCTTACCTTCAAGCCGGCTGGAAGGCAAGGAGAGGTAATCCACATAGTCCCCGCATCTTGATATTGAGCGCGATCATCCTCTTTTTCCAAGGTACACAACGCACTTAGTATTTTATATTCTTTTGGCGTTGTCATTCCTTGGTGGCGATCACGGTATTCTTTTACATCTTTTATCGCTTTTGTCTTGCTGTATGATCATGCTACCATGTTTACATAGTCACATGTTCATGATGTTCACTTGATATGCACATTATGTTATCACTTATGCACATATGCTTGCCTATGTGACTTGTGACACCACGCTACACATTTTCCACATCTACACCTGTGAGTTCGCTATTGAGGAAATGACCTCCTTGGAAGATGGTTCCCTTGGCCAAGGGCCGACTCTTTCCACCTTGAAATCCCTTCCACAAGCTTCTCTTGTACATTGTTGGGTAGGGTCTAGGTTAAGTTCAGATTTGTACATAGCGTCTTTCCCTTCCAAAAAGTCTAGTGTCCGTCAGGTTCCCACGCGTTATATCGGCCAACTGGCCGATAAATGTGCGTAGCTTTGTCAAGTCTCTGAATTCACTTCCACTCCCATTTTCCTAGGGGCAGTCGAACTAGACGGATCTCCAGCAGATGACGGTCTAGGGGTGTACGTTTTAGAAGGAGAGGATGACACATAAGAAGAAGAAGAGCCATTAGAAGATGACAGTGATCTGATAGCTTCCTTCATCGATGGAACCAAGAGATTTGATGAACCTAATGTTTCCATTGATGAATCCACCAAGGAAATCAATCTCGGCACCAAGGATGATCCAAAGACTATACTGATAAGTGCCAATTTGACTGATGAGGAGGAAGCTGTGCTTGTGGCGGTTCTCAAAGAATTTCCCGATGCTTTCGCTTGGTCCTACGAAGACATGCCGGGTCTGGACCCGTCCTTAGTTGAACACCATCTGGTCCTGAAGCCCGACGCTCGAGCTGTCAAACAAAAGTTAAGGCGACTTCACCCGAAGCTCGCACTCAAGGTCAAAGAAGAAGTTGACAAGCTCCATAAGGCCAAGTTCATCAGGGTAGTTTTGAATCCGCAATGGGTAGCTAACATCGTCCCTGTTATGAAGAAGAACGGTAGGGTCCGCATCTGCATAGATTTCCATGACCTTAATCGTGCTTATCCAAAGGATGATTTTCCTCTTCCACACATCGATGTCCTAGTGGACAACACCGCCGGCTATGAGATGCTCTCCTTCATGGATGGCTTCTTGGGATATAACCAAATCTGTCTAGCGGAGGAAGACCAGGAGAAAACATCTTTCACCACTCAGTGGGGGACCTACTGCTATGTCGAATGCCCTTTGGTCTTAAGAACGTAGGGGCAACCTATCAAAGGGCAATGATGGCTATCTTCCATGACATAATGCATATTTATATGGAACTTTATGTGGACGACATCCTGGTTAAATCCAGAACCAAGGGTGGCCATGCAGAAGTCCTCTGTGCAGTTCTCCAACGGTCGCAAGAGCATCAACTTAAAATGAACCCCAAGAAATGTGTTTTCGGGGTCTCTTCAGGCAAGCTTCTAGGGTTCATTGTCAGCAAGAGAGGAATTGAGATGGACCCTAACAAAGCTAAGGCCATCGCCGAGATGCCTCCTCCCAAGAACATCAAAGAGGTCTGTGGTTTGATCGGGCGTTTGTAATTCATCAGGAGATTCATATCTCACCATTCCCAGTGATGCAAGCCCTTCTACGACATGCTAAAAGGAGAGTCTAGATTTGACTGGAATGACAAATGTCAAAAGGCCTTCGATGACCTGAAGAGTTATCTTTTAAATCCTCCCATTCTGGCACCCCCGGTCCCGGGTCAGCCTTTATTGCTCTATGTTTCTACCACTAATGAATCTATTGGAGCAGTATTGGCCCAATATGACGATGCCAAAAGAGAACGTGCAGTCTACTATTTGTCCAAACTGTTCAATGAAGCCGAGCAGAGGTACACTCCTATGGAGAGGACTTGCACGACCGTCGTTTGGGTCGCCCAAAAGCTAAAACACTATTTTCTTGCACATAAAGTCAAGGTCTTGGCACGAATGGACCCTATTAAGTACTTGCTGGAAAAGCCTATCCTAACTGACCGTTTGGTAAGATGGCAGAGTTTTCTCAATCAATTCGATATCACCTACGTCAATCAAAAGGCGGTCAAGGGGCACGCCATTGCCGAGCACCTTGCCCATCATCCACTCCCTACATTCTCCCCTGTCGATGAGAGTTTCCCAGACGAAGAGTTAGGAGCCATTATAGATGGTGAGCCTTCGTGGATTCTCTACTTCGATGGCGCATTCAATTCCAAGGGCTATGGAGTCGGAGCCGTTCTCCAGTCCCCGGAAGGTGTCATTATTCCCCGTGCTTGTCAGCTAACCTTCCCTGCTACAAATAATGTGGCTGAATATGAGGCACTCCTCATGGGCTTAAAGGTGGCGCTGGCACTCGGAGTTAAGGAGCTCCGGATCATCGGAGATTCTTAGCTTATACTCCGGCAATCCCTCAGCAAGTACCAAACCCGGGACCCAAAATTGAAACCCTTCCAAGACCTGGTTGGTAGGGTAGTCCAATGGTTTAGGAAGCTCACCCTAGTGCACACCCCTAGGGCTCAAAACATTCTAGCCGATGCCCTGGCATCTCTGGCATCTTCTCTCCCAATCCCTAGCGAAAAGTCATCATCCACGGTTATCGTGCAAAGAATGCACACCCCTTCACATTCTGATCCCTGGTTCCAGCAATTCTCTAAGCCCTCGTCTCAAGTCCATGTCATCTCCCATGAGCCTGAGATCGACCTTGAAGATGGGAATCCTTGGTTCTTTGATATTGAAATCTATCTCAGGGATCGCTCCTTCCCCGATTATGCTACCGCTTTCGATCGACGTGCCATTCACCGAGCCATGGAGCATTTTGCCATTATAGGTGGTCTCTTGTATTGCAACTCTCTCAGTGGAGTTTACCTCCGCTGCCTCGACGAGACTGAATCTCGAGCTGTTATCGAAGCTGCACATTCCAACGAATGCGGTGGCCATGTAAATGGTCGCATGCTTGCTCAGAAACTTCTTCGTCAATACTATTGGCCTACCATGAATGAGGATTGTGCCCGTTTTGTCCTACATTACGCTAAATGTCAACTCCATGCGGACAAGGTCCACGCTCATTTGTCCTCACTTCATCCTCTTATAGTTCCTTGGCCTTTCGCCATGTGGGCATTTGACGTAGTTGGTCCCTTGGAGGATAGAATCAGAGAAATCTGAAGAAAGTCCTTCATCCTCACCGCTACAGAATATTTCATAAAATGGGCAGAAGTTGAGGCGTTCACGAAAGTCAAAGTAGCAACGGTGGTCAAGTTTATCAAGCGCAACATCCTTGCAAGGTTCGACATCTCCCGTGACGTCGTCACCGACAACGGACCGCAGTTCACATCCCAAGAGCTCCGCGATATGTGTGGTAAATATGGCATCAATTTGCATCATTCATCTCCATACTACCTGCAAGGAAACGGACAAGCTGAAGCTACAAATAAAACTCTCATTAGAATCATCAAGAAAACTTGCAAATCTCACCACTATTCAGACTGGCCAGATCGTCTCATTGAGGCCCTTTGGGCTTACCGCACTTCCGTCCGAACTCCCACGGGTCAAACCTCGTACGCACTTACTTTTTGGATAGATGCGGTACTCCCATATGAAATATTCGTTCCTTCACTAAGAGTGCAGCTGGACCTTGAGCTCGATCCCGAGCAACGTCGAGAAAACCTATTGGCCCAGCTGGAACTATTAGATGAGAAACGGATGATCGCGGCCGATCACACTCAAGTATATCACAAGAGAATTGCACGTTACTATGCCAAGAAGGTTCTAGAGAGAAAATTCAGGGTATGTGAACTGGTTTTGAAAAGGAAAATCACTAAAACCACCGGTTTAAAGGCAAAATTTCAAGAGAATTGGGAAGGCCCTTTTGTTATCAAAGAAGTCTACTCAGGTAATGCTTACAAATTGGTAGACTCCGAAGGAGTAGAGCTAACATATCCTTGGAATGGGGTGTATCTCAAGAAATTCTATTCATGAGACCTTGTACATAACTATTCAAAATCACACAAAAAATTCAATTTTTTTTCAAAACAAATAAAATAAAGAAGAAAATCAAAATCAACGCCTGGTGATCGCCACGCAGTCCAAACTCATTGCATCAACCCTTCATGCTAGATAGGGACCGTCAAGATGTGGTAAGTATCGGGTCTTGGTCCGCCAGAACCGTGGAGATTCCTGTCCGGCCACATCGGCCTATGTTTATAAGAAGGAAAAACAACTTGCACACACTCACGTGTTTTATCCAAAATGGGTTGCATCACCTTTGATGAGGCCTCACCCAAAGGTCTCAAGATAAGCATCACTCTTTTGTTCCTCCTCTCTTCGACCAAATGAGACAGCCGGCGCCCTTAAAACACTGAGCATGTGAGCCGAAGTACAAGATCCTTAAGGCGAGAGTAGGATCCATCCCCTCGAGCCTGGGTCAGAGCACGAGAAGAGGGCAGTGTCCCTGCAGGCATAAAAAGGGGATTTCCAAAATAAAACGACAATATTATTCTCCCCGAGGGAAAAAGAAAAAGAAAAGAAAAAAAAATTATGTATATGTGACAAAGTCACATGAAAAGCCTGGTCGTGACCGTGCCTGACCCTAGCAGATGAAACCCATCCTATTCAAAGAATCAAATCAAAAATTTTTCCCACAGCAGGGGCATCTGATGTCATAATGCTCGGGGTATGGCCCAAAGTTGCCAAAAAGGAGAATGTCGAGTAGGCCTTCAACTAGCTCGCCGAGTTAACGGCTTTGCCAGGTCCTCTCAGGAGGTTTACCCCCCCGACATTCTTCCTTCTCCCCTCAAAAGATGTAAAGCTTGATGGAGGTCCTGAAGGATGAACCCCGTCTAGGTTGCAACCTTATTTAACAAAATACATTCATGGTTGTCCACTTCTAAATAATAGAAGCCATTGCTGCGAAGGGGTCTCTGTGTTTATGGCTGGTCAAGACCCCTATTTACCACCATTAACGCTTTCTTGTGTTACCTCGAGCTTAGGTCAATGCAAGCGCGTCACCTATGGGTGCGACGACGTCTGATTCTGGGTCAGCGTCGCGCGGTTGACCGTTAGGGTTCCAAGGTGTTCCATCATATACCATCTAGACTTGTGAGGAAATAGACTCGAGTCGGGCAAATCATTTACCTCGAACACTTTTTGGGTGTATCCCCGTGGTCGGAAGCAACTGGGAGCCTAAGCTTGGCATGAGGGCATTGTCATCAGGATAAGACTTAACCGGTGGGACTATCATTCGAGGAGTCTAGAGGTCCAAATCAACCTAGATGTGCGCTCAGGATACTTGGGAGGTAATTTAGAAAACCCCCGTCTTCATGTAGGTCAGGTGCCGTATGGGTGGTCACCAGGCATTCACAAAAAAAAATAAAAAAAAACAAAAAATTAATACATTCAAATCCCCAAAAAATCTAAAAATTCATAACTCCAAAAAATATCTATAAGTACAAAACACCAAAAATGCACAAAAATCCAAAATCCAAAAATATGTTTTGCATCTGCATCTGCATGAGCATTGCACGATAATATTTCCCCTTTTGCTTACATTTCGCTTGCTTGCATGCGCATATCACGTTTCATGTTTCCTAAATCTGGTTAATAAGATTTAGCCCTCTGACCCTGCATCAAGAAATGTACTATCTGCTTTTGACAGGGGGCTAAAAACACACTACACTAACCTTTTTCCCTTTAGTGTGGTTGAAACAGGTAAAAGGGAAGATGACATCAGGTCGAATCAAGACAAGTACACTGAAGAAAGCTCATTTCATTTCTGAACATGCCAATTACATTCCATTAAAATAACATCCTAGGGGCATACCCCCAGTGTACAAAAAGGTCAGCTGCTACTCAACTGCACATATATATATCTCTCTCTATCTCCTCCTAATCTGCGCGAGTACGAGGTCTGCTACACCGATTATCAGTCTCATCTCCGCCTCCGCCTCCCATGGCTCGCAGACGTGATGGCCGCGAAGCTCTCGAACATGAGGCGGCTGGCTGGATCGCTTCTTGTCCTGCAGGAGACCGCATCATGCCCATAAGCTCGTCCATAGTGAAATGCACATCTCCCAGGGACCGGAGTGACTCGGAAGGAGTCGCAGGCCTAACTTCCTCTCCTGGGGCACCCCTACCCTGGTACCTCCGCAGCACCCGTTGTCGCAAGGCCTCTAGCTGATCGAGAGCCCATTGCTCCTGAACTGCCATCGCCATCTCTCAAGCACGCGACTCAGCTTCTCTTTCCTTCGCCTCGGCAAGGCGACCCTCGATCCTCTCAACGGAGCTCAGCTCTCCAAGACGGCGTGTCAACTCCTCTATCCGCGCATCTTGCTCTCGCCGGATGGCCAGGCTGGCCGCCAGCTTCTTCCTCTGCTGAAAATGAACAATCATGTAAAATAGGCAAAGATGATAAAGAAGAGAACTGCTTTCAACTTGAGTGCTAGGTTCATACCGCCTCGGCTAGCTCGGCCTCTCGCTCCTTGGCTCGCTCGATAGGCCCAGCTAGGCGATCCTCCAGCTCCTCCAGGGCACCGACTTGAGACGAAGGGCCAGCCTCTCCACCTGCTCTCACCCGCACGTAGACCAATTCCCCTCGCTGGCACGGCAAGAGGCAAGCGGTTAGTCAAGCTCAATCAATTCCAAATTCCAAATTCCAAATTCCAAATCAATCAATTTGTTTTGACTTACCATCTCTCGAATCTCATGTCGCAAGTTCACGATCACCTGATTAAGGACACCTATCCGATCCTTGAGTATTTTCACAGCCTCAGTCTCTGACATCTGCACACCACATCCTCAAGCTCACTTAACACTTTGCTTAAACAAGAACATCACAATTGAGAGCTAAAAGAGCTACTCACCTCTCGGGTGTCGAGATGAAGCCATCTAGCATACCGGTCCTGATAATCTGCCAAGTAAATCTCGCTACTCCTTACGGTCCGATCATGCTCCAGTGAGGGGCCTTCCTGTAGTGCCTCTGCCTCTCTGCGGTAGCGGGAGGCCCAGTCCTGATCGCTTGCCGAAGTCCGTCGGCATCCCCGATCTGATTCATGCTCAGCTGGAATTGTGACTGGTGGCTGATCCCACTCCAGCGTCCTCTGCACTAGGAAAAGGAAGAGCGGCTCCCTCAGGTTCACGCAGAATAGCACGGTATCCCCGTGGAACCAAGCTCACCCCTCCCTCACCCAAGGTTGAGTGGTGGTATCCTCGGTCACGTAAGGAGTCCAAATCATCTGCCACACATCAAAAGAAAAATGAGTGTTTTGCTAATTGAGTACATAACAAATGATAAAACAAATCACACAACTCTTTTATCCAAAACACTCACTTGGTGGGGAGGGTACTCATCCAGCGCTGTCCTGAGATCAGAGAGTCTAGTGGCCACTAAGCGCCGGTCCCGGACCATCTCCCATCTAGCCATTAGAGGAACCATCTACATTAGGGCTCGCAGGATCTTGCCGCAACCTAGAGGGAACCGAGTGTACCCCCAAATCTGAAAACACAAAAAGAACAATTAATTGATCAAACAATTTAGAATCAACATGCCTAGAAGGGGTAGACTTGTACCTGTAAGAAGGGCGTGAAGCCACCCAGGTTCCCTGAACCTGGGCGCACTGGATCCAAGTGGGCGAAGAGGTGCCCCAACATCGCTCTCCCCCACGCAAGCTGGGGTCCTTGCTCTAGATCCCGCACCAGCAAGAGATACTTCAAATTCACCTTGTTCGAAGCAATAGCAAACATCAGCCTCCCAAAGAAGTACAAGAAGAAAAGCCACAACTCCTGCTGCTTGCTCCTCCCCTGAGATCTGAGTCTCTGTCTCACTCGCCCTGAATCCAAATCCTCTAGCGGCCCACGTATCATCCTCGTGAGCCCCATCGCGGCACTGATCTTCCCAGGCGGAAGATTGGTCACTGGTCTCCTAGATCGAACCAGCTGAGGCCCGAGCAAGTCCTCTACCTCCTCGCGATAATCTTTCAGCTCTCGGCCGAGCACTGGGATCCCTGCCACTGGCAATCCCGTCAAGAAGGCCACATCCTCAAGTGTGGGGATCATATGCCCCCACAGCATCACAAATGCTCTACAACTATCCACCCATCTCTCCCGCACCGCCGTCAGGAAGGTGGCGTCCACTTGGAAGGGTCAGATTCTGAAGAACGGGCCGAATCCCATTCTATCCACTCTCTCCTGTTGCCCAGGAGGTAGAGCATGATACTAAGCCCACACCAAGTCCCATGTGACTCGGGCTCTTATCCTTTGTGGACCCTGTGCACATTAGAAAGAAAACACAAAGACTCCATTAGATCTTCCACTCCACTCCACATTTTTCTTTTTTTTCAAACTTCACAAACCCTGGGAGTAGGGTGGCCAAAGGTATGGTCGCCCACCTCCCTGGGCGGCCATAGGTCTGGCCGTCAAAGCCCACCTGAGGGTGACTAGCGACCTGGCCGCCCAGATCAGGGGGCGACTACCACCCTGGCCGCCCACAGGTTCATTCTTTTCAATCCACAAACCAACCTCCATCCCTCCACTAAACACACATCCAAGTACTGATCTAATGAATGCCAAGAAAGGGCATGAAGCTTACCTTCCCAGCCTGCCCTCCCTTCTCTTGGTCGGGCTCACCATCATCCAAACCCTCGCTATCTTCACCTTCATTTCCATCGTCACCTTCGGCCGGCCCCTTGTCGGGGATAGCTTCTCCTCCATCACTTCTGTAGCAACCCTAATAAATGAATAATTGAAATGAATTAAAACATATATATTACAGAAGTAATATATATAAAAGGAATAGGGTTAATTGGACGAAATAAAACAAATTAAAAATAACGCCTCTTATTAAGGCGTTAATTTATAAAGAAACGCCTCTATCCATGGCGTGAATAAAGAAAGGACGCCCACACTTACGGTCGTCAGTTCTCACGCGACCAAATGGGTAAGTAAAAGAAACGCCCCTATCTTGGGCGTGTTTTAAAACACGAAACGCCCTTTTTCAAGGCGCTTTTTAAGAAACGCCCTTATGCAAGGCGTTAATTAAAGAATACACGCTCTGACCAAAGTCGTTAATTCCATTCGGGAACCGTTCGTCCCAGAGCTCATCCAGAGTAAGTGATAAGTATTAGAAAGAGTTATAACGTGGCAATGACTCTATATTGGAAGCATTACTTCCACTAGAACTCTAACCCTAATTGGACCCCCTAAATCCCTATAAATAATCTTCTGCTCGAACCCTAGAATCTATTTGGTCGACTGCTGCTACGGTATGTATAGAACCAAAGGTTATTCATCATCGTTTTCTCTGTTATACGATCGTGTGAAGAACATTAATTGATCTTCTCTTATTTGTAGGAAGTCTGCTTGTCGAACGTGAAGAACAAGGTACTGTTCTTCTATCTTTTCCCTAAAAACTTCGGTTATATCTGTGAAGATTATTTAAATATCTTCATCTTCCTTCCTTTTCTCTCCCTCTACAGGTTGACGGTAGAGTGAAGATTTCTGAAGAACGAATGTTCTTCTTCTTGCTGTTGCTACGGCTGTTATTGAGTTGCAGTTGAAGCTTCAGAGTATTAGGCTTCTCACCAAATCCTTCAGAGTTCATCTTCAAATCCATTATTAAGGTAGGTTTTCTCAAGCTATTGTAGCCCAAATGAAATTAATGCAAGATATATATATATAAGCATGTCATGCATACAGTTATTAGAGTTTCCATGCGTTTTCTGCAATATTTTGAAAGAGACGCCCCTGTCAAGGGCGCTAATTCACATGAAACGACTCTTCCTAGGTCGTTAATTTCATGTTTAACGCCCCGTACTCAGGCGTTAATTTCTTTAAACCGTTAATCACCCATTTTAAGAATTTATTATCTATGAAATCATGATTATAAAATAATGCATGATCCTCTGTCTTCAACCTGCTAACTTTACTGTCATGATATTACATTCGTTCCTCTGTTATCCTGAAATTGTTACTGTCCTTAAAGTTTCTGAAGGAACTTGAATTAACGACTTGGACAAAGTCGTTTTCCACATATTAACGCCCCCTCATAGGGCGTGAATCTGAAAGGTAACGCCCCTTCCTAGGGCGTGTATCGGTTAAAATCCTGAAATTTATATATTCTGAAAAATAGAATTAAATAGTAACGCCCCTGCCCAGGGCGCGTTTTTGATAATTCCTAAAAATTAATTGTATTCTGTCAAATATGTAAACAATAAGACGCCTTCTGGTGTAGTCGTCAGATCTTGAAGAAACGACTCTGACCAAGGCGTGTTTTAGATAAATTACTGAACTAATGAAAATTCTGCAAAATAGAAACAGATGTAAACGCCCTTCTGTTAGGCGTTAATTACTTGAGAAACGACTTGACCTAAGTCGTTATTTTACTGTAAACTATTTTTAACCCGTTACTGTTAAACGATTGTTTCAATATATATTTATATACATATATCGGCACTATTCTCCACTCCGTGAGTATAGTCCCACTTTTCACGTTGATTTATCGATCACACTCAACTCTCATTGACATACAAGCTCTCCATTGGACATTCCGTTCCTTTGGACTAGCGAGTTAGTCATAGAGACCTCCGTAAGACTCCTCGTAGCCTTGGATTCCCTCAAGGCCGACTGAGCTGGTTGTACCCTAAAAACCCATTACACCATTGATGCCATGTCACTCTGAAGAAACATGGGATACCGGCCCTTATGATTATACAAAGAGTATATCATAAGAAATTCTTAATGGGATGATGACGTCATGCCATATCATGCCATTCTTGTAAACCTCAATTCTATGATAAGAATGAGGGTATCTTACCTTTGATATACTGTTCATGTGGACCTCAATTCTATATAAAGAATGTCCATACTGATTTGTCATGGTACCCAAGTTAAGGGAATCATGTTCTACCTAGTTTTATCGATATCGTGATTATACCGTTATTATCGCCATTCTATGTCCTTTGTCATATTTTGGACTCTATTCTATCAAAGTTGTCATACGTGTCTACAAGCTTGATTATTGAAATTCTATGTTGGCTATAAACAAGAGTGGATGTCAAAACACATGATAAATGCCTGCGCATATAGGGCCCGATCTGGTCCTGGGAGGAGCACCCGAAAGTACTTGTGCCCATGGGAGTTAAAATGATAAGGTATCTGGCATTATACCGAGTACTTGACTTGCTTGATTGGACATTCCACACACATCTTGTACTTGACTCGTACTTGACATGAAATGAAATGCGTGGCCCGAAAAAGGGTAATTTACTTGCTTGCTTGATACATGATAGCCAAAGTTCTTGACATGATTTGTTAAATGTACTTGCTTGAATATCTCGAATAAACTTGTTATCTTGTTGAAAGTTCATGATAAGTTCATCTTATTTCCTTGATACTACATTCTATCTATCCTGTCGTTTTATGCGAGCATGCATAGCTTTATTGCATTCATGAAAGATGTAATTACTTAAACCCCTTGCTAATACTTGAGATATAATTTCCTACTGAGCGTTCGCTCATTCCGTTTGTCCCTTTTTACTTTTCAGGTAAGTCCGACGACGATAGAAGTCAATCGGATGGGAATGATCAAGAGTGAAAGTGATAGAGCTTCTACAAGTGTCGTCTAGTTGGTTCTATAGTTTTCTCGAGTCAACTATGTACTTTTCTTTTTGTTAAACAGAGTATTGGATTTGTAATAGTCTATCCATTATGAAATAAGGATTGGGTTATCTTGCTATTTTGCGCATCTCTGTCTTCGTGTCGAATACACGACCACTCTGATTGACATGATTGATATAGACACGTCACGCATCTCCGGGTATCTTCCGCGCTCGGGGCGTGACAGTCTTTGTGGTATCAGAGCCTAGGGTATTCAATTCCTAGGAAACCCAAGTCCAAGGATAGGTTTCAAAACCTTTAACCAAGTGAGAGTGGGTAGAACCAAGGGTTAAATGATCAATGAGTCCTTTATAAGATCATAGTGATATAATACTAACATAGCTATTGTAATTGTAGGATAATGGCTGCCGAACGTGCTCAATGGCGCAACATGCAGCGTACCCTTCAAGGGATGACCCAAGTGCTACAACAGGTAGCACAAGGTGGTGCTCCACGAGCTGGAAGCTTACACCAAGCATTCAAGAATATGAATCCCCGAAGTTCATGGGATCGACCGATCCAGACGATGCCGAGCATTGGGTTCGGGAGATTGAACGTATATTCCGTGTTATGCAATGCACGGATCAGGACAAAGTCTTATTAGCTACTTTCCAGTTAGAAAAGGATGCTAGATGCTGGTGGGAGTCGATTGAAGCTACTATTGACCCAACTCAAGTTACATGGGGTGAATTCGTTGAATATTTCAACGCCAAATATTTCTCTGATAGGGTCCAGGAAAAGAAGGCCGCCGAATTTGCCGCATTAAAGCAAAGATCTTATCGGTGGCTGATTATGAAGCACAGTTTTCTAGACTGTCTAGATATGCTAAGCATTTAATTAGCACGGAAAAGATGAAAGCCCGTAGATTTCTTAATGGGCTTAGGCCCCACTACATTACTCAACTGGCGCCTATGGATATTCAAGTTTATACTGAAATAGTGCGCCGAGCTCAGTTGCTTGAAGATGCCACGGAACTATCTGATAGGATCCGTGGGAAAGACAAAAAGGAGCAAGTCACAAGTTCGGGTTCTTTTAAACCCAACTTTAAGAAGAGGCCCAATAATGGAGGTTCTTCCTCTCAAGATCAGAAGTTCAAGAAATCCAAGCCTTTCTCTATCACCACTACACCTTCAAACGTAGTATGCAAGCATTGTGACAAGGCTGGTCACAAAACAGAAGAATGCTGGAGGAAATTAGGAGCATGTCTCCGTTGTGGGAGTCGTGAACATCGGATTCTCGATTGTCCATTAATGAATGACCAAGACGGTGAGGGTAAACGCCCAGTGACAAGGAACGCGCGTCTTCATGCGATCCAAGAGACCGAACCAGAAGAAGAAGGCGGATTGGTGGAAGGTACATTAAAAATTTGTTCCAAATATGCACATGTCTTATTTGATACGGGTGCATCGCATTCCATTGTTTCCAAGAAGTTTGCTGACCCATTGCCTCTAGAACCAGAATGGATGAAATTAGTATTGTCTACTCCTCTCGGAAACGAGACGGATATCACACATCATTATCAAAACTGTGAGGTATTGGTTCGAGGAAAGAATTTTCCTATTGATCTTATCTGCTTAGATCTAAAAGAGTATGATGTTATACTAGGAGCAGATTGGTTATCCAAATACCAGGCAACGGTTGATTGCCGTGATAGCAAGATTGTTTTCAAGGAATTTCCGGAACTGACTTATACTAGTCCTAAGAGTCGAAGCAAATCCCCTCTTATTTCGGCTCTTCGAGCAAGCAAGCTCGTCAAGAAAGGATGTGTATCCTTCCTTGCTTTTGTCACTATTAAAGAAGCTAAAGAAACCAAGATAGAGGACATTCAGGTAGTGCGAGAATTTCCAGACGTATTTCCGGAAGAATTGCCGGGATTACCCCCGCAAAGAGATGTGGCCTTTACCATCGACTTAGCCCCTGGTGCTGGTCCTGTTTCAAAGGCACCCTATAGAATGTCCCCTGCAGAACTAAAAGAATTGAAGAAGCAATTGATGGAATTGATTCAAAAAGGGTTCATTAGACCAAGTACTTCCCCGTGGGGAGCCCCAGTCCTATTTGTAAGGAAGAAGGATGGATCCATGAGATTGTGTATCGACTATCGACAGTTGAATCATCTTACTATCAAGAACAAGTATCCACTGCCGAGAATCGATGAATTATTTGATCAGATTTCTGGATCCAAACATTTCTCCAAGATTGATCTCAGGTCTGGTTATCATCAATTGAGGATTAAAGACGAAGATATTCATAAAACTGCGTTCAGAAGCAGGTATGGCCACTATGAATTTGTTGTTATGCCTTTTGGACTAACAAATGCCCCTGCTGCCTTTATGCAGTTGATGAATAGCATATTCAGGCCTTATCTAGATCAATTTGTGGTGGTTTTCATTGATGATATATTGATATATTCCAAGACTAAGGAAGAACATGAAGAGCATTTGAGGATTTCATTACAAATCTTGAGGACAAATCAATTATATGCTAAGCTCAGCAAATGCGAATTCTGGCTTGAAGAAGTGGCTTTTCTCGGACATGTGATATCCAAGGATGGATTATCTGTAGATCCGTCAAAGGTTGAAGCAGTTAGGAAATGGGAAAGACCAACCAATGCTAGCGAGATCAGAAGTTTCTTAGGCCTTGCAGGCTATTACAGGCGATTCATCAAAGACTTCTCAACAATCGCCGTGCCACTTACAAGGTTAACTCGTAAGGAGATCCGATATGAATGGAGTGAGGAATGTGAAAGAAGTTTCCAAACTCTCAAAGATCATCTCACTACAGCTCCAGTGTTAGCTCTACCAACAGAAGGAGAGAAATTCGAGGTCTACACTGATGCTTCTGGCATTGGCCTCGGATGTGTCCTAATGCAACAAGGAAAGGTCATAGCATACTCTTCACGTCAACTGAAGAAGCATGAGGAGAATTACCCCGTCCATGACTTAGAACTGGCCGCGGTAGTATTTGCCCTAAAGATATGGAGACACTACTTATATGGAGCACAGTTTACTGTATACTCCGATCACAAAAGTCTCAAATATCTATTTTCACAAAAGGAGCTAAACATGAGACAAAGACGCTGGCTAGAATATCTCAAGGACTTCGACTTCAATATACAATACCATCCCGGAAAGGGTAATTATGTTGCTGACGCCCTTAGTCGAAAGCCGAGAGCAATGATAGCAAATTGTATGATGCAAGAATGGAGGTTACTTGAACAATTCTCCGAGCTCAATATAAGCTTGGACACGGAATCCAAATTTGTCACACTATCTCATGTAAGCATACAGTCAGATTTGTTATCTGAGATACAAACACTTCAGGATGATGATCCTATATTAGTAGAAATCAAAGGCAGATTAGAAGGACAATCTGATTTTCAACTAACTTCTGATGGAAGATTATCGTTCAAAGATAGAACTTGTATACCCGATTGTCCGGAATTAAAGAAGAAGATCTTAGATGAAGCTCACCGATCAAGGTACACTATTCATCCAGGATCAACCAAAATGTACCAAGATGTAAAGAGGAACTTTTGGTGGCCTAATATGAAAAGAGAAATAGCGGACTATGTATCACGCTGTCTCACATGCCAACAGGTCAAGGCGGAACACCAAAAGCCTGCGGGAAAACTACATCCTCTAGATATTCCTAAGTGGAAATGGGAGGATATTGGTATGGACTTCATCATGGGTTTGTCTAAATCTAAAGGAGGACATGATGGAATCTGGGTTATCATTGACCGATTGACTAAATCGGCACATTTCTTGCCAATCAAAAGCCGATGGTCAATTGATGTGCTAGCTGCACTATACATCAAAGAAATAGTCAGGATACATGGAATTCCTGTCTCAATCGTGTCTGATAGAGATCCCCGTTTTACTTCTCATTTTTGGAAGGGATTACAACATTCGTTGGGAACAAGGCTCAACTTTAGTACTGCTTTTCACCCACAAACGGATGGTCAGACCGAGCGAACTAATCAAGTTGTTGAAGATATGCTGAGAGCATGCATTATTGACTTTGGAGGAAGCTGGCATGACCACTTACCTTTAGTTGAATTTGCATATAATAATAGCTACCAAGCTAGTATCCAAATGGCACCTTTCGAAGCCTTATACGGAAGGAGTTGCCGATCTCCCATATGTTGGAACGAAGTTGGAGAGAAACAACTATTAGGTCCAGACATGGTAAGGGATACAACTGAGAAGATACAGGTAATCAGAGAAAGATTACAAGTTGCTCAGACAAGGCAAAAGGCTTATGCTGATACCAGGAGAAGAGATCTTGAATTCCAGGTTGGAGATCATGTATTTCTTAAAATATCCCCTGGACGTGGCATACGAAGATTTGGTGTTAAGGGCAAGCTTACGCCAAGATTCATCGGACCATTTGAGGTACTCGAAAGAGTTGGCGAGGTTGCTTATCGCATCGCGTTGCCTCCTCAGTTGTCCGAGGTACACAATGTATTTCACATATCTATGTTGAAGAAGTATGTGCACGATCCGTCACATATTATTGAGCATGGAGATCTGGTGATCCAGAAAGATCTCACATATGAACAGAGGCCTTTAAAGATATTAGATCGAGAAATACGAGCTCTAAGGAATAAGGTTATTCCCATGCTTAAGGTGCAATGGAATAAGAATCCTGAACACGAAGCGACATGGGAGACCGAGGAATCTATGAAGAAACGATTTCCCGAGTTATTCTAAGAGGTATATGTCCTACACTCTCCACGTGTATAATTATATATATATTGAATTTGGGGACCAAATTCTTTTAAGTGGGGGAGGGTGTAGCAACCCTAATAAATGAATAATTGAAATGAATTAAAACATATATATTACAGAAGTAATATATATAAAAGGAATAGGGTTAATTGGACGAAATAAAACAAATTAAAAATAACGCCTCTTATTAAGGCGTTAATTTATAAAGAAACGCCTCTATCCATGGCGTGAATAAAGAAAGGACGCCCACACTTACGGTCGTCAGTTCTCACGCGACCAAATGGGTAAGTAAAAGAAACGCCCCTATCTTGGGCGTGTTTTAAAACACGAAACGCCCTTTTTCAAGGCGCTTTTTAAGAAACGCCCTTATGCAAGGCGTTAATTAAAGAATACACGCCCTGACCAAAGTCGTTAATTCCATTCGGGAACCGTTCGTCCCAGAGCTCATCCAGAGTAAGTGATAAGTATTAGAAAGAGTTATAACGTGGCAATGACTCTATATTGGAAGCATTACTTCCACTAGAACTCTAACCCTAATTGGACCCCCTAAATCCCTATAAATAATCTTCTGCTCGAACCCTAGAATCTATTTGGTCGACTGCTGCTACGGTATGTATAGAACCAAAGGTTATTCCTCATCGTTTTCTCTGTTATACGATCGTGTGAAGAACATTAATTGATCTTCTCTTATTTGTAGGAAGTCTGCTTGTCGAACGTGAAGAACAAGGTACTGTTCTTCTATCTTTTCCCTAAAAACTTCGGTTATATCTGTGAAGATTATTTAAATATCTTCATCTTCCTTCCTTTTCTCTCCCTCTACAGGTTGACGGTAGAGTGAAGATTTCTGAAGAACGAATGTTCTTCTTCTTGCTGTTGCTACGGCTGTTATTGAGTTGCAGTTGAAGCTTCAGAGTATTAGGCTTCTCACCAAATCCTTCAGAGTTCATCTTCAAATCCATTATTAAGGTAGGTTTTCTCAAGTTATTGTAGCCCAAATGAAATTAATGCAAGATATATATATATAAGCATGTCATGCATACAGTTATTAGAGTTTACATGCGTTTTCTGCAATATTTTGAAAGAGACGCCCCTGTCAAGGGCGCTAATTCACATGAAACGACTCTTCCTAGGTCGTTAATTTCATGTTTAACGCCCCGTACTCAGGCGTTAATTTCTTTAAACCGTTAATCACCCATTTTAAGAATTTATTATCTATGAAATCATGATTATAAAATAATGCATGATCCTCTGTCTTCAACCTGCTAACTTTACTGTCATGATATTACATTCGTTCCTCTGTTATCCTGAAATTGTTACTGTCCTTAAAGTTTCTGAAGGAACTTGAATTAACGACTTGGACAAAGTCGTTTTCTACATATTAACGCCCCCTCATAGGGCGTGAATCTGAAAGGTAACGCCCCTTCCTAGGGCGTGTATCTGTTAAAATCCTGAAATTTATATATTCTGAAAAATAGAATTAAATAGTAACGCCCCTGCCCAGGGCGCGTTTTTGATAATTCCTGAAAATTAATTGTATTCTGTCAAATATGTAAACAATAAGACGCCTTCTGGTGTAGTCGTCAGATCTTGAAGAAACGACTCTGACCAAGGCATGTTTTAGATAAATTACTGAACTAATGAAAATTCTGCAAAATAGAAACAGATGTAAACGCCCTTCTGTTAGGCGTTAATTACTTGAGAAACGACTTGACCTAAGTCGTTATTTTACTGTAAACTATTTTTAACCCGTTACTGTTAAACGATTGTTTCAATATATATTTATATACATATATCGGCACTATTCTCCACTCCGTGAGTATAGTCCCACTTTTCACGTTGATTTATCGATCACACTCAACTCTCATTGACATACAAGCTCTCCATTGGACATTCCGTTCCTTTGGACTAGCGAGTTAGTCATAGAGACCTCCGTAAGACTCCTCGTAGCCTTGGATTCCCTCAAGGCCGACTGAGCTGGTTGTACCCTAAAAACCCATTACACCATTGATGCCATGTCACTCTGAAGAAACATGGGATACCGGCCCTTATGATTATACAAAGAGTATATCATAAGAAATTCTTAATGGGATGATGACGTCATGCCATATCATGTCATTCTTGTAAACCTCAATTCTATGATAAGAATGAGGGTATCTTACCTTTGATATACTGTTCATGTGGACCTCAATTCTATATAAAGAATGTCCATACTGATTTGTCATGGTACCCAAGTTAAGGGAATCATGTTCTACCTAGTTTTATCGATATCGTGATTATACCGTTATTATCGCCATTCTATGTCCTTTGTCATATTTTGGACTCTATTCTATCAAAGTTGTCATACGTGTCTACAAGCTTGATTATTGAAATTCTATGTTGGCTATAAACAAGAGTGGATGTCAAAACACATGATAAATGCCTGCGCATATAGGGCCCGATCTGGTCCTGGGAGGAGCACCCGAAAGTACTTGTGCCCATGGGAGTTAAAATGATAAGGTATCTGGCATTATACCGAGTACTTGACTTGCTTGATTGGACATTCCACACACATCTTGTACTTGACTCGTACTTGACATGAAATGAAATGCGTGGCCCGAAAAAGGGTAATTTACTTGCTTGCTTGATACATGATAGCCAAAGTTCTTGACATGATTTGTTAAATGTACTTGCTTGAATATCTCGAATAAACTTGTTATCTTGTTGAAAGTTCATGATAAGTTCATCTTATTTCCTTGATACTACATTCTATCTATCCTGTCGTTTTATGCGAGCATGCATAGCTTTATTGCATTCATGAAAGATGTAATTACTTAAACCCCTTGCTAGTACTTGAGATATAATTTCCTACTGAGCGTTCGCTCATTCCGTTTGTCCCTTTTTACTTTTCAGGTAAGTCCGACGACGATAGAAGTCAATCGGATGGGAATGATCAAGAGTGAAAGTGATAGAGCTTCTACAAGTGTCGTCTAGTTGGTTCTATAGTTTTCTCGAGTCAACTATGTACTTTTCTTTTTGTTAAACAGAGTATTGGATTTGTAATAGTCTATCCATTATGAAATAAGGATTGGGTTATCTTGCTATTTTGCGCATCTCTGTCTTCGTGTCGAATACATGACCACTCTGATTGACATGATTGATATAGACACGTCACGCATCTCCGGGTATCTTTCGCGCTCGGGGCGTGACAACTTCCATCATCTCTATTCTCCTCCAAGTCTGCAGAAACTGTGGCTGAAGAAGACGAGCTCCCCGTAGCTTCAATTTCCTCTTGCTCTCCACTCGAGGAAGAGGGATCGGGCGCAATGTCAAGACGGGCTCTTCTTCTCCCCATTGCTCGATCTAGAAGATTCCAGTGGCCAGAACCTCACTCAAGCAAGAACAACACTCTCTCAAGTTCTCTAGCTCTCAAGGCGTCCACAACAAGGGCCGCCCAAATGGGGGGCAGCCATCATTTTAATTAACTCTCAAAGCAGAGGGTGGCCAAAGGTCTGGCCGCCCAGCCTTTAGTGAAGGCGGCCAAGACCCTGGCCGCCCTCCTCCTTGTTCAGCAACAAAAATATATACGCAAAAGGTAAAATCAACAAACAGTCGGCTAAATACATTCACACAATTTCATTTCATTCTACTAAGTCCCACATCCACTAAGTTCCATCAGTCGCTCATTGTCCAAACCAAAAGAAAAACACAAAAAATATGTAGTCCATCTATCCTAACATAACCATAAAGAAAAATGCTGAACAACCCCAATCAGGTTCGCCTCCTCATGAAAAATTCATTCACGGCCGGCCTGAAGCTTTGTAGGTAGCCCACATAGCGCCTCAATTCATCTTTGTCCTCCTCTATGTCCACTTTGGCCTTCACTGTGGTGGCATGGCGCCCCCACGCCTTCTCGATCTTGCCTAGTCACCGTCGATCTGCACCGGTCCCCAGAAGGCGCTTTGCAATCAATCCTCCCTTTGAAGCTGCCCATGGGATCCATCTGGGTAATCCCACCGGGCGGTGGCAGCGGTGCCCCTGGTACAACACCAAGTCCTCGGCCCCCACAAGCCATAACTCCATCTCTGACTATCCACACACTTTAAATTCCTCATGTCGATACATCATCGGCACGAACATGAAATTATCCTCACACAGGAAGTTCAGGTAGTCACGCCAGTCATCTCTGGTCTTCAGTAATGCCGTCTTGCATATCACCTGATCCTCAGGACCAAAGATGGCCCTCGCGGGGTAGATGGTGCTCTTCTCAAAGATTCTGGAAGTAGTGGTCGCCTCGCTATCAAAATCAAAACTCAAGTGGACTTCCATCCACAGCTGAAAAAGGTATAAACTCCCCATGGTGCTGCCACCTAGGCTCATCTGAGTAAGCCTGCAATACATGTGAGCCAGCACTGCCCGAGAAAGAGAGCGTCCTGTCCACAAGAGAGTTAGAGGCCCCACATACTCTCACCTCAGCACGTCGCCTGACGTAGGAAAGAGTAACACCCCGCCTAGGCACAATGTCACGCCGCGCATCAGTCGATCTGCTTCCACTGCCTCATCCTTCACATGGCTCACAAGCCATCCTGCTAGGCGGTCAACTAAGATCCCTCGTTGGTCCGTCATACGGCGAACCTCGCGCTTGTCTCTTACAATCTCTGCTAGGATCTCGTCCCAGGGAGGAAGGTCGATCAGCTCGCCCGCCTCCAAGTCACCCCACTGGAAGATGAAATCCAATTCTTCTACCAGCACCGAGGCCTCGAACTCAGGGAAGATGAAGGTGTGTGTATCTGGATGCCACAGCTCGATCAATGCCACTAATGATTCCCAGTTCCACCGCATGCTGTTGAAGTGCTTCGCCATGATGACCAGCCGGATCAGGTGCCACTGATGCATGAATAATCTCATGGTGGGAGTAATCGCATCCATCAAATCATGAAGCCAGCCGTAGCGATGGGCATGTCTTGCCCCAGGAAAAGCAGGCACAGACTGCATCATTTAGAAGAAAGAGAAGAGGAGATCAATCAATAAACATGCTAGATCCTATCAAGAAAAGTTCAAGACAACAAAAAATTAAAACAACAAAAATAGTTTGCACACAAGCCATACCTTGCCCTGCTTCACAAGATTGCTTAAGTGACCGGGCACGTCAGAGAGAACACCAAGCTCATGGTCTCCTGATGGAGTGAAAGAAAGCATCATTGTCTATTCCCCTTTTTGAAAGTAGTCCCCTGGTTCGATTCCTTGATCAACTACGGAGTAGAACCCTGCCCCGTAGCCCTTATAGGCTAAGAGTCCCACCTGGCTCAAACTCCCACGGTTCGGGATAAGAGCAGGGAGGGCGACCAAAACGATGGCCGCCCACCCCGGCCTGGGCGACCACAAGTCTGGCCGCCCAGACCCTAAGGTAGCCAACCAACTAGCTGTCCTTGTCCCCCTTCCTTGTGAAGCTATGCTTAACCGATTATACATGGTTTGCCATGATAGTTTAATGGTTCATTGAATGAAATGTGTTTATTGTTCTATTCCTATTATCATTGATGAACTTTACTGACGTGTGCTAATGCAGCTACATGTCTCCACATCCATGGGACCAGAAGACGATAAGGCCTTATTACCTTGCACCGTAGGTAGAACGTCGGAGGCTAATAGCTTCGGGCGTATAAACTCCGAGTTCCTCTCTAAAAAAATCATGAAGAGTTTATACTCTTTAAGCTATTCGACGGCCGCCTGCTGCCTAACACGGGATGACGGACTTCCCGAATTCTAGACTATGCTGAACTACAATGTGGAACGATGGACCCCACTGGGATCCGGACCACGTCTGTCACCAAGCATAGGATGACAGACTTCTTGAACTCTTGACCGATTCGTTCGGAGGCAGGCAAATAAATCCTCCGGCTTTGCATTAGTTAGGTTTTTTACTTTAAACCCAGCATGCATCGTATAAGTCTTTTTAGCCCCATTTGAAAAAAATAAAAAAAAAGGATATATGCAAAAAGGAAATAAAAATGCATACACCTCATCTGGAAGCCGTGACATGAAGAAGGGAGGCCACGTTGATCTGACCAACCCATAGTCCTTTGGTCCCCGCATCTGGTTTTTCGAGTCCCTCAATTTTTGCCGAATTCGCACGAATGAGTCTACATGATTCCACTCTGATTTGACCAGCAGAAAATATGTTTTATGCAAGACCATTTTGAGTACCTCGCGATTCAACGAGTCATTGTATTCCCATATCCTGATCCTTTTACTTGACTTTGTTTAGGTCTTGTATCTCCTTGAGCACTAGATGTGACCGTCCCCTCAAGTCCCGCACAGCGCCATGCTAGGGGGCCCCACGTGGCTGCAGATACAAGCCTCTTAGATTAATTATCCTTCCTTACCTTTGCCAATGACTTACTTGATTACTTGGTGCTCACGCGACCCTGCGTGAAGCTTATTTTTCGCTCAAGAATCTCCTTGAGCGTGTTGCCCTCATTAGGCTTGTTTCTTTGCCGAAACACCCATTTATCAGTCTGCCGGGCTCCCCTGCAAAACGGTCGTTCCGGAGGGGCATTTGTAGATGTCTAATTTCGTACAACCCGCGGATCCCCAATGGACCCTCGTGTGAATGATGCTCGATTGTTGTACTCATTTTACCAGTGTTTGAGTTTTTAAGCCCAGCCCATAGCCTTAAGCTATTGGGCCTCGTCCATTTAGGGGCCCAAGAGTCAGGGTCTGGGCGGCCAAGGTGTTGGCCGCCCCTCACTCTTGGGCGACCAGGGTGATGGCCGCCCTGGTCTGCTGGGTGGCCAGAGTGTTGGTCGCCCTCTCCGCTAGGCGACCAGCCTCCTGGCCGCCCTCCCTTTCAAAGGTGGCCAACGACTTGGCCGCCTTCCCCTGTTTACTTGGTCAGAGAACGTGGCCCAACTCGTGGCCACATCCTCTCCCCCGTTCTGCACGATTTCCACCCATGTTCTGTAACTTCCAGCTCGTCGAACAAAACTCTGACCACCCCCGGTGTAAAGGGGGTGGAGATTCGGAGGAGTAGAAGGGGGAGGAGTTGGGGAAGTTGGCACGGGGAGGAGAATGGAGGAGAACTCACAGAACTTCATCCCGGAGGCTGCTCCTTCTTCCTTCGACCTGGTCTGAACTTCACATTCTCTACTTCCTACTTCCTACTTGCATTACGGCTTCCAGATAAGTTCATAGTACTGCATGTAGTGTTTCCTAGTCCCCAACTTAAGAGGTTTCTCCCAAAAAAACAAAGAGGAGGTGGATGGTCGAAAGTCTCGGCCATCCTTCCTTCCCACCATCCCCAGGTACCTTTGCCACCATCGTTTTCGTGCCTTTCCATTTGTTAGGATATATACTGCACTATAAGTTTCACTAATGGCCTTCTCTTTTGTTTTCTTTTGAGCTACGCTACAGGACTTCATCACAAGGGACGAGCAGGGCTCCTTGCCCTTGGCCGGCCGAGGACGAGGAAGAGGGAACCCACGTCTCTTCATCTTTAATATCTCCTCGCGATCATCACCCTACGAGGTTTAGGTAAAATGACCTCTGGTGATCACGTTCTGACTTTTTTTGTTCCTCTGTAGGTACCACCACACGGAGATATCTTATCCTCAAAGCATCAAAACATAGCCCGCGTCCATCAATCAATCCAAAAACACACCCATCTCCGGGCGCCTACAGCAACCTTACACATTAAAGAGAAAAAAACCTCTTCAAGAATGACTTTAACTAGTATTAAAGTTAAACAAATTTACATCATCTAGAGTTTATGATTGGAAAGAATGCATAATCGAGCATTTGTCATTTCCTTTTTAAGCTAGACTAGACTTCTTGTTTTCAGATGGAGTAGTCATGTTCAACCACACCTTTTTGCGTGAAGAGACACATTGTTTAGATGCTAGAATCCCCAGTTACTCAGTGGGTTAACAATTCTACTTCAACTCCTTTGAACAGAGGTAATAGGCAACACATTTTTATGTGAAACAAACCACGTCTTAGGTGGAGTGACCCAATTACTCAGTGTGTCACATCATTGCTCTGCATTTTTTTCAATTTATATTTTTGAACAGAGATAACTTTGGACATCACATTTTGACGCGAACCACCTCACGTCTTAGGTGAAGTGCATTCGATTACTCAGTGCATCCTAGCCATTGCTCTGCCAAACCCCATTTTTGACTCACTAGTTATAGCATAATTCTCTCAGAATTCTTCAAGACATATGAATTGTTTAAAGTCAATACTCATCTTAAAGTCTTTCAATGGCGTAGGCCTCGTAATTTCTAACTTTCAGGTCTAATGAAGATCTCTAGACACAATCTTTTAAGACTGTTTTAAGGTCATTAAACCTATACGGAGTCCTTCTCAAATCTTCTTAGTTATGGACTGAGCAAGTTACAAACTGTGAACCTCACAATTATTTGATGAGCCTGACACAGGCGGGGTACATCTCTCTTTAAAAAAGAACTTCATATTCAAACTCCCCCTGAGCTGGAGCACCTATCTGATAGTCACAATACCTCCCCCTAAGAAAATGCAGTCAATTGAACATTCTGAATGAAGGTGGACAGAAACAAAAACTGGTTCTGGATCAGAAATCAAGTCGACAGAAACAGGTGAACAGAAACAAAGAATGATTCCTGGTACAAGGCGGAGTATAAAGTCATGCATAGTGATAGTTTCTAGACAGACTTAGTCTATCATTTCATATATCACCATTTGATATACCAGAGAACAAAGTAATTCCAGAACATGAATCATTTATAGCAAATTCTTTGATAGGCCTTGAATAGAGTTCAGACAAGAGCACCAAGGTCAGAGAAAGAACACCAGATGGGGTTCAACTATAACTTTGACATGCAGCACACATGCGAATGAATTTGACATATTAAACCTTTGCAAATTCCCAATTCCCTTCTTATGGTTGTAAACCTATCTTCATTCAGTGGTTTTGTAAAGATATCTACAAGTTGGTGATTTGTGTCAATGAATTTGAGTTCAAAATCCCCCTTATTCACATGGTCCCTTAAGAAATGGTGTCGAATTTCAATATGCTTGGTTCTCGAATGTTGAACATGATTTTTAGACAAATGAATGGCACTAGTGTTATCACACATGATAGGAATGCAGTTCAATGTAATATTATAATCAAGCAATTGATGTTTAATCCAAAGCACCTGAGCTCCACAACTACCGGCGGCCACATACTCACCTCGGCAGTTGAGAGAGCCACAAAGTGTTGTTTCTTGGAGCTCCATGAGATCAGACACCCTCCAAGAAACTGACATATGCCGCTTGTGCTCTTTCGATCTACTTTACAACCTGTAAAGTTCGTATCGAAAAAAGATACCATATTAAAACTACAGCCATGGGATACCACAAACCAAATTCTACGGTGTTTGATAGATATTTAAAAATGCATTTTACAGTTAAGAAGTGAGATTCTTTTGGACACGACTGAAAACGAGCACACAGACCAACACTGTACTGAATATCCGGTCTAGACGTGGCAAGATAGAGTAAGGAACCAATCATACCTCGATAAAGTGTTGGATCCATGTTTTTACCTTTCTCATCACAGTCTGATTTCGTCGAGGATGACATGGGGGTTGGCATTGGTTTCACATTCTCAAACCCATACTTCTTCAGCAGCTCCCTTGTATACTTGCTTTGGTTCACAAATATCCCTTCTGCCGTTTGTTTGACTTGCAACCCCAGAAAAAAGGTAAGCTCCCCCATCAAGCTCATTTCAAACTCTCCTTTCATTAGATTTGCAAATTCAATAGATAGAGCATTGTTAGTGGCTCTGAAAATGATGTCATCTACATAGATTTGCACCACTAATATGTCCTTGCCCACAGATTTAGTGAAACGAGTTGAATCCACCATACCTCGTTTGAATCTTTTATCAAGCAAAAATGTACTTAACCTTTCATACCAAGCCCTAGGCGCTTGCTTGAGTCCGTACAAGGCTTTTTGTAATTTGAAATATGGTGAGCGTGATGGGCATCTATAAATCCTGGTGGTTGTTCTACAAACACATCTTCCTTGATGAAACCATTAAGAAAAGTACTTTTTACATCCATTTGGTATAATTTAAAGTTCAAGGAGCATGCATATGCTAACAAGATACGAACCGCCTCAAGGCGGGCCACGGGAGCAAAAGAGTCATCAAAATCTATACCCATCTCTTGGCTATACCCTTTGGCTACTAGCCGGGCCTTGTTCCAAACTACCATGCCCGCTTCATTCAACTTATTTTTGAACACCCACTTGGTGCCAATAACGGAATGGTTGGTAGGACGAGGCACTAAAGTCCACACCATGTTTCTTTCGAATTGGTGCAACTCTTTGTGCATAGCCATGACCCATGACTCATCTTTCAAAGCCTCATTCACACTGTTAGGCTCAATTATTTGAGAAGTTAGGGCAATCAGGTCTTGATCAAATACCTGTCCAAAGGTTGAGCTTGTCTGAAGTCCCGCGATCAATGACACCCAAGAGGGGGGTGAATTGGGTGTTTACCAATTTTAAGGAAAATTTTTAGCTTTTTACAAAATATGAGCAATTGAAAACTAATTAAACAATTCTCTCAAACTCACCGTTCCCACACGACCATACAACGAAAGCAATCAAACCACACAAATAACACACAATGCACAGCGATTTTTAAGGTGATTCGGATGCAATGACGGCAATCTTACGTCCATCCCTCACCAAATTCGGTGAGGCTTCCTTGGGAATGAATCCCCAAACGGAGACGATGCTCCAAACACACACGCAGGACGACACCTGCACACACACACGGGGATGCGCCCCAAACTACACACGGAGACAAGCTCCAACACACACACACACACACACGGAGATGAACTCCAACACGATCCGACAACCGGATCACTACCACACACACATACACACGCTGCAACAAACGCTACACAATCACACATACGACCGCACGCAGACGATTAACCACGACCGTATACATAAACGGTCACACACACAAAATGTATTTTCAGGTTTGAAAGTAAACACAAGTAACAATATAAGCTCGGATCAAAATAGAACTCATGGCAACCATCTCAAAACAGCAACTAAAGGATGTAGAGATTGTTCCCCCTTTGATTTCCAAGACGAATAGAAGTGGTAGCTTGGAGCTCCAGTCGGATGGTGATGATTTCAATGTCTTCTTGATCCTCTCCTTGATCTGCTGCACTTTTCCTTCTTCTGCAATCTTCAAAACCTCTTGGATGAAGATCAAAACCCCTTGGCTTGAGCTCTTCTTTCCTTTCTTCCCTCTCTTCACCTACAAGATAGAAAACAATGAATACATTAGAGTTCCACTTGCTAAATTCGTAGCTTACACATATGCCTATGTAGAAGACATGAAAAGACCATGATCACCCTTCTAGAACCATCCAAAAAGACCCCCAATAGGTCTATTATGAACCCAAGGGTAAAATGAGGGTTTCTGACTTCACAAATATATTTTTATAACCCCTTGAATGGTCCAAGGACAAGTCCCAGACCAGATCCACGTTTTGTGGATGATTGGGTGTCATTCGGATTAAACAAATGGGGTGAAAGCCCTCTCCACGCGCTTGAAAAACAAAGTCAACAAAAGTGGCTTCGGGGCTGGCGGTCGACCGGAACCTTCTGGCGGTCAACCGTTACTGATAGACCGGTAGAAATATCAGTTCTGGGATTTTCGGTCGACCGCTACTGGGCTGGCGGTCGATCGCTACTGAGAGAACTGCTGCCCGTTGGTTTCTGGGATTTTCAGTCAACCGCTAGCTCCTGGCGGTCGACCGCTAGCTACAGTATTTTTAGGTCAACCTAAACTGTCCTTTAGGTCGACCTAAACCTGCAAAAAAAATACAGAAAAAATAAAAACATTAGTAAACGTGTAGAAAACATGCCCAATGATCCCAAGTGATGAATGCATGAAGTACATACATGAAATCATTAACAAGGATGATGAAAATACTTGGAAAACTCAATCAACCATAGCATAACATTAAGATCATATGGCTATCCAATTTGTGCAATAAGATAGCATCATTGAACCAAATTTCATATATCATGAGGATGCCATTCAACAAGGTGATTGGGTCTCATTTGCCAAGTGTATATGCAATGTGAGAACACATATCAACCATATATCCTATCAAGATCAAAAAACTCCAAATGGAAACCTACCATTTTCTCCCAAAAATATACACATGCAAGGTGCCAAGTTCTCACCATGAATCTTGATACCTTTGCATATGGGATTGGCATTCCATTTTAAACCTGCATAAGAGAGTAAATGAAGTTAAGACAATGCAAGTTCAATCACTTCGATGTCATCTACCACTTTCAACCAAGATTCTCATGAAGCCTTCATTTTGTGAATCTAAATGATCTATATATGCATCCCATTGACATCAAACATTCAACCAAAGATTATATACAAACCAAGGATCAAGACCATGTAATCGTTGCCATTTGCGATCCGAACCATGTAAGTTTAGTTATCATCACGTAATCACACATTAAGTTTAGTTATCATCAAAATCATAACTGTCATGAACAATAATCACAACAATCATCAAAACCATAACTCAATAATCTCCCCCTTTTTGATGATGACAAACTTAGTGATGATGACAAATTTAATGATAAACTTAGGATGATATAACAGAATGGCACAAATATTCTTTTCCCCCTGTCAACAATAGTCATCAACTTCTCCCCCTGTCAACAACAATCATCAATTTTTCTCCCCCTTTGACATAATCAAAAAGCGGGATAATGTAAATCTTTCTCCCACAACAACAGTATCAAACGAGTTGGAAGAAACCAATGAAGTAAGAGCAATTCTTTCTCCCTCTTGAGGAGACCAAGATGTGATTATTCTCACACATCAATATGATACCATTTGAGGCAAATTCAGTCAAGCATGCATGGATACCAATGGAAGGTAATGATTGACCTCATATCAGATTTTCACAAGCTGAGATAGTCAGCATGATAGCATGCAAATAAGAGAACCCATATCAGATGTTCACAACATGCAAGAGCACATCAAAAGATTTTTTTTATTTTCAAATTTTTGAGTTTTATATTTTCTAGAAATGCGTAAGAACTCAATGCAAGTATGTGATGACACTATGAATGCAAGCATGATACCAATGGAAAGCAAAAACCCCATATGGCAAGTGTAAGCAAATTGAAGTCCAATTTTTATGATATTTTCAGTGATTTTCAAATTTTTAATTTTCTTATAAAATGCATGAGGCTATATACATGCAACTTATGACACATGATGAGCACATAATGCAACCAGGCAGATACGTATATATAGACATGCAAGCATATCTCCCCCTTACTTATATAAGAGGGTATAGGTATAGGAAGGGTGCATGAGGGTCATGACAATCGGAATGCACATGTGTAGCACACGGGAAGTTGTGCAATCATATAGGAGAATTATGCAATTGCTAATGCAGTCAATCAACTTTCTGAATACATATTAAATCAAATTTCAGATGGGTAAGTGAGTAACATGAAAACGATAGTTGCAATATGGATATTCAGATTTTCAGATCAACACAAGGAGACATTTTACAGACTGCACTTCGATTTTGAGAACAGCGTATTGGAGGCTACGCTCTACCACAATGAGTTTCACCAATATTATTCAACTCAACCAATATCACATGATAGTCAGAATTTTTCAAGAGTGATCAGGTTCAAATGATTCCTTTTTACGCGAGTAGACGCATGGAGCTCATGCCAGAATCCCCGGTTACTCAGAATACTAAACCATTTCACCTCATTTTGAATAGAGATACTAGTCAACACTTTTCAGATATGAACCACATCACGTCTCAGGTGACATGTGCCCAGTTTACTCAGTGAGACCGAGCATTGCTCTATCTTTCATTTTCATCCCAAATTTTTAAACAGGATAGGTAGGTAGCTTTTTTCTCAACTGTCTCTTCAACATACATGCAGCAAGTTTAACATCTCGAGAGTGTTGAAAAGAAATTCATATATCCTTATCTTTAACACTCATTTTCACATTTTGTGCAGGAAGTGTGCGAATTTGATTCAGCATGTATACCGAAAATATCATGAATACATAACAGTGCAGCTCCCCCTAAATAGATGTACTTATGAAATATAAACTCTCCCAGAGTGTACGATATGAAACACTCCAATAATGACTCAAATGCAGCATTATTAAGCAAGAAAGGATAAGGCTATAGAAGTGTCAAAGGATGGGGTTGAATAGCATATAATAGCACACAAACACACATTGGGAGTTTATGCAAATACACTATGACATGCATGCGAGCAATGTGATGTCAATTTGATACCAATTGAATGGATAATTTGATACCAATTGAATGGATGCCAACTAAATGAACTAAGTGCGACTAATGCATGAGTTCCAATGCAATACAACATATGAGCATATGAGAATGTGAAGCAATGTGCAAAGTTATTCGGACTTGATTTTCATTTGCATGATCTAAAAGCACCGTATGCATTGAATTATGATGCATGCAACATATAACTATGTGAGAGTGGAATGCAAGTTGTTTTGGCAAGTTGAGAGCTTTGATTTTGCAGCCAGTGTGACAAAATTCTCATTGAAATCATCCACATTCTATTCATGAATCATCAAACATTTTTCATGACATGACCTTTATGAATAAGGCTGCATACATGATCACAATTAAACACTGCAACCCAATGTTCAGAATTGTTCAAAAATAGATTTTTAGAAATCTTTCACAAGTTTTGAAATTAGAAATCATTCACAAGCCAAATGTTTGAATTATGAGCAAAAACATATTTATAATTGAAATAACTCAGTTTAAAGATTCATTTATAGATCAACCATTTGACTTCTTTGAGTTCTAGTACGAGGCGGAGAACATTGATCCAAAGACCAACTCACGCATAGTGAGAGTTCCCAGGTGAATGTAACCCACCTTTTCACTACTCAGTATTTGATATACCAGATACTCAATTGAGCTCAGATGTCATCATGCAATTCAAATTAAGAGATATTCAATAGCCAATCACCTCATACACATTTCTCAAGATTTTCAATTTGGTTCAAGCAATTTGACAAAATCATCACATCATACTAGGGTAACAACATGTCAGGTTTTCAGAATATTTACCTGAGTTTAGCAGACCTGTTGAGAGGTGCATTCCATAATCTCCCACATGCAAATGTCAAGATTCATCAACAATGTTTATGCATGAAAATGGATATGCATTCTAATAACAAAACCAATTTTTTTTATCTTCATTCATGGAAATATGGTTAAAACAACTATGAGTTTTTCAAACAGAGCTCAGAAGTTAATTTCCCAATACTTGTGCCTTGAGCATCTGTCATCTTCCAAGTCTTCCACCTGCAATTCAAAGAAGGTACAAATCAGTTCATCCATAATGCTCATTTCAAAATCTTCTTGTATAATCCCTGCAAAATAATCATATAAAGCATTATTAGTAGTTCCAGAGATGGTAATAATCACATATGCATGAACCACTAAAAGGACTTTACCTGATTTTCTCATGAACAATGGTTGATTAACTTTACCTGTTGCGGGCCTTTTATACCATGCCTTGGGTACTTATTTAGATCACTTTTCTGTCTCCTGGTGACGGATTGAGGATATTTTTATCATTTTCATCCTTGCAAGATATTCCTCAGTTGATTCAAGCTTGGTCATGACTAGCCCATTATCATTTGAATTTTTTGGAGTATAATCTGCATCCTGGGACAAGAGGACTTGAGTTGTCAATTTCGATTCAAATTTATTGACAATGGCATGACAAATTATTTTAACAACTAACATCCCCTAGACAGCTCTAGATGCAATGCATGACTCATGTGTGAACCTAAACATTAATCCCATATAACGAATGTGGTTGCTCCCCCTTAGTGTGTCCATGAATGCAAGATGTTCAGTTACCATCCAATGCCATATGCAGCCTGTAACTAATTGACTCATAGTACCGGGCAGAGAACTTAGATCCGAAGATCACCTCACGCGTAGTGATAGCTTTCAGACAGGCGAAACCTGCCCTTCCACATGTCACCATTTGATATACTATATAGTCAAGGGTGGTGGAGGTAGGAGGATTGCTATGCATTATCACATGAATTCACAATATTCAACTTATGCATGACAGTACGTGAAAGTGTATGCAAACTCAATATATGTAGTGAAATCATGATCTGAAGAATCTTCAAGCTCTCCTACAACAAGATGCTATATGACAAGTGATGTACACATAGATATGCAAACAACTATGGATGGAATGCATGTACAGACATGTGCATTATCACAAGACTATTCAGCACAAGATGAATCAAACCAATGACACAATTACTGAAGAAGGTTAGAGGGATACCACCTGAGTTTCCAAATTTCAGTTTTGATTTTTCTTTTAAGCTGACTTATGTCACTAGCCCGTGTGCCTTACCTTCTTGATGAAAATAGATTTCATGCTTTTCATTCCCAAGGCACACCTGCAAAATAGATTTCTCATTTGGCCTTCTTAGGTACCCAAATCCTTTTGGGTCCTTGTGGGTTAGCAGCAACTTTGGCATGCAATTTTAATTTTTAACAACATTCAAGTCATAATTTTTCATGAGAAAATAATCATGCTTAGCATTCCCAGATTTGCCAAAGTGGTGGGGGGAAGCACGTGGCATCACATTTTTCTTTCTCATTGGCTCTACTGGTTTATGTATGTGAGCATGACTTGTTGAGTGAAGACTCTCTTTCTTCATGAGTAACCAGCAGTATGACTTGGTGTGACCTCTTTTACCACAGCGATTATAATGCATGGAAGGTTTTTTGGTGAAGACTTCCTTTGCATTTTTCAAAACAGCTTGGTTCCTACATGCTCTCAAGTCATCATTCTTCATAATGAAGCAATTATGCATAGCATATCCATGTTTTCCACAATAAAAGTATGTGAGTTTCTTTCTAGTTGGTTGTCTGTGTGTGGCAGAAGAATGTTCAACATGCATGGGTGTGCTAGCAGTATTTTTAGATTTTTGATGTAAATTGATTTTCTTTGTGGATGCATGTATGTGTGCAACATGATTTTCCTTTTTCCAATTTTCATTTGATGTGCTGGATATATTTGAATTGTGCACAAAGGATGTATAAACTTTGTTTTCAAACTTCTTTTTGTTTACAGGATTATAGCCCAGCCCTTCCCTTTGAAAATTCACTTTCATCCCAAGCAATTTGTTCAAGTTTTCTTGACCATTTACAAATCTAGACAGCGAATCATTCAAGTCAAGAATTTCAGATTGAAGAGATGAAATTTGTAATTCAGAATTGACAAGTTCTTCTTCACAAGTGGAAAGACTAACATTCAACATGGCATTGGTAGTCTTAAGGCATTCTACTTCTTGCCTAAGTTCATCCACATTTTCACATTCTCTAACAACCACAGATTTTCCTTTTTCAAGAGTTAACAATCTTTCAGAAATGGCCTTGTTCAAATCCTTCAGTTTCTCATTTTCTTTAACAAGCTTTTCATCATGAATCAGTTCATTTATCAAGGTTTGATCATCGGCCATAGAATTCAGTTTTGCAGTCATCTCCTTGTTTTATTTCTTAAAGAACATATTTGATCTTTGTGAAATTCAATGTCAAACACATGAGCCTCAATCATTTCCTCTAGATGCAAGCATTTTTTACAAGAGGAATTACACTTATTTTGTTCGACATCCTTTTTCAATTTTTTGTTTTCATATTTTAGCTTCTTGTATTTTTCAGCAAGATCATCATATGCAATCAACAAATCTCCATAAGTAACTTCACCTTCATTATCAGAATCAGAATTTACCTTTGAGCTTGATTCAATTTGCTGATCACTCCCTTGATCGCTCATACCTGCCACAAGGCCTTGGTCTTCATACTCTTTCCGGACTTTGGTTAAGCCATCCAAGATATCCTTCGCAGACCTGCAATGGGAGACAAAAGGGAAATAGTTAGAATCAACTGTAGCAATAAGCAATTTCAAAACCAAGCAATTTTGATCATGTTTGCACTTTTGATTTTCAGTCCAGACATGTTTGTCTTTAGGTAATTCATGAGGATCATGTGAAATAAGCTTCCATAGCTTAGGGTCATATGAATTGACTAGACTAAACAGTCTACCTAACCACAAATCAAAATTGCAACCATCAAATACCGGTGGAGAATTCAAAGTGTACATAATGGTAGTCATTGACCTGGATCTCTCTAGATCGTTAGATCTATGAAATTAGAGCCTTTGCTCTGATACCAATTGAAGTCCCGCGATCAATGACACCCAAGAGGGGGGTGAATTGGGTGTTTACCAATTTTAAGGAAAATTTTTAGCTTTTTACAAAATATGTGGTAAACATTAATTAGTAATTGAAAACTAATTAACCAATTCTCTCAAACTCACCGTTCCCACACGACCATACAACGAAAGCAATCAAACCACACAAATAACACACAATGCACAGCGGTTTTTAAGGTGGTTCGGATGCAACGACGGCAATCCTACGTCCACCCCTCACCAAATCCGGTGAGGCTTCACTTGGGAATGAATCCCCAAACGGAGACGATGCTCCAAACACACACGCAGGACGACACATGTACACACACACGGGAACGCGCCCCAAACTACACACGGAGTCAAGCTCCAACACAGACACACACGGAGATGACCTCCAACACGATCCGACAACCGGATCACTACCACACACACATACACACGCTGCAACAAACACTGCACAATCACACATACGACTGCACGCAGGCGATTAACCACGACCGTATACACAAACGGTCACACACACAAAATGTATTTTCAGGTTTGAAAGTAAACACAAGTAACAATATAAGCTCAGATCAAAATAGAACTCATGACAACCATCTCAAAACAGTAACTAAAGGATGTAGAGATTGTTCCCCTTTGATTTCCAAGACGAATAGAAGTGGTAGCTTGGAGCTCCAGTCGGATGGTGATGATTTCAATGTCTTCTTGATCCTCTCCTTGATCTG
Source organism: Amorphophallus konjac (assembly GCA_022559845.1). Taxonomy (NCBI): domain Eukaryota; kingdom Viridiplantae; phylum Streptophyta; class Magnoliopsida; order Alismatales; family Araceae; genus Amorphophallus; species Amorphophallus konjac. The sequence continues at coordinate 373,223,262 of CM040126.1, read as the reverse complement.
CTGCACTTTTCCTTCTTCTGCAATCTTCAAAACCTCTTGGATGAAGATCAAAACCCTTGGCTTGAGCTCTTCTTTCCTTTCTTCCCTCTCTTCACCTACAAGATAGAAAATAATGAATACATTAGAGTTCCACTTGCTAAATTCGTAGCTTACACATATGCCTATGTAGAAGACATGAAAAGACCATCATCACCCTTCTAGAACCATCCAAAAAGACCCCCAATAGGTCCATTATGAACCCAAGGGCAAAATGGGGGTTTATGACTTCACAAATATATTTTTATAACCCCTTGAATGGTCCAAAGATAAGTCCCAGAGCAGATCCACGTTTTGTAGATGATTGGGTGTCATTAGGATTAAACAAATGGGGTGAAAGCCCTCTCCACGCGCTTGAAAAACAAAGTCAACAAAAGTGACTTCGGGGCTGGCGGTCGACCGGAACCTTCTGGCGGTCGACCGTTACTGATAGACCTGTAGAAATATCAGTTCTGGGATTTTCGGTCGACCGCTACTGGGCTGGCGGTCGACCGCTACTGAGAGAACTGCTGCCCGTTGGTTTCTGAGATTTTCGGTCGACCGCTAGCTCCTGGCGGTCAACCGCTAGCTACAGTATTTTTAGGTCAACCTAAACTGTCCTTTAGGTCGACCTAAACCTGCAGAAAAAATACAGAGAAAATAAAAACATTAGTAAACATGTAGGAAAACATGCCCAATGATCCCAAGTGATGAATGCATGAAGTACATACATGAAATCATTAACAAGGAGGATGAAAACACTTGAAAACTCAATCAACCATAGCATAACATTAAGATCATATGGCTATCCAATTTGTGCAATAAGATAGCATCATTGAACCAAATTTCATATATCGTGAGGATGCCATTCAACAAGGTGATTGGGTCTCATTTGCCAAGTGTATATGCAATGTGAGAACACATATCAACCATATATCCTATCAAGATCAAAAAACTCCAAATGGAAACCTACCATTTTCTCCCAAAAATATACACATGTAAGGTGCCAAGTTCTCACCATGAATCATGATACCTTTGCATATGTGATTGGCATTCCATTTTAAACCTGCATAAGAGAGTAAATGAAGTTAAGACAATGCAAGTTCAATCACTTCGATGCCATCTACCACTTTCAACCAAGATTCTCATGAAGCCTTCATTTTGTGAATCCAACTGATCTATATATGCATCCCATTGACATCAAACATTCAACCAAAGATTATATACAAACCAAGGATCAAGACCATGTAATCGTTGCCACTTACCATCCGAACCATGTAAGTTTAGTTATCATCACGTAATTACACATTAAGTTTAGTTATCATCAAAACCATAACTGTCATGAACAATAATCACAACAATCATCAAAACCATAACTCAACAATCTCCCCCTTTTTGATGATGACAAACTTAGTGATGATGACAAATTTAATGATAAACTTATGATGATATAACAGAATGGCACAAATGTTCTTTTCCCCCTGTCAACAATAGTCATCAACTTCTCCCCCTGTCAACAACAATCATCAATTTTTCTCCCCCTTTGACATAATCAAAAAGCGGGATAATGCAAATCTTTCTCCCACAACAACAGTATCAAACGAGCTGGAAGAAACCAATGAAGTAAGAGTAATTCTTTCTCCCTCTTGAGGAGACCAAGATGTGATTATTCTCACACATCAATATGATACCATTTGAGGCAAATTCAGTCAAGCATGCATGGATACCAATGGAAGGTAATGATTGACCTCATATCAGATTTTCACAAGCTGAGATAGTCAGCATGATAGCATGCAAATAAGAGAACCCATATCAGATGTTCACAACATGCAAGAGCACATCAAAAGATTTTCTTTTATTTTCAAATTTTTGAGTTTTATATTTTCTAGAAATGCGTAAGAACTCAATGCAAGCATGTGATGACACTATGAATGCAAGCATGATACCAATGGAAAGCAAAAACCCCATATGGCAAGTGTAAGCAAATTGAAGTCCAATTTTTGTGAGATTTTCAGTGATTTTCAAATTTTTAATTTTCTTATAAAATACATGAGACTATATACATGTAACTTATGACACATGATGACCACACAATGCAACCAGGCAGATACGTATATATAGACATGCAAGCATATCTCCCCCTTACTTATATAAGAGGGTATAGATATAGGAAGGGTGCATGAGGGTCATGACAATCAGAATGCACATGTGTAGCACACGGGAAGTTGTGCAATCATATAGGAGAATTATGCAATTGCTAATGCAGTCAATCAACTTTCTAATACATATTAAATCAAATTTTCAGATGTGTAAGTGAGTAACATGAAAAACGATAGTTGCAATATGGATATTCAGATTTTCAGATCAACACAAGGGACATTTTACAGACTGCACTTCAATTTTAAGAACAGCGTATTGGAGGCTACGCTCTACCACAATGAGTTTCACCAATATTATTCAACTCAACCAATATCACATGATAGTCAGAATTTTTCAAGAGTGATCAGGTTCAAATGATTCTTTTTACGCGAGTAGACGCATGGAGCTCATACCAGAATCCCCGGTTACTCAGAATACTGAACTATTTCAGCTCATTTTGAATAGAGATACTAGTCAACACTTTTCAGATATGAACCACATCACGTCTCAGGTGACATGTGCTCAGTTTACTCAGTGAGACCGAGCATTGCTCTATCTTTCATTTTCATTCCAAATTTTTAAACAGGATAGGTAGGCAGCTTTTTCCTCAACTGTCTCTTCAACATACATGCAGCAAGTTTAACATCTCGAGAGTGTTGAAAAGAAATTCATATATCCTTATCTTTAACACTCATTTTCATATTTTGTGCAAGAAGTGTGCGAATTTGATTCAGCATGTATACCGAAAATATCATGAATACATAACAGTGCAGCTCCCCCTAAATAGATGTACTTATGAAATATAAACTCTCCCAGAGTGTACGATATGAAACACTCCAATAATGACTCAAATGCAGCATTATTAAGCAAGAAAGGATAAGGCTATAGAAGTGTCAAAGGATGGGGTTGAATAGCATATAATAGCACACAAACACACATTGGGAGTTTATGCAAATGCACTATGACATGTATGCGAGCAATATGATGTCAATTTGATACCAATTGAATGGATAATTTGATACCAATTGAATGGATGCCAACTAAATGAACTAAGTGTAACTCATGCATGAGTTCCAATGCAATACAACATATGAGCATATGAGAATGTGATGCAATGTGTAAAGTTATTCGGACTTGATTTTCATTTGCAGGATGTAAAAGCACCGTATGCATTGAATTATGATGCATGCAACATATAACTATGTGAGAGTGGAATGCAAGTTGTTTTGGCAAGTTGAGAGCTTTGATTTTGTAGCCAGTGTGACAAAATTCTCATTGAAATCATCCACATTCTATTTATGAATCATCAAACATTTTTCATGACATGACCTTTATGAATAAGGCTGCATACATGATCACAATTAAACACTGCAACCCAATGTTCAGAATTGTTCAAAAATAGATTTTCAGAAATCTTTCACAAGTTTTGAAATTAGAAATCATTCACAAGCCAAATGTTTGAATTATGAGCAAAAACATATTTTCAATTGAAATAACTCAGTTTAAAGATTCATTTATAGATCAACCATTTGACTTCTTTGAGTTCTAGTACGAGGCGGAGAACATTGATCCAAAGACCAACTCACGCATAGTGAGAGTTCCCAGGTTAATGTAACCCACATTTTCACTACTCAGTATTTGATATACCAGATACTCAATTGAGCTCAGATGTCATCATGCAATTCAAATTAAGAGATATTCAATAGCCAATCACCTCATACACATTTCTCAAGATTTTCAATTTGGTTCAAGCAATTTGACAAAATCATCACATCATACTAGGGCAACAACATGTCAGGTTTTTAGAATATTTACCTGAGTTTAGCAGACCTGTTGAGAGGTGCATTCCATAATCTCCCACATGCAAATGTCAAGATTCATCAACAATGTTTATGCATGAAAATGGATATGCATTCTAATAACAAAACCAATTTTTTTTGTCTTCATTCATGGAAATATGGTTAAAACAACTATGACTTTTTCAAACAGAGCTCAGAAGTTAATTTCCCAATACTTGTGCCTTGAGCATCTGTCATCTTCCAAGTCTTCCACCTGCAATTCAAATATGGTTGCTGATCCATTTTCTACATCAAGGGAGACATTAGGTAGAGGGATCAGTCTTTGACCAAACTCATCAAAAACAACATGGGGTGTCTCTTCTATAGTCAAGGTTCTTTTGTTGAAAACCGAGTAAGCTTTAGAATTTCCTGCATATCCAAGAAATATACCTTTATCGTTCTTTTCATCAAACTTACCAAGGTTCATTTTTTCATTGTTCAGAATGTATGTAATGACTCGAGATCCGAGTACCGGAAAGGAACCGGCGCGACTCGAACCTCGGCCCGCCACCCACGAGCCCGAAGACTCGGAAGGGTTAAAGGATGGTGTGAGGGCACAAGCGAAGTTGAAATAACTGCAGAGATAGCATAATAACTAAATAATAATGCAGGAAATTAAATAAATAACTAAACTACTGTAAGGTCCAAAGTAGCTCATGTCCAATATAAGTACAATCAACAGAAAGAAAAGTACAGGTACACGAGGCATACCCCGGCTCTGGCAACTAGCGACTAACCCTGGCTACTAGAATCACGCTGAAACTCCGCCGCGTCTCTCGACGACCCTGCCTCACTTGAAAGCACAGGGGTGAATCTCATTTCATAGGCTCAGTAGGGATCCCGCGGACCCCCACCTCACACGAGAGAAACAAGACGGCAAAGCGCGAACAAGCACGAAAGGTAACGCTACCTAGGGGGAGTACGGCAGTAGTAGCAAGCAATAATAAATAAACGGAAAAGCTCCCTACATCTAACCGTACTGAACAAATCGACCTCGAACCAACAAGACAACAAGTCCGTACCTGCCAAGAGACATGTCACGCCCCGACACGGAATATCGAGGGCATGAGCGAGTCGTAATCAAGCGTGTCGATCAGAGCATGTACAAATTTAATTCTAAGATAAAGATTGATGAGAAAATGATACTTTTATTCCATCAAAATAGATGTTTACATTGCTAATTCATAAGCCGTAAAAGTAAATTACAAACTTCCAAACCTAAAGTACATGATTCTTTTAAAACACTAATGATTTACATAAATCCTAGGGAAAAGAAAATCACTCTTTCGCTCTTGTCCATTCCCTTGTTCAATGTCATTTCTTGCAACAATTTAACAAAAACGTAGGGTGAGCAAAAAGCTCAGTAGGATTTTATATCTCTAAAAATCAGGCAATCTTTAAGTGTTTAACAATTTAAGTAATCTTTCCAAGTTGCATCGAAAAGTGTATAACATGAGTGTAATTTTTAAGTAATTGAGATAACAAGATATCAAGAGAGATTTTCAAGTAATAATTTTGAACAAGTAAAGAATTTCATGTAATTGGCCATTTCACGCAAGTCAAGTAATTCATGAAATTTTCAAGTAATCATGTAAACAAGTAACAAGTACGAATAGTGGAATGCTGTAAAAATCTAACAAGTCATGCACTTCGGTGCAATGCCACACCATTGTCAATCAACTCCCATGAGCAACTTTCAGGCGCTCCTCCCAAGACCAGACCGGGCCCCATTTTTGCCAGGCATTGGGTCGGTGGATCATAAGATCTCAAGTACGTTTAAACATCCGCTTAACACTATGGCCAATGAATTTAAAGAATAAGCTCATTTGTAAAAAGTACAGATCTGACAAAAATCTCAGAAGTTGAAAGTAAAGTGAATAATAATTTTAAGGCATCATGTTTAACGACATTAAGTCGTGGAATTCAAGAACGAACGGTAATTAGGAAGAAAATTCAAGTAAATAGAACTAATAGAATTATTTGAATTCCATAATTTAATCTTGTGTTCAATTGATTAACAAGTGTTTAGGCATATTTTTAGAAAGTTTTTTATATCCTGGATGTATTTTAGTTTAGCCAAAACGCGGATTTTATAGCCAATCGGATTTCTGTTACGAACGTGGTGTAGGTAAGCGCCATGTTCACGAAATCATTTGAGAATTCATTCTTAATTTTGTTAAACTTCAGAAATATTAAGTTTTAGATAAGATGTGTATACTTTTGAATTAAAATCGTGATTTCATATATTATTGATATTTTTAATGATAATAAGAAAGGATAAATGATAATAAGATAGAATAATAGATTTATCATGCTAAAAAGTATTTTTTATACACCAATTTACTGATAACATGATAAAACAGATTTTTTACATGCTGTAGGTAATTTTCATATATTTATTTACTGATATTATGATAAATATAGATTTTCATGCTTAAGAAAATAGATTTATTATGCTAAAAATAGTTTCATCATGCTGAAAATAATTCTAACATGTTAAAGTAATTTTTAACATTCTAGAAATAATTTTATCATACTGAGAGTAATTTTATCATGCTAGAAGTAATTTTAACATGCTGAAAGTAATTTTCATGCATCAATTTACAAATTATTTAATAGGAAATTAGGTTTAGCATGCAAAAAAAATATTTTTAAATGGATTTAACATGCTGAAACATAGTTTTCATATCTCAGTATGGATAAAATAATTTTATCATGCTGGAAGTAATTTTTAACATGCTGGAAATATTTTTCATGTATTAGTTTACTAATAATATGGTAAAAATAGATTTTTACATGCTAAAAATAATTTTTATTCTACGAAAATAATTTTTAACATGCTGTAAAAATTCAAAGATGTTAATACTACTTTTCCTTATTTTTGGTGTCTGAATACTTACAATTAATGTGGATTCCAGATGCTATAATTCCTATTGTATAGTGACTAAACTTTTAGTCCCACATTGGAAGTTAGAAAAAACTTCCTTGGCTTTATATGTTGGAGAGTTCACCCTTGGGTCAGGACCCAAGGGGTATAAGATGTGGGCTCGAGTTGTGTGTGGATACAAAACTATTAATTAATTAATTTATTTATTTATTTATTTACTTGCTAGTTTAGACTAGCGCGATCTGAAGATCGCGCTAGCCTTGGGTAGCGCGATCTGGATATATATATATATATATATATATATATATATATATATATATATATATATTTGAAAAGTGGACAGTGGGAAATAGGGTCTGTAGGAACGCGCCATGTCGGGGCAGCGCGTTCCTGAACGCGCCCTTGATCGGCAGCGCGTTCTGGTCCCGTGGAAAAATGGGAATACCCCTCTAGTAAAATGATCATAACTTGCTCATTTCTTAACGAAATTTAGGGAAATAGGTATCAATGGAAAGAGCACTGAAAAATACACAAGATAGCATACTTTAATTAAGATTTAACCTGAGAGACACCTACCTTTGAGTAGATCTAAGGAGAGATAGAAAAATAGTCCCAATAATAAGAAAGCCCTTTGATCTCCGAATCTTCCCTTCAAATCCCCTCTAATCTCCGCAGCAGCATAGCCTAGGCCACCAAGGATGATTTGAGGGTCGAATGGGGTTCTATTTATAGTCAAAACTTGACCAAATTTGTCAAGATTCCTTACCTAATTTTACCAAACCCATTAACTCCGAATTAGAAGAAAATTCCAACTTCTCCTCTTAATCTAGCCTTAATTTGGTGTGAAACCAATGTAAAAATGGCTGCTCTAAGGTGGCTGGTAGGTAAGGGTTGATTCTTGAGTCAATCTTCTAGAAATGGAGTTATTTTAATCTCTTAAATGCCATATTAAACACATGTTACGAATTTAAGGTTAATTTAACATTTATTGAATCCTTTAACCATTAATTCAGCCCATTATGGATTATCTAATAGGTCAATTGTAATCTTAATCCATTATATGGACTTTTATTGGGCTTACTATGATTTTTCTAAGGGTTAGAGTATTTAATTTCTATTTACCTTAAGTAAATTCAAGCAAATGCATTTATCTAGTTTATTTCATATAGTAAAAATATAATTTAATTATTTCATGAATATTTTAATTATATAATTCATTGAAAAAAATTATTTGTCATTTTAATTTACCGGGTTTCTACATCCTTCCTCACTTAAAAGAATTTCATCCTCCAAATTTACATTATATAACTAAAATTCAAAAATTCGAATAGAGAAGTCGAATTTCTAACCTGAGATTAAGTCCGGATACTTCTTCTTGATGGACTCTTCCAATTCCCAGGTGGCTTTCTCGAATCCACGCTTGCTCCATTGAACTTTCACTATCGGAATGACCCGATTCCTCAGTTGGTGTAATTTCCTGAGACCGCTAGGCTGAGCCAAACCGTCAACCCGTGACCGCAAGGGGGCGAGCTACAAGGGGCCTAATGGTCTATCACCAGGCCTCTAACCCCAGGCAAACGGTCCTCACCGGACCGCAAGGCAACCAGAAATGGTCATGCCCTAACCACTAGCCAGCACGTGGCTCCCAACGGTCGAAAGATCTGGTCAAACTGAAGAAACGATCGTCTGTTGATCGCTACTCCAAGGGTAGCTGTCTATCGTGTGACCGCCGCCCTGAGCCTGGCAGTCCCCAGGGGACTGTTAAGCCCTGTCGACATTCAAAGTTCCCTAGCGGTCCCTCTGAGGGCCGCCAAGGGAGCCTAGCGGTCCCTGGAAGGGCCGCAAGGCCAACCCGAGCTCGAATCCGGCGAGAACACCAAAAAAACCCGATCCACGCCCCTATCATCGCCCGATGATGGGGAAACAAATGGGAATCCATCCCCAACCCTCCTAGTATGATTCTACACCCTTAGATCGGTCAAAAACTCCATGAAACGGGAGATCCAACGCACAACCCCAAAACATGGATTTTAACCCTCCCAGCTCAAAAACACCCCTCTCCGCCTCTCCTCGTCCTGCAAGTCACGGGGAAAGCGGGAAAGAGGGTAAGGATTCGTCCCCCTACCTCAAAGAAGCTCGGAAGCCGCTGGATTGCTGCCGATCTCGAAATCTCGCTTTTAAACCCTCTATCTCCACGCCCCACACCGCGAGAATGCCGCCGCCACGATCACCACGCCGCCGCCGTTGGTCCACCATCTGGGGCCGAAGGAGGAAGGGATGCCGTGGGCCACACACGGGGGAGAGCAACGGTCGAATGGGGGGGGAGCTCACCAACGGGAAGAAGAAAGAAGAAGAAAGAAGAAAGAAGAAAGAAGAAAGAAGACGAAGAAAATAAAAAGGGAAAAAGAGGATATTTATAGAAAATCTGAAAAATATGAAAAATGTGAAAAATTGGGAAAAATCATTTTCTCGATCCTCGGAACATGCTCGTCGCACTGGTACCGTCTCGGAGTAGGAGAACGCAACGATTGACCCTACACAGGGTTCCGAAGGTCTGTTAGGGAAAAAACACGCGTAAAGCACAAAACACGCTCTGGGACCCCCAATAGTGATCAGAAACCCACATATCCGGATCCGAAAAATATCTGAAAAACCCGCGACATTACAGCCCTCCCCCCTTAAATAAGATTCATCCTCAAACTTAGGAACAACATAAGATCAGGGGAGAAGACTGACTCGAACAAGTAAGGATACTGCTGCCGCATCTCATCCTCACGCTCCCACGATGCTTCGCCACCAGAATGACGTTGCTAGACCACCTTAACCAGAGGGATAACCTTGTTCCGCAGGCGCTGCCCACACCGATCCTCAATGCGGATGGGGTACTCTGGAAGGGACAAGTCTGGGGTCACCTTGTGTAATGCCCCGAATTTTTTTGGATATTTTTCGGATCATATTAGTGGGTCTCGAAGTGTATTTTATGTTTTACACGTGTTTTTCCCTGATGCGCCTTCGGAACTCTGTGCAGGGTGAACCGTGGCACTCTCCGACTCCGGGACTGTATCGTCGCGTTGTGCTCCTCCCGAGGATCGCGGAGGTAATTTTTAGTATTTTTCTGAATTTTTACAATTTTTGGGTTTTTCTATATATATTAACCTCCTTTTCCTCTCTCCCCATCTCTCATTTCTCTCTTCCCTCCCTCTCTCTTCTCACGCTCTCTCCTCTCTCCCTCTCTTCTCTGGCGGCCGACGGAGGTGGACATGGGTGAGGCGGCGAGGATCGTGGGGCGTGGAGCGGTGGGGATGGAGCAAGGATCGCGATGGTGGAGGCGGTTCGTGGGATCGCGAGCCCGTGGAGCTTTAACGGCGTTTTCTTCGTGGATCGGCATCCACGGCGCGTCAAATCTTTGGTGGAGGTAGGGAGATGGACCCTCAGCTCGTGAACTTCGCTTTCCGCGAGTTTGGTAGCCCGAGGTGAGCCGAGTGGGGTTCTTTTCGTATTTTGTGGAAAATGCATGTTTTTGGGGTGTGAGCCGAATCTCCCGTTTTACGGTATTTTTGGCCGACCCAGGGGTTTAGATGCATGCCTATGGGCTTGGGGAAGGTTTTCCCTTTTGTTTCCCCTTCACCTGGGGGTGAACGGGGCGTGGAATGGATTTCTTCACGGTTTTCGCCATTTTCGGGCGCGGACTGAGAACGCGCTCGCCTTGGTGGGCACGTTCTTGGAGAACGTGCCATCCCGACAGAGCACGTTCATCGGGGAAGATGAACAGTAAGGCGGTTCCTGTCACGCTATAGGGTCATAGCGCATTCTGTTCCTGTCGCGCTATAGGGTCATAGCGCGATCTGATCTTATCACGCTATGGACCTATAGCGCGTTCTGTTTGAACGCGCTATGCAAAGATAGCGCGTTCTTGGAGGTGACCAGTCGGGCGGCCCAGGGCGGGTAGCCTATGGCTGATCATGCCTCCCTTGGCCGTGAGTATCTCGGGCACCCCGTGAGTACCGTGACCGTGTTTTGGGTGTCCGGAGGTGTCGCTTTACCTTGAATAGTGTCCCCGTGGGTTTAAGGGTCCGGGTGACCTTCTAGCATTCCGATTGTGTTGTGTTGGTCTCCGGTCGACCCAGTTGTGACCCAGTGGTTGACCTTTGGCCTCGTGAGTGTCTCAGACACCCCGTGGGTTTCGTGACTATGTTTTTGGGGTGTCTGGAGGTACCGTGTTACCTCGATTAGTGTGCCCGTAGGTGAGGTGGGTCCGGGTGACCCCATGTGTTTCGGGCTTTCGCGTTACGCTTGATCGAGTCACCGTGGATCGGAGTGTGTGCGGTGGGGTTCCCCCGCACGTCGTGAGTTTCCTTGGAAGATGATTCCCGAGTGGGCCATGTATTTGGCCTTGGCCCGCGAGTCCAGTTATCCGGCCAGAAGCTGGAGGTTCCTTAGTTCTTTTTTTTAAGGGAGGGGTCTTAGTGGCTCGTGGGCTGCCTCGATATTCGTACTACCGTAGTTTCTGATCTAGGCATAGGGCAGATTGACGGCGTAGATCTGTCCCTGTACGACGGTCTTGACCCCGAGTCTCGTGACTCAAGGACCGTTGGGTTCATTGGTCTAGTGGACCATCCAGAGTCTGGTGGCATTGTGCCGCATATTACTCCGTGTTACTCGCAATGGGTGCATGAGTGGCTTTCCGTATTCACGTTTAGTGACCTCCCACTAGTCGTAGCCTTCTTACGGCACGCGTGTGCTGACCCACCCGGGAGTGGTAGAGCGGCTGACCCGAGAGAGACGGTGAGTAGACTGGTTACCGTAGGGCCCCCACGTACAGCCGAGTCCGAGCTTAGGGGGAATTACTAGCTAGAGGATAGGCCTAGGGCGTATGGTCTGAGTGTGCACACGAGGCTGAGGGTTTTGGGCCCGTGCTGACGAGCACGACCTCAGCTAGTCTTTGTTTGTGGTACCGGTTACTGTGTGTGTCTAAGTCTCGCGTCCGGGGCGTGGTAGCTAGACACTTGTGGCGCGGTGTAAGACGTCAAGGGACGCATTCGGTCGTTCTTCTAGTGGGTAGTGCTCCTGTCACGTGACGTGAGTTTCCTCGTGAGTCGAGTATCGCTTCACGTCTGCAAGACGTGGTTTTGTGTGCAATTCTCGAATGTTTTTCTGATGACGAGGTCTAGGGGCTCCGGTGACCGTCACCGAGGGCTTTCCCCTAGACAGCATCGAGTTCCCGACGGGTGGTCATTTTCCTAGTTGCGTGACTAGGGTGGTTCGTTGTCTGGTGGTCCCCCGACGGTGAGATCGGGGTGCGTGTTTTCGTGTACAGTAGGAGTATCTATAGCGCTGAGTTTTTACTGGCCACCGGTTTACTGTTCCTGCTGTTACTATTGTTCTTGTTGTTGCTACTTTTCGTGCCGCCGTTGTTCTCAGTTGGGGTTCCGGGGGATCCCTACTGGGCTAGTGACAGGAGGCTCACGCTTATGTTTCAGGTGCGGCGGTTCTTCCTCGAGGTTCGAGGGTGCAGTACGGAGGTTCTTAGTTACCAGCTCGTCGGGCCGAGTGTTCACTTGGCATGTGGTACGTTTTACTGCTTTAGACTATATTTTTTGTTGGACTGGACTCCGTTGTGGTTGTTCATTTATTTCTGTTAATTGTTGAATTATCCTGCTTTATTTCCTATTTCTTTGTACCTCCACACTCCTTTTAGCCCTTCCGAGTCCCGACTCGTGGGCGGTGGGTCAGGATTCGAATGGTATCGGGTTCCTTTTCCGGTATCCGGATCTTGGGTCACCACACCTTGAGCCAAACGGCGTCCTCCAAGACATGGGAATCATCGGACATATACCTCCGCAGTATGGACACATAGAACACGTCATGCACTGTAGATAGCTCCGGGGGTAACTGCAACCGATAAGCAACTTTGCCAATGCGCTCGACAATGAGAAAAGGATCAATGTAGTGGGGACTCAACTTCCCACGCCTACCGAAGTGCATCACACCCTTCATGGGTGAAACCCGTAAAAACACCCGATCACCTACAGCAAAGCTGAGGGGTTGCCTTCTCCGATCGGCATAACTCTTATGTCGACTTTGTACCGCCAACATCTTCTACTGGACCAGACGCACCACCTCAGTACACTGCTGCACCAAATCCAGTCATGTCAGGACATGCTCCCCCACCTCGAACCAATCAAGCGGAGTCCGACAAGGTCGCCCGTACAACGCCTCATAAGGAGCCATACCAATGCTCGAATGATAGCCGTTGTTGTAGGCAAACTCCACTAACGGAAAATGGTGGATCCAACTCCCTTACCACTCCAGGCAACATGATCTCAACATATCCTATAAAATCTGGATGGTCCTCTCAGACTGACCATCCGACTAAGGATGGTACGTCGAGCTAAAAGCCAACTCCATGCCTAGAGCCATCTGGAAACTCCTCCAGAATCCCGAAGTGAAATGAGGATCATGATCGGACACAATGGAGATGGGAACTCCATGCAACGGAACGATCCGCTCCACGTATAAACAGGCCAACTTATGCACATTCCAACTGACCTTGATTGGTAACAACCGAGCCGTCTTCATCTGTCTATCCACTAGTAACCAGATACTATCATGCCTACTAGACGTCCTCGGTAACCAAACCACGAAATCGATGGTCACGTGGTCCCACTTCCACGTAGGAATCTCCAAGGGCTGAAGTGTACCACCCGGTCGCTGGTGTTCCGCCTTCACCTACTGAAAGACCAAACACTTGGCCACAAACTCCGCAACATCTCTCTTCATTCCAGGCCACCAGAATTACCTCTTCAAATTTTGGTACATCTTTGTCGATCCAGGGTGCACGGCATACTAGCTCCCATGAGCCTCTCGTAACACCACTCGCCTCACCTGCTCCTCAACTGGGACGTATAGCCTACCTCGGAACCTCACAGCTCCATCCTCACAAAACTCCACCTCGGCCAATGACAAAATTTGAGGCAGCTCGGGGTCCGCGTGTTGAGCCTCAGTCACTTGACGACGAATAGCTGGCGTGACAGTCAGGCTCGCAAGGATAGCCGAACCCTGATCCCGTGAGATCTTGAGCCTAAAAGTCATGGCTGGCACCTGCTCCCATAACTTCTACTTCCTCAACATCATCTGACTCACCACCACCTTCCTACTCAAGATGTCAGCCATGACATTCATCCTGCCAGGCTGATACGATAGAGTAAAATCATAATCCTTCATGTACTCCATCCACCTCCTCTGCCTGAGGTTAAGATCCTTCTGGGTAAACACATACCTCAAACTCTGATGGTCAGTGAAAATCTCAAACTTCTCGCCGTACAGATAATGTCTCCAGATCTTCAAAGCGAAAATCACTGCCGCCAACTCAAGATCATGAGTGGGGTAGTTCACCTCATGTGGCTTCAACAGCTGAGATGCATACGTCATGACTCTACCATGCTACATCAGCACGGCACCCAAACCTATCCTAGAAGCATCCGTACACATCACGAAACCTCCCAATTTTGAAGGTAACACCAACACCGGAGTAGTAGTGAGCAATCTCGTCAGCTCCATAAAGCTCTGCTCACACTCCTCCTTCTAGACAAACGGCACATCCTTCCGCGTAAGCCTGGTCATCTGGGCTGTAATACGAGCAAAATACTGAAGGAATCTTCTATAATAACCTGCAAGCCCCAAAAAGCTCCGAATCTCCTTGACAGAACTCGGCCTCAGCCACTGCACCTCAGCCTCGACCTTGGCTGAATCCACGGAAACACCTTCACCAGAAATCACGTGCCCCAAAAGTGCACCTCTCGTAGCCAAAACTCACACTTGCTGAGCTTGGCATACAGCTGGTGATCTCGCAAGGTTTGCAACACCACCCTAAAATGGTGCAACTTCTCAGTAGACCGCGAATACACAAGGATGTCATCCACAAACACGACCATGAACTGGTCTAGATACGGATGGAACACCCTATGCATCAAATCCATAAATGTCGCGGAGACATTGGTGAGCCCAAATGACATCACCAAGAACTCATAATACCCATACCTCGAGCGGAACGTAGTCCTCTCAATGTCAGACTCTCGGATCCGCAGCTGGTAATAACCCGACCTCAGATCGATCCGCGAGAACACCTGGGCCGACTGAAGCTGGTCAAACAAGTCATCAATCAGAGGTAGTGGATACTTGTTCTTGACAGTGCCTAGTTCAACTGTCGGTAGTCAATGTACAACCTCAGACTACCATCCTTCTTCTTCACAAATAACACGGGCGCACCCCAAGGGGAAAAGCTAGGATGAATGTACCCCTTGGCCAGCAACTCCTGTAGCTGCGCCTTCAACTCTCTCAACTCAGTCGGTGCCATTCGGTAAGGGGCCTTCGACATAGGCGCCGTACCTGGTACCACCTTGATCACGAAATCAATCTCTCGATGCGGTGGCAACCCTGGCAACTTCTCGGGAAAAACATCAAAAAACTGGCACACAATCGGAATATCCTCCACTTCCGAACACTACCGATCAACCAGGACCACTGAAGCGAGAAAACCCTGACACCCTGCATCAAGCAATCTACGGGCCTTAATGGCCGAAATAAGAAAACGGGAATAGGAAGACCGAATACCTTGGAAGTAGAAAGTGGGTCTGCTAGGATGTTGGAAGTAGACCCTCTTCAAGTTGCAATCCACACCGGCACGATGGGTATCGAGCCATTCCATACCCAAAATCACATCAAAGTCCTGAAGTGGCAATGCATAAAGCCTGGCCGGTAAGTTCCGCCCGTCCACCCACACAGGCACCCTCTCAAGGTAATATGGGGTGAGCATGAAATCACCGGTAGGCAACTCCACTGCCAGGTCACAAGACACCTCGGTCGCTGACTCCTCAGCACTCTGAGCAAAATCCTCCGAAATAAATGAATGGGACGCACCAGAATCAAACAAAACTCAAGCCACATAACCCATAATCAGAATAGTACCTTCCACTAACTGCGACGCCTCGGCCTCTGCTCTGGTCATGTGCGTAACTCGGCCTCGGGATCTCTGCCTCCCCATAGTAGCCGATCGTGTCAACTGCGGAAATTGACCCTACTGCTGGTACTACTGCAGTTGTGGTGGTAACTGCTAGGGTTGAAATTGCTGCTGCTACTGAAACTCGTGCAGCTGACGCGGTCTCTGCGGATAATCACGTGCCATGTGCCCTGGCTGGATACACTTAAAGCAAACCACGGGCGCCGAGCACTGTCTGCCTGGATGAGAATCGTCGCACCGAGGACACCTACCCCGAGAACCACTCATTGAACCCTGACGCTGGTAAGGTGTAGGCTACTGAACACTGCTCGCTGACCCCTGCCCTTGATCTCTACGGTCTCAACGCCTCTTGCCAAAATCGGCTTCCTTGAACAACTTCTTGAGCTTCGAGCCAAGGGATGACGAATCTACTACTGAAGCAATGGACGGAGCTGCCTTTGAACTGCCTGTTGAGGGCTGGACAGTACTCTGCTGCTGCATGGCCGTCGGCTGACTAAAACCCATCTGCATCTGGCTTGCACTGCCCTGACCTCGAGTCCTCTGCAAGTCTCTCTCCAACGCCGCTGCTGCTCTCCAAGCTGCATCCAAGTTGGCCAAACCCGACGCAAGCAGGGGATGCCTCAGCTCTGGCCTCAAACCCCCGACAAACTGCTCGGTCTTTAGCCCCTCATCTGTCATGATATGCGGTGCATAACAGCCCAACTCAATGAACCTGGATCTATACTGCATCACTGTCATGTTACCCTGGACCAACTCTAGGAACTCACGCAACCTCTGCGATCTGATAAAGGATAGACAGAAAGCACGCTCAAAAGCTGTGACGAACTCCCGCCACGCGATCTGTCGAAGAGGATGGGACTGGAACACTGCTCCCCACTCTGACATCCACCAAGTCCGGGCTGACCCCTACAATCGAGGGGTAGCCAACACCGCCTTCTCCTCCTCAGCATACTCCATCGAACTGAATACCCTTTGCAAATCATCTAGCCACTCCCTGGCCACCTCTAGATCTGGTTGCCTGTTGTAACGAGGCGGTTGGAACTGCAAGAAATCTCTAAACACATGACCATGGCCACCTCGAGACGACGAACCCTCGTCAGCATCACCACCCTGCTGCTGAAGAACATACTAATACATGCCCCGGAAGAACTCCTCTGCTCCGGGAACTCTCGCCTCCTCAGCTACATCTACCGGAAGTGCTGCTCTGCTCTGCCCCTCCTGGCCCCCACCTGACTCTCCATGCTGGGAACGAGTCCCTCTTCTGGGTGCCATAACCTCCTGCTAACAAAAATAAACAATAGAATTAATAAAACACATGGGGCCCTAAGCTAGTCGCCAACTGTACAGGACATTCATGGACCATCTGGACCACTGCAACCATTTCAGGTTCTTATGTACCTCCACAACCCCGCTCTGATACCAACTGTAATGACCCGAGATCCGAGTACCGGAAACACTACAAGAAAAATCGCGGATAGCGACCGACCTAGCGGTCGCTATTCAGTCGAAGATCGGTCGCAAATATACGTTGCGACCGAACAGATACTATCTAGCGACCGAATATGTCGGTCGCTATATAATAGTCGCTATATAGCGACCGACATAATTCGGTCGCAGTATCAGTCGTTACCAGAGACCGATTATAATCGGTCGCCTGACCGGTCGCTAATAATTCGGTCGCCATTCAGTCTCTATTCGGTCGCTACATTTGTTGTATTTTAAAAAATAAAATTAACCTATCGGATTAAGTCGGTCTCAATTCGGTCGCTATTCGGTCGCTAATTATGTTGTATTTTTAAAAATAAAATTAACCTATCGGATTTATTCGGTCTCAATTCGGTC
Source organism: Amorphophallus konjac (assembly GCA_022559845.1). Classification (NCBI taxonomy): domain Eukaryota; kingdom Viridiplantae; phylum Streptophyta; class Magnoliopsida; order Alismatales; family Araceae; genus Amorphophallus; species Amorphophallus konjac. Next base: position 373,205,522 of record CM040126.1, on the reverse strand, counting down.
GCTAGTCGGTCGCTAAATTTGTTGTATTTTTAAAAATAAAATTAACATATCGGATTGATTCGGTGGCTAGTCGGTCGCTAGTCGGTCGCCAAGTATAATTATTTAATAAAAGAAATATAACGTATAGTCGCTATTCGGTCGCAATTCAGTCTCCATGCGGTCGCTAATTTTGCATTATTTTTTTTTTAAAAATTTATTTAAACTGATAAATAAATTACCTGATAAATAACAAATTCATAACATAAATATAAAATCAACTACACAGACAACAATATCGACAAATCTCAAATTCATCACATACAAACACCTGATAAATAACAATTTCATAAAACAATAATAAATCAACTACACGGATCACAATCTCCACGAACCTCAAATTACACACAATTAAAATAAAATCACAAATTAATCATACATCCATAATAATAAAATGACAACATACACAACTAAAATAAAATCACAAATCCTCCACATATGTCTCATCCTGGTCGTCGTCTCGTCCAACATCATCCTGGTCGTCGTCTCGTCCAACATCTCGCGACGGATGATCCTGTATATCATTTAAAAAAATTATAATCAAATCCTTAATAAAGAAATCAAGCATTAACAAGACTTAATAAAGAAATCAAGCATTAACAAGAGTATGCCAATAGTTTAAGCCAGCTCATTTTCATATATATAAATACACACACACAATATAAGTTCAAATTTCATCTTGTATTTTAAAAATGAAGTTTGAGCGCCGAGCTCAAACCGGGCATCCGATTTGGATTCCGTCAGTTCTGACAAGTCACTTTCATCTCCCCGGTCGTATTGGAATGATCGGCACGGCCATCCGACCGGTATTTCGAATTTTAGACCCCCGGACCCGTCCTAACAGTTCATTTGAACTAAGTGTATTTTAAAAATGAAGTTTGAGCGCCGAGCTCAAACCGGGCATCCGATTTGGATTCCGTCAGTTCTGACAAGTCACTTTCATCTCCCCGGTCGTATTGGAATGATCGGCACGGCCATCCGACCGGTATTTCAGATTTTAGAACCAAATGCCCCGTCCTAACAGTTCATTTGAACTAAGTGTATTTTAAAAATGAAGTTTGAGCGCCGAGCTCAAACCGGGCATCCGATTTGGATTCCGTCAGTTCTGACAAGTCACTTTCATCTCCCCGGTCGTATTGGAATGACCGGCACGGCCATCCGACCGGTATTTCAGATTTTAGACCCCCGGACCCGTCCTAACAGTTCATTTGAAATAAGTGTATTTTAAAAATGAAGTTTGAGCGCCGAGCTCAAACCGGGCATCCGATTTGGATTCCGTCAGTTCTGACAAGTCACTTTCATCTCCCCGGTCGTATTGGAATGACCGGCACGGCCATCCGACCGGTATTTCAGATTTTAGAACCAAATGCATAAGTTGCTGCTTCTCGCTGCCTCCATTCAGGTTTGTTAATGTTTTCTTCTATGAATGGCATAACAAGAGGCACAATGTCATCTCCCACGGTCCGTGCAACCAAACCCAAGCATGTTCCTCCAGCCATTGCAAGATTCCAAACTCCTTCATCCTGATCTTGGTCGTCTTCTTGCTTAAGGAGTGTCTCCAACAGCATAGGGACAAGCGCAGGTAGTGCCTGCTTGATAAAATAAAAGCAAGGGGTGTCAGAATCAGCAGAAAAATCCCCTCCATATTCATCTAAGATGTCAATCTCTTCATCGCATATTGAGCTCCAGAATTCAATAGCTTGTAGAGCAACAGGTTCCTCATCTTCCCTCACAGCTTTTGCAGTGATGTTAAATATGTCCTGCATATACGATGCAAGCTTCTCATAATACATGGAGGATATGGAGACCAAGCATTCGAATGCAGCCTGCCGTATCTTCACCTCAGGGGACAGAGTAGCTTCACAAATGACTCTCATGATATAATCCCTCTCCATATCATTCCCGAAGTTTGCCTGAGCAAATCCCAAAGAATTATGCAGAGCTCGAGTTGCAGCCAGCCTAACATCATATCGCCTTCGGCATATCTCCCTCTCTCCTCTCCTAGTCCTCGCCTACTAACCCTGCTCACGACATCATCACTAATCTCCCTCCTGGCCTACTAACCCCACTCACGACACCAACGCTACCCACGTTGTTAGTCACCGCACCACTTAATCTCCCTCTACTCTCCTCACCCTATTAAACGGCGTTGCACCGGTCATTGCCCGAACTTGATCGACACCCACGTTGTTGGTCACCTCGCTACTTACTACTCACCACGCTACATTTGCTATCATCGCTACCCACGTTGTTGGTCACCACGCCACTTAATCTCCAAATCTATCAGAATCTATCTTTATTGGAAACTACAGAACTAATTTCAACAAAATGCTCTTTTGGATCTTCAAAAGTTGTCAATATTTTAAACCAAGAAAAGCTGTTTTGATTTAGTTTCGCAAACTTAAATCAAAACAAATAGAAGAAATAGTAGGGATAACCTCGGTGCTCCTTTCTACAGTTCTTTGATATTTCATATGCTCAAGCGATTTATAAATATATGTGAAAAGCTTACAAGAATGGTGTGTAAAGTTCGTTGTCGTGGAAAATTTTTGATTGACTCTTTGACCAGATGGAAATGATTGAACATTTAGAGGGGTATATAAACTAATATGAAATAAAAATGATTTAACAAAATATTCCTTCAGAAAATATTCTTTCAATGGTTTAGAGGGGTATATAAACTAATAGAAATTTCATATGGGTCAATATACCATTAAATCATATGATAAAGCAAAAGTTGGCCAACTCATCGTACCACTGCAAGTCGATCGACTCATTTTCTTTCACTAGTTGACTGACAGTGGACAAGAAGTTAGGCAACCCAACCAGAACCACAAGTACCCTCCGTAGGCAACCTCCCTTTGCCATGAACCCCCTCCGCTGGCACCTCCTCCACCACGAGCCCCTTTTGTCCGCAACCTCCTACCTCGCCCACCATATTGGCAGTCTCCAAGCACTTCAGCCTCTCTACTCCTGGCCGCCAACCCCAAGCCCCAACCCCTCTCTAAGCAAACCCATCACCCTCCCCGCCAACTCCAACACGTGCTCGTTCCACACGGACAATTCCTACCAACACACCTATGAACTTTCAGCCTCTGGCATCCCCCCTCCACCATGCATCTCTCCTCCGTCACCATGGCTGCACTACCCTCCATCCACAACAATCCAATACCTAGAACTCCACCAGAGAACCTCACCCCGCCACCCCATCTCTCTCTCAAGCCAACCAACCTATCGACTGCCACCGCCGTCTGTCAGTGACCTGACATCGGATTGAATGCATACCAACATGCTACCCTATCAATTTTCACCTAGCACAATCGAGTACGTGCAATATGCACCAATCCAATGCAACCCCACAAACCTTGTCTCATCTTAATCTACTTAACCACAAATGGCAACAAGGTATATCTGATATTACATTAAAAACATACAGGCATGTAATATGCAAGATTCTAAAGGTACATAAGTATCCCTTCCTAAATAATACATTAAAAAACATGCGAAAGTTTGGTGTCAATAGACCCATAATCTAATCAATATTGCCAAAAATCACATCCAGTTAGATAGAATGCACTATGTAGAGTTAAGATTTCCCATGTCATGCACAATACTCTGGGGTTGCTAGATTCGTGTCAACTGTATATATCAATAGTACTTCTGTATTGTTATTAGTGTTTTTTTTGTTAGTATCGATTTTGATATTCATGCACTACAAGAATATAGTATTATAAACAAATCTATATAAATCAAATATATGTTTAAAAAAATAGAATTCACATTCCTTCACCTCCACCTCTGCTTACCTTTCAGCTGCCATCTTCAATGCTTCTAGATCTCAAAATTCTATATTCTAAACATATTAGTATCAAAACTAATACTCCAATCAAACAAGACATAGCAATCTTTACCTTGGCTCGAATCTGACTGGGCATCCTAAAACCACCACCTCCCCACATCTGTTTATCCTGAATCATGGGCCTCTTCAGCACACAATCCCAGAATCATGAAGGCCGAGCCTGCCAAATGGCTAGTAATTGATCAAACCAATTAGCCCGGTCTCCCTAGCTGTTTCACATGACGCACATCAGTAATGTCAAAATAGTAATGTCAAAATAATACGATCCTGGTTTCAAACAGGTAACGCGCATCTGAAGCCTCTAAAGGGACCAAACAACTGTGGGTTACAACAGGGAGGGAGCTAAATAAAAGTTCATCTATACAACCTATTTCCACGCACATTAGCTTCTATCACGTACGCCGCACATTAGCTTCTATCACGTAAGCAGATCTACAACCGAGAACTCCTTCGGTTGGGCTTAAACGCTTTGTTAAAATAATTGCGTATCTCTGGGATCATACGTTGGATCAGCTGAGAATACCTTCATAAACCATCACTAGGTGATCAGAGCTTCTCAAAATAATGCAAGACATAATAATTCTGCTATCAATATCAACTGAGGGCATCATTTACCCAGGCTTGGTGCTAATTTTATCGAACTGCTCCAAAACAAACAGGACACAAGTGTGGCGGAGTGACATAGCATGGAATGCCTCCGACAACTCGTACATGCTGGAAATGTTATCCAGAGATACATCCTGAAAAAGGGGACTAAATATTATCAAAACAAGAATATATGTTGACAGCCCTAAGGAATCCAGGCTCTCAGATTTCTTCCCTACCTGGGCAATCTCATATTCACACAGACGTTTAAGACCCTCTAACAGATACTGATCAGCAGCCTTAAGAAGATCTTGCGAGATATCCTGGGTTATTTCAACAGAACCTGTATAGATGAATCTGTTGAAGTATGGCAGTCAGTAGAACCACATGTCAAACATGCATACAAAAATTTGCAGAAAATGGAAAAAGGTTGAGGGGATATTACAAACCTCATCATCAATTCGAACACCTCCCATCTAATGTTGGGAATCTCAATGTCTCTTGCATCTTTCTCCTGAAATGCATCCCAATTGATAAAGTGAAATCAAAGGAATCCATTTGATCCAGAGACATACAGCTTAATGCATGATTTTGGGGACAGCTGGCTGCTCTCCTATGAGCAGTACACATTGATCAATAAAGATATTTAGATGCATTTAATTTTTCAGGTATATGTTTTCCAATTTGTAGACAATTTTGGCTGTCATAAGATAAAGTGTAGCAGCATATTTAACCATGCCAACCTAGTTGCTAAACAAACATTTTCTCTCTTGGTATAATAATTCATAATTCAAGCGGATGGACATGACAAAAAATTATATAGTAAAGGGAATGAACTTAAAGGAAGGAATGAACTTAAAGGAAAGAATGAAATGAGATGAAGACCAACACTCATAGTTCTCAAGGCGGGCACCTAGGCCCGCTTTGTTTCCCATTGAAAAGGCGAACAAGGCAGGCACCTAGGCGGGCTAGACGCCAAGACGCATACCTGGTCGCCTTACCAAGCTGATTGCGACCCGCCAATGCGGATCCGACCCGGAGGGAAAAGATGCGGATCCTCTTTGAAAACCCTGAGAACCCACAATCGCCCTTTGGCCCTTCCCTCCCCCGTTAGGGTTTCCAGCCCTAGGTTTTGCCATCGTCCACTATCTTCCACTGCCGGAGCCAACGTCATCTTGATCTTCCACTGCCGGATCATTCTCTTACGCCGCGGCTGCACCTCCTGCTCTCCAAGCCGGAACAGCCTCCGCCGCCGGTCCACCACCTCCAGTATTCCCCCCTCCGGTCCACCACCTCCGTCTATTCATCTCCCATAGTGACACAGTCCACTCGATTCTCCCCCCTATATATATATCATCCCGACTCCTGATCTCGAGTCCCAACTCTCCAGTATGCCCTACCTGTCTCCCGACTCCCCCATCTGTCGCTCTCTCGCACACTGTCTGTGTCTCTAAGAGCCCCCCCTCCACCTGTCTGCTGCCCGATACCCTACATGTCCACCCCCTCTATCCATCGTGACACCGTCACCCCCCCCCTCTCGAGTCCCGACTCCCCCGCCCCCTCTCGCTCTCTGTCTCTAAGAGCCCCCTCCACCTGTCTAGTACCCAATACCATACATGTCCACCACCTCTGTCCACTGTGACACCGTCTCTCTCTCTCTCTCTCTGCCCACCGCCTCTGTGCATCACCAACCCCCCTCTCTCTCTTACTGTCTGTAATTTTACATTTACTTCTGAAGTTTCTGTAATTTTTTGGATGCTTATTTTTGTAATTCTCATGCAATTTAATTACTGTAATTTCTTCATGCAATTTAATTTTCTGTAATTTTTTCATATATTTATTCTTGCTTTATATATTAGGGGATATATATTTTATATTTTTTAATTAATGGCCAAAGTGTCGCCTAGGCGACGCCTAAACGGGTGCCATGTCGCCAAGCGCTCAGGGACCCCATGAACGCTTTGGGTCCCCTTGTCACCTTGATAACTAAGCCTACACTTATCAATGTCCTCCAACAAGTACCACAGAATCTATGAATTATCAATATGGTGCAGAACAAACACTCCAGAAATTCTCTGGTTTATGTATCCTATCCAATGGTACTTGCCCAAGTGAAGGTTCACACATGGATAGCACAGTATACTCTAAGCTGTGATTACCCCGACATGTACAAATACATGCACACAGGAAACACAAATATGACACAATGCATCACACAGTTGCATAGGAAGAAAGAAAAAGATGCATCTCTAGAGTGCACATGCAAGCACTGAAGGACATGCATGCAGCAAATGCAATGCACCCCTCCCAGAGGACACATGCATACCCATGCATTCCCATTACAACATATACAAGCACATGCACAAAAATGTACTTGATTATGAAAGTACGTACACACCCAAAATATGCATATAGAATATGCCAAAAATGTACATGTGGGTGCTGGTGCGCACATGCACATACACAGAAATGGATGCACCCATAAAGAATGGTGCATTAGCTTTCAACTGCCCCTGGTCAGCCTGCTGAGGGACTTCTTGCATGAGTTCACAATTTTATAGGGTGTTTCTTACATATACACAATCAACAAGAGGAAGCATGTGCAGAAGGTTATCATAAAGGTGAGCCACCCATCAGCGAATGAGACAGTTGGAAAATTCATCTGCTCTTTACAGTGAAAATGTTTTTCAACTTAAAAGAACTTCTCGAAAAGAGGCAAAGGATCCATCAATTTTTTCAGATTAACTCTGACATGTCTGGCAATGTTCACAATGGCACTTCCAGCACCTATCTAGTAGCCAGTGTTCCAATGCATATGCATACATCAGTATATTAAAAATACCTGTAAAAACCATGGCTCTACTTGTTGAATTTCCAACCAGATAAAATTTCTACTTTTTATTTGCCATATGTCTACTTGAAGATCTTCCTTGTTCGCCAAAGAGAGCATATTTGATCCAAAATGAAGTACTCAACAGAGTGAATTAGAAAACAGGATAACAGATGAAAAATTTTAAGAATCCTGCAGTACCACCAGAAGCTTATATTTTGGGGTACCTACCCTGTATCCACCATCAAACATTGCACGAAAAGCATCTGATGAAGCAAGTAATGCAATTCTGTGGGCATAGAATCGTCTCCCTGCACATGGTGAAAAGGAAAGAAAGAAAAGGAAAAGATCAATGTGAAATAGAGATATGAAATGAATTTATTGATAGGGGTTTCAGTTGAGAGTGAATGGGGTTTTGGGAAAGGATGGGGATGGCTGCTCAGGTTCAATCCTGGCCTCCTGGGTGGTGGGAACTCCTGTGTTTTCATGAATGGTGCCCTGCCTCTATGGCAAGAAAGGGGAGAGGAGAGGTATAGAATAACTTGATGCTCAGAGCAGAAACACATGAATCAGCAAAATGGGTTTTAGATGGCATTGTTCACACCTTCAACAAGGAAGGTAACATCAGACAGTGTAGGACTGTTCACATACTGCTCACCCAGGTACACCTGCTATGAAGAAGTATCTATCAGCACGCAAACAGAGTATTGGGCAGGATGAAACAAATCTTTAACATAGATACAGAAGACTAAAGAGGATAAAACAAAATATCACTTTTTCTACATATAAATTAATAAGATGTACCACATCATTCCACTTTGATCCCAAGATGCAAGATGTAACGTTAAAAGACAATAGTTTCACCAAATTCTTATGCAAATATAAGCAGTGAAATGGCTGGTGACTGGTGGATTAAACTGCAATCCTTGAAAATGAGGCAAAGTGAGAAATGATGGGTGGATTAAACTGCAAGCCTAGAAAATGAGGCACAGTGAGAAGAGAAATTACTGCCAGACTACTGTTGAACCCATTATTTTTCTCGGATCAACCGAGGTATATGAAGATTAAATAAGTCGGACGACAGTCCCAAAGTGATGTTAAGTACGGGCCATCCTGACTACGAGTTAAAAATGAGTCACGGGAACCCTAGCCGAGTGGACGGCAAAAAGGCCTCACAACATGAACTCCATTGATCCAGCACTGCAGAGGGAGGGGGAGGGGATTCCTGCAACCTACAAGGGGGAGGGGGGTCTAACACCCAGCAGCACATGGGGATTGGGAGGGGGGTTTTCACTCGACAAGGAGATGGGGGGTTGCATTGGCCCGCAGTACTGGGGGGATGGGGAGGGGGCTTCCGATGGCATTGGGAGGGTGAGACGATTCCGGTGGTGCAGCACAAAGGGGAGTTGGTGGGGGGTTTCCAGAGGTGGAGGGGGACGGGAAGGGGAGGGGGAGGCAGAGGGGGACACGGGAAGGGGAGGAAGGGAGGAGACCGTCGGAGGCAGAGGGGGAGGCGGAGTGGGACGGGAAGGGGAGGGGGATCAGAGGGGTCAGGCCGGAGGGGGAGGGGCATGGGGATGGGAAGGAGATCTGAGGGGGACGGGGGCGCAGGCCGCAGGGGGGAGGGGAGGGGAGCAAGCCGGCGACGGGGCCGCAGGGGGGAGGGGAGTAGGCCGGCGGGGGAGGGGAGCAGGCCGGTGACGGAGGGGGAAGGGAGAGAGAGAGAGAGAGAGAGAGAGAGAGAGAGAGAGAGGTACCTGCGGAGGGCGACGACGGCAGGGCGAGCGGCGACGGCGACTCGACGCGAGCGGCGCGGCGACGGGCTCCGGCGGAGGGGGGCTCGGGCGGGAGGCAGCACGGGGAGGGGGGCTCCGGCGGAGGAGGGGGGCTCGGGCGGGAGGGCTCGGGCGGAGGGGGGGCTCCGGCGGAGGGGGCTCGGGCGGGAGCGGGGAGGGGGGCTAGGGCGGAGAGGGGGCCGCAGGGGAAGGGGGCTCGGGAGGGGGGGCTCGGGCGGGAGGGGGGGGGCTCGGGCGGGAGGGCTCGGGCGGGCGGGGGTCGTAGTAGGAAGTATAACGGCATCAGCGACCGACTGGAGACCGACGTTAATTCGGTCGCAATAATAGCGACCGATTAGCGACCGATATACATGCGGTCGCTGAAACGGTCTCGGTTATGCGACCGATTATTTCGGTCTCCGAATTGGTCTCTATTTGGGACCGACTAGCGACCGATTTAATCGGTCGCTAATTCGGTCGCTATAGCCACTTTTTCTTGTAGTGAAAGGAACCGGTGCGACTCGAACCTCGGCCCACCACCCACGAGCCCGAAGACTCGGAAGGGTTAAAGGATGGTGTGAGGGCACAAGAGAAGCTGAAATAACTACAGAGATAGCACAATAACTAAATAATAATGCAAGAAATTAAATAAATAACTAAACTACTACAAGGTCCAAAGTATCTCATGTCCAATATAAGTACAGTCAACAGAAAGAAAAGTACAGGTACACAGTGCATACCCTAGCTCTGGCAACTGGCGACTAACCCTGGCTACTAGAACCACACTGAAACTATGCCGCACCTCTCGACGACCCCGCCTCACCTGAAAACACAGGGGTGAGCCTCATTTCATAGGCTCAGTAGGGATCCTGAGGACCCCCACCTCGCACGAGAGAAACAAGACAGCAAAGCGTGAACAAGCACGAAAGGTAACGCTACCTAGGGGGAGTACGGCAGTAGCAGCAAGCAATACTAAATAAACGGAAAAGCTCTCTATAACTAACCGTACCGAACAAACCGACCTCGAACCAACGGGAAAACAAGTCCGTACTTGCCAGGAGATAGGAGCACCACCCACTAGAAGCAAAGCCGGATGCGTCCCCTGACGTCTTACACCGCGCCTCAAGTGTCTTGCTGCGATGCCCCAGGTGGAGACAGAGACACAACAGTAACCAGTACCACGAACAAGGACTAGCTGGGGTCACGGTCGTCAGCACGGGTTCGATGCCCCCAACCAAATGTGCACACACAGACCATGCGCCCTAGGTCAGATCCTCTAGCTGGTTCTTCCCCAAAGCCCGAACTCAGGCTGCGCGAAGGGGCCCTACGGTAACTAGCCTAACAAGCGTCACTCTCGGGGAAGCCACTCCACCACTCCCGAGTGAGCACACACGTGCTGTAAGAAGGCTACGACTAGTGGACGTGTCACCAGAGGTAATACTCTGACTCTCGAAAACCACTGTTAGAAGGAAACGGAGTGGCGGTCCACTCGGGACTGCCCCTCAGCTTAGCGGTCCTCTCTGGAGCGCAAGGCAGGCCTAGTGGTCTCCCTGAGACCGCCATGCTGAGCCAAACCGTCAACCCGTGACCGCAAGGGGGCGAGCCATATGGGGCCTAATGGTCTATCGCTAGGCCACTAACCCCAGCCAAACAGTCCTCACCGGACCACAAGGCAACCAGAAAGGGCCATGCCCTGACCGCTAGCCAGCACGTGGTCCCAACGGTCGAAAGATCCGGTCAAACTGAAGAAACGGTCGTTTGTTGACCGCTACTCCAAGGGTAGCCGTCTATCTCGTGACCGCCGCCCTGAGCCTAGCGGTCCCCAGGGGACCGTTAAGCCCTGCCGACATTCAAAGTTCCCTAGCGGTCCCTAGAAGGGCCGCAAGGCCAATCCGAGCGCGAATCCGGTGGGAACACCAAAAAAACCTGATCCACGCCCAGATCATCGCCCGATGATGGGGAAACAAAGGGGAATTAATCCCCAACCCTCCTAACATGATTCTACACCCTTAGATCGGTCAAAAACTCCATGAAACGGGAGATCCGGCGCACAATCCCAAAACATGGATTTTAACCCTCCCGGCTCAAAAACACCCCTCTCGGTCTCTCCTCGGCCTACAATGTTAGTATTGGTGTGCTACAGGCCAATTTTGGGTCGGGTAGGCCCGATAGATGTACAATCTTGTTCATTATTAATAAAGTGGTATTTGAGCGTAAATATGTGATTGTATATTACTTTACGATGTCCCTAGGATATGTGCTTGTAAAGTCAACTCGAGATGGGATCTCGAACATGAGACTAACTTTACATGGACACATACTTTAAACTGTTCCTGGTTTGAGGGTAATCACTCGAGGACTTTGATTACCTATTAAACCAGTACACATGATGTGTGACGGACCAGTCTCATGGTCACTGGTGCGGGGCACCAACACATATGTGTATGTGTATGTCCTTGGAGGATGTACACTGAACTGATCCGCTATTGGATCTTCAGATGGTTGATTATACCTAATGTCAACTGAAGATCCAACAGTCTCAGTAGCATTGTTGGTCCTTTAACCTAAGACATTAATCGGATCTTACACGAGGACTGGAATAGTTTAATTACTTGGCTAAGTGACTTTAACTATAAGTCATGAGTTGCCGAGTCATTAGCCACTCCAGGATACGTGTGAAGATCATCAATGGTCAAGAGGGGATCGCTCACTATCGGGTATATATCAGACAGTTAATGGGTCATGACATTGACGCTCCGTTAAATCCTTGGCCAGGGTCGTGTGAGTTCATTTAGAACGGACGTCATACACTTTAAATGAGGTCATGGTCAAATGGCACGATCATGAGGTTTGACAAAAACCATACCCTCGATCGAACCAGACTCATAGAATGAGCGAGGGATTATAGCGATGCGATAACTGTAGACTTACAGGTACCAGACAGGCTGGTTTAAACCCGGCGTTATCTAGGATCACGCGGATTTGCTGGACCCAACGTGATCAAGGGTTCAGAATAAATTAAACTATTATTCGGCTCTAGTAGAAGCGAATAATAAGTTTAATTTACTTCTAATTGAGAATTAGAAGTTAATGGGCCTTAAACTAGAGTGACTAAGGGCCTAGAGGATCACACACAATATATTCTTGGGTGACGGATTATTATTGTACAAATGTATATGTTAATTCCTTTGAAATCCTTTTGGAAAGGCATATAAGAGGGGCTTAATATATATGTACAATAATAAAAAGGATATATATATAATTTTGGTCCATATGGGCTCTTTTGAAAAGGTCCTAAATCTATATATATGATCCTACGAGAGCTCTCTTCCCCCTTGGCTTAAGCAAGCACTAACAGCAAGGGAAGAAGGATTAGCTCCTCCCCCCTTTCCTCCCTCTTGCTTTCTCTCTCCAAATAGTGAAAGGGTTGGGGAAGGTCGTGCCGGGGGGTACCGTCGCTGCACAAGGATCCGTGTAGATCAGCTCTAGAGGCCGTACTTCTGTGCGGCTCGGTGTTCGTGAGATTCTGCATCGGGCACTGCGGACAGCGTCGTTCCGCGCAAGGTGAAATCTACAACCCGTAGTTAGGGGTTGAGTTATTTATGCATCGATCAGAGCATAGATCTAGGATTCCATGAAGCCGGGTTCGGGCAAATATATTTTTGTTATCCGCTGCGTTACCCGTTGGTGCTGTGTGGAACCTTACAGTGGTATCAGAGCCAGGTTGGCGCTCTGGTCGGTGTATTAGCTCCGTTTAGAACCATGTTTTAGGGGAATTTAAAATCTTCAATTGTTATGAGAAGAAGGGGATGCTGGGCATCTATGTTCTTCTAGGATGCTGGGCATCTCTGGGGCAAATTTTTTTAAAAAAAAATTATTTAACCCGTTGGGCGCACTGCGCCGCTCGGGCGCAGTGCGCCCGCCCCCGCCAACGCGGGCTAGCTGCGTGGCTGGCGCCCGCCTGGCGGGCGCCCGCGCGTGCACGCGGGCGCTTTATTAATTTCTTTTGCTATTTAAAGAATATATATATAAATGTATAGTTAATTAATATATTTTTTATCTCAAAAATTAATTATGTTATCTCAATAATAAAATTCAAATGTTAAATTTTATTTAACATTTTTAAATTTACTAAGGTCAGATAATTACTATTTACCTTGAGATAAAATGGTAACAATTGAACTTACTTTAGTAAAAATTTAATTTTTAATTTTTTAATTTTTTAATTATTAGATAATTAGTAAAATCATAATTTGAATTTTATTGAAGATTAAATGTATAAAAATCAAATATTTGAAATTTTAATTATTAGATAATTGTTAAATTCAAATTTTAAATTTTAGAAAACTGATAATTGAGGATAATTGCATTATTTAAATTTACTTTCAAACAAAATTATTAGATAATTAGTTTAAATTTAAATTTAAATTATTGTCATGTTTAAATTTTTAATTTAAATTTGATTATTTGTGGACGCACTTTTTGTTAAGATCGTTATTTATTTGTTTATTGGGTTTATTAAGTGCGTGGGAGTGCTAGTCACAAGGTGACGATTTATTCGGGCATCGATGAAGCTCATGGTGCGCTCGATCTGACCAATCAGACGATTATGTGGTTCGTGTCGGGACTGAGAACCCGCCGTACCATAAAGGCTACGACGTTAATTACATCCCCTCGGAGAGGGGAAAACCCTTGATTGATTGCCAGGAAAAGGGGCCCGATGGCCAAAAGTTCATAGTAATGAAAGCGAGAGAAAAAGCTCAGATTGCGTTTGAACAGACCCCGCGTTAGGGCATAAACGTTCATGGATGCATGCATGTCGGTCACTCACGGACCATTCCATGTATGGACGGAAGTCCGCATTAGTAGCGCCGAGGACGACGATAAAACCGTGCAAATGTCTGTCGTAGACACGGCAAGCTTAATGCGGGTGCGGGATTGAATCCTGGTAGAAGCGGGTCAGATTAATGATCTATTGGCTCGAGATGGTTACAGACTATGGGCATATCCGGGTCCCCGAAGTCCACGTCCAATGCCATGGGGCCTCATTGATTTTCTCTTCACACACAGTTCGGGGAAACTAAGGTCCCACGGTATGCGTGCATGTCGGTCACTGGCGGACCATTTCTTGTTCGGACGGAAGTCCACGTTTGTAGCGTAGGAGACGGTGACAAATCGTACAAATGTCTGCCGTGAGTGCGGCAAGTTTAATGCAAGCGCTGGATTAGATCCCGATATGTATGTCGGTCACTAACGACCATTCATTGTTCGGACAAGAGTTCACACTTGAAGCATCGAAGACGATGACAAAACCGTACGAATGTCTGCCGTGTGTACGGCAAGTTTAATGGGATTGCGGGATTGGATCCCGATAGAAGTGGGTCAAGTTGATGGACTATTGGCCCAAGAAGGTTTCAGACTATGGCCATGTCAGGGATTCCGAGGTCCACATCTGACACCATGGGGCATCGTTGCTTTTCTCTTCCCGCACAGTCCAGGGAAGCGAGTTGTTAAATATAAAGCCCGAACTCGCCAACGTGTGCCCTCGCACGCGGATCGACCTACGCGGTCAGGTCGCGGGGGTCAAGGGGGCAGCGCCCCTTGCGGGGGCTTCCGGGGGCGGAGTCCCCAGAAGAAAATTATATTTTATTTCATTGTGTGGTTAATTATATTTTTTATGGAAGGCACGCCGATTTAGGGAGATACCAAGAGAGGAGAGGGCGCGTCGGTTTAGAGGGTGTAATAGGGCGCGCCGGTTAAAGGGGTTAGGGGGGGGCACCGATTTCGGGACAAGCTGGGGGGCGCATCGATTTAGAGGAGATTAGGGGGGGTGCACCGGTTTAGGTGGCAAGCCAGGAGAGAGGGGGCGTGCCAGTTTAGGTGGCAAGCCAGGAGAGAGGGGGCGCGTTGGTTTAGGTGGGCAAGCCAAGAGAGAGGGGCGCGCCGATTTAGATTGTGAGCAAAGGGGTGGAGAGGTGTTTTGGTGAGAGGGTTTAATCCGGCACGCAGGGGGCGCGCCGATTTAGAGCCAAGAGGGGTAAAACAGTTTATGAGTGTGGGGCTAAAGTGGCGTGGGGGGTAGCGCGTCGGATAAGTGCTCACCGGATTAGGAGCGCGTCGGATTAGGCCATTTTGTTCTTTTCAAAGGTTTGCAGGCTAGCAGATGGTTAGGTTGTTTGTTCACTTAGTAAAAATAGGTGGATTTGAAGGTTTCAAAGTGTTTTGTTCATTTGTTAAGATTAAGATTTAGATGGTTCGTTCAAAGGGGTGTAGGAACTCCAAAGTTCAGTTCACGTTCTCAGGGAGCTCAGCTCGTTCTTGTCGTTCATATTCTTGGCACAAATTGGGAAGCATCTCCCTCGGACCGAGGTTTGCTGGGGCGAACGGGGGATCGTCAAACGGAATACTCCGAGATGACCTCCAATATTCGGAGTGGCCAAACGGCAGTCCGGTGACCCACAGTTGATCGCAGAGTCCCCGAGGACTAGCCTTCAAGGGGTTCCAGTAGCTCATGGGCAGTAACTGTATGAGAGCTCTGACGGGACAGATGCATGCCATGTGAGGCCATGAATGTTCATCTCCTGACGGACTCCTAGAAGGCCATGCTATAGAGAAGCAAGTTTCGAAGAGCCCTGGATGAGGAGAAGGCAGAGAGAAAGCGAGGGAAACAGAACACCATATATTGCAAAAGGGACTTTTCTTTTTATTTGTCCGCAAAAGGAAGGGAGACGAGATACAGAGGGGGATTTACCCCAAAGCAAAGAAAGATACATCGAAGAAAGAAGAGGGAGATACATCGATGGGGGAGGGGGAATGAAGCACAATCTCCTCCCCCTCCAAGCTCACCTCTCTTCTCTCACACTCACTCTCTTCTTCTTCACCTCCCGGGCACAGGGGAATGGAGCTTCTCTTCTCTTTGTCTTTTTTCTTCAATCGCCAGCCAGCCCCCTCTCCAGTGGAGTCTCAGTTCCTTTTATAGCGCCTTGCTCTTTCTTCCGCCCATGTGTCTTGTCCGAAGCCATCGAGTGGCCTGCAAGTAGGGGGCCGTAGATTAGGGAAGCTACCTCCACGAGATTGGCTGACGGCGACCGGTTGAGACGCGACGGTCAGTGCGGAGCTCGAAGATTGCCATTCCAAGGAGCTTGAATGGTTCAAGCAGTTGCACACTGGTCGGGCGTAGGAGACTTGGCCATTTCAGGGAAAGCAACCACATTCTGTTTGCAGAAAACAGGGGACCGTAGGAAAGATGGGATGCCTTGGGGTTAAACCGACGCGATGTTGTGCGCACGGGATTAGCAACATGAATGGGGCACGTTGGTTACAAGCCAATGAATGGGGTGCGTCGGTTTAAGGCCCTTGCAAAGGGCGTGCTGATTTAAGGCTGTATAGGTGCAGCCGCGCCGGTTTAAGACCCATTAGATTTCTTCCCGGCTTAGCGATGATTCGGATGGACGCCTGCCCTCCCGTGTTGCTTTGGTTGTGGCGTAATGCCCCCAGAGCTTTTGTTTAGAGCCTCCGTGTCCCAGTTCAAGACTTTGAGTGATTTCTAGCACGTGCCGAACATGTGTTTGCATTCCGGAGTTTTTTCTGATTCAGCCTTCGGCAATGCCGACTGGAGAGCTGGGGCCATCTCTTCTGCCCGGGGGCTTCTCGTTGGGTGGCGGAGCGCCGAATATATATATTCATCCTGCTTGGAGGAGGTATGGGGCTTGTTCGGCCTTTCCGTCTTCGACTTGCTCTCGAGGTGTCGAGACGTCCGTGCCGCAGGAACATTTTTTTTCTTCTCTCTTTTTTGGCGTCCACATTATTGGATAATTAAATTTAAATTTAAATAATTATCTTAATTATCTGACTTATTTGAATTAGATTCAAATATGCATGCCCCTGTTATAAATGATAGTTCTTTATGTGATTTGCTTTATTTACCTTGCATTGGCTTGCTTATGTGTTTAATTTTAGTTAATCCTACTTCGATTTTTAAAATTAAACAAAGCTAGCCTATTTTTATTTGCACATCCCATTTTTAAATCCAAAAGTAAGGATTATTTTCAGAAATAACCCTTGATTGATTTTACATGAATGGGTTGGCAAGTGATCATGGACTTGGTTAATGTAATTAGTTGGGGTCTGCGAACCTCCTTTCTCTCTCTGTTAAAATTCCTATGTACTTCTATCTCCCTTTACAATTGTACTTGCCCTAAGGGCTTCTGGAATTTTAATGACATGTAATTTACATTTTCCTGGCCTACGTGCCGTGTAAAAGTTATAATTAATGCGGCGTCAGAGTTTGAAAGTGCGGAGCACACCCGACGAGGATGATCCAGCTGCTTCGGAAGTGGGCCAGATATCTTAGTTACAGTAGGAATAAAGTCTATGATCACTTGCGATTTAATTTTGCATTGGATGCGTTTACTTTGTGTAAGCTACTAGGTACGGTAAATATATTGGATATATTTATATTACCACCTATGGTGAGATCAAGATAAAATCAAATTCCCTCACGATTAAATTTTAGATCTGGTAAGCGTGGCTCTAGGAGTCGTTGTGGCCCTCCATCATTATGGAGTGAATGAACGTCTTCATTTCATGGATTTGTTGTGCTTTCCACAAGGTCCATGAGTTTGGGGGCGGGATAAAACTCCAAGGCTCGGCCTCAATGGGGTGAGGAATTGAACTCGACCTTGTTATGTTTTCCACAAGGGTCGGGTCATGAACTCATTGCTATGTAGTAATGATGGTTACATCTAACCGAGAATATCCTTTGTTGTGCTTTCCACAAGGGGATGATTTCTCGGGGGCCGAATATCAGATATTGCATTAGATGCAAGTGCCTGTTGACTGCCCTTGAGATGGTGTATAGCTTGTTGTACTTTCTACAAGGTCGTACCTCAATCTCGTTGGGATTCCGACCCACTAGGATGATCTCGCTGATCTTCCGTTCTATATACTGAGGTTATATAGTTCGATCAAAAATAGTGGGACTAACTAAGATAGAAAACCACATCTAAGTTAGAATTTGAACACATGCTAAGTTGTCTTTTATTTCTTATCCAGATTACAATATCGTCGTCCAACCCCCTCCGCAGCATCTTGGATGCCAATAGACTGACTAGACCGAACTACTCGGATTGGCTGCGTAATCTACGCATAGTTCTCACTGTCAAAAAAATAGCCTACGTGTTGGACACTGTTCATTCTGAGCCAGCTCCCGATGCCGACGAGGGTGAGTTAATGACTTATGCCAAATGGTCTGAAGACTCTTCCCTTGCCCAATGTTACATGTTGGCCTCTATGACTCCCGAGCTACAGAGGCAATTCGAAAAGACTGATTGTAGAAGCATACTTCTTAATCTACGCCAGCTCTTCGGGGAGCAGGGTAGGATTGAGAGGTATGACATCTCCAAGAAGCTTTTCAGGACATGGATGTCAGAGGGTGCTCTAGTACAGGCTCATGTACTGAAAATGATGGAGTGGATTGAGAGACTCAATGCACTGGGGTTCAAGTTGGATCTTGAACTGCGCATTGATCTTATACTCTAGTCATTGATGAGGATGAAGATCCTCAATCCTACCAGGATGCAATCCGTAGTGCGGACTCCGAGAAATGGCAAGAGGCAATGGATTCAGAGATCCAGTCCATGTACACCAACAAAGTTTGGAACTTGGTTGATGTACCCGAAGGGAAAGTCCCTATCGGCTGCAAATAGATTTTCAAAAGGAAAATTGGTGCAGATGGACAGATTGACACATACAAGGCTAGACTAGTGGCGAAATGTAATACCCTGGATCTTGGTGGATCTTTTGCAGGTCTTGTTGGATCTCTGCTGGATCTTTCGGATCTGTTTCGGATTGGTTTCGGTGAGTTTTGGTTCGCTTTTGTGGCTTCCGAGTTGAGTTTGACGAGCCGTGTGGGTTTTTCTCACGTGCTAGTTACGGAACCCTACGGTGAGTTTGTTTGTCAATTCTCAAACTCGTGGATGCTGCAGCGACGATGTACTCTTCGAGCCGGTCGTTTCGACTATTTTTGCGTATTTTTCTGAATTTGTGCATTTTCGGCGCATTTTCAGAATTTTTCAGAAATTAGGAAAATTTCCTAATTTATATTCTATTTCTTTTCTTTTCCTCTCTCCTCCTTCTCATTCGCCGCCGTCGCCTCTCTCTCTCCCGTTTTCTCTCCCGTTCGCCTCCTCGGCTCCGGCTACAGACGGAGGACCTAGAGGCACGTGTTGGGGACGCGATGGAGCTGGCTGGGTGCGCGATGGAGCAAGGATCGGATCGATTCCGGCGCGATCCCGAACGGTGGATTCAAAGCCGGTGAAATCGGTTCGCGAGTGGATTTCGGCGTGGTTTAGTCCCTTCGGGGCACGGTTTCTTCGGTGGAGGTAGGGTGACTGATCCTTACTTCGTCCTCTCCGTTTTCCCTGCCATTGCACGGCGTTCGGCAAGGAAACGGCCGAGTTTGGGCTTGTTTTGCCTAAACCGTGATTTTCGTGGTTTTTAGGGTCGGCTGATAAACGGTGATCATTTGCGGCGTAGTTAGTTTCTAACTGACCACAGGGATGTTAGGATCCCATCCACGTTGATTTTGTGTGATTTAGTGTTCATTCGAGGCCGGTAGAAGCCCGGGAACCTCGGTGACCCACTTAGGGTGGATTTGATGAAATCGCCCGGATCTTGAGTTTGTGAGCCTGCATGTGGGGTTTTTAGTCCCCTGTTGTTGTTATTTGGCGTTCAGGTTTGTTCCCCCTGCGTTTCGGTGTGTACGGGGCGTGGAACGGGCCGGTTTGGCCATTCCTATGTTTTCCCGCCGTGGCCGATGTAGCGGTCGTTTCAGAGGCCATTACTTGGCTCTGACGGCCCTACGATAGACCGCCATTTGTTTAGGCATTTTTGAGCTTTCTGGCTTCTGGGTGAGTGACGGCCCTAAGGTGGCGCGTCGCTTCCATGTAACGCGCCTAGGTCTGCGCGTTACTTCGCTTGTCGTTGCCTTGTTTTGGGGTTGAGTCGGTTGATTTAACGCGCTTGACCTAGCGCGTTAGATGAAAGTGACGTGCCTGGTCCTAGCCGTTACTTGCTGTTTGATCGACGTTTGACCTGTTGAGGCGGTGCCTCCAGCGGTCGTGCCCCCGTGCGTTGTTTGAGTGTAACGCGCCTGCCCCTGGCCGTTACATTCTGTTTGGCCGAGCTTGGGTGGCTGTGCCCGTTGGGTGTAACGCGCTTGCCCCCATGCATCGTTGTGATACAACGCTCCTGCTCTTGGCCGTCGTTTGCTGTTTGTGCTGGGTTGAGGGTGGCTGTGCCGTTGAGAGTAACGCGCCTGCCCCCGTGCGTCGTTTGGGTGACGCCCCTCCCCTGCCGCGTTGTTTGGTTGTAACGCGCCTGACGTTGCGCGTTACTTCGCTTTGGTTGAGGGTGGCTGTGCACGTTGAGAATAATGCGCCTACCCCCGTGCGTCATTTGGTTGTAACGCGCTAGGTGTTGTGCGTTACTTGGCTTTAGTGTGGTTTTGTAGGTTTGTCAGGGTGGTGTGTGTGACGGATTGATTCCCGTCCGTTGTTTGGGAAGTAACGGCCCTAGGCTAGACCGTCGCTTGCTTGTAGCGGACTAAGGCTGGTGCGTTGCATTCCTTGTGCCTTTGTTTTCCGCCCGTTGATTCCTGTGTGTCTTGGCTTGGCCTTGTGGTCTGCCCGTTGTCCCGTGGATGTTTCTTGAGGTCCTATGAGGGCTAAGACTACGTTGTAAGGTGGCCAGGAGTCTTCTTACTTGCGATAGGATTGTTTATCCTACTTTTGCTTGTATTGCTGTTGGGTTCAGGTCAACCCGGTGTGACCCAGTGGTTGACATGTGGCCTTGTGTGTGTGTGTCTCGATGGTTGCGTCCGGCTCGAGACACTACTTCTGGATGCCTCGAGGTGTTGCCTTACCTCGGTTTGCATGTCCAAGTGTGCTGAGGGTTCTTGGTGTTTCCCTCAGGTCTCCGTGTGTCGTTTTCTGTGGAGCGTTGTTTTGCTGGCTTAGGATTAGACGATCTTGCCTTTGAGTCGTTCGACTCAGGGATCGTTACGTCGTAGGTCTAGTTGCCTGGTCCTGTGTCGGTTGGCGGTTGTTTAGCTGCCATGGTGCTTTGTGGTGCACGAGACGGGTCTTTCTTAGACTGTCTGTGCTTTAGCACCTGTGTTTTTGAGTCTGTGCCTTGTGAGCCTCCACTAGTTGTAACCCTAGGCTCTTGCCGACCCACCGAGAGTGGTGGAGGGGTTTTCCTGTTGCGTTTGGTACGTACGGTTCTTAAGCTAGTTCCGTGGGCCCCGGCCAACGGTAGCGTCCTACTGAGGGGAATACTAGCTAGAGGCCTGGCCTAGGTAGTGGTCAGTGTGTGCACACGTGGTCAGGGACTAGGGACTTGCGCCGACGGGCGTGGCCCTGACTAGTCACTCGCAGTTGGTGCTGTAGTTTCGTGCTGTGGTACCTTGTTTCCTTGGAACTGTTGTTCCTCGGGCCTGGTTCTTGGTGTGTCTTGTCCTTGAGTGACATGACACTTGGGGCGCAGTGTAAGACGTCAGTGGACGCATCTGGCTGTTCTCTAGTGGGAGGGTGCTCCTGTCACTCGGTGCAGTGACTCTCGCGTTTTCTTGTACGTTGTGACCTTTGCGAGTTGCCCTCTCGTGGCCGTACTTGAGGTCAGTGTTCTGTCGTTGGCATGCCATTCTCGTCATGCGTGGGGCTACGTGCACGACGTCTCCTATCGTGTTTTGTCTGTGTTTTCGGCGTCGGCGTCCGCCTTCACCTTTGTCTTGGCTGACGGATTGGGTTACCCTAAAGTGTGAGTTTGGGATTGATCGTCTGTTGCCGTTTGGAGTAGCTTAGGGTGCCGAGTTCTCCTCGGTGGCCGTTGTCCCGTGTTTTACGACCTCGCTCTTCTTTGTTGTTGAGCTCCCCTTGCTCTTAGCCTGTTCCCTACTCCTGCTGTACCTGTTCTGTTTACAGCTTTGTAGTGTAGCTTTTCCTGCTTTGCTGCACTCGTTGTTTCTGTTGCTTCCGTTGCTCTCTGCATTTTTCCAGTGGGGATCCGCGTGACCCCTACTGAGTTTCTGTTGAGACTCACCCCTGCTTTTCAGGTGGGTTTCGCCGTCTGCCTCTGCTGTTCCTGGTGGAGCGCGTTTGCTGTAGCTGCCAGCTGTACCTGCGTCGGGCTTCTCCCGACTTCTGTGTACGTTTCTTTTCTGTCAGACTGTACTTGTTGTCTTTCCTTAGGACTTGACTCTGGTGTATAATTGTAATTATTGAAATTATTAATGAAAAAGTAATTTTACTTCTGCTACTTTAGCAATCCAATGTAATGAAATTTAATTGCTTACTGTTATATCTGCTGGCTTCAATGTATTCCACACACTCCTTTTTCCCTTCTGCGCTTTCCCGCGCTTGGGAGGCCTCGCGGGTCCCATGTGGTATCACGTGTATTCGGTATTTATACCGGGTGCACCGGGTATCCGGAATCCGGGTCGCTACAGTTGGTATCAGAGCAGTGTTCTGAGATGTTCGGAGTTCTTTTCTGAGCTATCAGATCATTGTCGTGTGAGATACATGGAAATCCAGATATACAGTTACTAGAGTCCTTGAGGTCCAGTACAGTCTCTTGCTGGCGTAGGTGTTGCGATGGTTTATCGCGGTGTTTTCCATGTGTGGTCTTGTGCGTGCTTTGTTGGCACTGTATGAGATGGTTTTGCTCTCGTCTGGGTGTGACGAGGTGTTTTGTTCCGTTTTGGAGTTGGTCTCGAGCGTGCTACACTTGGCAGTGTTTGTCGGTTGGCGCGAACCTGCAGTGCATTGCTCGAGCTGTTTTCTATGTTTCGCTCAGGTGGCTTATGACTTTTAGCGTTGGTGTGATGGCCATGCACGTTCTTACGTTGCTTTGGTTGTCCCAGCTTAAGTCTGTTCAGCTCCTGATGCATTGTTGTTTTGGTTGGCTCGATTGTTGTGTTGCCTCGATTGAGAAGTTGCTCGAGCGAACCTAGGATTTTCCCTTTCCTGGTGAGCTTATGTTGTTGAGCTTGTTGCTTCTCGTCCTTCTTGGTGAAGCTTCTTCGAGGTGAGCCTTGGAATTGCTGTCTTGGTTGTGCCTTTGTCCTATGTCTGCTTAAGTGTGGACAGCTTTATTTTGAGCCTGATCTCTCTTTTGTTGTACGGTTGCTTGGCTTTGTACTCCATAATGGTGTTAAGAGCTATCGTGTACCGTATTTGTCGTGCTGTGTCTAACGGCCGATGTATTGTGAAGGCTCATTTACTGTTTCGGGACGTGAAGGTAAGCTGAGATTGATGCTTTCCTTATGCTTTGTGCTGAAGCTGGTGCTCTTCCTTTGTTGCACTTAGGCTCTTTGTGATCGGTTGTTCGCGTGATCGGTACTCGTGGCGTGTGGTTTGCGATCTTTGTTGATTGCGATGGCACCGGGTGTGTGCTGAGGTGCGATCACCGATGTTGTTCTGTTGCTTGTGCGCGTTGTTGAGAGTACAGCTGAAGTGTGTGGGTTGGTTACCCATTTGTCGAGAGGTTTTGTTCCTTCTCGATGTGGCTTCATCTTGGCTTCCTGCGCCTTGACTTTGCCGTTGCCGTGCCGTTGTTTGTGGTTTTCTTGTGTTGGCATCGGCATTGTGCGAGTATTGGGGAATTTGTCGGCATTCCTTGCTGATTGAGTATCCTTTTGCTCTGCATTTCTTTCTTGGGTGTTGTGCTCTCGAGACATGTTTGTAGTCCTTGAGATGCGTTCCCCGAGATTGTTGTCGTTTCTCGTTGTTGTGGGTCTTCTCTTGGTGAGCAGTCTGATGCGTGACCTGTCCTTGTGGTCGTGTGCTCAGCTGTTTCTGTGCCTTGATGTGACCCTGCTTGCAGTTGTGTTCCTTGGTTCTGTGTGTTGTGTGGAGCCGAAATCCTGCAGGTGTTGCCGTTGTGTTGTTTTTGTGAGCGCTGTTTCTTTATGATTTTGTGTCTCTGCCTTGGACCATGGTCTTGTCTTGTCAGTTGGCTTGCTGTACTCCCTTTCTTGGGTAGAGTTAGCTTGCGACTTGATCAGATGAAATATCTGAGTGAGTGCTGACTTGATTGTGTTTCTGGTCCAGTGGTGGTGTTGTTGTCATTGGCGTTCTGTGTGCCAGGTGTTCCCTGTTGCCTTTGGCACTGGAGCCGATGATGTTGCGAGCGGTCAGCTGTGAGGACTGTGTCTTCTTGTGTAAGCTGCTGCTTGCCGTGTTGTTGTTGGTTTCTCGGTGTTGGGTATCAGTTGTCTGTTGTTGTGGCAGTCGTGTCTCCTTTCCTGGTGAGACGTAAACGACGTTGCCTTTTTCTTCGGAGGTGTCAGATGTGTTCACTTTGGTGCCATGCTCGTGCTGTGGACTTGTTGTCTTGGAAGCTAGAGCGTGTACCTGTAATTGTGGTCTGACGGTGTGAGCTGTGTTTTTCGACATTTGGGTCGTTTATCGTG
Organism: Amorphophallus konjac; assembly: GCA_022559845.1. Classification (NCBI taxonomy): domain Eukaryota; kingdom Viridiplantae; phylum Streptophyta; class Magnoliopsida; order Alismatales; family Araceae; genus Amorphophallus; species Amorphophallus konjac. The sequence goes on along the minus strand of CM040126.1, from coordinate 373,180,965 downwards.
GTTGTGTTGTTGGGTTGTTCTTCCCTGCTTCTCCTTTGTTAGTCCTTAATTTCGAGGGCGAAATTTCTTAAAGGAGGGGAGGATGTAATGCCCTGGATCTTGGTGGATCTTTTGCAGGTCTTGTTGGATCTCTGCTGGATCTTTCGGATCTGTTTCGGATTAGTTTCGGTGAGTTTTGGTTCACTTTTGTGGGTTCCGAGTTGAGTTTGACGAGCCGTGTGGGTTTTTCTCACGTGCTAGTTACGGAACCCTACGGTGAGTTTGTTTGTCAATTCTCGAACTCGTGGATGCTGCAGCGACGATGTACTCTTCGAGCCGGTCGTTTCGACTATTTTTACGTAATTTTCTAAATTTATGCATTTTTGGCGCATTTTCGGAATTTTTCAGAAATTAGGAAAATTTCTTAATTTATATTCTATTTCTTTTCTTTTCCTCTCTCCTCCTTCTCATTCGCCGCCGTCGCCTCTCTCTCTCCCGTTTTCTCTCCCGTTCGCCTCCTCGGCTCCGACTGCAGACGGAGTACCTAGAGGCACGTGTTGGGGACGCGATGGAGCTGGCTGGGTGCGCGATGGAGCAAGGATCGGATCGATTCCGGCGCGATCCCGAACGGTGGATTCAAAGCCGGTGAAATCGGTTCGCGAGTGGATTTCGGCGTGGTTTAGTCCCTTCGGGGCACGATTTCTTCGGTGGAGGTAGGGTGACTGATCCTTACTTCGTCCTCTCCATTTTCCCTGCCATTGCACGGCGTTCGGCAAGGAAACGGCCGAGTTTGGGCTTGTTTTGCCTAAACCGTGATTTTCATGGTTTTTAGGGTCGGCCGATAAATGGCGACCGTTTGTGGCGTAGTTAGTTTCTAACTGACCGCAGGGATGTTAGGATCCCATCCACGTTGATTTCGTGTGATTTGGTGTTCATTCGAGGCCGGTAGAAGCCCGGGAACCTCGGTGACCCACTTAGGGTGGATTTGATGAAATCGCCCGGATCTTGAGTTTGTGAGCCTGCATGTGGGTTTTTTAGTCCCCTGTTGTTGTTATTTGGCGTTCAGGTTTGTTCCCCCTGCGTTTCGGCGTGTACGGGGCGTGGAACGGGCCGGTTTGGCCATTCCTATGTTTTCCCGCCGTGACCGATGTAGCGGTTGTTTCAGAGGCCGTTACTTGGCTCTGACGGCCCTACGATAGACCGCCATTTGTTTAGGCATTTTTGAGCTTTCTGGCTTCTGGGTGAGTGACGGCCCTAAGGTGGCTCGTCGCTTCCTTGTAACGCGCCTAGGTCTACGCATTACTTCGCTTGTCGTTGCCTTGTTTTGGGGTTGAGTCGGTTGATTTAACGCGCTTAACCTAGCGCGTTAGATGAAAGTGACGCGCCTGGTCCTGGCCGTTACTTGCTGTTTGACCGACGTTTGACCTGTTGAGGCGGTGCCTCCAGCGGTCGTGCCCCCGTGCGTTGTTTGAGTGTAACGCGCCTGCCCCTGGCCGTTACATTCTGTTTGGCCGAGCTTGGGTGGCTGTGCCCGTTGGGTGTAACGCGCTTACCCCCATGCATCGTTGTGATACAACGCGCCTGCTCCTGGCCGTCGTTTGCTGTTTGTGCTGGGTTGAGGGTGGCTGTGCCGTTGAGAGTAATGCGCCTGCCCCCGTGCGTCGTTTGGCTCTGACGCCCCTCCCCTGCCGCGTTGTTTGGTTGTAACGCGCCTGACGTTGCGCGTTACTTCGCTTTGGTTGAGGGTGGCTGTGCACGTTGAGAATAACGCGCCTACCCCCATGCGTCGTTTGGTTGTAACGCGCCAGGTGTTGTGCGTTACTTGGCTTTAGTGTGATTTTGTAGGTTTGTCAGGGTGGTGTGTGTGACGGATTGATTCCCGTCCGTTGTTTGGGAAGTAACGGCCCTAGGCTAGACCGTCGCTTGCTTGTAGCGGTCTAAGGCTGGTGCGTTGCATTCCTTGTGCCTTTATTTTCCGCCCGTTGATTCCTGTGTGTCTTGGCTTGGCCTTGTGGTCTGCCCGTTGTCCCGTGGATGTTTCTTGATGTCCTATGAGGGCTAAGACTACGTTGTAAGGTGGCCAGGAGTCTTCTTACTTGCGATAGGATTGTTTATCCTACTTTTGCTTGTATTGCTGTTGGGTTCAGGTCAACCCGGTGTGACCCAGTGGTTGACATGTGGCCTTGTGTGTGTGTGTCTCGATGGTTGCGTCCGGCTCGAGACACTGCTTCTGGATGCCTCGAGGTGTTGCCTTACCTCAGTTTGCGTGTCCAGGTGCGCTGAGGGTTCTTGGTGTTTCCCTCAGGTCTCCGTGTGTCATTTTCTGCGGAGCGTTGTTTTGCTGGCTTAGGATTAGACGATCTTGCCTTTGAGTCATTCGACTCAGGGATCGTTACGTCGTAGGTCTAGTTGCCTGGTCCTGAGTCGGTTGGCGGTTGTTTAGCTGCCATGGTGCTTTGTGGTGCACGAGACGGGTCTTTCTTAGACTGTCTGTGCTTTAGCACCTGTGTTTTTGAGTCTGTGCCTTGTGAGCCTCCACTAGTTGTAGCCCTAGGCTCTTGCCGACCCACCGGGAGTGGTGGAGGGGTTTTCCTGTTGCATTTGGTACGTATGGTTCTTAAGCTAGTTCCGTGGGCCCCGGCCAACGGTAGCGTCCTACCGAGGGGAATACTAGCTAGAGGCCTGGCCTAGGTAGTGGTCAGTGTGTGCACACGTGGTCAGGGACTGGGGACTTACGCCGACGGGCGTGGCCCTGACTAGTCACTCGCAGTTGGTGCTGTAGTTTCGTGCTGTGGTACCTTGTTTCCTTGGAACTGTTGTTCCTCGGGCCTGGTTCTTGGTGTGTCTTGTCCTTGAGTGACATGACACTTGGGGCGTAGTGTAAGACGTCAGTGGACGCATCTGACTGTTCTCTAGTGGGAGGGTGCTCCTGTCACTCGGTGCTGTGACTCTCGCGTTTTCTTGTGCGGTGTGACCTTTGCGAGTTGCCCTCTCGTGGCTGTACTCGAGGTCAGTGTTCTGTCGTTGGCATGACATTCTCGTCATGCATGGGGCTACGTGCACGACGTCTCCTGTCGTGTTTTGTCTATGTTTTCGGCGTCGGCGTCCGCCTTCGCCTTTGTCTTGGCTGACGGATTGGGTTACCCTACTATGTGAGTTTGGGGTTGATCGTCTGTTGCCGTTTGGAGTAGCTTAGGGTGCCGAGTTCTCCTCGGTGGCCGTTGTCCCGTGTTTTACGGCCTCGCTCTTCTTTGTTGTTGAGCTCCCCTTGCTCTTAGCCTGTTCCCTACTCCTGCTGTACATGTTTTGTTTACAGCTTTGTAGTGTAGCTTTTCTTGCTTTACTGCACTCGTTGTTTCTGTTGCTTCCGTTGCTCTGTGCGTTTTTCCATTGGGGATCCGCGTGACCCCTACTGAGTTTCTGTTGAGACTCACCCCTGCTTTTCAGGTGGGTTTCTCCGTCTGCCTCTGCTATTCCTGGTGGAGCGCGTTTGCTGTAGCTGCCAGCTGTACCTACGTTAGGCTTCTCCCGACTTCTGTGTACGTTTCTTTTCTGTCAGACTGTACTTGTTGTCTTTCCTTAGGACTTGACTCTGGTGTATAATTGTAATTATTGAAATTATTAATGAAAAAGTAATTTTACTTCTGCTACTTTAGCAATCCAATGTAATGAAATTTAATTGCTTACTGTGATATCTGCTGGCTTCAATGTATTCCACACACTCCTTTTTCCCTTCGGCGCTTTCCTGCGCTTGGGAGGCCTCGCGGGTCCCATGTTGTATCACGTGTATTCGGTATTTATGCCGGGTGCACCGGGTATCCGGAATCCGGGTCGCTACACGAAAGGATATCGTCAAAGGTAAGGCATTGACTATGACGAGACTTTTTCGCCGGTAGTCATGGTTAAGTCAATCAGAATCCTCCTTGCCATTGCTGCATACCTGGATTATGAGATTTGGCAAATGGATGTGAAGACATCTTTTCTGAATGAAAATCTGTCAGAAGAGGTGTACATGGTTTAGCCTGAAGGATTCACCTCCAAGCTACATCCTAATAAGGTATGCAAACTTCAGAGGTCCATTTGTGGATTGAAGTAGGCATCTGGGAGCTGGAACTTAAGATTTGATGAGGCTGTCAAATCTTTCAACTTCATTCGGAATGAAGATGAACCCTGTGTTTACAAGAAGGTCAGTGGGAGCTCAGTGACCTTCTTGGTCCTATATGTTGATGACATCTTACTCATTGGGAATGATGTAGAGATGTTAACATCAACTAAGTGTTGGTTATCCAAAACCTTCTCCATGAAGGATTTGGGAGAAGCATCCTATGTGCTGGGCATAAGGATCTACCGAGATAGATCTAAAAGGATGCTAGGATTATCCCAATCCATGTACATAGACACTATCCTGAAAAGGTTTAGGATGGAAATTTCCAAGAGATGTCTCATTCCCATGAGACATGAAATTTACCTATCTAAGGGGATGAGTCCTAAAACTTCTGAGGAGGTGGCACACATGAATATGGTACCCTATGCTTCGGCGATAGGGTCAATCATGTATGCAATACTATGTACGCGTCCTAATGTTGCCAATACTTTGAGCATTGTCAGTAGATATCAGGTAAATCCAGGCGAAGAGCACTAGAAGACAGTAAAGGGCATCCTTAAGTACTTACGAAGGGCTAAGGATCTTTTTCTACTTTATGGAGGAGAGGACCTACAGCTTAGAGCTTACACAGACTCTAGTTTCCAGTCAGATCCAGATGACTGCAAATCCATGTCAGGGTTTGTATTCATGTTGATTGGAGGGGCAGTCAGTTGGAGAAGCTCCAAGCAAGATACGACTGCAGACTCGATGACGGAGGCAGAATATATTGCTGCAGCTGAAGCTGCTAAGGAAGCTGTATGGATGAAGAAATTCATCTTGGAACTTGGCGTAGTTCCCGAGATATCAGCTCCCATCCCATTATTTTGTGATAATAATGGGGCTATCGCCCAGGCGAAGGAACCAAGATCTCACCAAAGGTCCAAGCATATTCTCATGCGCTTCCACCTTATTCGGGAGATTGTTGATCGTGAAGATGTGGCGGTAGAGCGTGTACCGTCAGAAGACAATATAGCAGATCCATTGACTAAGCCTTTGACATGGACTGTATTTGAGCGCCATCGGGATAAGATGGGCCTCAAAGTTGTGGGCAATTGGCTGTAGTTCAAGTGGGAGATTGTTAGTATTGGTGTGCTACAAGCCTATTTTGGGTCGGGTAGGCCCGATAGATGTACGATCTTCTTTATTATTAATAAAGTGATATTTGAGCGTAAATATGTGATTGTATATTACTTTACGATGTCCCTAGGATATGTGGTTATAAAGTCAACTCGAGATGGGATCTCGAACATGAGACTGACTTTACATGGACACATACCTTAAACTGTTCCTGGTTGGAGGGTAATCACTCGGAGACTTTGATTACCTATTAAACCAGTACACATGATGTGTGAGGGACCAGTCTCATGGTCACTGGTGCGGGGCACCAACGCATATGTGTAGGTGTATGTCATTGGAGGATGTACACTGAACTGATCCGCTATTGGATCTTTAGATGGTTGATTATACCTAATGTCAACTGAAGATCCAACGGTCTCAGTAGCATCGTTGGTCCTTTGACCCGAGACATTGATCGGATCTTACACGAGGATTGGAATGGTTTAATTACTTGGCTAAGTGACTTTAACCATAAGTCATGAGTTGCCGAGTCATTAGCCACTCCAGGATACGTGTGAAGATCATCAATGGTCAAGAGGGGATCGGTCACTGTCGGGTATATATCAGATAGTTAATGGGTCATGACATTGACGCTCCGTTAAATCCCTGGCTAGGGTCGTGTGAGTTCGTTTAGAACGGACGTCATACACTTTAAAGGAGGTCATGGTCAAATGGCACGATCATGGGGTTTGACAGAAACCATACCCTCGATCGAACCAGACTCATAGAATGAGCGAGGGATTATAGCGATGCGGCAACTGTAGACTTACAGGTACCAGACATGCTAGTTTAAACCCGACGTCCTCTAGGATCACGCGGATTTACTTGACCCAACGTGATCAAGGGTTCGGAATAAATTAAACTATTATTTGGCTCTAGTAGAAGCGAATAATAAGTTTAATTTATTTCTAATTAGGAATTAGAAGTTAATGGGCCTTAAACTAGAGTGACTAAGGGTCTAGAGGATCACACACAATGGATTCTTGGGTGACGGATTATTATTGTATAAATGTATATATTAATTCTCTTGAAATCCTTTTGGAAAGGCATATAAGAGGGGCTTAATATATATGTACAATAATGAAAAGGATATATATACAATTTTGATCTTTATGGGCTCTTTCGAAAAGGTCCTAAATCTTTATATATGATCCTACGAGAGCTCTCTTCCCCCTTGGCTTAAGCAAGCACTAACAGCAAGGGAAGAAGGATTAGCTCCTCCCCCCTTTCCTCCCTCTTGCTCTCTCTCTCTCCAGAAGGTGAAAGGGTTGGGGAAGGTCGTGCGGGGGGGGGGGGGTACCGCCACTGCGCAAGGATCCGTGTGGATCAGCTCTAGAGGCTGTACTTCTGTGCGGCTCGGTGTTCGTGAGATTCTACATCGGGCACTGCGGACAGCGTTATTCCGTGCAAGGTGAAATCTACAACCCGTAGTTAGGGGTTGGGTTATTTATGCATCGATCAGAGCACAGATCTAGGATTCCATAAAGTCGGGTTCGGGTAAATATATTTTTGTTATCCGCTGCGTTGCCCGTTGGTTCTGTGTGGAACCTTACATACAAATCATGGGGAAAGTGGGAATGCGGGCAAGGATCCATCCCCCTACCTCAAGGAAGGTCGGAAGTCGCCAGATCGCCGTCGATCTTGAAATCTCGCTTTTAAACCCATGATCTCCATGCCCCACACCACGAGAATGCCGCCGTCACGATCACCACGCTGCCGCCGTCGGTCCACCGTCTGCGGCCGGAGCAGGAAGGGACGCCGCGGGCCGCGCACCGGGGAGAGCAACGGTCGAATGGGGGGGGGAGCTCACCAACGGGAAGAAGAAAGAAGATGAAGAAGCAAGAAGAAGAAGAAAAGAAAAAGGGAAAATGGGGATATTTATAGAAAATTCAAAAATATGAAAAAATTGGAGAAATTGAGAAAAATCATTTTCTCGATCCCCGAAACACGCTCGTCGCACTGGTGCCATCTCAGAGTAGGAGAACACAACGGTTGGCCCTACATAGGGTTCCGAAGGTCCGTTAGGGAAAAAACACACATAAAGCACAAAACACGCTCCAGGACCCCCAAAAGTGTTCCGAAACCCACGGATCTGAATCCAAAAAATATCCAAAAAACCTGCGACATTACATTGTAGCAGGTACAGTCGAATGGTTTAAAGTAAGAGATATTTGACTTCTTACCTTTGTACAGCTCATATGAAGTCTTTTTGAGGATAGGTCTTACCATAGCTGTATTGAAGATGTAGCATGCCGTGCTCACCGCCTCGGCCCAAAAGTATCTTGGTAGACCATTTTCCCCGAGCATGGTCATTCCCATTTCCACCAAAGTTTGGTTCCTTCATTCCACCACTCCATTTGTTCCGGATTCCTTGGTGAAGAAAAAATGTGGGTGTAGCCCTGCTCATCACAAAATATTTGGAACTCCTTATTATGAAACTCTCCTCCATGATCACTCTGAATTGTTGTAATAAGGTAACCCTTATTATTCTACACTTTCCTGCAAAACACTTTGAATTCCATCAAGGCATCATTTTTATTGGCTAAAAATAGAACCCAAGAAAATCTAGAGTAGTCATCGACAATGACGAATCCATAAGACTTACCTCCAAGACTTGAAGTCCTAGTGGGTCCAAAGAGATCAAGGTAGAGGAGTTCAAGTGGGCGAGTTGTTGAAACAAGGTATTTATTTTGAAAGATACCCTTGTTTGCTTGCCCTTTGCACAAGCTTCACAAACTCAGTCACTTTCAAATTTTATTTTAGGCAAATCGATAACTAAGTCATGTCTAGTCAATTTGGATATTACTCCAAAACTAGCATTGTAGCACCCCTTGTACTTTTTTAGGAATTATTTGAAATTAGAATGAATTTATTAAGTATTTAGTAGGCTTAAAGGGCTAAATGGGCTAATTAATGAATTAATAGGATGAAGTTTTTAATAAATAAGCCCACCTATTACTCCAGATAGCAGTTCTCGACAAACTGCGATCTGTGTTCTGTTAACTCTAAACAGTAACTAGATCAACCCTATGATTTCTTTTTATATATATAGTAGGTTCTATAGTATTTTGTGCTTTTATGATTCTCTGTTACATCAAGTTCAATGGGGTTGTGTTTTGTTGACATATCATGCTTTAAAAAGTTAATTTCATTATATGCTAGTTTCACAAATAGACCCTATAATTTTGTATTTAAGGGATTTTCTTTTGAACTTTCCATACATTGGTCGCTGTTTCAATATGATTCACTCTCATCTCCTATCTTTCATTATCACTTGTACATAGCCCGTACTCCGGTACGTTGCTATTAGTCACATGCACATGATAGGATACTTTCTTGGACTTGAGCGCCTCTCCGTCAGATATTCCTTCTGCCGGACTAGGTTATCATGTTTCAAAGCCTCTGTAAGTCTCCACGAGCCTAGGATTCCCACTAGGACGCCGAGCTGGTTGTACCCTAAAAACCCAAGTCTAGAAGAGCACTTCATGATTTCTGCACTCTGTTCTGATCGCGGCCAGGAAGCGACCGCTACCTGCAGATAGCGACTGGCCAATAACCACGATTAAGTTTCAGTCAGCAGATTTCTGGCTGAGTCGACCCAGTTCTTCTCCTAAGTCGACGCACTACCTGATAGCGGATTGTACTTGACCACTACCTCTAGATAGCGATCTACTATCAACCGCGTTCTGTCAGATTTTGTCCATCCCGAGGTCTGACCCAAGGGTTGATATGTTCTGTTATCAGATGTTGTTCTGACTGTCTGGAACCTAAACTTTGTTCATCAAGTCATTAATGAACTATGAACTTTAATAAGATGCCGTTATGCTGCAAATTGACTTCCGTAGCACAACATACCTTTAATTCATTCTTGACCTCCTTTTCAATAGATTGATGATTTCTTACCTTGATTACATTCACCTTAATGAATTGTTGAACTTTACTTTCTTGGCTGAACTTTATTGTTATATCTTGTGGAAGTAGCTTGATTTATAACTTGAAGATGCAAGGGTGGGCACGGACGGTGTCCAAGGGCTCCAGTTTAGCCCTCTCGACAGATGACCGGAAATATACTATTAACCATGGGATATAATGATTACTAGTATCACATTGCGCTGGGAGTAATTTTTTTTATAAACTGGTGAAATCTACGAAGTTCATGAAATTTACATGCTTGCTAGTACATTCTTGTTACATGACTTTCTAGTGCATAGCCTTTTCAAGGTTATGAAAAGTACATTCTCATTACATGATCGTACATTCTTAAGATTAAAAGGCCTAACTATATTCATGCTTGATCTATCTTTCTCTCATATTCTTGAAATATCATGATATATTCTTGCTACATGTTACTATGGTTTTATTCGCATGTTTTATCACACTCTCTTTATCTTACCTTCTAGAGCTAAAGTATTAAGCATGTAAACTTGCCATCATGTTGACACGAAGATACCTACTGGGCGAGTGTGCTCATTCCCTACTTTTTCAATCTTTTCAGGAAACTCTAGTGGGTTAGAATCTGACTACTCAAGTGGCAAGTCCGAGAGTGAGTAAAGATCAAGAGAAGCCCTAGAGAGTTAAAGTGTCTTGAGTCACTTATGTAATTTAGAGTCATGGCAATGTAATTTTCTCGTTTCTTGAGTCTAGTGAATTATGTGGTCAAAAGAGTCAATGTCAAGTTGTAACATGGATTATTATTTCAATAAAGTTAAAGTTTTGTCCTATATCATTTGCATACAATATTTGTGATGTTGTATGCTGCACTCTGATTGTCTTACTAGCGTGAGGCTTACTTTGCCGACTGTTCATGATCCTGATTATTTCCGCTGTATATATATCTCGAGGCGTGACAAGCATGTCCCAACCGATGGTGCCATAACTATGCATCCTCATGTTTGTTAGCAAGCAAGCACATGTCTTCACAAATCATTTCATTCAGGTCCACAACATACACATCATTAGACCTTTCACCAATGAACTTAATTTCATTTGAATTTTTGTTTAACACTATGCAGTGTTTTTCATCAAAGATGATTTTGAACCCTTTATCACACAGTTGGCTTATACTAAGCAAGTTGTGTTTCATGCCTTTTACAAGATAGACATTATCAATCAAGCTTCTAGAATCCTTACCAACAGTCTTGATCCCAATGACCTTACCTCCAAAGGATACAAGTCCTCCATCCTTTTCCTTTAGTTCTAAAAATTTGGACTTGTTTCCCAACATGTGTCTTCAACACTGTAATGTCCCGAGTTTTTCAGTCATTTTTTGGATTTGGATCCGTGAGTTTCGAATCACTTTCGGGGGTCCCAGAGCTTGTTTTGTGGATTACATGTATTTTTCCCTAACAGACATGCGGAACGCCATAGCAGACGAACCGTTGCGTTCTCCTCCTCCGGGACTGCACCAGTGCGTTGAGCGTGTTTCGAGGATCGTGGAAATGATTTTTCCTAATTTTTCATATTTTTGACAATTTTTGGATTTTCTATATAAACCCCCTTTTCCTTGTTCTTTTTCCCTTTTTCTTCTTCTCTCTTCTTCTTCTTCCTCCTTCCCGTGAACACGCACCGTGGCCCCCACTCTCCCATGTGAACATTCAGGCGCCCCTCCCTATTCCGGCGACGGACGGCGAGCTTTGGCGGCGGCGTGGTGATGACGGCGGCGGCGAGAGGAACGCGGCGTTGCCCTTTTCGCGGCGTGGGAGAGGCATTCTTGTGCGGCATAGATTTGTGATCGGTGGCGATCCGGAGGATTTTGGCCTTCTTTGAAGTTGTGGGATGGATCCTTTCCCTCTTTACTGCTTTCCCCGTGATTTGTAGGCCGAGGCGAGGCCGAGAGGGGTATTTTTGAGCCGGGTAGGGTAAAATCCATGTTTTAGGATTGAGCGTCGGATCTCTGGTTTCGTGAGGTTTTTGACCGATCTAAGGGCATAGATGCATGCTAGGTTGGTTGGGGAAGGATTCCCCTTTGTTTCCCCATCATCGGGTGATGATCGGGGCGTGGATGGGCGTTTTTGGGGTTTCTCGCCGGTTTCACGCTCGGGACGCTCTAGCGGTCGTTCCAGTGACCGCTAGACTCCCTTTGGCGGTCTCAGGGAGACCGCTAGGTGATTTCGAATGTTGGTTGGCCTAAGCGGTCATCCTGAGACCGCTAGGGTCAGGGTGGCGATCACGCGATAGACCGCTACCCTTGGGTTAGCGGTGTCAGACGACCGGTTTCCCCTATTTGATCGAGCACCCTTGGGGTGCGTGTTTCCGACCGTTGGGGGTCACGTGCCACCTAGCGGTCATGGGGATGACCGCTTACGCTTGGCTAGCGGTCCAAGGAGGACCGCTAGGCTTGGGTTAGCCGCCGCGCGATAGACCGCTTGGCCCTTCGTGGCCCATTCCCTTGCGGTCCAGTAGGGGACCGCTTGGCTTCTCCTAGCGGTCCAATAGCGGACCGCTAGGCCCCTTGCGGTCCAAGAGAGGACCGCAAGGCTGAGGGGCAGTCCTGTGAGGACTGCCACTCGGTTGCCTTTCGATCGGTGATTTCCGTGAGTTGAGTCTTATCTCCGGTGACACGTCCACTAGTCGTAGCCTTCTTACGGCACGCGTGTGTTGACCCACCCGAGAGTGGTGGAGCGGCTTACCCGAGAGAGACGGTTTTAAGCTAGTTTCTGTAGGGCCCCTTACCTTTGTAGCCCGAGTTCGGCTGGGGGGAAAACCGGCTAGAGGACCTGACCTAGAGCAATTGGTCTGTGTGTGCACGCGTAGTTGGGGGTAGAGGACCCGTGCTGACGAGCGCGACCCTAGCTAGTCTTTGTTCTGAGTTCCTGGTTACGGTTGTGTCTTAGTCTCCGCCTGGGGCATTTTAGGGAGACACTTGAGGTGCGGTGTAAGACGTCAGGGGACGCATCCGGCTGTTCTTCTAGTGGGTGGTGCTCTCTCCGAGCAGGTGCGGACTTATTTTTTCGTCGATTTGAGGTCAGTTGACTTGGTACTGTTAGTTGTAGGGAGCTTTTCTGTTTATTTATTATTGCTTACTGCTTCTACCGTACTCTTCCTAGGTAGTGTTACCTTCCACAGTTATTCACGCCTTGTTGTCATTTCACTCTTTGTGCGGTGGGGGTCCGAGGGATCCCTACTAGGTCAATGAAATGAGGCTCACCCCTGCTTTTCAGGTGAGGCGGGGTCATTGAGAGGCGCGGCGGAGTTTCAGCGTGGTTCTTCTAGCTAGGGTTAGTCGCCAGTTCACCAGAGCTGGGGTATGCCCCGTGTACTTGTACTTTTTCTCTTTGTTGACTGTACTTAATTTGGACATGAGATACGCTGGACCTTGTAGCAGTTCATTTATTTATATTATTCTGTACATTTTATTTAGATTATTGTGCTATCTCTACGGTTATTTCAGCTTCTCTTATACTCCCACACCATCCCTTTAACCCTTCCGAGTCTTTGGGCTCGTGGGTGGCGGGCTAGGATTTGAGTCGCGCCGGTTCCTTTCCGGTACTCGGATCTCGGGTCGTTACAGTTGGTATCAGAGCGTAGGTTGTGGAGGTACATAAGAATCTGAAATGATTGTAGTGGTCCAAAGGGTCTGTGAATGTCCTGTATAGTCGGTGACTGGTGTAGGGCTCCGCGTGTTATTATTAATGTCGTGGTTTGTTTTTGTTAATAGGAGGCTATGGCGCCCAAGAGATCGACTCGTTCCCAGCAGGGAGAGTCGGGTGAGGGCCAGGAAGGGGCAGAGTAGAGCAGTGCTTCCAGATGATGCAACTAGAGGGGCGAGAGTTCCCGGACCAGAGGAGTTCTTCCGGGGCATGTATCAGTATGTTCTTCAGCAGCAGCAGCAGCTGCAGTAGCAGTAGGGCGGTGATGCTGGCGAGGGTTCGTCATCTCGAGGTTGTCCTGGTTGTGCGCTGAGGGATTTCTTGCAATACCAGCCGTCTCGTTTCAGATGGCAGCCAGATCCAGAGGTGGCCAGGGAGTGGTTGGATGACCTGGAGCGAGTGTCCCGAGGAGGAGAAGGTGGTGTTGGCTACGCATCGATTGCAAGGGCCAACCCGGACTTGGTGGACATCAGAGTGGGGAGCAGTGTTCCAGTCCCGCCCTCTCCGGCAGATTATGTGGCAGGAGTTTGTCCCGGCTTTTGAGCGTGCTTTTTGCCCATCCTTCCTCAGGTCGTAGAAGCTGCGTGAGTTCTTAGAGTTGGTCCAGGGTGATATGACAGTGATGCAATACAGATCTAGGTTTATTGAGTTGGGTCGCTATGCACCGCACATTGTGGCAGATGAGGAGGTAAGGACCGAGCAGTTTGTTGGGGGTTTGAGGCCAGAGCTGAGGTATCCCTTGCTTGCTTCGGGTTTGACCAACCTGGATGCAGCTTGTAGAGTAGCAGCGGTGTTGGAGAGAGATTTGCAGAAGACTCGAGGTCAGGGCAGTGCAGGTCTGACGCAGATAGGCTTCAGTCAGCCGATGGCCGTGTAGCAGTAGAGTACTATCCAGCTTTCAGCAGGTGGTTCAGGGACATCCCCGTCCGTGGCATCAGCAGCAGACTCGTCATCTTTGGGATCAAAGCTCAAGAAGCTGTTTAAGGAAGCTGGGTTTATCAAGAGGTGTCAGGATCGAAAGGAGTCGAGGCAGCAGTCAGCGAGTAGTGTTCAACAGCCTACTCCGTTCCAGCGCTAGGGTTCAGTGAGTGGTTCTCGGGGCGGGTGTCCTCGGTGCAGAGATTCTCATCCAGGCAGGCAGTGCATGGCGCCCGTGGTTTGCTTTAGGTGTGACCAGCCAGGGCACATGGCACGTGACTGTCCGCAAAGATTACGTCAGCCGCACGAGTTTCAGCAGCAGCAGTTTCATCCCCAACAGATACCATCGCAGCCGCAGCAGTACCCGCAGCAGGGTCAGTTTCCTTAGTTGACTCGGTCAGCTACCGTAGGGAAGCAGAGATCCTGAGGCAGAGTTACTCTCATGACCAGAGCAGAGGCTGAGGCGTCACAGTTGGTGGAAGGTACTATTTTGATTTTGGGCTGTGCGGCTCGAGTGTTGTTCGATTCTGGTGCATATCATTTGTTCGTATTCGAGGATTTTGCTCAGAGGGTTGAGGACCCGGTGGCCGAGATGTCCTATGATTTGGCGGTAGAGTTGCCTACCGGTGACTTCATGATCACCCTGTATTGTTTTGAGAAGGTGCCTGTGTGGGTGGAAAGGCGAAACTTACCAGCCATGCTCTATGCATTGCCGCTTCAGGACTTCGATGTGATTTTGGGCATGGATTGGCTCGAGGCCCATCATGCCATGGTGGATTGCGGCTCGAAGAAGGTCTACTTTCGGCAGCTTCGCGGACCCACCTTCTATTTCCAAGGTATCCGGTCTTCCTCCTCCCGTTTTGTTATTTCGGCTATTAGGGCTCGTCAATTGCTTGACACATGTTGTCAAGGTTTTCTTTCTTCTGTGGTTTTGGTCGATCGGCAGTGTCCAGGTGTGGAGGATATTCCGATTGTGTGTGAGTTTTCTGATATTTTCCCGAGGAGTTGCCAAGGTTGCCATCACAGTGAGAGATCGATTTCATGATTGAGATGGTACCAGGTACGGCACCTATGTCGAAGGCCCCTTACCGGATGGCTCCGGCTGAGTTGAGAGAGTTGAAGGCGTAGTTGCAGGAGTTGCTGGCCAAGGGATACATTTGTCCTAGCTTTTCCCCTTGGGGCGCGCCGGTGTCGTTTGTGAAGAAGAAGGATGGTAGTTTGAGGCTGTGCATCGACTATCGGTAGTTGAACTAGGCGACCGTTAAGAACAAGTATCCGTTGCCTTGGATTGATGACTTGTTTGATCAGCTTCAATATGCCCGGGTGTTTTCGCCTATCGATTTGAGGTCAGGTTATTACCAACTATGGATTCGAGAGTCTGATGTCGAGAAGACTGTGTTCCGTTCGAGGTATGGGCATTATGAGTTTTTGGTGATGTCATTTGGGCTCACTAATGCCCTCGCAGTATTTATGGATTTGATGCATAGGGTGTTCCATCCGTATTTAGACTAGTTCGTGGTCGTATTTGTGGACGACATCTCGTGTATTCACGGTCTGCTGAGAAGCATGTGCATTATTTGAGGGTGGTGTTGCAGACCTTGCGGGATCACCAGCTGTATGCCAAGCTCAGCAAGTGTTTGGCTTCTAGAGGTGCACTTTTTGGGGCACATGATTTCTGGTGATGATGTTTCCGTGGATCCAGCCAAGGTCGAGGCTGTGGTGCAGTGGCCGAGGCCAAGTTCTATCACGGAGATTCAGAGTTTTCTGGGGCTTGTAGGCTATTATAGGAGATTTATTCAGCATTTTGCTCGTATTACGGCCCGATGACCAGGCTTATGCGGAACGATGTGCCGTTTATCTAGACGGAGGAGTGTGAGCAGAGCTTTATGGAACTGAAGAGATTGCTCACTACCGCTCTGGTGTTGGTGTTGCCTTCTGGATCGAGAGGTTTCGTGGTGTGTACAGATGCTTCTAGGGTAGGTTTGGGCGCCGTGTTGATGCAGCATGGTAGAGTTGTGGCATATGCGTCTTGACAGTTGAAGCCACATGAGGAGAATTATCCTACTAGTGATCTTGAGTTGGCGGCGGTGATTTTCGCTCTGAAGATCTGGAGGCACTATCTGTATGGTGAGAATTTTGAGATGTTCACTGACCATCAGAGTTTGAGGTATGTGTTTACCCAAAAGGATCTTAACCTCAGGCAGAGGAGGCGGATGGAGTATATGAAGGATTATGATTTTACCCTGTCGTATCAGCCTGGCAGGATGAACGTCGTGGCTGACGCCTTGAGTAGGAAGGTGGTGGTCAGTCAGATGTTGTTGAGGAAGTGGAGGTTATGGGAGCAGGTGCCGGCCATGACCTTTCGGCTCAAGATCCCTCGGGATCAGGGTTCGGCTATCCTTGTGAGCTTGACTGTCACGCCAGCTATTCATCGTCAGGTGACCGAGGCCCAGCGAGCGGACCCCGAGCTACCTCGGATTTTGTCGATGGTCGAGGTGGAGTTTGATGAGGATGGAGCTTTGAGGTTCCGAGGCAGGTTGTACATCCCAGCCGAGGAGCAGACGAGACACGCGGTGTTGCGAGAGGCTCATGGGAGTCAGTATGCCGTGCACCCCGGATCAGCTAAGATGTACCAGAATTTGAAGAGGCAGTTCTGGTGGCCTGGGATGAAGAGAGATGTTGCGGAGTTTGTGGCCAGGTGTCTGATCTGTCAGCTGGTGAAGGCGGAGCACCAGCGACCGGGAGGTATACTTCAGCCCTTGGAGATTCCTGCGTGGAAGTGGGACCACATGACAACTGATTTTGTGGTTGGGTTGCCGAGGACATCCAGTGGGCATGATAGTATCTGGTTACTGGTGGATAGACTGACAAAGACGGCTCGGTTGTTACTGGTTAAGGTCAGTTGGAGTGTGCATCGTTTGGCCCATTTGTACATGGAGCGGATCGTTCCGTTGCATGGAGTCCCCATCTCCATTATGTCCGATCATGATCCTCGCTTCACTTCCAGATTCTGGAGGAGCTTCTAGCGGGCTCTAGGCACCGAGTTAGCGTTTAGCTCGGCATACCATCCTCAGTTGGACGGTCAATAAGAGAGGACCATCCAGACTCTAGGGGACATGCTGAGATCGTGTTGCCTGGAGTGGCCGGGGAGTTGGATCCACCATCTACCATTAGTGGAGTTTGCCTACAATAATGGCTGTCATTCGAGTATTGGTATGGCTCCGTACGATGCGTTGTACGGGCGACCTTGTCAGACTCCGCTTGATTGGTTCGAGGTAGGAGAGGGTGTCCTGATAGGACCGAATTTGGTGCAGCAGTGTACTAAGGTGGTGCATCTGGTTCGGTAGAAGATGTTGGCAGCATAGAGCCGATAGAAGAGTTATGCCGATCGAAGGAGGCAACCCCTCAACTTTGTTGTGGGAGATCGAGTGTTTCTTCGGGTTTCTCCCATGAAGGGTGTGAGAAGCTGTGTGGGAAGCTGAGTCTCCACTACATTGGTCCTTTTCTTATTGTCGAGCATATTGGTGAAGTTGCTTATCGGTTGTAGTTACCCCCAGAGCTATCTTCTGTGCATGATGTGTTCCATATATCTATGCTGCGAAGGTATATGCCCATTGATTCCCACGATCTAGAGGATGCGGTTTGGCCCGAAGTAACCCCATACTTGTCCCTTCCAGAGTACCCTATCCGCATCGCGGATCGGCGTGAGCAGCGCCTACGGAACAAGGTCATTCCTCTGGTTAAGGTGCTCTGGTAGTGTCACTCCTGTGGCGAGGCGTCGTGGGAGTGTGAGGATGAGATGCAGCAGTTGTATCCTTATTTGTTCGGGTGAGTCTTCTTCCCTATCCCTATGTCTTGTCCTTAAATTTCTTGGATGAAATTTGTTTAAGGGGGGAGGGCTGTAATGTCCCAAGTTTTTTGATCATTTTTCGGATTTGGATCCGTGAGTTTTGGATCACTTTCGGGGGTCCCGGAGCTTGTTTTGTGGTTTACACGTATTTTTCCCTGACGGACCTGCGGAACGCCATAGCGGATGAACCCTTTTGTTCTCCTCCTCCGAGACTGCACCAGTGCGTTGAGCGTGTTCCGAGGATCGTGGAAATAATTTTTTCCTAATTTTCCATATTTTTGGCATTTTCTGGATTTTCTATATAAACCCCCGTTTCCCTTTTTCTTTTTCACCTTTTTCTTCTTTTCTCTTCTTCTTCTTCCTCCTTCCCGTGAATGCGCACTGCGACCCCCTCTCTCCCGTGTGAACATTCCGGCGCCCCTCCCTCCTCCGGCGACGGACGGCGGGCTTCGGCGGCGACGTGGTGACGACGGCGGCGGCGAGAGGAACGCGGCGGTGCCCTTTTCACGGCGTGGGGGAGGTGTTCTTGTGCGGCCAAGATTTGTGATCGGCGGCGATCCGGAGGATTTCAGCCTTCTTTGAGGTGGGGGATGGATCCTTACCCTCTTTACTGCTTTCCCCGCGATTTGTAGGTCGAGGCGAGGCCAAGAGGGGTGTTTTTGAGCCGGGTAGGGTAAAATCCATGTTTTAGGGTTGAGCGTCGGATCTCCCATTTCGTGAGGTTTTTGACCGATCTAAGGGTATAGATGCATGCTAGGTTGGTTGGGAAAGGATTCCCCTTTGTTTCCCCATCATTGGGTGATGATCGGGGCGTGGATGGGCATTTTTGGGGTTTCTCGCCGGTTTCACACTCGAGACGCTCTAGCGGTCGTTCCAATGACTGCTAGACTCCCTTTGGCGGTCTCAGGGAGACCGCTAGGTGATTTCGAACGTTGGTTGGCCTTAGCGGTCCTCCTGGGACCACTAGGGTCATGGTGGCGGTCACGCGATAGATCGCTACCCTTGGGTTAGCGATCGTCAGACGACCATTTTTTCCTGTTTGATCGAGCACCCTCGGGGTGCGTGTTTCCGGCCGTTGGGGGTCACGTGCCACCTAGTGGTCATGGGGATGACCGCTTACGGCTGGCTAGCGGTCCAAGGAGGACCGCTAGGCTTGGGTTAGCAGCCGTGAGATAGACCGGTTGGCCCTTCGTGGCCCATTCCCTTGCGGTCTAGTGGCGGACCGCTTGGCTTCTCCTAGCGGTCCAGTAGAGGATCGCTAGGCCCCTTGCCGTCCAAGAGAGGACCACAAGGATGAGGGGCAGTGCTGTAAGGACCGCCACTCGATTTCCTTTCGATCGGTGATTTCCGTGAGTTGAGTCTTACCTCCGGTGACACGTCCACTAGTCATAGCCTTCTTACGGCACGCGTGTACTGACCTACCCGGGAGTGGTGGAGCAGCTTATCCGAGAGAGACGATTTTTAAGCTGGTTTCCGTAGGGCCCCTTGCCTTTGTAGCCCGAGTCCGGCTGGGGGGAAAACCGGCTAGAGGACCCGACCTAGAGCAGTTGGTCTATGTGTACACGCGTAGTTGGGGGTAGAGGACCCGCGCTGACGAGCGCGACCTCAGCTAGTCCTTGTTCTGAGTTCCTTGTTATTGTTGTGTCTCAGTCTCCGCCTGGGGTGTTGTAGGGAGACACTTGAGGCGCGGTGTAAGACGTCAGGGGACGCATCCGGTTGTTCTTCTAGTGGGTGGTGCTCCTGTCTCCGGGTAGGTGCGGACTTATTTCTTTGCCAGTTTGAGGTCAGTTGACTTGGTACGGTTAGCTGTAGGGAGCTTTTCCGTTTATTTATTACTGCTTGCTGCTTCTACCGTACTCTTCCTAGGTAGTGTTACCTTCTGCGGTTGTTCGCGCCTTGTTATCGTTTCCCTCGTTGTGCGGTGGGGGTCCGAGGGATCCCTACTGTGCCAATGAAATGAGGCTCACCCCTATTTTTCAGGTGAGGCGGGGTCGTCGAGAGGCGCGGTGGAGTTTCAGCGTGGTTCTTCTAGCCAGTGTTAGTCGCCAGTTCGCCAGAGCCGGGGTATGCCCCATGTACTTGTTCTTTTTCTTTCTGTTGACTGTACTTAATTTGGACATGAGATACGCTGGACCTTGTAGCAGTTTATTTATTTATATTATTCTATGCATTTTATTTAGATTATTGTGCTATCTCTGTGATTATTTTAGTTTCTCGTGTACTCCCACACCATCCCTTTAACCCTTCCGAGTCTTCGGGCTCGTGGGTGGCGGGCCGGGATTTCAGTCGCGCCGGTTCCTTTCTGATACTCGGATCTTTGGTCGTTACAAACACCCACTGTCCAAGTACCATTTGTCTCCGGTGACTTCAAGAGACACCTGCACACAAACAAAACACTCATGCACGAGTTTTTGGTATCCAAATAGTTTTGGGTCCTTGGTTAGTCCACGAAGCAAGACCATCTTTTCTGATCCACACCAAATTCAATTTGCTCAAATTTTTCTTCACAACGCAATTTGAATTAACGTGACCATTTACTCCACAATAGAAGCAAGTGACATTTGAAATCTTTGGGGCACGAACTTGTTTTATTTGATCCTTAAGAGCATGAACAGATCTTTGTTTCTGCATCTTAGATCCATGATGTGTAGATCTCTTCTTAGGTTTCAGATTCCTAGAATTGTTAGTTGGTACTTCATGACTAGGAATTTTCATTACCTTTGGAGGTGGTTTTGAAGTGCTGGCCACACTGGATGCATGCACAAAAGAGGTCCGAGTTTTCAAATTGAATGAAGTTTTCTTCTCCAGTTTATAGCCCAAACAATCTCTTTGGAAGTTGACTTTTAGATTTAGAATATGATCCAAGTTTTGTTTCCCTTTCTTAAGTTTATCTAAGGTGACTTGCATGTCCTTCATTGTGCTTTCAGATTCAGAGACATGTTTCTCAAGATGCAATCTTAGACCTGAGATTTTCATTTTTACTTCTTATCTCCGGATTTTCTTTCTCAAAATTCTTGGCCTGTTCAAGCTCAATTTGAACATGCGACATGTTTTCAATCTCATCTTCATAAATTCTGATTTTACCAAATAAGATTTCATGTGCATCATTTAATTTTTTCAATTTCTCTTCCAGATCATGACAGACAGTGCATGGAGTTTTTACATGAGTGATTTTATGGATTTTCTTTTTCAAACCTTTATTCTCAGATCTCAATCTCTTATATTTTTTAAACAGAATAGTATATGCAAGTTCCCATTCTTCACAAGTGAAGGTTTTAGACTCATTTACCTTAGTAGGCTCCTTCTCATTGGCCATAAGACATAGAGAGTCCAAGGCTTCCTCTATCTTGTCGGATGACACCTCGTCGTCCTTATCGCTCCACGTAGCGACCATCGCCTTGGTTTTCTTGAACTTCCCTTTCTTCAGCTTGTCGAGGATCTCCAGGCATTCACCGCGCATGTGCCCCGGCTTCTTGCAGCCATAGCAAATTACCTCACTTGACTTGCTTGGATCATTGTTGCCGGATGATTACTTCTTCAATAATTTTTTGGTGCTGCCTTGTGAGTTTTTGAGCTGTCGGATGAATCTGTGCATTTTTCTTGTGAGTGTGGCAAGGGCCTTTTCATCATCATCTTCATCGCTTTCCTCCTCTGACGATAGATGTTGTCTCGGTGCAGCCTTCAAGGCGAGGCTCTTGTTCTTGTTCACATCTTGCTCATTCCTCTAGATATTTAACTCATAGGTCATGAGAGACCCGATCAGCTCCTCCAGAGTAAGCATCGCCAAGTTCTTGGAGTCTTCAATAACAATGGCCGTTGTATGCCACGCAGGTGGGAGTGACCTCAAGACTTTATGGGCCAGCTCAGAGTTTGTATAATGTTTGCTGAGACCTTTGAGTCCATTTGTGATCTCGGTGAATCTAGCAAACATCTTCGAGATGGACTCCTCTGGCTTGATTCTGAATAGCTCGTAATCGTGGACCAAGATGTTTGCCTTGGTCTCCTTTACCTTGGAAGTTCCTTCATAGATTAATGTGAGGCTGTCCCACATTTCCTTAGCAAATCTGCTTATTGAAACACGAGAATACTCATTAGGATGTAAGTGCACTGCATGATGTTCATAGCAAAAAAAATTATCTTAGACTTTTTAATGTGTTCGTCATTCCATATGCTCTCATCTTCAGGCAGCAAGTGAGGACCATTGTTGATAACCCTCCAAAGTTCATAACCTTGAGCTCTAATGAAAACAATCATGTCATTTTTCCAATAAGAATAATTAGACCCATCGAAAAATGGCGGCCTATTTATGGAGTGACCCTCAGTAATAAAGTTACCAGAAGCCATTTAACCAAGATCTCTCTTCTATGTTAGAGACCCGCTCTGATACCAATTGAAGAATCGGTATGCGTAGCTACCGAAGACTAGATGGCAAATCAGTTCGAGAGGGGGGTGAATCGAACCACACTCTCTAAAAATCAAACAGGTATGCTCTCAAAATAAATCATCAAAACTCAGACAGAACTCACTATGCCTCACTAAGCGAATAGAAGAATGGAGATAGAAAAGATGGAAGCACACACCACGAAGGATGCAAGATTTTTAAGGTGGCTCGGCTACGTAAAATCACGTGCCTACGTCCACCCCGCACAACAGTGAGGCTTAACCACATTAGGAATGGAGTCCTCCAACACACACACATACCAACCAAGACACACTACCCGAAGGTCAACCACACACACACGGCACAAAGCCAACACGTGCATGCAACCATGGCACGCACACACACATGCTCAATAATGTTTGTTGAACATAAAAACACATGAGATATGACAAAGAGGACAGAAGAAGAAGATTCCCCTGTGTAGAAACCAGGCTCGATGACGTGTCCGATGTAGCTCGCCCAATCACCCCTCCCGTACACCACAGTATGTGTAGTTGCAGTTCTCCCACGATCCCTGGTACTCTAGATCTAGTACTTCGACGTGGGAAGCTCCAGCAAATGGGAATCACGCTGTGGAAGTCTCCACCCACGAATGCCTTTGAATGTTGAATCTTGGACTGCAACAAGAAGATCCTCACTCTAGGGTTCCTGGAACTCTTGGAAAGTCATGGAGACTATCTCTAATTACCTTGATCAAATGTATTTATAGCATCCCAGCCATCCCCGAAGGTTTAGGCAAGTAACCCAAAAGATTTGGCAAGAGATGACATCAAATTGGGCTAGAAATGGAAATCCCACAATTCTCATAACTGCGATCGGTCGACCGATCTCTACAGAGATCTGGTCATTTGAGTGCTGGCAAAATCAGTCGACTGTTCCAAGGCCATCGGTCGACTGAACTCTGTAAAAAAATATCCTTCTAAGCTCTGGCAAATTCGGTCGACTGTTCCAAGGCCATCAGTCGGCCGAACCATTTCCTGCAACTTAACTCAGTCGACTGAACTTCTATTAAGTCGAATCATACACATGAAAAACACACAATAGAAGCCAAATTAGCATGTATTTAACCCACTAAGTCCAACATACCTTAGATGGTACTTCTTGACATTTTTGGGCTTAGTTTGCTGCAAGTCCACTCAGGATGAGTTAAATAGGCATTAGATGATAGGCATTAGTTTCACCAAAGAAGTATAAGGTTCCAAACAAGTATAGAGGTTTGTTATCATCAAAATCTATAGAATGCACAAAATACAACAAGATATAAATGTCACGACAAATGTACGTAGAGATGAAGTGCACGTGATGATGTGGGAAAATAAAGTAGATGATCTCATTGGCAGGTTGACAGGAAATCGCATCATCTCTCTCACATTTTTGCTAATGAAATGTCGTCGCCTAATCGACATCCACTAAATAAACCGGCCCTCCTATTCTAGAATCTTTTGGGATAATCCATAGATTAATTAAGCTAATAAATTAAATTAAACAGGGAAAACAAAGTCAAATAATTAAACTTACTTTATTGTAAATCACTATCCCAATTAAGTTAATCAAGGTCAGCAAGACATCAGCTTATGAGCCATACTATGAAACTGTGGGAAAGAGTAATCGAAAAATGCCTTCGATGTATGACTATTGTATCGAAAAACCAGTTTGATTTTATGCCAAATAGATTCACTACATAAACTATTTTCTTACTACAGAAGCTAAAGGAGAAGTATAGAGAGATGAGAAAAGATTTGTATATGATTTTTCTTGATTTGGAGAAGGCGTATGATTGAGTACCGAGAGAATTGATTTGGTTGACATTAAGAAATAAAGGAGTCTCTCAAGGATATTTTGATTTGGTTAAGGATATGTACGAAAGTGCTATTACTTGTGTTCGAACGATTGTTGGAGAGACTTGTGAATTTTCAATTTCTATAGGTTTGCATCAAGGTTCTGCATTAAGTTCATATCTCTTTGTCTTAATTGTGGATGAAGTAACAAAACAATTGCATGGTGATATCCCTTGGTGCATGTTATTTACAGATGAGATTATTTTAATTGATGAGAGTATTAATGCTTTAAATGCTAAGTTAGAGCATTGGAGGCATGCCTTGGAGACTAAAAGTTTTAAAATTAGTAGGAGCAAGTCAGAGTTTATGCATTGGAATTTTAATAATGGGAGAGTGGTATAGGAAGGCACCATAAGTGCTCAGAGGGACTCTCGTTCATCATCCAATGCTTGGACCTATTGGGTCAGGCTCTCCTCTGCCTTCTGGCCAAGCTCCAGCTCCTTCTCAGCCTCATGGAAGTGACCGTGCCACAAGCCAAGAACGCGTCCCAACGATACCAGGCTATGCTGAGATATGCGAACAAGGGATCGATCCAACGATTTCAGGGTCGAGAGACATCGAACTATCCTTTGGCTCCAGAGATTTCTGCATTAGATTGTAGGTGATGTGGGATGGGATGCGACTCGGTACCGATTGATGCGAACCTGGGACTCTAGGTGACGATGCGACACAACCAGCAACGACACGACCAACCTGACACCAACAGAGTTCCAAAAGAGGAGGGTATGCCCTCAACAAGAAGCACACGCTCATGATCGTCCCTAGCGAGAGAAGCGTGTGGATCTACACTGTTGAGAAATCGGCAATGAGTCAGGGTGGTCAACACTCTTTTGTGCCCGGATCGGGTCATGGAATGGATCACGTACACTCTCTCACAGCGGTGATATTATTTGATCGGGCTAGATATCCTTTCACTCAAGTAGTGGCAAATAAACACATACGAAATAAGTAAATGCCAAGAGAGATAGAGACGATACCTCCACACTCCAGGTGTGGGGAAGGCGATCCCGACCAAGATCTGTAACTCCCGGTATAGTAAATGTAAATAATCACTGCAATAAATTTTATGGCCCACTCCACGTACGGAGGTAAAGGGCTACAATAGTGACCCGGGAGTACAAATCTCGGGTTGACGGGTAGCAAGCTGAAAGGACTTTCGGGCCGGAGGCGGGCTGCTGGTCTGACTCGACACTATTCAAACTCACTGGATAGCAAGCGAGTTCGGCACGTGGGACAACGTCTTCCGGTCGACTTCTGGTCAAGGCGGCTGGCCGGGACGTCGGTAGAAGGCTCCTCTTCGATCCCTAAGGTCGGCGGTAGCTGAATCACAGCTGGTGTATTTTTGGAAGAATTAATCGGCGGACTGCTCTTGCTGGCCTTACACGGGATAGATCTGCGTGCTTCCACAAAAACGGTCACCACGCCCATATTCAGTGTCGGATTGGGATGAAACTAGCGCCGTTGCGAAGGGCACTTAGAGAGCTTCGACATATGTGAATTTTAGATCTATCCAACAGTCTGGATCGAAATTAAAAACTATGTGCTCTGTAGTTGTTTCTGGCTCGGAATCCAGATCAAGCAGGACAGAGTGAGATCTACTGAAAACAAATTTTGACCGAAGGGAAGTTGGAAGATCTGGACTTTGAAAATTTTCTGGGTGAGAGGGGGGGAAGTGGGAATCATGCACAAATATTTTGGTATTTTTCTGAGATAGTTTAAAGGGTGAAAAAATTCGTGGATCTGGCTTCTGTCTCACAGATCTGTTGATTGGCAGACTGTAAGGGGTGGAGAGATGTGACAGGGAGGAGGGGCAAACGCGGGCTGATTGAGGTGAAAATTAAACTAAAAGAAGGGGGAAACATGGGGAACACACCCTCAAAACCTCAGCTCGATAGATGGCTGGATCTAGAGATACAACCTCTTATTTAAGCTTCAGTTCTGTAGGTCGTAGGTCTGGACATCTAGATGAAGATGGGGTTGTGGCGGCTCGTTGGCGGCACGAACGGAGGTGGCGGCAGCGGTGGCTGGAAGTAGCATCCAGCGGAGGTGATAATCCTTAGAATCACACCAAGGAGGAGGGAGTCACACCCTAAAATAGGCAGACATCGCAGCTACTAGAGGAGGGAGGAAGGAGGGGCGCCCATGGCACTATGCTCCAACAATTTTCTTATCTTTTCTTTGTATTAATTCTATCAAAATAATGAAAATACATGAGTTTTATAGCCCTAGCTAAATGACAATTACTACCCTCAGATCTAGGGTTAGGGAGGGGCAATTAGGGGATGAGAATTCTAATTTCTCTTTCATGTGGTCAAAATAATACAAACAATATGAAAATGGGGAAAATGGGTGGCCCCCTCCTCTAGTGGCCAAGTGGGAATTTTCTACCTTGGTCCAAGTCCACCTTGGACCATGGACCAACCCCTATGGGCCCTAGAAGCTAGGTGGCCCAATGAGAGAGAGGGTGAGGGTCCCGCCGGGCCTACGTGGCCTTTTACAAAGAAACCCACTAATTCCTAATGACTAACCCATTGGCTTATAATTGTCTTACAATTGAAAACCCAATTGACTCAAGGATACAAACGCAAACAAAATGTTAGATGCCTTGCTTTGAGGTCCCCATCAGCAGGCCATCACAAAGGCGTATGGGCCCCTCTGAGTCTCCCTGGGAGGCGGTAGGCTGAGGAAGGCAGACAATAACGGCACATCATCTTCCTATGCCGTAGATGGTGCTGACATAGCTAGGGCCGTCGGTGGTGACGGCAGCTACGTGGACGAGGGTGCAAACATTTGAGCTGGGGGAGGCGTCAAGGTTTTGACCTTTTTTTTCTCCAGAGGACGCTGTCGGTCCAATGCCGCCTTGGTCTCCATGTCCAAACCCTTACGCTTATCGCCCGCCATGATTGAAGACTCGCTTGGCAAACTTCGGGATGGCGCTCAGTGGACTCCGACCAATGCTCGACGTTGCCTCGGAAGTCTCGATTGTCGATAGGCTCAGAACTGCAATGGGTGCCAGAGGTGGCGACGAAGGAGTTTGGTGCTCGAAGATCCCTTCTTCATCCTCTACCTACAAAGGACAATAGCTGAGGCATGCCAGAGCAAGCGTGACGGTAGGCGAAGGCGTGGAGACAGTCACAGCTTCTACCTGGGGGGATGCAGGAGGCTCCACATGGTCGCGCGGATGGAGCTCGGATGACCGCCATACCACTGTCTTGTATTCGAGTGCAAGTTCAACCCCCTATGTGCTAAGAGGAGGCTTAGCAGCAGTAATGCCCTGGATTTTTCGGATCCTTGTTCATGGGTCCCGAATATGGTTTCTCGGAGTGTTTGACTCCGTTGTGTCTGAAATTTTATTGCGGACATCTTTCATGTTCGGATCGAAGCGATTCGGAGTTGTTTCGGAGGACTGGAGGCGTTCCGCGGCTTTTCTGCGTGTGTTTTCTGATTCCCGGTGTGTGTTTCGGTAATTCCTTCGGAACCTCGTTGCGGGTGAACCGGGCCGTTCACCAGGGCGCGAGTGGTACCGTTGCGATCGGTGCGTTCCGAGGATTGCGGAAATGTGGTTTTCTATTTTTCGGTATTTTTAGAGAATTTCTAGAATTTCTTATATATTTAATCATTTTCTCTCTCTCCCCTCTCATTTCTCTCTTCTCTCCCTCTCTCTTCTCACGCTCTCTCCTCTCTCCCTCTCTCTCCGGCGGCCGACGGGGTGGAGCGTGGGTGAGGCGGGGACGGAGCGGGCGAGGATGGATGAGGATCGAGGTGGTGGAGGCGTGGTGAAGCACGGCCGTGGGTTCGTGGAACGGCGAGGCTTCAACGGCGTTTTCTTCGTGGATCGGTATCCACGGCGCGTCATTTCTTCGGTGGAGGTAGGGAGATGGACCCTCAACCCGCGTACTTCATTTCCCGCGAGTTTTGTAGGCCGTGGCGAGCCGAGCGGGCTAAACGGGGCGATTTGGGGAAAATGCATGTTTTTGGGTGTGTGAGCCAGATCTCCCGTTTTACGGTGTTTTTGGCCGTTCCAGTGGTTTAGATACATGCCTAGGGGCTTGGGGATGGTTTCCCCTTTTATTTCCCCTTCACCTGGGGGTGGACAGGGCATGGAATGGTTTTTCCCACGATTTCCACCATTTTCGGGCGCGGACTAAGAACACGCTAGTCTCGGCTTGCGCGTTCTTGAGGGTCGCGCCGCCCCGATAGGGCGTGTTCATCGGAGAAGATGAACAGTATGGCAGTTCCTGTTGCGCTATAGGGTTATGGCGCGTTCAGGATTGTCACGCTATAGGATCATAGCGCGACCTGGCCTGGTCGCTCTATGGACCTATAGCGCGTTCATTACTGTTGCGCTATAGGATCCTAGCGCGTTCTGCTTGAACGCGCTATGGACATATAGCGCGTTCTTGGAGGTGACCAGCCGGGCTGCCCGGGGTGGGCGGTCTGCGGTTGATTGTGCTCCCCTTGGGCCGTGTATGTCCCGGACACCCCGTGGAGTTCCGTGACCGTGTCTTTGGGTGTCCGGAGGTTCCGTTTACCTCGATTAACGTGCCCATCGGTTTAAGGGTCCGGGTGACCTTCTAGCATTCTGATTGTGTTGTGTTGGTCTCCGGTCGACCCGGTTGTGACCCAGTGGTTGACCTTTGGCCTCGTGAGTGTCCCGGACACCCCGTGGGTTTCGTTACCGTGTTTAGGGGTGTCTGGAGGTACCGCGTTACCTCGATAAGCGTGCACGTGGGCTTGGTGGGTCCGGGTGACCCCAGGTGTTCCGGGCTTCCATGTTCTTGCTAGATCGAGTCACCGTGAATCGGTGTGAGTGCGGTGAGGTTTCTCCATAGGTCGTTGCTTCTCTGGAAGGTGGCTTCCGAGTGGGCCAAGCGTGTGGCCTTGGACAGTGAGTCCAGTCTCCCAGCCTGGGGCTGGAGGTTTCTTAAGTCCCTCCCCGAGGGATGGGTCTCGGTGGTTGTGAACTGCCTCATGAGTTATCGCATCGTGGTTTTGGACCTAGGGATTAGGCCAGATTGACGGCTCGGTGCTGTCATGCGCAACGGTCTCGACCCCGAGTCTTGTGACTCAAAGGCCGTTGGGTTTAGTAGGTCTAGTGGACCATCTAGAGTCTGGTGGCGTCGTGCCACCTGTTACTCCGTGTTACTCGCAATGGGTGTGTGCGTGGTTTTCTAGGTCCACGTTCTGTGACACGTCCACTAGTCGTAGCCTTCTTACGGCACGCGTGTGCTGACTCACCTGGGAGTGGTGGAGCGGCTGACCCGAGGGAGATGGTGAGTAGGCTGGTTACCGTAGGGCCCCCACGTACAGCCGAGTCCGGGCTTAGGGGGAACTACTAGCTAGAGGACAGGCCTAGGGCGTATGGTCTGAGTGTGCACATGAGGTTGGGGGCATCGGACGGCGCTGGCATGCGCGACCCCAACTAGGCCTTGTTCTGTGGTACTGGTTACTGTGTGTGTCTGAGTCTCCGCCTGGGGCGTGGTAGCTAGACACTTGTGGCGCGGTGTAAGATGTTAGGGGACGCATCCGGTCGTTCTTCTAGTGGGTGGTGCTCCTGTCACGCGACGTGAGGTGTTGTGTACCGGGTTCTATTTCCGTCCGCGAGACGGGACTTCGTGAGTGGTTTCGGGAGTGTTCCCGGAGTCGAGGTCTGGGGTTTTCGGTGAGCTTCACCGAGGGCCTTTCCCCAGACAGCGTTATATTCACGACGGTGAGATCATGATCGTGTGGTTTTGGGTCGGCCCCTTCTTGGTGAGGGAAGGCCTCCGCTACGGAGGTATCGTGGCGTTTTCCTAGTAGCGTGGCTAGGGCGGTTCGTGTCTGGTGGTCCCCGATCGTGGAATCGGGTGGTCGGGTGCGTGGCTTGGTTGTCCCCCGATGGGAGACTAGGTTGTGTTTTCTGGTACAGTAGAAGTAGCTGTAGAGCCGAGGTTTTACCGGCCACCGGTTTGCTGTTCTTGCTGTTGTAGATTTCCTTCTGCCGTTGTTTCTCAGTTGGGGTTCCGCGGGATCCCTGCTGGGCCAGTGACAGGAGGCTCACCCCTGCGTTTCAGGTGCGGCGGTTCTTCCTCGATGTTCGAGGGTGCTGTACGGAGGTTCTTAGTTGCCAGCTTGCCGGGCCGAGTGTTCACTTGGCATGTGGTACGTTTTACTGCTTTGGACTGGACTCTGTTGTAGTTGTTCATTTATTTCTGTTAATTGTTGAATTGTCCTGCCTTATTTCCTATTTCCTTGTACCTCCACACTCCTTTTTAGCCCTTCCGAGCCCTCCCGGGTCGTGGGCGGCGGTTCGAGTCTCGGGTCATCAGGCCTTCCCGGTAACCGGATCCTCGGGTCGTCACAGTTGGTATCAGAGCGTGGTTGTGGACATACATGGGAATTCGAGATATTGCAGTGATCAGAGTCCGTAAGGTCCAGTACAGTTAGCAGTTGGCATAGGGTTTCGTGCATGTTTTCTGCTTTGTTTCTCGCTTGAGAGTTTGAGTGCGCTATGCGGCGCGATGAGGGTGGTTGTTGTTCGCGGCTTTCGTGCCGGCGTGGGGTCTGCAGATCGAGGTCGAGGGCTTTCTCCCTTGGTTGGTGGCCCTGGTCGTGTTGCGTTGGGCAGAGGTTGCAGGCAGGGTGTGTTGCGGTGGTGCTGCGTTCGAGGAATTTACAGCGAGGTCAGGTGGCTGGCGAGGACCGTTCGTCGTTAAGTGGCCGTGAGCATGCTCTGAGAGAGCTATTATCAAGTTGGCCACTTTAGCATGAGGTTTACCCAGCCCCTGCGGTGTTAAGGTTGTGGTTTGAGGTGTTGGAGCGGGTGCTCTGGTCGAGAATTGTGCTTTGGCGAGCAGAGGATCTTGTGTTGAGCTGCTGATTGTTCTCCTTTGGTTGGAGAGAATTGTGTTGGGCTAGGGTTCGTCGTCTTGCATTGTGTGTTCGGATTGGTTGGCCTTGTGTGTCATGAAGTCCGTGCGAGATGTGCTCCTTGTCTTGGCAAGGTGGTTGCCTGTGAGAAGCGTTGCCCGTTCCCTGATGCGTAAGGGTGTTGGCACTGTTCCGGAAGGACGAGTGCTGGCTGGGCGGTGTTTTTGAGATCTGCGGTTGGTGTTGTGGTTCTCGAGGTGAGGAGGATCGGAGTCTGCGGGTTGCAGATGGTTGTCGGGTTGGTGGATACCAAGTTGTTGTCGTGGTGGTTGTGCGTGTGGATCAGAGTGCGTGGATCGTAGTGTTGGTTGTTGCGGGTGGATTTCTGAGGAAGTGCAGAGCAGCGGAGGATTGGTTCATCGATGTGCGTTGTCTCTAGTTGTATGAGACGTGTTGTTGCCGTGCCGTTGCTTGAGATCTTGTCGTTCATGGCACTGGCAGGTGGAGAGCTGGGGAAATGTGCTGGCGAGGTTGCCGCATGAGTACCCTATTCTTGCGTTGGAGGTTGCGTTCGCGGATGAGATCGTGTTTTGGAGAAGTGTGTTGTGGATTGTAAGAGGGTGTGTGTCGCGTGGCTCTGTGATAAGGGCGGGAGTCGGGATTGGCAGGTGTCCATTTGGATTGATCGAAGGATTTGATGAGACTAGATGGAAGAGCGACGCCTGTGGGCGGAGGCCTTTTCGTGGGATTGGCGTCGAGAGTGGTCTCTGATGAGACGTTGGCATGAGGTTCGAGATTGGAGGTGGTGGTGGTCTGTGCGAGTGTCAGCGGAAGGCCAGTCGTGTGTTGGATCGTGCCTGCTGGGCCGGTGGCGATTTCCCATTGGCGAATGTCTGGAGACCAGTGGATGGTCTTTCACAGACAGAAGACGCTGGTGGTTGTGCATCAAGAACGGCGAGAGCCGTGTGCATATGAGGCCGTTGGTGGCCGTTTCTGAGGGTGTGAGATCAGTCAGCGGGTTGAGATGCTGGCGTTTGGTTGGTCCGCCGAGCATGGGCGTTGACCGGTGGATTGGTTCTTATGGCAAGGATTATGTTCCCTCGGTGAGCGAGAGGGTGGCAGCGATGCCGTGAGTGGTTTCTGTTGTGTCTGAGGTGATACCAGACTTTTACCCTTGTGTTATGCCTGCTCTGGTGGCCGGTGTGTGCGCAGTGTGCGGAGCGTGGCATTGTTCGTTATTATGGTCTGGCCGTATCCCTCACAATCGGTGCTTTTGCGTGAATCGAGGTTTTTCTGTGCTAGGGCCCTGACTGCGTTGTCAGTTGGTGGAGGCGTTCTTCCCCTGTGACTTGGTGCTAGTCCTTAATTTCGAGGATGAAATTTCTTTAAGGGGGGAGGGCTGTAATGCCCTGGATTTTTTGGATCCTTGTTCATGGGTCCCGAATCTGGTTTCTCGGAGTGTTTGACTCCGTTGTGTCCGAAATTTCGTTGCGGACATCTTTCATGTTCGGATCGGCGCGATCAGGAGTTGTTTCAGAGGCCCGGAGGCGTTCCGCGGCTTTTCCGCGTGTGTTTTCCGATTCCCGGTGTGTGTTTCGGTAATTCCTTCGGAACCTCGTTGCGGGTGAACCGGGCCGTTCACCAGGGCGCGAGTGGTATCGTTGCGATTGGTGCGTTCTGAGGATCGCGGAAACGTGGTTTTCTATTTTTTGGTATTTTTGGAGATTTTTCGGAATTTCCTATATATTTAATCCTTTTCTCTCTCTCCCCTCTCATTTCTCTCTTCTCTCCCTCTCTCTTCTCACGCTCTCTCCTCTCTCCCTCTCTCTCCGGCGGCCGATGGGGTGGAGCGTGGGTGAGGCGGGGACGGTGCGGCCGAGGATGGATGAGGATCGAGGTGGTGGAGGCGTGGTGAAGCTCGGCCGTGGGTTCGTGGAATGGCGAGGCTTCAACGGCGTTTTCTTCGTGGATCGGCGTCCACGGTGCGTCGTTTCTTCGGTGGAGGTAGGGAGATGGACCCTCAACCCACGTACTTCATTTCCCGCGAGTTTTGTAGGCCGTGGCGAGCCGAGCGGGCTAAACGGGGCGATTTGGGGAAAATGCATGTTTTTGGGTGTGTGAGTCGGATCTCCCGTTTTACGGTGTTTTTGGCCGTTCCAGGGGTTTAGATGCATGCCTAGGGGCTTGGGGATGGTTTCCCCTTTTATTTCTCCTTCACCTGGGGGTGGACGGGGCGTGGAATGATTTTTCTCGCGATTTCCACCATTTTCGAGCGCGGACTGAGAACGCGCTAGTCTCGGCTAGCGCGTTCTTGAGGGTCGCGCCGCCCCGATAGGGCGTGTTCATCGGAGAAGATGAACAGTATGGCGGTTCCTGTCGCGCTATAGGGTTATGGCGCATTCAAGATTGTCGCGCTATAGGATCATAGCGCGACCTGGTCTGGTCGCGCTATGGACCTATAGCGCGTTCATTACTGTCGCGCTATAGGATCCTAGCGCGTTCTGCTTGAACGCGCTATGGACATATAGCGCGTTCTTGGAGGTGACCAGCCGGGCTGCCCGGGGCGGGCGGTCTGCGGTTGATTGTGCTCCCCTTGGGCCGTGTGTGTCCCGGACACCCCGTGGAGTTCCGTGACCATGTCTTTGGGTGTCCGGAGGTTCCTATTACCTCTATTAACGTGCCCATCGGTTTAAGGGTCCGGGTGACCTTCTAGCGTTCCGATTGTGTTGTGTTGGTCTCTGGTCGACCCGGTTGTGACCCAGTGGTCGACCTTTGGCCTCGTGAGTGTCCTGGACACCCCGTGGGTTTTGTTACCATGTTTAGGGATGTCTGGAGGTACCACGTTACCTCGATAAGCGTGCCCGTGGGCTTGGTGGGCTCGGGTGACCCCAGGTGTTCCGGGCTTCCGTGTTCTTGCTAGATCGAGTCACCGTGAATCGGTGTGAGTGCGGTGAGATTTCCCCGTAGGTCATTGCTTCTCTGGAAGGTGGCTTCCGAGTGGGCCAAGCGTGTGGCCTTGGACGGTGAGTCCAGTCTCCCAGCCTGGGGCTGGAGGTTTCTTAAGTCCCTCCCCGAGGGATGGGTCTCGGCGGTTGTGAACTGCCTCATGAGTTATCGCATCGTGGTTTTGGACCTAGGGATTAGGCCAGATTGACGGCTCGGTGCTGTCATGCGCAACGGTCTCGACCCCGAGTCTTGTGACTCAAAGGCCGTTGGGTTTCGTAGGTCTAGTGGACCATCTAGAGTCTGGTGGCGTCGTGCCACCTGTTACTCCGTGTTACTCGCAATGGGTGCGTGCGTGGTTTTCTAGGTCCACGTTCTGTGACACGTCCACTAGTCGTAGCCTTCTTACGGCACGCATGTGCTGACCCACCTGGGAGTGGTGGAGCGGCTGACTCGAGGGAGACGGTGAGTAGGCTGGTTACCGTAGGGCCCCCACGTACAGCCGAGTCCGGGCTTAGGGGGAATTACCAGCTAGAGGACCGGCCTAGGGCGTATGGTCTGAGTGTGCACACGAGGTTGGGGGCATCGGACGGCGCCGGCAGGCGCGACCCCAACTAGTCCTTGTTCTGTGGTACTGGTTACTGTGTGTGTCTGAGTCTCCGCCTGGGGCGTGGTAGCTAGACACTTGTGGCGCGGTGTAAGACGTCAAGGGACGCATCCAGTCGTTCTTCTAGTGGGTGGTGCTCCTGTCATGCGACGTGAGGTGTTGTGTACCAGGTTCTGTTTCCGTCCGTGAGACGGGACTTCGTGAGTGGTTTCGGGAGTGTTCCCGGAGTCGAGGTCTGGGGTTTTCGGTGAGCTTCACCGAGGGCCTTTCCCCAGACAGCGTTGTATTCACGACGGTGAGATCGTGATCATGTGGTTTTGGGTCGGCCCCTTCTTGGTGAGGGCAGGCCTCCGCTACAGAGGTATCGTGGCATTTTCCTAGTAGCGTGGCTAGGGCGGTTCGTGTCTGGTG
The DNA here is from genome assembly GCA_022559845.1 of Amorphophallus konjac. Classification (NCBI taxonomy): domain Eukaryota; kingdom Viridiplantae; phylum Streptophyta; class Magnoliopsida; order Alismatales; family Araceae; genus Amorphophallus; species Amorphophallus konjac. The sequence continues at coordinate 373,146,280 of CM040126.1, read as the reverse complement.
GTCCCCGATCGTGGAATCGGGTGTTCGGGTGCGTGGCTTGGTTCTCCCCCGACGGGAGACTAGGTTGTGTTTTCTGGTACAGTAGGAGTAGCTGTAGAGCCAAGGTTTTACCGGCCACCGGTTTACTGTTCTTGCTATTGTAGCTTTCCTTCTGCCGTTGTTTCTCAGTTGGGGTTCCGCGGGATCCCTGTTGGGCCAGTGACAGGAGGCTCACCCCTGCGTTTCAGGTGCGGCGGTTCTTCCTCGAGGTTCGAGGGTGCTGTACGGAGGTTCTTAGTTGCCAGCTTGCCGGGTCGAGTGTTCACTTGGCATGTGGTACGTTTTACTGCTTTGGACTGGACTCTGTTGTAGTTGTTCATTTATTTCTGTTAATTGTTGAATTGTCCTGCCTTATTTCCTATTTCCTTGTACCTCCACACTTCTTTTTAGCCCTTCCGAGCCCTCCCGGCTCGTGGGCGGCGGTTCGAGTCTCGGGTCATTGGGCCTTCCCAGTAACCGGATCCTCGGGTCATCACAGCAGCACCCGCTAACAGTACAACAATGATCAGATACTTGCCCAAGAGGTTGTGACCCTTGAGCATCGGGCCCTACCAGGTGGAAGTGGGGGGCTCATCTTCGGGGACCTAAGCAGCGTGGGGGTCAACTTCTGATCAGCGTCCATAATCTTCTCGTGAAGGATGACTTGAATGCTAGTCCTACCCTCCGCGGTCACCATCGGTGGAGAATATGACAGATGAAGTTGGCTAATCATGGATGTTGACACCCGTTTTTAGCCCACAAGTTACGTTATTTCTCTTATTCATCATTTTTGATGTCCCGAATTACCCATTATTTTGGAGCCTTCCTTGGATAGATTTTGACCCCATTTCATTATTCCCTAGCCTTTGGACTTCGGAGATCATGATTTCTTAGAGCCCTGGGGCTTATTTTATCAATTTTCAGCTTTTTCTAACATCCCAAGTTGACCTAGGGCCTGTTTAGGTCAACTTTCGTCCTTCGAAGTCGACTTTTAGGTCGACTTCCTTCAAGCATTTGGCCTTTCATAGGTGAACCGCAACACAGTCCTGAACGTTGCCCTTTTTCATCCCCTTCTGTTCCTCTATTCATTAGTTGCCTTTTACAAAAGTTGTCCATTTTTTAAATCCCTAGATTTTCTTCTTCTTTGCCATTAGCCAGTTCTGCACTGTTTTCAAGTTATTTGCATTTTTCCGGCACGTTGAGCTGTTTCTGCTAACCCAGTGTATCCCTCCATTCTTCCCCCTATTTCTCCTTCTTATGCTCTTCTTCTTGTTGGATCTCTGGTTTTAATGATGACACACTATAAATCATGATATAATCAATATGAAAAACTAAGTCCTAAATATTGAATAGGGATTTTTGAACAGGCTCACAGGTTGAAGCACAAGTAATATTCCTCGACGCAGAAGCTATTATCTGATGTTGCATTCATTCGCTACACCGACGCAGTCGAAGAAATGCATCGACACACAAGTCATTTGAGCTGTCTGGAAAGTTAATCTTCACTATTGCACCGACGAAGTTGGAAGACTGCCTCGACACAGCAATGATTCAAGAAAGGTTTTTCAGCTTACTGCATCGACGCATTAGAAGAGATGCACCGAATCATCAAGTCTAAGTCTAGAAGTTGAGAGCTACCATGTCGAAGGTCCAAGATGATGCACCGACGCATCAAGTCTAAGTCCAGAAGTTGAGAGCTACCACGTCGAAGGTCCAAGATAATGCATCGACGCACCTAGACTTCTGCCAAGGATCTCAAGCGCTTCAGTTAAGGATTTTATTTTCTTCTACAACACGTCAACTTCCAAGGGCTCTGTGTCGAAGCTATGAAGCCTCAACGGCAGTCTAAGTTCACTTTGGAAAAGGGTGCATTGACCTATCTCTAAATGCATCGATGCACTAGCACCTACACGAAGCACAATCCTTGAAGATTGCCTCGACCTATCTTCATAGCTCATAAAAGTAATCAATTGAATCAGTCTCGACCTATCTTCTGGCACGTCGACACTTTAATACTTTCCAGCAGAGCACGTGACAACTTAACAAAATTAGGTGTTTTCAAACTCTAGAAGACCTCTCACTTGTCCAAGCCACGTGGCAATCTCTAATAATGATTTTTGAAGAGAAATATTCTGAAATCACACCTGGACTAATCAAGCATGAGATCTGATGTTAATTCTTTTTTTCAGAAATTATCTAAATTTCCATCTGGTATAAATATGCTATCTCTATCCTCTAAAAAGGAGACTGAATCGAAAAAGGAAAGAAGTATCAGTGAAAGAGAAGGAGAGCATCAGAGTCGTGAAGAGAGGAGCCGGTGAGAAAAATCAGATAGGAATTTCGTGAGAGAAGAAGAGAAAGAGAGAGAGGAAGAAAAAGCTTGAGAGTATCCAGATTTGAACTCCATCCCGTCAAATTGAGTGCAACCAGAGCTTGAGAGTTTGGGGAGTTGTTCATCTATTGGTCTCTAGATCAGATCCAAGCCAATCTGCTCATACTGAGCTATATTGTTCTCAGTCATTCTCGTTTGTCTTTCTTTTTGTTTTTTATTTTTGCTTTAGTTTTCTCAGTGTTCTTCCGATACCCTATTTAGGGATCGGGTGTTCCTTCTGAGCAATCAGAAGAAGGGAGAGTGATCTCCGGGTTCCCTCTGCATCGTCAGAGGAAGAGAGGACTGATCCTCTGGTTGTGGGCAACTGGGCGTTGCTCATGTTTCCTTCCGTGACTTCAGGAGAAGGGAGGAGCATGTTCCTCCGGGACAAGCTATTTGTTAGCATTGTGTTTGCAGACTGAGTCTGCGTTCTTGCTGTTGCAAGGGAATCTTCACTTGGATTGAGTGAGGGGTGGACGTAGGCAGACAAGGTGTCTGGCCGAACCACCTAAAAAATCTCTTGTGCATCATGTGCTTGCCTATGTAATTGATTCCTTCTTATCTTCCACCATTCACAGGTTCCTCATTCATCAGTTTACCATGCGCATATATATGCTATGAGGAATGTGATTATTTGTCTTTTCAGCATCATGATTGCACTCTAATTGTTTGCGTCTGCGGTTAACAGATTCTCTGTCTGTCTGTTTCAGTCTTGTGTGTTAGAACTGCTTCCGCAAGTATTAGTCATCTTGTGTGTTAAGTATTTACTGCATATTCTAACTTTGTCTGGCGATTTTAGTTTGTATTAGTTGTGTTCTAATTTTGAAACTGAGTTTTTGGCAGGGATCTATTCACCCCTCCTTTAGATCCCAGCTATACGTCTATCAATTGGTATCAGAGCGGGTCTCTGATTTTGCTTCAGATTTAAAAATCTACAGAGAAAAGTTCCGCGTGCTTCTTACTGTTTGTTTTTCATCTTTCTAAATTCCTTCTTCATGGGTTTGCTACCCATTTTCGATGGATCCCATTTTGAGAGCTGGCTAGGTAAACTATGCACATTCATCAACGTTGCTAATCCTAAACTCTGGCTCTTAATGTCTAAAGGTCCTCATAGATTGCCCAAGGATACATCCAAATGGACCAATATTCAAAGGATGAGAGACAGTGAAAACCGTAGAGCTCTAAGTATCTTGAAAAGTGCTGTTAATCTAAAGGCTTTTCCATTTGTTACTGATTGCAGATCTGCTAAAGAGATACTGGAACAACTAAAGGCAGTTCACAAGAAAAACGAGGTCAGTTGTCTGGTAGCAAGGGGGAGTGATCACAACAGTGATCAGAATGAGGAAGACTGTGAGGTAAATCCCTTCGAAAACTTTTCCTTAGAAGATTGGGAAAATGCATATGGTGAACAGTTAGAGATAAATGATAAGCTAAGAAAATAAAACAAATCTCTGAAAAAGAAATTACATGACTCTAATAACTGTAGTCCTAAACATGAAGACACGATTGTTCTGAAATCTGAAAATGATAACTTGAGAAGATAGTTAAGAGATTTTCATGCTGTCAAATGTGAACTAGAAGGATTAAAATTTGAAATTGACGAATCTCTACATTTTGATCTAGAATGGCACGAGAACCTAATTGCTTCCTTAAGAGAAGAGAATACGAATTTAGTAGATCATAAAATTGAACTTGAAAAGATAGAGGAGATACTAAATGAAAAACTTGTGGATGAAAATAAAAATCTTAAGGAGCATAACAAAACGTTGATGGTGCTGAATATTGTCATATCTGAGAGGTTACTATCCTTTGAAAAAGGAAAATCCATTGCCATCACAAATGAATCTGAAAAAATGTTGATCCTACAAAAGGAAAATGAAGATCTCAAATCTGCAAATGAAACTTTAAAAATTAGAATTGCAGAACGTGAGGAGGATATGGCCAGCTTTGAGATTAGCATTTCATGCCTCCAACAAGAAATTGATGATCTTAATAACTCCTTATCTAAATTTGTTAATGGAAAGAACAATCTGGATAAGCTTCTTGGGGGGAAAAATCAATTTTCAGAAAGAGGGACTAGGCTTTAATCCAACAAATAAAAAGAGTTTTGAAAACAAACTCAAAACATGTTTTGTTTGCAGCTCTGAATCCAACAAAACCTTAAGTCAACCAATCTTTCAGTTCAATGCTCAAAAATCAGATAAACAAACTGAAAAACTGAAAGAGGCTAATGATCTGAAGAAAATGGCCACAAACACTCATGCTCCAAATGTGCATGTTACACACAAGTCACCCACACATTCACATGCACACAAGAAAAAAACTTTCTGTCATTACGGTGGCAAAGAGGGTCACCTGATGCATAACTGCTATGCTTTGAAAATTGATGACTTGAATGCACACAAATGGACAAATGGCGACAAAAAATGTCAAAATGCATTCAAACAGAAATAATTCATCTCTGAATTCTCATGCCCATGTTAGACAAGCTCATACTATAAATCATGCCCATTATAGAAGGACAATTCAATGTTTCCATTGTGAAAAGTTAGGTCACACAATGCGTGATTGCTTCATGTTAAAAAATGATGATTTGAGGGCCTACAGGAAATCCACTATCCCCAAAAGGGTTCATTATCATCACTGCGGGAAAACAGGCTATACAGTCAAGGACTGTTGGCATTTGAATAGAAATCACAATTTCCATGGTAGAGATAGAAATTTTCCTACTCAATCACAAAAATTTCATGCACAACCCATGAATAAGAAAAGGAATGCATTTAATCATTGCCACTACTGTGGAAGATTAGGACATGTTATGTATGATTGTTATCTCTTAGAATCTGATAATTTTAATGTTGCAAAAATTTGGAAAGCACCTTTCAGAGGTGCAGCTAACTCTTCTGGACCCAAGAGATCTTGGGTACCACTGAATAAAAATTGAGAATTTTTGTTTTGCAGGTGTGCCATGAAGAAAAGAAGGAAAACAAAAATAAATGGGATTGAAAAATAAACAAGACATCCTAATTTGACAAACCCCACTTCTGCAACTTATTTTCTCTTGAAGTTGAATTTCAGTACTCTTTCTTCATTGTTCTCACTATTTTAGATAATGCTTCTGAATAAACTGTGAATTCACATTGCACACTCATGTTTGAAAAGAAAATTTGCTGCATATGTTGTTGACATTGTTATGCTTCACTCTAAAATTTGTTGCATACTTCGTACTGAACTGCATTGATTGTTGCATGTTCATATATGACCCTATGGTATATCAAATGGCGATATGTGGAAGGTCAGGTCAGGCCTGACTGGAAACTATCCTCATGCGTGATGGTGGTCTTTCGACCATGGTTCTCCACCGGGTACCATGGGTCAAACTCTCATATAGATTAGATTAGATTCTCATAAGCACATCTTAGTTAAATCCTGCATTCCTCCCATGTCTTGGTATCCCTGTGCTCTAAGTGAGGGGGAGTTCAGCTTGCTACAAGAAATGCTGAGGAAATCTGTTCCTTATGTAAGGAGGAGGTTGGAATACTGTCTGAGATGCTGAGGAAAATGATGCTATTTCTGAGGGGGACTCTGATATGTTTAGCTGTGAAGTCAGGTTCTATACATCCAAGAAAATCTGTGGTATTATGCTGGTATCAACCCTGAACATGATTGAGTCAGATAGTTTGACAGGTCGATGCACCGGTCTAGTGCCTCGATGCAACAGTGCAAGATTATTCAAAATTAGTTGCTGTATGGTCCTGTGAGGTCGAGGCTTCCAGTAATTCAGGTCGAAGCAACACTAGTGTAAGCTGTATATCTGGTCTGATGCTATCCCTGTGCCTCGACACAATCATCCCCTACATTGTGTCTATCTCATATTTCTGGTCTCTCACTACACTCTTGACATAGTTCAATTCTTCCAAATTTTGCTCTCTGTGTCACTCACTCTCAAAATTACCCTTCTTACATATCCTTGTTGACAATATGGAGAAGATTTCAAGTCCTTGAATCTGTCATATTTACTGTCAAAAGTGAAATCACTAAGTTTCTCTTCCTTCAAGAGGACCTTTGGTCATGACTGACCAACCTTCTACATTGTAATGGTCTATTACTTATTCATTAAATCTAAAGCTCACATGTCCAGAACTGATCCTTTCTTGCATAATGTAATCAGATAAAAATATTCTGAAAAAGAATCTGCCTTAACTACTTCTAGAGATTTAAAATAGTAAGCAAAGTGAACATCTTTGGATAAAGGATCTTCTGCATATATTGCCTATGAACTCTCTTAAGAAAAATCTAAAAAGTTCAGGGAATACGCCATAATAATAATAATAATGAAAAATGTAGCAGAGCAATGGTATGGCCTTCAGAGAAACTTGATCCTGCATCAATGAAATGCCTCAAATCAAGTCATGAAGAAGCTTGCTATCTCTGTTTAAAAGAAGCATGAAGGTCAGTTAAGGGTCTCTGGCATCTAACCAACATGATTCCTTGAGTCAAAAGGCGTCGACTATACTAGATTGCTCTATATTAAATTTTAAAAAAATGGCTGACTCTGGATCTTATTCGATATCTTAATGTGTTCATTTTCAATATATGAAGAAATTCTCCCAAAGTTGTGAGCTGATTTCTATGAGCATTTTTGAAAGAAATAGGAAGGGTATGTATCTTAAGATGCATATTTTTTGTGTTTGCATTTGCATTAAGGTTGAGTCCAGGGTGGTTGGTTCTAGTGATTTAATCATTTAAACCTTAAACCATTACATGCTGTAAGAGTTTTAAAGTCATTTCTTTAGAAAGGGCAATTTGGTAATTTTTCCCTTATTTATGGTAAATATAACGGATTCACTGCGTTGAGTTAAATCTCACATCTTTACTCCATCTTCGTCACCCTCTTTCCATCTCCGTATCTCTCTGGATGCTCTGAGTCAGAGCATCATTGTTGTCCCTCGAAGGATCAGAAGTTCCTCTCCATTCCCTCGTCGTAGAGATCCCGTCAACAATACACCATTCCTACTCTCTCTTGTGAACCCTATCTCCACGCATATCCCTCAATCTACTACCATGTCTGTGCCCGCTACTAGAAGCAAGGGAAAGCAACCAGTTACAGAGAAACAGCCTACAGCTGCTGTATCCACTCGTAAGGAGCTTCAAACCAAGCTATCGCATGACCAAGATGAGTCTGCCAGTGGTTCCAACCAGCCGCCACCTAAAGCTACCAAGCGGAAAGAGCGAGCCACTGAATCTTCAGGAGAAAATAGAAGAGCTCCTCAGAAAGCAAGAAAAGAAAGCCAGGACAGTCAAGAGGTAGAGAATATTGAAGTTGTTTCAGGTGATTCAGTACGAATCCTATTTCCAAGGTACATTGATACACATAACCACCAACTGCTTGAAAACTTTCTTGAACTAATGGATATGATGGAATTTCAAGGGTGGAGAAAATTTGTCAGCAAACATAGGGTTTATTATCCCAAATTAGTGACCCAAGTCTATGAGAACTTGAAATATGATGCCAACATTTCTAGGCTATGGACAACCGTTAAGGGAATTGATTTGATATCAACAAGAATTTGCTTCCAATGGATGGAGCTCTAGAAAACAAATTCACTTATAGTGCTCATGAGGCATATTCTATAATGACTGGTCTGCCCAACAACCTTCAGGAAATTAAAAATACATATCTGACTACCTTCAACACAAATAGATTTCCACCTCTACAGAGGTTGCTTCACCATATCTTTACAATGATCATAACCCCACAAGGTGGTGAGAGGGGCAGACTGACAGAATTCTAGAGATTTCTATTTTATTGCATGTTCAAAAACATCAGGGTTTGCTTGCCTAACCTGATGATTCAGATCATTGGATACTATAGAAATAAAGGTAGACATCTTCCTTATGCAGCTCATTTGACTGTTGATTTTAAAAGGCTGAAGATTCCATTGGAGGGTGAAAAGTTCAAAGACATTCCAATGTCCAACATCTACACAATGGACTTCGTAGAGAAGTTTATGAAAATTAAAAAGATTGGAGGAAGACTACAAAGGCAGCTACCTGGGGACCTTCCACTACAAGTGAATGAGTAGCTAGAGCAGCAGTAGCCAGAACAATAGTAGCCAGATCAACAGCAGCCAGAGCAGCAGTAGATGGAACAGCAACAACAACTAGAACTGCATCAAGATGAACCAGTAGAGCAGGATCAACAGTTGGAAGTACAGGTAGTAATCCAACAAGATCCAGCAGTACAAGAAAGAGTTGTGATTGAACAAGAGGTACCACCTCCAGTAGTTCCAGAAATTCAAGAAATGGCTATGGTTTAAATCAATCATCAAGAACCTCAGGCATCTCCAGAACACCAACCGCAGAACATCCATCCTGCAAGACAAGCTGTAGCAGCAGATCCTCAAACCTCTCGAGCCTCTACATCATCTGTTCAAGAGACAGACACTCTCTTTTGTTTCATATCTGTACAATTTAATATATGTACAATTTAATATGCTACACTCTGCCTTGAAAGAACAGTCAAACCACTTTGAGCATCAGATGATTCAGTTTAGAGGAGAAGTAAACTCTAGGATGAGAGAACTGTCAAAGAATTTTGAACAGAAATTAACACATCTACGGATGGAAGTGAATAGTCGTATTGCTGGAATTCAAAGAGAAAACAAGCAGTCTGATAGAAACTCCAACAAATTAGTCAGAGACATTCAAGGAGTCCTTGGTGTTACTGGTAATCAAATTGGCAAGTTGACTGACAGATTCAACCATCACAATGATAAGTTGACCATGGCTGCAGAATACTTCCATGAAATAAGAGGACAACACGATCATCTTCTCAGAAATTATGACCATATGACAGAAAGATTATGGATGATTATAGATGACATCAAATAAATGGTTGAAGTGTTCAAGGATCACTACCCTCAGCCAGCCATTGAAGACCAAGGAGAGAGTCGGTCTCCTGGTTTTCCTCCAAAATCATCTTCTCAAGATCCTATTGAAGCCACTCAGCATGATGCACAGTTAACCCATCTTGCTGATATGATCCGCCATTAAACAACTGTACTCAGCGCTAAAATGGATATGTTTCATGAAGCTCTGCTTGAAAGGCATTTCTCCACTGACAGAAATCTTAGAACAATCGCTCAAAGAGTTAATCAAAATGCAGAAGAGCTACAGGCACCACTACTGACTGCTCCAATCACTCCTCACGGTCCTACAACCCAAGAAGCATCTACTCAGACTGATGACACACCTGGAAGTGACATCACTCATCTTTTTGCTGATGGCAAAGGGGGAGAAGATCTTGAGTCAAGTCATAGAAGAGATGAGCAATCATAGGAGGAGTTCTCATCATAGAGTTTGAGTTCTCATCATAGGAGACATAGCATGTCATGTATGCATAGGCATAGCATTTTGTTAGGCATAGCATTTTTTAAGGACATAATTTTGTTAGGAAATAAAACATTTTGTTCAGTTTTTCTGCATAGCATTTTGTTAGGCATAACATTTTGTCAGGACATAAAACATTTTGTTCAATTTTTCTTGATCTTGAATGTGGTTCAAATTTGGTAAACTATTTTGCCTATACTTCAAGGAATGACATTGATTGTTTCCTTCTATCTGATTCACCAATGGATGAGAATGGATATTTGACTCTTGTAATTAAGTGTGAATGAATACTTCATAAGTCTATAACAGGTTTAATGACTCATAGTTGTCATCATCAAAAAGGGGGAGATTGTTGGATCTCTGGTTTTGATGATGACACACTATGAATCATGATATAATCAATATGGAAAACTAAGTCCTGAATATTGAACAGGGATTTTTGAACAGGCTCACAGGTCGAAGCACAAGTAATATGCCTCGACGCAGAAGCTATTGTCTGAAGTTGCATTCATTCACTGCACCGACGCAGTTGAAGAAATGCATCGACACACAAGTCATTCGAGCTGTCTGGAATGTTAATCTTCACTACTGCACCCACGCAGTTGGAAGACTACCTTAACGCAGCAATGATTCAAGAAAGGTTTTCCAGCTTACTGCATCGACGCATCAGAAGAGATGCACCGAAGCATAAAGTCTAAGTGATGGGAATCGACGCTGAGCATGTACTTTTTCTTTTGCATTTATGTCCTTTTAGTTTGTGTTTATATCCTTGGGAAAGTATGTACGCAAATGTAAGGCTTTATAAGCCAATGAGTCATTCCCATGGATTGTGTGGGTTTTTGTGCAAATGTGTAGTAGGTCCAGCTAGGGGGCCCCCTCCCCTTCCCCATTGGTCCACCTCATCCAAGTGGGGCTGGTCAACCATCCTAGGTGGCCATCTAGAAGGTTTGAATGCTAATTGACCACATGGGAGACAAGTGGTGTAAAATGTCAAAGTTGGCCACCTACCTTACCTACCTAGTCAAAGGAGTGCCCCCTCCATATGTAATTTATTTATTTTGAGTTTTGACCACATGGGGGAAGAAAATGGCCTATTTCCCACGAAATTATCAGCCCCCCACCCCTTGCCGTTTTCTATATAAGCCTATGTATAGTGTCATTAGAAATTAATGAAGAAGTGAAGAGAAAATTGTTGATGCGGGGATTTTTTCTTTCTCAATCATCTTTTTATCTTATTGTTATTTATTTATTTATTTATTTTTTTATTTTTTTATTATTTTGTTTGTTAGGCGTGCCAGTCACATGTGTGACGATTTCATCGTGCGCTCGACTTGACTTGGTCAGTCGATTGTGAAATCCGAGTCGGGACCAAAAGTCCGCCATACCATAAAGGCTATGACGTTAATTACGCCCTTCTAAGAAGGACAACCCTTGATTAAACGTCGAAATAGGAGGCCTCAGAAGGCAGTCAAAATACTGATGTGCGAAATGAAGGCTTCATGCTTATGAATGGAGGGCGGATTTATTTAGTTCAGCGGACTGAATCGGGCGGCACAACCTTTAACTTTGAGCCGTATCGGGTAAGGATAGAAGACCATCCACGCAGTGGCGGGACATAATTCGGTTAATCATTGGGGCATTCCCCTTTTGACACTTTCACTTGACCGGTCGCTCCAAATGGGTTCGTTTCCCCCGAAGATGGAGTCGGGTGGGAAGTGTATCGGAGACACTCCCTCGACTCATCGGGGTTGATGACATTGGACTAGATTTCAGCAGCATCTCCCCTCGACTCGGAACATGCCCAAGGGGAAATAGGTGATCATCCACGGAGTGCCGGGATGAAAACCGAAAGAGAAAGGCACCGGGCCCTGGCACGGTGTGATGTTGGGGATGGTTTCCTGTTTATTTATTCCATGGGGTGTACCCTGTGACTTGTAGATATCCCTCGAGTTAGTATGGCAGAGTGTTCAAAGATGGGGCAGAGGAGGAGAGGCTCTCAGCGCAGCAATAACGAGCATAGGCAGGCTTCCCGGCGTGGGGGAAAGGGTTCTCGGCATGGCCTTAGAAGGAAGAGACAGCTCTCGGCGTGGGGTTCCCGGCGCGGGGGAATGGGTTCTCGGCATGGCTTTAGAAGGAAGGCAGCTCTCGGCGTGGGGTTCCCGGCGCGGGCCGCGCCGAGAGCTCTTCTGGCGCCGGGAAGGCTCGTGGGGGTTCTACGATACTCTGTTTTGGGGGATTTTTCCTGGGATTCAGATAACGGCTAGGGGGTTTTAGGATGCAAACGAGGAAAGGACTGAGGGCCCTGTCAAGCTGCCAGATTAACATCAAGGAGTCACATGAATAGAAGAGATTTCGAGGGATTGAAGTCACAGGCGTTAGAACCCTCTGGAACAGGCTTTATGCCGTCTATATTGCCAGCCATCCAGGAGATCAAGAGATGACTGTCTCTGATCCCTGTAATGGCCCCAATGGCTTGGGAAACTCGAGAGGGCTATGGACTTAGCAACGTTTAAATCATCGATGTTGTCGCGGAAGAGAGAAGGGACAGAACCCAAGAATTCATGGAGGCAAGGATTGGGGCTCTGTACCAGCTTCCTAAAACCCACAGGAACCTGGGCTAACGACAAACACCCAGAACCACACATTCATCGATCGAAACTCGCAATCGGAAAGGTGACCACCACTGTCATCAGAGAGGGGTGAGAAGAGGGAGACCCAAATTTCCATCCATTCAATTGGTTCTACTGCTTATACATCATCGGCTACAGAGGTACGCCTCGAATGACAACGAATAAGGAACCTTTAGCATCAATACAGATCCCACATAAATGTGGTAGAAGGAGTACACATGACATAGCGAAATGAAGCCCATTCAAAACAGCAGAAAGATGGGAGATAGCATGTTCAAAAAGAACACATGCGAAAATAGTATGCATCGGGGGAAGAAATACAAGAGAGACAGGGGAGGGCGGAGCATTGACTCCTCTCCCTCCCCCTTCAGCAGACCTTCTTCTTCTTCACACGATCTCTCAGCAGTCGCCGGTTTCCTGGAGCTGGGTATGGACTTCTCTCTTCCTTTCTCTGGCTTCTCTTTGTGGCTATCTTCTCTTCTGTTCCGCTCTTTTTTTTGTTCCTCCGTCCCCCCTTTTTCCTCGAGAGAAAAGGGGTTTTTATAGCACAAACCCTTCCCCTCTCGGCATGCTCACCTCGGCGCGCAGACCACGAGCTCCCGGCGCGCCCTAATCGAAAGCGGGAGGCCTCTCGGCGCCAAAGGATGGGGCTTCCCGGCGCCGCCCCACATGGGCTTTGGGCCCTGGTGAGGAACTCCCGGCGTCACACTAGTGAGCCCATTTAGGTTTTTTAATATTTTACCCTTCCTCATCAGTAGGTTTGAGCTGTCAAAGCTGCCTAACCTGCCCTTTCATTTATCAGTCCCTCGAATCTGTCAGAACAGGTGGAGGTCCCTTAGTTGATGGGTTGACACAGTCTTATCAGAATATCTCTGGGGATTTTCATCAGTCAGTAGACTGCAATTCTTCATCAGTACTGCTGTCTGAGCGACGACAATACCGGACATCAGCTTGACCAGGAAGGGTCTCAGCTGGGTGATAACTTTAGTGACGACTCTTCTGCCATTCTGACTTTGCAGGGATTCCTGAGAGCTTCATGTCTGGTTCAATCTTCTTTTTTGGTCTCATCTTGTTCTCAGTTACATTTCAGGTGTCAACAAATGCCCCCCCACCTGTGGACGGCATAAGCGCAGAACAAGCGGCACGGGGTCCGCAGGTGCACTTCATCATTTGAGGATATCTTCCTCAGTCTCTCTTTGACGTTGCCCTTCGGTTTAATCATGTTGCTGTAGCAATATTATACACATGTATCTTTCATTCTCATGTTTTTCATCCCCATATGCTCTGATTTTATTGTCAGCACTTTGGAGCCTTATTGGCCTTGCCTTAGACTTTTCGGCACGAGGTAAGACCCGTCTCGGCGCGGCCTGTCGGTGCGGGCTTCTCGGCGCAACCCTCTCGGCGCGGGCGTCTTTGGCTTCTCGGCACGGGCGTCTCGGCGCGCCTTTTCCTTCCGGCCGACGGGAGGTTCTCGGCCTGCCCATTTTCGGCGGGTCTTTTTGAATTAGGGGGGGGGGGTTCTCGGCGCGCCTCTTATCACGCCGAGAACCCTTCTTCGGCGGGGCCTATTTAACCCGCCGAGAGCCCCATTTGCCTTCATTTCTCACGGTCCCTTCTCTCTCTTCATCCTCTCGGCAGTGGCGAGCTCCTCTTCGCGAGCGCTCCCATCCCGTTTCTTCCCCGTTTCAGTAGATTTCGTCCGGGTGGGACATTATTTGGGGATTAAATCCCTATTGATTGTGGGATCACTCCCTCTTGGTGGGTGACTCCCTATTCTCTTTGGGCAGACCCTAAACAAGGGGAAATACTGCCAAAATTTCCACAGAACCTTATACTTTAATCTTCGTAAGACTGTTTCTTATTTTGGGACTTTCATTCACATCTTTTCTTTGACTGCAGGCATTGTAATGGCTTCCAGTTCCGCTGATGCATCTTCTGGAGCTGTTGGAACAAGCTCGTCAGCCCAGCCAGACATATCACGGGCTGTAGTAAATTGGCTGAACGTGCATAGCCTGGACTTCGGGTATGACAAAGTTGCTGCTGTTGACGAATCGTCTGATTCTGAGACGGATACAATATCAACATCGAGGGTATACTCCACTGCAATGGAGACATGCTTTAGACGGGGCAACGACTATCGGCCGGATCTTCCGAAGGATCGCCACTTAATGCCGTTCATCCAAACTTTCACAGTGGGTGGCATGCGAGACTATCGGATAGCTCGCGTAGTTGAAGCTGCTATATTAGCTGAGAGGGACAGTCTGAAGGACTCAGTGTATCGTGGCAAAGCCATCTATCTTCCCGGGGAGAAGCGCGACTGGGGTGCAGTCCTCGGCATCTCGGAGCTGGAACCGGAGAAGAAAATGTTGACCCGGGCCCCGGAATTCACACCTGCCCGGTGGGATAATGCTAGCGGCCGGGTTCATAGGGAAAAGCTTGGCTATGGTTTATTCCTGGCACCGATAAAGTGGGGATACCGTGAAGAGCCCTTTGTATTGAATTGTTCGGCCGTCCAGTTCAAGTATCACATAGCTGTCGGTTGGTTTGGAGATACCAAGATCACTGACGCCCACTTATTCCGGGTGGGAGCGGTGGAGTTCACCGAGTTTGTTTTAAAGGAATATGCCCCTCTGCTGATCAGAGCCGGGGTATATCACAGTGTCTTTGCTTCTAGATTCCGCTACCCCATATCCCGAGGGTTATGCTGTGGAATGTTTGAAGTATTCTGCCCTCTATTCAACATATTTTATACAGCAGAGGGCGAAACATCTCTCGACCTCTGGAGTTTGTCACAGCTTTCTGGTCTGCCTATTGACGGCGAGCCGTATGAAGAGGTCTGCTTGGCGGATTCCGAGAAGGATAGCTCAGATGGCGAAGGCAAGTATTCACTTGGCTATTCCTACCGGTATTTAATGAAGGCCTATCGCTTCATCTGTCTGGCGTATAGCAGAGGATCCTCCAAGGGTTACCATCCTAGAGAGAAAGGCAGCAAGCTGAGGGTCCGGATAGGGCAGTGGATTCAGTATTTCTTTGACGGCCCCTTGAAATATGCAGACTTCCCTTCCATGGGTCCGACGGCCAGCAAGCAGATAAGGGCTCCTCGCTATAAGTCAGCGTTGCCATCTTCACTGCATCGTGTAGGTAAAGGTGGTCCAAATCCAGCAGAGGTGGACCCTATCACACATTGTGCGGCTTATTTCACGTTCTGGTTGTGCACTTTCGCTCTCCCTCAAGGGGACGAGACAATCATTCGGCCTGAATCCATATACCCGGCATGCCAGATGGCCTGGGGGATGAGGCTGTCACTTTGCCCAGTGGCCTTGTGTTTAATCTATAAATCTTTGGGGGATCTGTACAAGCATCGGACTCCCTGCTCTTTGAGGACCGTGGGCCCCTTTCATTTCTTCAATGCCTGGGTCTGCAGTCTATTTCCTGAATTGGCCCCTAGAACTCTGCAGGCAGATACAGTGTTGCCCAGAATGATTGAATTTGCCAGTGCCGAACCTGGCTCTTTTTCTGACCAGTTGTTTAAAATAAGGGGCCGACTGACAAGGATACTAGTGGATGCCCCTGGCAGCATTCATTTCTGGAGCTTGGCAGCAGGTTCAGCTCCTTTGGTTCATTCTCAAAGAGAATGCAAGATGGAAGAGGTAGAGACCTATGTTCACCCCGTTTCAGGGGCTAATGCTGTTCGGTCTATTCTGGAGCCGGAGCTGGTTAGATGGGCCATGGCCATTCGACCCAGTGTTTTAGTCTTCAGGAAGGGTGGTCTGCTTCTCCTGGAACCATACTACCCATTCCGCTTTGGGCGAAATTTTGGCTATGATCAGCACATCCCTACATCAGTTGCTCAGTTTCCCCTGGATAGCCGAGCCAAGCATGGGTCCACCATTGTTGGTGATGGCCGGTTGTGGTGGGATTTCTATCATCGCCAGGATGGTGCAGTTTTCAGAGTTCCCACTGTTTCCAACCGTGTTCCCCGTGTCACATCCGAGTATATCAAATGGTGGAACATTCGGACCAGCTTTTACAGGGATGGCAGGGGTGCATTCTGGGACGTGGCCGAGCGTTCTTTCCTGAAACAACAGCCCGGGCCGGTATTTGACATCCCCGAGGCCCACCTGAAAAGGATTTATTCACAACATCCGAGGGAGGCCGAGAACTATCTGACTCAGCGTCGTGTTTTGAAAGAAGGAGGCTCCGAGCCGCCCGCGCCTATCTTTGCTGCCATTAATGAAGATACTTTTATGAGGAGCTTGAAACATCTGTGTCATGTAGGAGACGCTCGTCTGGAGGCGCAGCAGTACCCTTTCCCTGTTGAAGAGCCGCTCCTGACGGTCGTCCCTTGGAAGGGTCCGACAGATAGATTTCATCCCTACAGGACGTTTGTGCGCAGGGAAGATAGGACTCAGACATACTACAAGCACACGTCCTGGCTGTTTGTTCTGCTGAATGTACATGGGCTATCTGCAGAGAGTCCAATAGCCGGCATACTGAATAAGCCATTGTTCGTTTCTTTTCATTATGTCGACGGCTGGGGCATGGACCACCTCGACTTATTTCGATGCCTTGATTTTCATGGTCATAGCGATCTGGCATCTTTAGTGGAGAAGTGCCAGACATTTGGTGATGTCTGCTGGCTTGTCAAGGAGGCTGCTTTCCGCTCCAAGGAGGTAGCTTATCTGTACTGGCCACTTTCTATCTTTTATGATGGCCCAACAGGTATGATCTTTTCTTTCTGACTGTAGTGCTTTCTGTTTAGTATTTAAACTCTGCATCCACTGATCTCATTGCTTCTTTGATGTCTTCGACAGACAGGCCAGATATAAAGCGACAGGGGCTTTACAGAAAAATCATTGCGCAAGCTGAGAAGCCTGCTTATTTCGAAGTCCCTGCAGCAGCACCGACGACCACTCCCCTGCCTCCGGGCAAGAAGAGAAAGATTTCTGCAGTGAAGACTGCAGTTGGGAAGGCCAGGAAGGCCAAGAAGGCCCATGCTCGGCAGTCGGCTTCAGCAGTGACGGACCCTGGGACCCCTCTTCCTGATATCCCCTCCTTTGATGAGTTTGAATCTCAAAGGGAGGGCGCCCAGACGTCAGTCGAGGGTAACATCAACAGCCCGTAGTTGTATCTTTCATCGGCTTTTGCTGAATTTTATAGAAGTCTTCGAATCTGACCCCCCCCCCTTTTTGCACAGCCCAAGAGCCAGTTGTGACACCTTCTTTGGTGGAGACCAGATTGCCTTCTCCTACGCCGGCTAGTGAGGCGGAGGGTAAGTGTGCTTTCCCATCTTTTCTTGCATATTTCAATTATTTTTTCATTGTCTTGCTCACAAGCTTTTCCCTGCAGTGACGGCCGGCGAGGGGGCTGCAGTTATGGGAGCAGCTGGCGGTATGACTCAGTCACAAGAAGGTCATAAGACCCAGACGAAACGGGGCCTTGTCCCTGTGAGGCACATAGTTACCCAGTCCTCCTCCAGGCAGACGTTAGGGACGCAAGTCCCGCCCGTGGATAATGTGGAAATCTCTTCTAGCAGTTCCGCGACCGCTTCTGAGGCAGAGGGAGAAGGAGCAGATTTCAGCGAGAGCGAGCCGGAGAATATCTCCCAATCAGAGGCCCCATTCGTATGTACTGCCATTGTCCCACTGTTCACCCCCCCCCAAACTGCTGGTGCCATCTTCTAAGGAGGAACTACCGGAAGAATTTGCTGGCTTGGATACCGAGGCAGATATAACTCCTCCCTTTGCTGCCTCAGCAGTGGAGCTTTCCTCTTCCTTGCACTCCTTTGAGGATATCGCCATCACATTAGAAGTGGGTCTCTCTCCTTTTCCTCATTGTCATTATTATCATTTTTCTTATCTGCTGCTTGATGTTGCATTGATCTGTTCACAGGAATCCCCTGTTGCTAGCCCGGTAGCGACTGCAGCCCTTGAAGCCATTCTATCTGACACCCTGGCTGTTGTTCCTGCTTCGTCAGCCACCTGCGCAGGCGTTTCTGAGATAATTCGCCCTGTGCCGGTGAGGGTACAGTCTTCTACAGACTTAGCATTGCTGGACTTGAGGACCTCGGGGGAGAGTTCGGCCCTCATCCGGGTCTTGGATTTCAGAGCTGAGACGGACCCCGTTAGGGGTTCTGCCTTTATACCGGCCGCAGTGATGACCATTGCGCCGGAGTTAGCAATTCCCGTAACAGTAATTATGGAAACTGAACTTTTGCCTTTACGGTCCGTAGCCCCTGCCGCCTTGTCATTGAAGGAACTGGCTGCTGAAGCAGAGATGGAAGAAGGGGAGGTAGCTGCCACAGTGACCGGAGTATTGTCCATAACCGACCCAGAATCGATCTCCTTGCTCTCGGAATCTGAGGAGGAGGTGCCCCGAGAAGAGGATGCTGAAGATGCGGGTGTCATTATGGGGACCCAGGAAGCAGCCGCTCCAGCACTTATTAAAGTTGCCCCTACGAGCATTCAAATAGCAACTTCCGATGAGAAGGAGGTGGAAGGCCTCTTGGTCTCGTCAGGGGTTGCAGAGAGAGCTCAGCTGGCACCTTCCGCAGACCTCCGTCTTCCTCTTCCCAACCTGACGTTACGCCATGGGCGGACATTGACAGTGAGGTGACTTTCGAAGTAGCTCCAGTTCCTTCTCCTGGCTTCGCTTCCTCTGAGAGTTTTGTCTGGCAAAATCTTGACATGCTGCGCCAGTTGGTGGAGTCCCAGCCTGGACTGACTTATCTGCGGCTGAAGGAGATAGTCGAGCGTTTCACCGCTGGTCTACAGGCGATGGGCTGTCCCATGGAAATATGGACCCAGCGGGTTATATTGTTGTTAAAGTTTATACATCGCCGGGACTTCTTGGCACATATTATGTCTAACAGACTGGCAGCTTTGAAGTTGCAAAGGAAGGAGTGCAAATCTGAGCTGGAGAAGGTGGGTTCTGTTCTCCAGGAGCGCCAATGCCAACTGCAATCTCTGGCGCAGCGGGAGCAGTTCGTGCGCAGCCGGATAACCATCCTGGAGGCTGAACTATTTGACCTCCGGGCTGAACTGCCGCAGATAACAACTTCTCAGCCGCAGCTTGCGGAGGAAGTAGCCCTGCTGGAGGGGCAGGTGGCGTCCTTTCAGGACGAGTCTGCTCGGCTGCAGGCGGAGGAGGCTCGACTTCATGAGCTGGGGGCTGCCCCGCATGTAGGGCTTCTGGCCTTCGAAGACATATTCCGGCGCCCGTGAATATCTGTTTTCCCCTTTTTGTAATACAATTCCCCCTCAGGGGCCCTTCTTGTATTCCCTTTTTTTATTCAATGAAAAGGAATCTTTATACCAGTCTCATATGTGGTTTGTTCTTAACTTATCGCACCGTCAATATACGACGATTTGGCAGCGGTTTCAGCGGTCCCTATGGGAATAGCCCGTACCTAGCAGGAGAGCGTCCACCCTTTCAGAGAAAGGATGGGGAACTCGCTCCACCGCGCGACGGTATCCGGAGGGTGCCTAAACCCAATCCTGGGGGTAGCTGAATAAAAGAGGTTTAGAACATCGTTTGGAACAAACGGATGGTTCACCTCGGACAGGTTTCAAAGCTGGTCGGGGCAATGTATCAAACGACCAGTGACGGATTTTATCGTCGATATTGGGTTTATATCGACGCAAAGGAATTTCATAAGTTTCATCAGGATAGACGTAAGGTCTAAACTGGGTAGACTTGATCACAGGTGGGACGTGAAAAGGGTATGTGGTTTTCATCAGGACAGACGCAAAATCTGAACTGGACAAGTTTTCATCATTGATCGGGCAATGCACCGATTGACCAATGGTTGGTTTCATCATCGATATGGGGTTTATATCGATGCAAAGGGATTTCATAAGTTTCATCAGGATAGACGTAAGGTCTAAACTGGGCGGGGTTTCATCATTGATCGGGCAAGGTGCCGGTCGATCAATAGCTGATTTCATCATCGATATTGGGTTTATATCGATGCGAAGGAATCTCATAAGTTTCATCAGGATAGACGTAAGGTCTAAACTGGATAAGGTTTCATCATTGATCGGGCAAGGTGCCGGTCGATCAATAGCTGGTTTCATCATCGATATTGGGTTTATATCGATGCAAAGGAATTTCATAAGTTTCATCAGGATAGACGTAAGGTCTAAACTGGACAGGGTTTCATCATTGATCGGGCAAGGTGCCGGTCGATCAATAGCTGGTTTCATCATCGATATTGGGTTTATATCAATGCAAAGGAATTTCACAAGTTTCATCAGGATAGACGTAAGGTCTATTCCAACAGGTTCTATTGCGGGTGGGACTTTGCCAAGAAATACGTAGGTTTCATCGGGATAGGCGTAGGGTCTATCATGGTAGGGTTTTATCGTTGACCGGGCAAGGAGCCGATCGGTCAAGGGATGGTTTAGGAGTTTGATCGGGACAGACGTAAGGTCTGAACTGGCCAGGCTTTATCAGACTGGTGACCGGTTTTATTGTCGGTGGGATATGTGAAAAGAGGGTATGTAGATTTCATCAGGGTAGACGTAAGATCTACCCCGGAAAGGCTTTATCATCGGCGGGGCATAGAGCCAGATGACCGACGGAAGGCCTCATCAATGAAGGGGAGGTAAAGGCAACATGCCTGTTGGCATGGAACTTCTGAATTACCACATTACCGACCCAAGCGCCCTTTCGGGTTTTCGCCGGAGCCAGCCCCCTCTTACTTTTGCCCACGCGTCCTTTCAGATTTTCACGTGGCGGGGTACCCGATTTTGCCTGCAGTGCCCTTTCGGGTTTTCACCACAGCTGGGTTTTAGCCATTTTTGCCCTTGTCCAGAATGCCTGAACAAGTCTGGCGGGGTATCTCTATTTTCAACCCCATTTTTTTTATATATACTTTTTATCGTTTTCTTTCTCTTTTCTTTTTCATTATCTTTTCTGGGACCAGAACTTTCATCCTATGGACCATGGCGCCATATGTTTATTGTGGACACACGATCATTGATGTGGGTGCCAACATCAATGCAAAGGGAAGTAGGGTTTCATGATCTATCCAGACGAAAGGTCCGAATCGATTTAGAGGATATAAGTAGCAGCTCGGGCACGAGGCCGTTTGCTGAGAATATGAGTTTCATCGTTAATGTGGGGTTTAACATTAACGCAAGGGAATAGAGTTTCATGATCTATCCAGATGGAGGGTCTGAATAGATTCAAAGAGCAGTGTTGTGCTATGTCAGAGCGGACGGAAGGTCCACCCTGGATGGATTTTAGCGTCGATCAGGCAGCGTGCCAATCGATCGATAACAGGTTTCATCATTGGTATTGGCTCATCCCAATGCAAGGATTTCATATGTTTCATCAGAATAGACGTAGGGTCTAAACTGGATAAGGTTTTATCATTGATACTGGGCGAGATGCCGATCGATCAATGGCGGGTTTCATCATCGGTATTGGATTTATACCAATACAAGGATTTCATGGATTTCATCAGGATAGACGGAAGGTCTAAACTGGATAGGTTTCATCATAGATCGGGCAGTGTGCCAATCGATCAACAGCAGGTTTCATCACGGCGGGACGTAAAGAGACCTGTGGATCTAGTCGGAACAGACGCAAGGTCTAAACCGGACAAGGTTTCATCGCTGATCGGGCAAAGTGCCGGTCGATCAGTATCAGGTTTCATCATTAGTATTGGGTTTATACCAATGCAAAAATTTCATAGGTTTCATCGGGATAGACGTAAGGTCTAAACCGGATAGGGTTTCATTGTTGATCGGGCAGTGTGCCAATCGGTCAACAACAGGTTTCATCGCGGTGAGACGTAGGATAGGTTTCATTGGGATAGACGTAAGGTCTAAACCGGGCAGGTTTCATCGTGGTGGGTCTTAGACAGAAACAAGTGGAAGTGTTTTATCAGAACAGACGGAAGGTCTATCCCGAGGTGGGCTTATTATCGAGGGAATTTTTCTCGAGCAATGCATGACGGCTTCAACAGAATAGACGTAAGGTCCATTCCGGATGGGTTTAATTGTTGATCGGGCAAGGCGTCGGTCGATCGACGAGGAGTTTTATGGTGGGAGGTGAGGCTTTCTTTGGAATCACCACATTACCGACCCAAGCGCCCTTTCGGGTTTTCACCGGAGCCGGCCCCCTCTTGCTTTTGCCCACGCGCCCTTTCGGGTTTTCACGTGGCGGGGTACCCGATTTTGCCTGCAGTGCCCTTTCGAGTTTTCACCACAGCTGGGTTTTAGGCCATTTTTGCACTTGTCCCTAATATAGGAGCAAGTCTGGCGGGGTATCTCTATTTTTAACCCCATTTTTTTTTACTTTCTTTTTCTTTCCCTCCCTTTTTAGAAGGTGACAGGTGGGAATTCCACAAGCTTAAGATGAGGGCAGCTTGGCTAGGGCGGAGTGCCGCTAGACCGGGAAATGTGTGTAGCTTGGCTAGGGCGGAGTGCCGTTATACCAAGAAAAGGGTGTAGCTCGGCTAGGGCGGAGAGCCTCTAGACGAAGAAAGGGTAGCTTGGCCAGGGCGAAGTGCCGCTAGACCAAGAAATGGGTAGCTCGGTTAGGGCGGAGTGCCGCTAGACCAAGAAATAGGTAGCTTGGCTAGGGCGGAGTGCCGCTAAACCGGGAAAAGGGTGTAGCTTGGCTAGGGCGGAGTGCCGCTAGACCAAGGAAGGTAGCTCGGCTAGGGCGAAATGACGCTAGGCCAAGAAATGGGTAGCTCGGTTAGGGCGGAGTGCCACTAGACCGGGAAAGGGGTAGCTCGGCTAGGGCGGAGTGCTGCTAGACGAAGAAAGGGTAGCTCGGCTAGGGCAGAGTGCCGCTAGACCAAGAAAAGGGTGTAGCTCGGCTAGGGCGGAGTGCCGCTAGACCAAGAAAAGGTAACTTTGCCTGATCACTCGGGGAATGCCGGTCGTGCTGCATGACACAGCTTTAGATGTCTTCCGTTGAGTGGTGAGAATTAGATTTTCCCTCGATGGTTAACAACCACGTAGGCCCCTCCTTCGTAGACCCTCTGTATTACATAAGGACCTTCCCAGTTAGCATTCAACTTTCCTTTTGGGTTGGACGCCATGACTTCTTTTTTCTTGACCATGACGAGATCACCTTTCTTGAATTCTCGTGCTCTTACGAGTTTGTTGAATGCATCGGCCATGCGGGCCTGATACATTTGGATACTCTTCTGGGCTTGGAGGCGCTTCCCTTCCAATTTAGCCAGTTCTTCTAGTCTTCTTTCTGCATTGGTCTGTTCGCCATGGGCCAGGCCATATTGGACTGCCACTCTGAGTGACGGGACTTCCAACTCTAGCGGAACCACTGCCTCTGAGCCGTATACCAGCGAGTATGGTGAGCACCCCGTAGGTGTCTTGAAGATAGTGCGGTATGCCCACAGAGCTTCGTACATTTTCTCTTCCCAGTCCTTCTTATTAGAACTGACGACCTTGGCCAGCAAGGTGCAGAGGGTCTTGTTAAAAGCTTCTGCCAATCCGTTTGCCTGTGGATTGTAAGGAGTGGAGGTTCTCCATTCGATCTTATATTTCTCAGCAAGCCGATAGACCTTCTGATTTCTGAAATGACTTCCATTGTCAGATATTATTCGGCTGGGGATCCCGAATCGGAAGATAATGTTCTGCTTGATGAATCTGGCGACCAGTTCACCAGTCACTTCTCTTAATGCTATAGCCTCCGCCCATCTGGAGAAGTAATCTGTTATGGCCAGTATGTACTTATGTCCGGCCGAGGAAGTCGGCAGCGGCCCGACTACATCAGTTCCCCATTGTGCAAATGGCCAGCTGGGAACTGTAGGGTGCAGAGTTGTAGGAGGCCTTCTAGGCACAGTAGCATGCTCCTGGTACTTCTGGCATGATTTTACAAATTTACAGCAGTCTTCAAACATGGTGGGCCAATAGTAGCCCAGCTTCTTGATTTCTATCTTCATCTTGGGACCAGTCTGGTGGGCACCTACTGTCCCAGCATGTATCTCTTTCATCGCTTGCCAGGCTTCCTCAGTGGACAGACAGCGGAGTAGAATCTTCTTGCGTGCATCTGCCATTATTCGGAACAAAATTCCATTCCTGAGTTCATAAGAATCTTTGATTCTCAGAAGTTTCATCTTTTCTTCTCTTATCTGCGGCAGTTGTTGGTGTAGAAACCACTGCAGCAGGTGCTGTCTCCAATCAGGCGCTTGTTCTGTGCTGATGGTGGCAACTTCATTTTCTTCGGGGCACCCATCTAGCATACTGGGGACTTGCCGTCGGTTCATGACGACAATGTTCAGTGTCTCATTTGGTGGGACTGCTAGTGAGCTGGCCAGCTTTGCCAATGCATCAGCCTGGGCATTGTGTCCACGGCCCACATGCTTGAGCTCAATATGGTAGAATTTCGCCATGAGGCGCACAGCTTTTTGGTGGTAGGGATTCAGTTCTGGCTTCCGCACTTCGAATTCCCCTTGGATCTGTTTTATTATCAGCATCGAATCCCCGAATACTTGAAGCATTTGAATACCCATGTTGAGGCTGACATATAGCCTGATTATCAGAGCTTCATACTCGGCCTCATTATTGGTGCAGGGCTTGTTTATAGAACAGGAAGTATGCACGACCTCCCCTTCTGGTGATTTCAGCACAATACTGGCTCCAGCCCGTATTCTGGTCTTTCCATCGGAGTCTGTCTCTGTTCTAGATGCTCCATCAAAGAATAGTTGCCACATAACTGGCTGAGCCTGCAGGCCTCGAGTGTCTCATCATCGGGTAACTCGGTCCCTAGCATATCATTTTTTGGCACAGGATGCTCTGCAAAGAAATCAGCCACGGCCTGTCCTTTTATCGCCCTCTGGGGTGTATAGGTAATATCGAATTCCATCAGGATCACTGCCCATTTGCCCAACCGGCCCTTCAGTACTGGCTGAGTCAATATGTATTTGAGCGGGTCTGCTGCAGATATCAATCTGACTTCATGTGACAACATATAGTGTCGGAGCTTCTTGACACCAAAGACTAGTGCCAAGCAGGTCTTTTCTATGTAGCTGTAGCTTTCTTCAGTTCTAATCAACCTCCTACTCAGGTAGTACAAGGCTTGTTCTTTGCCTTCTTCATTTATCTGTGCCAGCATTGCCCCCAGGGAACAGTATGTGGCTGCGATATACAGTATCAAGGGCCTGCCCTTAATTGGTGCCCCCAGCACCGGAGGGGTCTTGAGGTATTCTTTTTAGCTTCTCAAAGGCTTCCTGACAGCCATCGTCACAGAGGAACGGCACATCTTTCATCATGAGCTTGTGAAAGGGGTGGCATCTTCCCGACAGATTTGATATAAATCGTCGGATATAGGCCAGACGCCCTTGTAGAGATCTCAGCTCGGACAGATTCCTTGGCGGAGGGAGCTCCTGGATAGCCTTAATCTTGGATGGGTCAATTTCAATGCCCCTATGATGGACAATAAACCCGAGGAATTTTCCACTGGACACGCCGAAGGCGCATTTCATGGGATTCATCTTGAGTTCATATTTGCGCAGCCTCTGGAATACTACCCTCAGGTCTTGCAAATGGTCTTCTCTTCTTTTAGTTTTTACTACCAAATCATCAATGTAGCACTCTACTTTCTTGAAGAGCAAATCATCAAAGATCTTGGTCATAGCTCTTTGGTAGGTAGCGCCAGCATTCTTGAGGCCAAACGGCATCCTTTTGTAGTGGAATATCCCCTTCGGGCTACGGAATGCAGTGTGCACTCTGTCTTCCTCAGCAATCCAGATTTGGTTGTATTCGGATGACCCATCCATAAATGATAGGGCCTCATGACCAGTAGTCGCATCGATCATCACTTCAGTGATTGGTACTGGAAGTCATCTTTCGGGCAAGTCTTATTAAGGTCCCGGAAATCAACACATATTCTGATCTGCCCATTCTTCTTCTTTACGGGCACTATATTGGCTAGCCATGTAGTGTATTGATTTTCTTCAACAAAGCCTACATCAATTAGCTTGTCAACCTCTTTGTTAATCTGATTTATTAATTCAGGGCGCATTCTCCTGGAAGGCTGCTTTACAGGGATAGCCTCTGGGTTTATTGCCAATCGGTGCTGTGCCACATCAGAACTCAGTCCCGGCATTTCATCATATGTCCATGCAAAGCAGTCTCGGAATTCCTTCAAAAACTGTATATACTGCTCCCTGGTAGCTGGCTCCAGCAGTGCACTGAGGAATGTCGGCCTTGGCTCATCTGCGGCCCCCAGATTTATTTCTACAAGCTCATCGACGGTGGCCTGACCTCCATCTTCGACCTCGGGCGGGGCTTCTTGTAAGTCAATGAAGCCTCCCGGGATACAATCTTCTTCAGTTTCATGATTTTCTGCTTCATCATACTGGTCATCAGCGGTTGCTGGCTCATCATATACGGCCAATATTGCTGTATTCTGTTCAGTATGCCCCGAGGACGTAACTGGATCAGCAGGAAACTCGAAGATGGAGTCTTCCGCCCTTAGAGGCTCTTCTGATGCAGACTCCCTTGAGAGATCATCATTCTGTAGAGCTCGGACTTCTTCTAGGATGCGCTCAAACTCCAGGCATTCCCTCAGCTCTTTGGCTGCTTGATCCTCATCCGGGATTCCCGTGTCGAACTTTGCTTCCGCATGGAATAGATCTTCTTTGCAAGGTAGGTCTTCCCAGCACCAATCTTTCTTTGCTTCATCAGACGTCCCCGTCTCCGGCTGACTGTCTGGGGCTTCATTGTTCATTATGGATTGATAAATGATTTCTTCATCTTCCGAGGGCTACTTGTCATATCCCACCTCGGGAGGGTCTTCATGCTGGTAGGAGACAGATATGACGTCCACCTCAGCTTCATAGTATTCTTGAAGGGTATAACCCAATCCTGGGTGCTGAGTGATCTTCCTCAGTTCTTTATTATCCCGAGGCGGATCCCATAGCTCCTGGAACGCCTTCTTTTGGGCAACAGGTTGTAGTGATGGCATCTGCATCTTAGAGAACATCTGCGAAACCCGTCGGGTAGTATAATCTAAGCCTGTAATTGGCACCATCTGGTTTGCAGCCTCTTCAGGGACCATGCAGTCTTGATCATCTTCCTCGACTGACTCCCCAGTGTAGAATATGGTAGGAGGCTCGCAGAAGCGAGGGACTTCCATAGTCTTTAGTGGTAGCACCGTCTGGTACTCAAGGCTGACGATGGGTTTAAATAAACCCTGCGGCACCTCCACTTGTGTGTACTTTTCTTTCATTTCTTCATTGATATCATCCGGGTGAATGCTAGGAGGAGTGATCCGAGCAAAGTCACCGGCATAAGAGATGTGCGATACCTCATGCTTTTTAATATAGCCCTTTGGTGGCGGTGGAGACCAATTTCTTGCCTTCGTCGCCGGCTTTTTCTGGCTGACCACAGCCTCTTTCTCTTCATCCTTTTGCGACACCTCCGTGTAGTAGGATGCATCGAGCATATGGCACTCGAATACTTCGAAGAGATGCAGATCCGCAAACACCCTCTCTTCTTTTCCTTCATGGCAGTATTTAATGCACTGATGTAGCGTGGACGGCACTATCTGATATTCATGCAGCCACGGTCTCCCCAGTAGGGCCTTATATGTGGTGTTGGAGTCGATTACATAGAATCGTACCACGGTAGTGAGATCCCCCAATGTGAGGTTAAAATCAGCCACCCCAAGGGGTGTCTCACATTTCTGGTTGAATCCCGCAATTTTCATGTCTCTGACCTTGGTAAGCTGCAGATCAAAGTAATGTTTTTGGTAGATGCGGTATGGGAGAATGTTCACGGCAGCCCCGGGATCTATCAGTATCCTGTTCAGTGGCTGACAGTTCAGGGAGCCCCTCATATACAGCGGTCTGTTATGACAGGAATTCGGAATCAGCATGTCATCTTCTGTGAATGTAACAGACGGCCCAGAATTCACTTCTGTCAAGAGTGCTTCATATTGTGCCGGCGACTGCAGGGCATCAACAATTGCTTGGCGAGCCTCCTCACTCAGAGAGAGAATCTCCCAGATGGAGAATCTGGTAGGGAGCTTTTTTAGCATTTTCATGATCCGGCTGCCCACCCTGACATTAGACAGTCTCATTTCCTCTACCCATCGGGGCTTTGGAGGTTCATGGGGTGCCCGTGGCCTCTGCTGACCAGTGCTGGCCTCAACCTCTGGACTGACTTCCTGGGAGGATTCTTCTATAGCAATGGCCCCTGGTGCCGTCAGAGGGTTATCCTCTTCTTTCTCATTCTGCTTGTAGGCTACAGACGCCGATTGCTGGGGTCCCTTGCCTTTATCTGGCCCAGCCTGTATCGATTGCCCATCTTCTAGACTAGACAGAAATTCCAGAAATGTTGGAGTTTGACCTCCTTTCTTCTTCTCTTGGTACAAGCCGGTAGGGGGAGGAACCTGGACACCTCGTACCTCCGGTTCGGGAATCTGGTAGGGCTGTTCCCCTCTGAACATAATGTTATGATTAGCTGGTGGTGGGCGCCCCCACCTTCTTCCGGAGCGTGTTGCATGTGCCGAGGTTGAGGCCTCGGCATGGTTGGCTTCTAGCGGGGCATTTGATGTTTCATCCTCATCATCCTCCCCGGGCGAGGTAAAGAGTGCTGACAGGGTGTTGCATTGTACTGTCACGACCCTCTTTCCCTTCTTGGACTTGGGCCGTCTCTTCTTTTTCTGGGAATTTGGCTTTATTGGCCCCTGCCCCCAGAAGGGTTCAGTCTCAGCTTTTTCTTGTTCTGCCTCTGACTGCTCTTTAATTTTCAATTCTTCGAGCTGTTCCCAGAGTATACAGTCTTTCACCAGCAGGTGCCCGGGCTTTTTCTGTTCATATTCATCGAGCCCATTAATATACTGCTGTAAACGCCTGGCTGCAGGACTTACTTCCTTATGCGCAGGTAGGGGGACTTGTCTTCTTCGGTTATGAGTGGGGATCCGGATGACCGGCCCTGTTTCAGCTGTGCGCCATACTGGCTTTACTGGAGGTGGTTCGGGTCTTGGTGTGACACCGCGGATAACTGCTCCATTGGTATTGACTGCGGGAGTCTTCTTTCTGTTCTTTATGGGTTTCATCTGCCATCCTTCCTGATCCTTCAGTGGGGTGAGGAAGCAAGCTTCATAAGTATGCCTGGTACATTCTTCAACGGCCTCTTTAGGCAGCTGTTGGTAGATTGAAATCATATTGGCGGCCATTTTTAATGCCGGAGGCTCATGTGGACGAGGTGGCTCTACCTGGTAATCTCCCAGCTGTAGCTCGCCCTTTTTGACCATGCCTTCCATAATATCTTTGAAGACGTAGCAATCTTCAATTGCGTGCCCCAGCGCACGGTGATATGGACAGAACAGTGGATCACCTTTCTTCGCCGCGTCATCGGGTCTCTTTGGCTCAGGCAATGTTACCTTGTTGAACTTGTATGCCCAGTTGAATAGTGCGGCTGTCTTATCTTTCGGGAAAGAGTACGGCTTTCTCATTTTGTTTCTCAGAGAGACCTTATCTTTTCTTTCTGCTGTGTCTGCTGGTGGGGGAGCTTCATCTGCCCCCTTCTTCCCTTTCTGTTGCTCGAAGGTTCTGAAATCGACGGTGTTGGCCTCAGAGTGCGTTGGTCGTCGATCATTAGATTTCCCTTTCGGCACAGTTGGAGCATTGGCGATCGGACGCTTAGACAGGAACGTCTCGACCTCCGCTACTATATTGTTCAATCGGTCAAATGTTCTGACATCTGCACCAATCATCTTTTCCAGTACCTCTCTCCTGAGGCTCTGCTTACATATTTGCACTGCATCTTCTTGATGAGGAGGTCTTCTGCATCTCATAGCTAAGTTCCTCCACCTTTTGATGTAGTCCAGTGCTGTTTCATCTTGCTTTTGCCTGGTTGCATATAGTTCGGCTATTGTAATTTCTCTTTCCGTGACGTGAAATCTGTCGCGGAACTTTCTTTGCATATCAGGCCAATCGGTCACTGACCCAGCCGGCAGGCTTGAATACCATTCAAAGGCTATCCCGGTGAGGGATGAGCCGAAGAACTTAAGCAGATAAGCTTCATCAGCTGCCAAGTCACCCATGATTGTGGTGTAGTAAGCTATGTGCTCCCTGGGAGAGCCCTGGCCATTAAACTTTTCAAACTTTGGCGGCTTACTGACGCCTGGAGGTAGTCTCTTAGCAGCATACTGGGGAGGATATGGTACCTTGTATACATCGTAGGTACTAGCATCATCACCAGTCTTTTCAGACAGCTTCATCTCCACAATCTTTTCAATCATCAGCTTCTGGGCTATGGCCGGATCTATGTTTTCCGGGAAGAAGTGAGCTTGTTGCTGACCGTAAGGAGTTGTCATCACAGTTGCGCGCAAGGCAGGCGCGGCAGGCTGCGTCTGAGATACAGAGGGCTGAGCTACCGTCTGCTGCAGAACGGGTTGGCTCGGTGCTTTGCCCTTATCAGCCGGGAGAGGATTAGCTGGAATAGCCATTTCTGTTGAACTGGCAGTCTGCCCCACAGGCTCGGCTTGCTTGGAGACCGGTGTAGCTTCATGCCTCTCATTTAACTGTCTTCTGAGAGCATTGATCTCTTGTTGATATCTTCTAAACATCATCTGGATCATGGGATCCAGGGTTGACGGGATCTGTAGATCTTCTGAAGTCCCTTCAGCATCATCAACGAAGGGATTGTCTTCCTCTTCCGTTGTCACCACATTAACTGTCATAGTGGTGATCTTGCAGGCTTCATCATTAGTCTTCATCTTATCTTTTGCCGCCTGGCCTCTCTTGTGACGGGGCCTGGTCTGGTTGCTAGTCTGAGCAGTTCATCTGGCTGTGTCGGTAACATATCCTGCCCTTTGACAAGCCCGGCCATATTGCAGGCAAAGATCTGCATCTTTTCCCTCTGCCTGTAGACTTTCCTTCTCATCTGATCGGGGTATTTGAGCCGGTCAAAGACTGATATTCTTTCTCTGGCTTCTTCCCTATGCAGGTCTTCTTTCCCATACCAGGCTCTGTGGCCTTCTTCATAATCATTGGAGTCGGAGGAGGAGACTCCGATCATCATTTCTTGAAGGGTTTCTTCTTTTTCTTCATCCATGGTGCCCAAGGCACGGGATAATCTTTGCTGACCGAGGGCAGAATTCCCCAGGTAGTGGAAGTAGTCTTGAGCCACTTGCTTCATCTCTTCTTGATTGTGCCTTCGTGGCTTTGGTTGGAGCATCAATCTTTCCTGGCTCTTCTGCTGATAAGCCAGTCTTGCCACCTGAGCATTCAAATGCTCGGCTCTGCAGTATTTGAATATATCGGCCTGTCTGGCACAGGCTCTTGGTCTTCTTGGAGTGGCAGCAGCGACTGGTTCGCTTATTCTCATTTCCTTTATCTCCCTGAACCTTCTACTCCCATCCTGGCAGTAGTTGGCAGCAGCAGCGTAGTTCTTTCCTTCCCATCTTTTGCCCCCAGCCATGGGGTGAGTGACCATTAGGTCTTCCTTCTGCTCATATCTTCTGCCCCTCATCCTGGGGCGAATAGTAGTCAGATTTCTTCCTTCGTTCTCTTCCTCATCTCTCCTACCCCGAGCCCTGGGGTGAACAGCAGCAGCATTTCTTGTGTCTCTTCCTTCTTCTCTTCTGCTTCCCGCCCTGAAGCGGGCAACAGTGGTATCAACAATGTTTTCTTCTTCTCGAGCTGGGACCCAGCTCTGGATCTTCTTCGGCCGCCAGATCTGCCTGAACTTGGGCGGCTTTGGTGCCAACGGCCTTCGGTCCTCTTTCTCGACGTCGGCCCTCCTAGTAGCCAGAGTTTGGAATCTGTTGGTGGTGGGTACTCTCGGGACGACCACATCTGGGTTGACCCCCCTCGGGCGGCCGTTGAGGTTCGTCCGGATTCCTCCGATCATCATTGTCTTTCCTGAGTTGGATATCCGGCGTCCCGCAACAGTGGATCGGGCTTTCCTGTCGGATCTCCTCCTCCTTCCAGCAGCAGAGGGTGCGCCCCTTTTCGCCTCGTGATGGACGAAGCAGGCCACGACCTCAGGAGTATCCTGCATCCCCCGGCTCATTTTGGGGATGGTAGCTTGTGGCAATGTATCGACAACAGTCTTTTGTTCCTGGTTGTCGATCTCGAGCAAGTCGGTGAAGATGAGGCCCAGGCAGTTGGGCATCCCG
Source organism: Amorphophallus konjac (assembly GCA_022559845.1). NCBI lineage: Eukaryota > Viridiplantae > Streptophyta > Magnoliopsida > Alismatales > Araceae > Amorphophallus > Amorphophallus konjac. The sequence continues at coordinate 373,113,754 of CM040126.1, read as the reverse complement.
ACAGCAGGCGGCATCGATCCGAACGCAAGAGGTACCGCCAGGTAGCCCTCTCGCACATGTGCATCGACCACTTGTTGATCAAAGTGTACAGAGATGATTCCAGCCGTCATTGTAGTTTCCTGAAAATAGAGAAAGCACGGAATCAGAAATTTGAGGGGGGGCCCACTGGGCCTCCTATTTCGGCGTAGAGATGAAGGGAGACTAGGTCCCACCGGGCGTGCCAGACTTGTGGACGCGGGGATTTTTTCTTTCTCAATCATCTTTTTATCTTATTATTATTTATTTATTTATTTATTTTTATTATTTTTTATTTTGTTTGTTAGGCGTGCCAGTCACATGTGTGACGATTTCATCGTGCGCTCGACTTGACTTGGTCAGTCGATTGTGAAGTCCGAGTCGGGACCAAAAGTCCGCCATACCATAAAGGCTATGACGTTAATTACGCCCTTCCTAAGAAGGACAACCCTTGATTAAACGCCGAAATAGGAGGCCTCAGAAGGCAGTCAAAATACTGATGTGCGAAATAAAGGCTTCATGCTTATGAATGGAGGGCGGATTTATTTAGTTCAGCGGACTGAATCGGGCGGCACAACCTTTAACTTTGAGCCGTACCGGGTAAGGATAGAAGACCATCCACGCAGTGGCGGGACGGAATTCGGTTAATCATTGGGGTATTCCCCTTTTGACACTTTCACTTGACCGGTCGCTCCAAATGGGTTCGTTTCCCCCGAAGATGGAGTCGGGTGGGAAGTGTATCGGAGACACTCCCTCGACTCATCGGGGTTGATGACATTGGACTAGATTTCGGCAGCATCTCCCCTCGACTCGGAACATGCCCAAGGGGAAATAGGTGATCATCCACGGAGTGCCGGGATGAAAACCGAAAGAGAAAGGCACCGGGCCCTGGCACGGTGTGATGTTGGGGATGGTTCCCCGTTTATTTATTCCATGGGGTGTACCCTGTGACTTGTAGATATCCCTCGAGTTAGTATGGCAGAGTGTTCAAAGATGGGGCAGAGGAGGAGAGGCTCTCGGCGCAGCAATAACGAGCATAGGCAGGCTTCCCGGCGCGGGGGAATGGGTTCTCGGCATGGCCTTAGAAGGAAGAGACAGCTCTCGGCGTGGGGTTCCCGGCGCGGGGGAATGGGTTCTCGGCATGGCTTTAGAAGGAAGGCAGCTCTCGGCGTGGGGTTCCCGGCGCGGGCCGCGCCGAGAGCTCTTCTGGCGCCGGGAAGGCTCGTGGAGGCTCGTGGGGGTTCTACGATACTCTGTTTTGGGGGATTTTTCCTGGGATTCAGATAACGGCTAGGGGGTTTTAGGATGCAAACGAGGAAGGGACTGAGGGCCCTGTCAAGCTGCCAGATTAACATCAAGGAGTCACATGAATAGAAGAGATTTCGAGGGATTGAAGTCACAGGCGTTAGAACCCTCTGGAACAGGCTTTATGCCGTCTATATTGCCAGCCATCCAGGAGATCAAGAGATGACTGTCTCTGATCCCTGTAATGGCCCCAATGGCTTGGGAAACTCGAGAGGACTATGGACTTAGCAACGTTTAAATCATCGATGTTGTCGCGGAAGAGAGAAGGGACAGAACCCAAGAATCCATGGAGGCAAGGATTGGGGCTCTGTACCAGCTTCCTAAAACCCACAGGAACCTGGGCTAACGACAAACACCCAGAACCACACATTCATCGATCGAAACTCGCAATCGGAAAGGTGACCACCACTGTCATCAGAGAGGGGTGAGAAGAGGGAAACCCAAACTTCCATCCATTCAATCGGTTCTACTGCTTATACATCATCGGCTACAGAGGTACACCTCGAATGACAACGAATAAGGAACCTTTAGCATCAATACAGATCCCACATAAACGTGGTAGAAGGAGTACACATGACATAGCGAAATGAAGCCCATTCAAAACAGCAGAAAGATGGGAGATAGCATGTTCAAAGAGAACACAGACGAAAACAGTATGCATCGGGGGAAGAAATACAAGAGAGACAGGGGAGGGCGGAGCATTGACTCCTCTCCCTCCCCCTTCAGCAGACCTTCTTCTTCTTCACACGATCTCTCAGCAGCCGCCGGTTTCCTGGAGCTGGGTATGGACTTCTCTCTTCCTTTCTCTGGCTTCTCTTTGTGGCTATCTTCTCTTCTGTTCCCCTCTTTTTTTTTGTCGTCCGTCCCCCTTTTTCCTCGAGAGAAAAGGGGTTTTTATAGCACAAACCCTTCCCCTCTCGGCATGCTCACCTCGGCGCGCAGACCACGAGCTCCCGGCGCGCCCTAATCGAAAGCGGGAGGCCTCTCGGCGCCAAAGGATGGGGCTTCCCGGCGCCGCCCCACATGGGCTTTGGGCCCTGGTGAGGAACTCCCGACGTCACACTAGTGAGCCCATTTAGGTTTTTTAATATTTTACCCTTCCTCATCAGTAGGTTTGAGCTGTCAAAGCTGCCTAACCTGCCCTTTCAATTATCAGTCCCTCGAATCTGTCAGAACAGGTGGAGGTCCCTTAGTTGATGGGTTGACACAGTCTTATCAGAATATCTCTGGGGATTTTCATCAGTCAGTAGACTGTAATTCTTCATTAGTACTGCCGCCTGAGCGACGACAATACCGGACATCAGCTTGACCGGGAAGGGTCTCAGCTAGGTGATAACTTTAGTGACGACTCTTCTGCCATTCTGACTTTGCAGGGATTCCTGAGAGCTTCATGTCTGGTTCAATCTTCTTTTTTGGTCTCATCTTGTTCTCAGTTACATTTCAGGTGTCAACAAAAATCAAGAGTGTTCTTGAGCCCCTCCTCTCTCCCTCTGGTTCCTCTCCTCCAACCTCAAGTTCTAGAGTGATTCTACCTTCTATCATCCCCTCTCAACCTCTGGTGATCGTCTGTGCCGCCGCCGCCGCCGTTCGTGCCGCCATCGAGCCGCCTCTGCAGTTCTATCTTTGTCCGACCACAGCAGCTTCCATGAATTGTCTGTCTTAGTCACGAGCTTGGATTGATCTGTATTTTTTATGGTGTGTTCAGCCCTTGCATCCCAAGATCCACCTAAATTTTCACGCCAAAATTCCATCGTTTAGTATTTTTACATGTTCGTCCAACCTGTCATCCCAGATCTGCCAGGTTTCTGTCTACAGTGATAGAAGCTCTGAGTTCTCCCCCTCCGACCATCTTTTTAATTTGTCCAAACCCTCCCAATTTTACTGGGAGTTCTGTCCATCACCCCCTACCTCCACAAAGTTTCTTAGTTTTTTATCAGCCTTCTATCTATTTTTAGAAATTCGTGTTCTTCCTTTGATACAGTATTTTTAGTCAGATCCTAGATCCGACCACCCTCCACTTCCAAACTTAGAACAAATCACCACCACCTTCAAATCAAGATCCAAAAATAGTCATGGTTTTCTTGTTCTATTTCCTACAACCTTGCTGAAGAACACATCTTCAAATTCGGACATCTACTTCACGGTCAAAGGCAATCAACAGGAAAGTTCTCTACAGATCTGAGTCTTCGGTTACTGTACAACAGCAACATATAAAGGTCGCCAACACAAAATAAAAATCTGGTGAATTTTTCTGAAGGCCACTAGATTGTAGTACTTCGAAGCAGCTTTCCAACGGCTCTAATCTCGTCGCATTCCAACACCGGTGCTGATCGCAGCGTCTGTTCTCACCGGAGCGCGCGCTGAAATACAGAACCGGCTGATTTCCGATCGGTTTTTTTCCGACCGGTGCCGAACGGAGCCGCCCGGCCTCGGCCGGCGAACCAGCGTGCCGCCAGCCTGGGGAGTGCTTCTCCAAGTGTCTCCACTACAGCGGTACCATCGGGTCCCACACGGCCCCTCCGGACAGCACGTGGGCCCCACGGTCGTGAACACGCGTGTAGCCGAATCAACACACGAAGCTGCCCGTCAACCCGAATTCAGTCCTCCCGGGCCCATTTGTATAGCCCTTTACCTCCCTGCGTGGAGTGGGCATGTTCCCATTGCTGTAATTATTGTGTGTTAAGTTTCCCGGGAGTACGAGTTTTTGGCCGGGTCAGTCTTCCCCACGCCGAGCGCGTGGAGGTATCGTTCTCGCTCCCTACACTCGGCATTTGCTTATTTTCATATATACTTGTTTAAGCCGCTGCTAGAGAGCATGCTTTAGGTCCGTTAGCTCGCTATATTATCATTCACCGCTGCTACGAGAGAGAGCGTGACCGTCCCGTGACCCGATCCGGACACGAAAGTGTGAGCCGACCACCCTAGCTCTTGCCGGTTTCTCAACCGCGCACGTCCGACGCTTCCCTCGTTAAGGGATGATCGCGAGCTTGTCGTGTCCGTGTCTCGTCCCGCATCAATTTGGTATCAGAGCGAGTTGAGTCTAGGGTGTCAAAAAAAATAGTGTGTCATTTACATCTAGTCATTAGTCATTCTCTACGTCGTGTTTAGGGTCATCATTGTTTTAAAACAAAAAAAGTATCTTTTAGGTCGCATTTGCATACCATTAGTCGGCATATAAAAAGGTGTTGTCCGAACGTTAGGCTACACCTATCGGGAAGGTCGCACACTTGCGCGAGTGATCTTCGGATCGATTAACTCCGCCCCGTACCGAGTCTTGGTGTCTTGTCCTTAGTATGCATGCATCCCAACCTTTGCATTAGTCGGTCTAGTGTCTTGTCTCCGTGTGTATGCATGTCCATGTCCGCTATCCATGGCCGTTCCCCAAGGCCATGCGTTCAAGTGGTCATCTCTGGTGGCCCAAGCCAAGGCCTTCCTAGCCCGACCCTATATCGTTTCTAAAGCCACTCTACCTAATGGGTCCACAACGGAACTCCATTTCACCGATAGGGAGTCGGATAATTGGGTTACTTTTGATATCGTAGAGTCTCTCTCCAAGACAGGCGAGATTATCCGTGATGGTGATTTTGCTTGTGTTGAGTTGTATAGGAAGGTCGGCTCCGTTCTTTACACCGATGGTGCATGGTGCAGGATCGACACACTTGCTGGTCCATGCATCATTTTAGGGCAAACATGGTTAGGAGAAAGAAAGGCTAATCTTGACTGGGGTAAAAGGACTTGCACCTTATACCCACCTTACCTACCTGGTAAGATCATCCTTAAGGATAGGGCTCAATCGAGCACCCTCGTCTTTCCCGCCACCCAACCCCAGTGGCCCACTCCACCTTCGGATTCATGCTTGCCACCTCTCTTGGAGCCCACCCCTCTAGCCACCCATCATGGAAGCCACCCTCCCTTCGAGGAGCCACATTTAGAGGATGTCCATCCCGAGCCACCCATGTTTCTTACGAGTATGCTATACATAGCCGAGCCACTTCTTAGTTGGCTCAAGGATGACTTGGTCCCACGTCCTTACCCTTCTATGGACCCCACCTTACCTATAGTGCCCGTCAACTCCTTCCACACTACCTTTCGGTCTAGTTACCATATTGATACATTGGATGACCTTATTATGGGATTAGACACGCAATGGAAGTTGACGCACCTACTGGCCCGAGGCTTTGACCAACCCGCTAGTCTTAGCTTCACCCATCCGGCCTTCGGGTCCATTACCTCCGAGTGCACCATGGGGTGTGTCGCCACGGAGATTCTTCTATTCCTCCCGATGCCGGCCGAGTCCGACTTCGTTCCCTTTTGCCCAAGGGAGGAATCCTATTTTCTACACATGTCCGTCGTCCCACCGATCATAATGTATGACGGTGACTATGAATTCTAAACTTGGGACCATGTCATGTTGGAACCCACTTCATGGGGTCACACCTTCTTCGACTCTTTTGACCCCTTCACTAGTGAACCTCCCGAGTTTTCATACTCACTACCCTTCTTCCGCAGAGTTCACTATCCCACCTTTTCCACTCGGGCCAAGCAAACTCCACATAGCCATAGGTCCGAACCATCATTCGGGGGTAAGGAAGACTTTGGTTTTCCCGATCCCTCTAAACCACTTGCACCTCCCGGACTTCCCGCATCCAAGCCCAATGTCCATGATTGGTGCATCGTAGTATGTCTAGGAGTTCCCCATGACGTCAACCTCCGGTTACGTCAAATGCATGCATGGCACACATTCGGGTGTCCTGGTCCGCCGTCACCCATGTACGGGTCGGACTAACATTAGGTATGTCTAGGGTCATAGACGAGTCGGTGTGCTTTTTCTTTGTGTGGTATGTCTGTCTGCATGTGTCTTGTGCAAGCTCGTTGTCGTTCTCTTATGAGTAATAGGCGATTGGACTCACTTGATGAGTATGGGATCGGTTCTACATCTACCCGGATCAGTCACCTACAGGGACTCAACGGTGATTCCTAGTGAGTCTTCGAGCTGCTCCCTTCCCTTTTGAGAGTGCCCCACCCGAAGTGTCCACCTTTAGCCCATAGCAGTCCGTGCATATCGAGTATATATGGAATGAGCAGGTGACGATCACTTGGAGTGGAGCGTACCCGCGTTACTTGGCACGGTGACGGATCCGCCGGAGTACTCGAGCATCCCTACCCCTACTCGACGGGGTCGAGTTCCTCCCACCCGAGGAGAGTTGATGGGAATCGACGCCGAGCATGTACTTTTTCTTTTGCATTTATGTCCTTTTAGTTTGTGTTTATATCCTCGGGAAAGTATGTACGCAAATGTAAGGCTTTATAAGCCAATGAGTCATTCCCATGGATTGTGTGGGTTTTTATGCAAATGTATAGTAGGTCCAGCTAGGGGGCCCCCTCCCCTTCCCCATTGGTCCACCTCATCCAAGTGGGGCTGGTCAACCATCCTAGGTGGCCATCTAGAAGGTTTGAATGCTAATTGACCACATGGGAGACAAGTGGTGTAAAATGTCAAAGTTGGCCACCTACCTTACCTACCTAGTCAAAGGAGTGCCCCCTCCATATGTAATTTATTTATTTTGAGTTTTGACCACATGGGGGAAGAAAATGGCCTATTTCCCACGAAATTATCAGCCCCCCACCCCTTGCCATTTTCTATATAAGCCTATGTATAGTGTCATTAGAAATTAATGAAGAAATGAAGAGAAAATTGTTGGAAAATCAAGAGTGTTCTTGAGCCCCTCCTCTCTCCCTCTGGTTCCTCTCCTCCAACCTCAAGTTCTAGAGGGATTCTACCTTCTATCATCCCCTCTCAACCTCCAGTGATCGTCTGTGCCGCCGCCGCCGCCGTTCGTGCCGCCATCGAGCCGCCTCTGCAGTTCTATCTTTGTCCGACCACAGCAGCTTCCACGAATTGTCTGTCTCAGCCACGAGCTTGGATTGATCTGTATTTTTTATGGTGTGTTCAGCCCTTGCATCCCAATATCCACCTAAATTTTCACACCAAAATTCCATCGTTTAGTATTTTTACATTTTCGTCCAACCTGTCATCCCAGATCTGCCCGGTTTCTATCTACAGTGACAGAACCTCTGAGTTCTCCCCCTCCGACCATCTTTTTGATTTGTACAAACCCTCCCAATTTTACTGGGAGTTCTTTCCATCACCCCCTACGTCCAAAAATTTTCTTAATCTTTTATCAGTCTTCTATCTATTTTTAGAAATTCGTGTTCTTCCTCTGATATAGTGTTTTTAGTCAGATCCCAGATCCGACCACCTCCACTTCCAAACTCAGAACAAATCACCACCACCTCCAAATCCAGATCCAAATATAGTCCTGGTTTCCTTGTTCTATTTCCTACAACCTTTCTGAAGAACACATCTTCAAATTCGGACATCTACTTCACGGTCAAAGGCAATCAACAAGAAAGTTCTCTACAGATCTGAGTCTTCGGTTACTGTATAACAGCAGCATATAAAATTCGCCAACATAAAATACAAATCTGGTGAATTTTTTTGAAGGCCACTAGATTGTAGTACTTCGAAGCAGCTTTCCAACGGCTCTGATCTCGTCGCATTCTGACACCGGTGCTGATCGCAGCGTCCGTTCTCGCCGGAGCGCGCGCTGAAATACAGAACCGGCTGATTTCCGATCGGTTTTTTTCCGACCGGTGCCGAACGGAGCCGCCCGACCTCCGGCCGGCGAACCAGCGTGCCGCCAGCCCGGGGAGCGCTTCTCCAAGTGTCTCCACTACAGCGGTACCACCGGGTCCCACACGGCCCCTCCGGACAGCACGTGGGCCCCACGGTCGTGAACACGCGTGTAGCCGAATCAACACACGAAGCTGCCCGTCAACCCGAATTCGGTCCTCCCGGGCCCATTTGTATAGCCCTTTACCTCCCTGCGTGGAGTGGGCATGTTTCCATTGCTGTAATTATTGTGTGTTAAGTTTCCCGGGAGTACGAGTTTTCAGCCGGGTCCGTCTTCCCCACGTCGAGCGCGTGGAGGTATCGTTCTCGCTCCCTACACTCGGCATTTGCTTATTTTCATATATACTTATTTATGCCACTACTAGAGAGCATGCTTTAGGTCCGTTAGCTCTCTATATTATCATTCACCACTGCTACGAGAGAGAGCGTGACCGTCCCGTGACCCGATCCGGGCACGAAAGTGCGAGCCGACCACCCTAGCTCTTGCCAGTTTCTCAACCGCGCACGTCCGACGCTTCCCTCATTAAGGGACGATCGCGAGCTTGTCGTGTCCGTGTCTCGTCCCGCATCACTAAGTCCAGATGTTGAGAGCTACCACGTCGAAGGTCAAGATGATGCACCGACGCATCAAGTCTAAGTCCAGAAGTTGAGAGCTACCACGTCGAAGGTCCAAGATAATGCATCGACGCTGTAGACGGCAAGAGTCATCCACCCTCGAGGGAAAGAAAAACAATGATGCAAAGTAATGATGAAAAGGTGATCACCAGAGAGGTATAGGCGGCGGGAGTCGTCGTCTAGTGTAATACGGGCTCTGCTCAGCATAATGTTAAAATGCCGTGTCTACAGACGCACCTAGACTTCTGCCAAGGATCTCAAGCGCTTCAGTTAAGGATTTTCTTTTCTTCTACAACACGTCAACTTCCAAGGACTTTGTGTCGAAGCTATGAAGCCTCAACTACAGTCAAAGTTCAGTTTGGAAAAGGGTGCATCGACCTTGCTCTCAATGCATCGATGCACCAGCACCTACACGAAGCACAATCCTTGAAGACTACCTTGACCAATCTTCATAGCCCATCAAAGCAATCAATTGAATCAGTCTCGACCTGTCTTCTGGCTCGTCGACACTTTGATACTTTCCAGCAAAGCACGTGACAACTTAACGAAATCAGGTGTTTTTGAACTCTAGAAGACCTCTCACTTGTCCAAGCCACGTGAAAATATCTGAAGATGAATTCTGAAGAGGAATATTCTGAAATCACACCTGGACCAATCAAGCATGAGATCTGATGTTAATTCTTTTTTTCTAGAAATTATCTAAATTTCCGTCTGGTATAAATATGCCGTGTCCGTCCTCTAAAAAGGGGACTGCATCGAAAAAGGAAAGAAGTATCAGTGAAAGAGAAGGAGAGCATCAGAGTCATGAAGAGAGGAGCCGGTGAGAAAAATCAGATAGGAATTCTGTGAGAGAAGAAGAGAAAGAGAGAGAGGAAGAAAAAGCTTGAGAGTATCCAGATTTGAACTCTATCCCGTCACATTGAGTGCAACCAGAGCTCGAGAGTTTGGGGAGTTGTTCATCTATTGGCCTCTGGCTCAGATCCAAGCCAATCTGCTCATACTGAGCTATATTGTTCTCAATCATTCTCGTTTGTCTTTCTTTTTTTGCTTTTAGTTTTCTCTGTGTTCCCTCGATACCCTGTTTAGGGATCGGGTGTTCCTTCTGAGTAATCAGAAGAAGGGAGAGTGATCTTCGGGTTCCCTCTACGTCGTCAGAGGAAGAGAGGACTGATCCTCTAGTTGTGGGCAACTGGGCGTTGCTCATGTTTCCTTCTGTGACTCCAGGAGAAGGGAGGAGCGTGTTCCTCTGGGCCAAGCTGTTTGTCAGCATTGTGTTTACAGACCGAGTCTGCGTTCTTACTGTTGCAAGGGAATCCTCACTTGGATTGAGTGAGGGGTGGACGTAGGCACACAAGGTGTCTAGCCGAACCACCTAAAAAATCTCTTGTGCATCGTGTGCTTGCCTATGTGATTGATTCCTTCTTATCTTCTACCATTCACAGGTTCCTCAATCATCAGTTTACCCTGCGCATATATATGCTACGAGGAATGTGATTATTTGTCCGTTTAGCATCATGATTGCACTCTAACTGTTTGCGTCTGCTATTGATAGATTCTCTGTCTGTCTGTTTCAGTCTTGTGTGTTAGAACTGCTTCCGCAAGTATTAGTCATCTTGTGTATTAAGTATTTACTGCATATTCTAACTTCATCTGGCGATTTTAGTTTGTATTAGTTGAGCTCTAATTTTGAAACCGAGTTTTTAGCAGGGATCTATTCACCCCCCCTTTAGATCCCAGCTGCGCGTCTATCACTTCTCATCTTGCTCCTTTTATGAAAGGTGTTCATTTTTTCATGATCTACAATTTCATCTTCTTCACCTTTCGCTAGTTCTTCCTGGTTTTCAAGATATTCTCCACTTTCTAAAACCGTGTCTTCCTCATTTGCAGAAGAGTCACATGTGTTCAGGACTCTGTTTTGTGCGTCCGGGAGCTCCTTCTTGTGTTGGTAACTTCCAGATTAGCCGCCCAATTCGATTTCTATATCTTTTGGGCTCTTGTCCTTGATATTATCTAAAGATTGATCACATAAACTTGATTTATCTCTGGCTTTATCCCCTAAATTCGTGGGGGAACTTTCTAGGTTTCAGCAACTTCTATATAAACTGCCCAGTTCGCAGTGCGCGAAGGGGGGCTCTTCTTCGGTTCGGGGCGAAGTCATGCTGCATCGCCAAGTCTTCTCTTCGACCTCAACCTGAAGAGGGAAGCATTAGCTTTGTTTTCCACTACTCTGGGCTTCCTATCTCTCTTTCTTTGCTTAGTTATTCCCCACCACTTTTCCAAAATCGTCATAAATTTCTGGGTGTTCTGCACTTCTTCACCTGCGCGACGGGAGGGTGTTCTTCGATTCGGGGCGAGGCCATGCCGCATCGCCATCACATTTCTTTGATTGCAACCTAAAGAGGGGAGTATTAGCTACGTTTCAATCCTATTTGGGCTTCATTTCATCATCATTTCCCCTATTTTCTATGCCCTCACTTCTCCAAAATCATCACAGTTTGTTGTTATATTATGCAATTTCTGCACCTGCGCAAACAGGGCATGTTCGCGTGATCGGGGCGAGGTTATGCTACACCACTGGTCAGGTCTCGTCGACTCCAGGCTCTTTAGGGAAGTGTTATCTTCGTTCTCCATCGTTTTGGACTCATTCTTTTATTCCCTTCATAGTTATTTTTCCCTCTACTTTTACACTTTCATCACAGATTTTCTATAGTTAGTCTTTTCTGCACCCTGTGTTTTCTTGCATCTTGCACCCCATTTCTCCCTGTTGTTCTCTTCATTTTAAATCCCTCTTTTCACCCTCATCTCATCACAACATTCCCACCTTTCATTAGGTCCATCCCCCTCCCCTTAAGGCCTTTTCTTCTGCAAGATCTCTCCTATTCTTTGAGTCCAATTTCTCACTATTCTGTAGTTTCTGCACATACTGCATTTTTTGCCAAATCTTCAGCATTCGTGCATGATGCCAGGCATCCTTTGGCTGTGTTCTTTGTTCCTAATTGTGCACAACACGCATGTCTTCTGTTATCATCATTTTCTCCCTGTTAGGACTTCATCTTCATTATTATATTTGTCATTCTTTGCACCTTGTTTGTGCTGTTTGCACAATTTCTGCACTGTTCCTGCATTTTTTCCAATTTTGCGTCGCTTCTCCCCGCAGCATGGTTGCGTGTTAATCCATCATTTCATGCATATGCATTCACAATATACCCACCTATCATTTTGTCCCTTTTATAGGGTTAAAAACCCTCTCCCGATGCGTTCTCCCTCAATCTTTCATGCTCTTTTATGCATTCAGGACAGATTCTACACTTGCATATTCTAATGGGGTTTTCCTCTTGTTTTGATTTTGATTCGCAGGAAGACATGGAAAGTGAGGCCCTTACCTTCTAGGCGGTTGGGAGGCGAGGAGAGTGTTACCCACAAAGTTCTCGCATCTCATCTTAAGTGCGATCATACTCTCTTTTCCAAGGTACACAAAACACATAATCTTCCTTCATACTCTTCAGCGTTATCATTCCTTGGTGGCGATCACGGTATTCTTCTACATCTTTCATCGCCTTTTTATTGCTCATATGATCATGCTTGCATGTGATTACATGTTCATACTATTTGCTTGATTGGGGCACATCATGTTCTTCATACATGCATATCTTATTCATTTAATTGTGGTAGCCACGTTCCATTTATCTACACACTAGTTTTTTTGGCAATCACGGTGGGACCTCTAGTGCCCATCACTTTATTCATGATTTCATGCGATTTTGGTGTGTGTATGTCCTTGTTTAGATAGCATTCCATATTCATCATATTCTTCATATTGTTCATGATATTTTGCACCCATCTTGCTTCGTTTGCATATGTTCATTATATCTTGATTTGCTAGATTTAGGCTAGAAATTGCATGCACTCCGGTGCACATAAGATCATGCATTGCATATCATAGTTGCATTCATACCTTGGTAAGTGACCCTCTCGCCTCCATATTCCTTGGAGTCGACTAGGTGATCTTATCCAGGACCTCTGTAAGCCCCCGTGAGTCATGAATTCTCACACGGACGTCGGGCCGGTTGTACCTTTCCACCCCTTAGGCTTACATTTTGCATATGCATGAGGGAGTTAACCTTAGTCAACCCAAAGTTTGGACCTCTTCCCACTACAAGAAAAATGGGAAATTTCAACGTCCATTTGCCGTCGCAAACACGGCGGAGATACGTCGCAATGTAGATTTTCGACGTATTTCCGACGAGTTTGCAACGGAATGTGGACGTCGAAATCTTACGTCGTAAATTTCTGACGTATTCCAATAGCCTCGCCAATGCGTCCGAAATTATCGATGAAACTATATCGTCAAAATTATGGTGGCTATTTATGTCGGTAATCAATAATATGAAAATTAATTAATCATTGTGACGGAACATAATTTAGTTGAAAATAGGTCTAAAGCTTTTGACGTATTTCTGACAGATATATTATGTCATCGCAAACATATAGGTTAAATTAGTTCCGACGAAAGTTATTTTGGTGGAAAATACGTCGTTAATTTTGGACGTATTTCTATCAGATAAATAATACGTTGAAAACCTGTGGGTCAAATTAGTTCCTACGAACTATTAATGTGTCGAAAATACGTTGTTAATACTCGACGAATTTGAGATGGATAATTAATACGTCAGAACTAGTGTGAATCAAATTACTTCCGACGAAACTGCCTTCGGTCGAAAAGACGTCGTTAATGTTCGACGTATTTGAGACGGATAATTAATACGTTGAAACTAATGTGGATCAAATTTGTTCCGACGAACATTTAGTTGGTCGAAAATACGTCTGAACCTTTCGACCGATTTGCGATGGAAAATAAATACGTCAGGAAATATGTGCTTGAAATTGGTTCCGACGAATTGTTAGTTGGTCAAAATTTCGTCGAAAACTTTCTCCACATTTTTGTATATATTTTAAAATTTTAAAAACTATTTAAAGTTACAATTATACACCATAATCAACACAACTCAACATAAAACATGCAATAAACAACATATACAATACACAATAGGATAAAATCCTATTGTAAATTAGAATAAAGAACGTCCACAACACATAAATCTTTGAATAAAAAAAGTTACAGTTACATTAATTGAAATGTATCATTTTTTCACAATATCATTAAAAAAAATCAAGAGATATCCGTTGCATCATCCTCCTTCGTCATTCGAAGCATCTCCACCATCACTGGCTGCAGGAGGATCCTACATCATAAAATAATAATAATAAATAGATTTTAATAAATATTATTATTAATAAATCTAGTTAAATATCTTTTTGATTTTCTAACGCCGAAAGTAGATAACATGAAGATGATTTCTTTCACTCTCAAAGGTGAGTTCTTTGAACTAAGTAGTAATGTTATTGTTGTGCCCTGTGGTTTTGATGATGTCTAACACTATGAATCATATTATGATAATGGTTTTTTATATCATGAATTTGTTGTGTGTTGGCTAATGTCGATATGTTTTCTAATGCCTTGAATGGCATTTTCATATGAAGGCTTGAAGAGTTGTAATGTCAATGCTATGAATGCTTGAACTGTTATGTCTGTGTGCTTGAAGAATGTCTGTTTGAAGAACTGTAATATTTGAAGAATTCAGGTAAGCATAAGCATGGCAGTGTCACAGTAGCCCCAGAAGCAACTCTGCAGAAGAAGCCTCCAATCGCTGAAGAAACAAGCTGATATATCACCTTAAGATAGACTCAGTACCCGCTGAAGAATAAGGTTGAAAAATATCCCTTAAGGCTGACAAATGTGCATTACGGGTGACGGATACTAGCTTAAGGGTAACAAATAGATGGACTAAGTGAATAATAGACAACAGTGGTGACAAATAGCAGTGCAAAGGTGAATAATGTTGGGTTCGGTGTAGTATTCAGAGGGGGGGTGAATGAATATAGCCCTTTAAAAACTTTCTCCCAATTAAAATATGATGCTCACTAGAATTACTAGTTCGCAAACTAGACAAGCTTAAAAGTTAATAATCAGTTGCAGAGCAAAACAAGCACACAGTGAGATCACTAGAATGCTAACTAGGCTGATTTAGACAAAGAATTGCTCAACTAGAATTTCGCTCTCTTGACAAATTAAAACATTCTAAGAAGACTAATTAACTCTTCTTCTCAACCAAAAGCCAAACACATGGAGCACCCCTATACATTCATCTAGCGGAAGCACAATAGAACAAAACAAACCACAATGCACAAGGGGTTTTTAGGTGGTTCGGTCCAGTAGACCTACATCCACCCCACACTCAACCCGAGTGTGGATTACTACTGCGCAACACAGCTTGCGTCCGCTGGGCAATACATCTTAGCCTACAACCGCTGGGCCTCACAGCTTGCCGTCCAGTGGAATCCACCACTGCAACCGCTGGGGATTACAGCTTACCCGTCCAGTGGAAACCTCCACTACCCGCTGAGCAACACAGCTTGCTGTCCAGAGGAGTCCTCCTCTGCAAACCGCTGGCTAACAGCTTGAAAGAAAATGCAAAATAGAAAACAAAAGACAAGATAACAGCATCGGAAAGCTGTAAACGTAAAGCACAATGTGGCTCTTAAAGAGCTGACTGGCCTGGATTTGATCCACGGCCAGTGAAGACTAATCTTCAGGCAGCTACTCTCCTCCTCTCTCGATTTCACTAATTCTTCACAGCATCTTTCTCTTCTGCTTCTTCTAATCTCTCACTCTCTGCTCTTCTCTTCTCTTCTCTTTTCTTTCTTCTCTTTTTTTTTTGCTGGATCGACAGCTTCTCTCCACTCTGCTTTTTCTTCTCTTTTTCTCCTTTTTCTCTTTTTCTGGATCGAAGGGCTTTCTGCTCTTCAGGCTTCTTCTTCGATTAACCTCCATCTGAAGACGAAGGCTTCATTATATACCAGCAGCAGCAGCAGCCAGGGCGCGTGTGGCTTCCACAGCTCTCGCCCTAAAAATTCGGACCACGTGGCAGCATCCTGGTTCATGAGCCAGCCACCTCGGATCACGTGCCCTTTATTAGCACGCTCAGCAACTAGAGTCAGGTGGCGTTAACCCACTTGCTTAAAGGGGTTGACACAGCCTTTAAGAACATTCTACCAGCAGAACTCTAGTCTGCTGCGTTGACTCCATCAGCCTACTGCGTTGACGCATCTGTGATCCAGTGATCAAGTCTTCAACAGATGGGCGTGCTGCGTCGACGTTATCAGCAATGGCGTTAACGCATTGATGCGTTCTAGTGAACAAAACAGCCTAGCCTTTTTAACTGCTGCGTCGACGCTTCCAACCCGTGGCGTTGACGCAGTGAGGCATTCCAGTAGCCATTAGCCTCGTCTTTTTAGCTGTTGCGTCGACACTGCTTAATTGTGGCGTTGACGCAGTGGAATAGCCTGTGAGGCTGAATGCTTCTTCAACTGCTGCGTCGACGCTGCTTGATCAATGCGTTGATGCACCAAAGTAATCCACCAGCTTCTTTCTTGATTGTTTGAACTACTGCGTCCACGCCACTTGATCAAGGCGTTGACGCATTGGTGTGTTCCAGCAGCTGAAATTGGATGTCTTCAGCCCTCTTGCGTTAAGGGGTTCATTAGCCTCTTCAGTCCCTGTCAGACAGATGAAACGAAGTCATTAGTTCTAAGTATATACATTTCATTGTATAGACTTTGCTGTGAAGGCGAAAGCAATGTAAAGTATGCACAACGCAGTGTATAGACTTAATGAATACAAAGGCTTCACAAGCCTCAGATGAAGGCAGGCGCTGTGTAGACTTTGAACTAGTGTACATACTTGTAAGCATGAGCCAATGAATAGACTTGAATATGTGAAAGCTACAGTGAATGAGTGTATATACTTGACCAGATCAAGGGCAATTCGGATGTACAGACTCTGAGGTTCAAAGCCAACGGCTGTACAGACTTAGAATATTAAGACTGATGTACAGACTTCATGCGTTGATGCTGTACACTTGAGAATGCTCACAGTGTTGACGCTGCATGAGACGTAGGCTGTACAGACTTAGCATATGAAGACTGATGCATGAACAGTAATGCTTAGACTTGCATGAGACGCTCGGATGTATAGACATGGAGACTTAGCCTATGCATAAGACGCTAAGTGAGACGGTCTAATGTATGGACTTAGTCTTCACAGCGAATGCAGGCAGTGTACACGCTTATGTCCACTTGAGACGCTGAAGGAGACGGTCCAATGTATGGACTTCAACTCATGCGACTAAAGCATCAATGCAATGTGCAGACTTCGCCTGAGACAATGCATGAGACGGACGATGTATAGACTTCAGCAACAATGCATGACTGTATAGACTTGTGTTCTCAACGAAACACAAACACAACACAATGTATAGAGTATGCTGAGTGTCTAGACTTGTGAGATGCATAGAACACACAGAGGCTGTATAGACTTGGAAACCAATGCACACGGCTGACAGACATGAAGTGAACTTGAATGAACATGATGTACATACTTCAAAATACTATAGACAATGCAATGTACATACTTCTTATATGAGGGAGCAGTGTATAGGCATGCACGATGTACAGACATGCAAATCATTCATTCATTCCAGCACACTCATGCATTCTCCACAGAGTATATCAGTTATGCATTATACACATGCATTCTTCCACAGAATAGGTCAGATATATTCAAAACAATGTGATGACTCATTCATGTTGCTATCATTAAAACACCACATCAACAACAAGACACAGGGGGCACTACAATCTCCCCCTTTTTGATGATGGCAACATAATGAGTCACACTGACTCATCAAACTATTCTCCCCCTTTGACATAATCAAAAAGAAGGGAAATTGTTTGATAGTCAAATACAATGCACAGAACAGCACATAAATGCAGAGAGTGACAATGAAACAGCTCTCTCCCTATCAACATGCAGGTTTGACTACTCTCCCCTTAGATGCAAAGAAACCATAACTTCCCTTGAAGCACAGGAATGAACTCTGGTTATCCAATGAATCAAGCTAAATTCTGCCATTACAGAATCAGAACTTATGGCAGAATAAGATGGAAGATTCCAACAGTGTGGAGAGTACAGAGATTGGTGATGGAAGATTCCAATAATATCACAAGATATCTCAATGAATAATCAGACTGAATCTGATCGGACGATCTGGAAAATCTGATCATGAGGGATTTTAATGCATACATCACTTCAATAAGTCTTAAAAGATGTAGACTCTTCTCTCATAAAGGGTTATGAAGTGGCAACTTAACCAATGTGATTTAATTTTGATGTATACCAAATTTGTCAAATTAAACTCAATACTCATATCTGAATCCAAGTTTTAATAAAAGTGAACCAAATAGTCAGAAACCACTCAAAAACAATCATCTTTTATCTTACACATATGATCTCAATTGCACTTTTGAAAAATACACAGGTTAGTACTGAAGTTAAACACTTTTTCAAGAACATGAGTTGACAGATTTTTCAAGATAATTTTATATGAAGCACATTATATTTTTCCTGAGCAATTTAAGTTGATCAACACCTTTTTACATGAGGCACAACAAGTCTTAGTTGAAGTGACCCAGTTACTCAGTGTGATAACTGTCATTGCCTCTCATTTTGAGAGCAGAGTTAGCAATATGAGTGTCTTTTTACATGAGAAGACACCTTTATCAGAGGCCAGACTCCCCAGCTACTCAACACAAATAAGCTATTGCTCTGTCAGGTTTTGTTTCACTAAATTTTTATCAGAGATAACTATGGCACCTCATGACATGAGTTGCTTTATTTCATTGATAAAGAACTCAGTTTCTCAGTGACCGAGTCATTGTTCTGAATTCACAATTTCTCATTTAGTCAACATTTTTCAAATTAATGTTTAACAACAATACACACTATATGCATCTTAACCAAAGAAGCCCTGAGTTCAAATTTTCAGATATCTGATGAGAGAGTCTAAGGTTTACATGAAACATGTGGTTAAAGTTTATTAAACCTTATCATTCAGATATTTTCAATTCATTTAACTACAAATATGAGAATACATTAATCTTATATCAGTCTGATTCAGTGATAATTCTTAAACCTATATGATAGAAATTTCTACAATGTTCTCAGACTGAATTGCATGACATGCAGCTTAAGTTCCTCAGATCAGAAAAATAAGTTTAGCTGACCAACAAATTAATAGTAGAACCAATTCAGTCACACCAGCTGAGAAGAGTGTGAAAGGTGAGTATAGGCTGGAATATAGACAGATAGTATCATGAAGGGAGTTGAAAGAAACTCTTCTTTAACAGCTCAACAAATAGAAGGCAGAATCCTTTTTCAAGAGAGAGAAATATGACATCAGATGAGAGTTGATCAATTTTTAGGCAAGAGGTGTTCAAGATGTGACAAACAGAACACCAATTCTAAGTGCTCCCCCTGTCTAGATGCAATTAAATTTTTTTTCAGGCTTTTCAACTCCACTACACTTCATATGCAACATTAGTCAAACTCCCCCTGACAAAGTGCATGAAATACAATTAATGAACTGCTCATGATTTTAGAATATGCTCAAGAAGAATAAATGCTTTGTTCAATCAGAGAGAGAATTTATCAAATGCATCATTTTCATTTCAAATTTTTCATCATATGATGCAAAGCAGCCCTATTATGCATTGAAAAACATGCAGTCTACGACAATGGGCAAATGACAGTCATGCAAATGATGTATGCAAGTACTAGACACATGCATTGACTGTATGCACTAACTGACCCGTTCAAGCTCAGTCCAAGTATGTAATCAAGCATGCAATGCATTGACACCAGACACATGCATTGACTCTAAAAATGATTGTGCAGAGCATCTATCAGCCTATTTATTCAGTGCAATAATCAGTGAGAGAAGAGCTTCAGATATATGCAAGGTAAAACTCAGTAGCTGAGTCTGGAATGCAGACTGATCAGCTAGACATGAAGAGATCATCAACAATCAATCAAGCAAATCAATATGAAACTCACAATTTTCATGCTCACAATTTCAGATAATGGAATTTAAGCATAGAGTTTTGGAACTGACCTGAATTGTGCTATCATGGGGTTTTCATCCTTGAGTGCCTTGGTTAACCCCTTTTATTTCTCCCACCAAGGCACACCTGCAACATATCAATCAATATGATCTTGCAGGGACCCAAGAGGTCTTGGGTCCTGAATTACCCCTATCAGGTGTTCTAAATAATTTCTTAGCAATATTGTCATCAAATTCCATCAGTTTACACTCAAACATTGAATGTCCAGTTTTTCCACAATAATAACATGAAGCCACAGAATTTTTGTTTTTATTCTTCATGTTAGCAGAAACATGATGCCCATGTGCATGCATATGAGTATGAAAATTATGTGTATGAGCATGAGTATTTCTTTTATTGACTTGAAAATTTTTCTTTCCATGCTCAGCCAGCCGATAGTTGGTAGCTTTGTGGCCTAGCTTACCA
Source organism: Amorphophallus konjac (assembly GCA_022559845.1). Classification (NCBI taxonomy): domain Eukaryota; kingdom Viridiplantae; phylum Streptophyta; class Magnoliopsida; order Alismatales; family Araceae; genus Amorphophallus; species Amorphophallus konjac. The sequence continues at coordinate 373,093,641 of CM040126.1, read as the reverse complement.
CATTCAAAACATGCAAAGTTTTTCTTTTTATCTCTCAAGTTATTTCTAGCAGAATTATAGAAAGCAGGGAATTTGACAGATTTAGAGTTTAATCTATTTCCCTGAGCATGCCAGCAATCTTTGACTGCATGCCCATGGTTACCACATTCAAAGCATTTAAGATGCTTTCTTCTTGATTCATTTTTACCGCAATGATTTCCTGACCAGCACTCATTAGCCTTATGCCCAGGCTTGTTGCAAGTGAAACAAATGATATGCTGATTGAATTTGAGTTTGTTTCTTTTGTACTCATGATGATTTGGGGTGTATCTGGCATGCATTCTGTCATCAGATTTCAAGGCATAACACTCATTCATTAAATGACCATACCTACCACAATAATAGCATGAAGCATCAGATTTCCTAGGGGCATGGTTTCTATCAGATGAATTCACAGATGCATGTGAATGAGTACAAGAAGCATGAGCATTTTGCATTGACCCATCAGATTCAGCAGAGCTAACAAATTTCAGAGTATAACCAGAATTATTCTTTGCCCTTTTTGTTTGACTCTTTCTTGTCAATTTCTGATTATCCTCAACAGGTTTTGTTTATTTTTCAATTTTCTGAGCTTTAAACTGAAAGACAGATTTTGAAGGTGACTTCTGATTTTCATTTTGTTTTGTGGATTGCCTTGAAGTACCAGCTACATCAGTGCTTTGAACAAAAGTTGTATATAGCTGGTTTTTAGTGATTTTCTTAACATCAGAACAGCAATTTGTTCCCCCTTCAGAATTATCATCCTTCCTCTTCCCAACAGTTTTCATTTTTCCTTTAATCTTGGCAGACTCAATAGCTGAATTTTCCAGATTATGAATTTTATCTTCCAAGCTAGCAATGTGAAGTTCATAACTGGCTATTTCCTGTTCACTGCAATTAACACATTCGCTTAGAACTTGGTTTGCAGTTTTATACTTCTCAATTTCTTGTTATAGACTGTTCAAAATTTCTGAATTTCCATCATAGACAGCTTTTCCTTTTTCTATAGTGAGAAATCTTTCAGACAAGCCAGTGTTCAACCACTTTAGTTTTTCAACTTCAGCTTATAATTCAGTGTTTTCTTCCTCAAGATTTTTATCCTGAATTTCATTATTAGCACATCTCTCTCTTCCAGACATGTGCTCCAATTTTTCAATCAGTTCATCTTCTCTTTCTTCTGCTTTAATTTTCTCAGCGAGCAGATTTTTGTGATCATCTTTAAGTGAGGCAATTTGTTTATTTAGCCATTCATTCTCACTAAAGAGATCTTCATTACGTTCTCTTAAAGCTGAGCATGTTTTACAATTTGATTTAGCAGAAGAGGACTGTGAAACCTCATTGATTTCATTCATTCTGACCATAAGAGTTTTATTCTTCTTTTGAAGATCTTCATTCTCCAATTTTATTTTGTCCAATTCAGAATTAACTTCAGTGAGTTCCTGCATGCCTTTTAGATGCTCCTTTTTCTTATCATTCAACTGATTCTCTATTTCTGACATTTTATCCAACCATGTTTGTTTTTCAAATTTTAGAGAATCATTTTGTTTCTTAAGATTTTGAACATCTAGCATGCAAGCATCATAAGACTTTTTCATATTTGGACAGTTTTCACATGAATCTTTCAGATTTATTCTATCACATTTCTTTTTCAATTTTTTATTTTCAGATTTCAATTTCTTGGAAACTTCTAACAAGTTTTCATACATCTCTATAATTCATCGAAAGAGTATCCTTCTGATTCAGAACTTACCTCGGATGAAGTTTCATCATCAGCATTTCTATGATCAGCCATTAAGCACTTGCTGTGATTCCTGATTAGCTTCAGTTTATCCAAAATGTCTTTGGCAGACCTGCAAGATGAAATGCATTCAATTAGAGATCTGTCAATTGATTCTTTTAATAAAACTACAGCTCTATTATTGACAGAGTCTTTCAGCTTGTCCTTCTTGGTCCATTTAGATTTATCCTTCGACAGTTTGTATGGGCCGTGAGTCATTGCCTTCCACAGTTTTGGATCAGTAGACTTTACATACCGATGGAGGTTTTCGAACCAAGAGTCAAAGTTATCACCTCTGAATATCGGAGGATTAGCCATCGAATCAGATAACAACCAAATTCAAAGCACAAAACACTAGACAATAAAACCAGATAAGCAAGACACGGTACTAACTCAGTGAAGCTAAATACAGAACACAAGAGGCACACTTATGAAATGCACCAGACAGAAATGCACTAAGATAGTAAATCAAGACGATTCAAAAAGTCCCACTTTGAAATGCACTAAATAGTTAGTAGGATCCTCTGCAGATTGTTAGATCTGTTAAGTCAGAGACAGCTCTGATACCAATTGTTGGGTTCGGTGCAGTATTCAGAGGGGGGGGGTGAATGAATATAGCGCTTTAAAAACTTTCTCCCAATTAAAATATGATGCTCACTAGAATTACTAGTTCGCAAACTAGACAAGCTTAAAAGCTAATAATCAGTTGCAGAGCAAAACAAGCACACAGTGAGATCACTAGAATGCTAACTAGGCTGATTTAGACAAAGAATTGCTCAACTAGAATTTCGCTCTCTTGACAAATTAAAACATTCTAAGAAGACTAATTAACTCTTCTTCTCAACCAAAAGCCAAACACATGGAGCGCCCCTATACATTCATCTAGCGGAAGCACAATAGAACAAAATAAACCACAATGCACAAGGGGTTTTTAGGTGGTTCGGTCCAGCAGACCTACATCCACCCCACACTCAACCCGAGTGTGGATTACTGCTGCGCAACACAGCTTGCGTCCGCTGGGCAATACAGCTTAGCCTACAACCGCTGGGCCTCACAGCTTGCCGTCTAGTGGAATCCACCACTGCAACCGCTGGGGATTACAGCTTACCCGTCCAGTGGAAACCTCCACTGCCCGCTGAGCAACACAGCTTGCTATCCAGAGGAGTCCTCCTCTGCAAACCGCTGGCTAACAGCTTGAAAGAAAATGTAAAATAGAAAACAAAAGACAAGATAACAGCATCGGAAAGCTGTAAACGTAAAGCACAATGTGGCTCTTAAAGAGCTGACTGGCCTGGATTTGATCCACGGCCAGTGAAGACTAATCTTCAGGCAGCTACTCTCCTCCTCTCTCGATTTCACTAATTCTTCACAGCATCTTTCTCTTCTGCTTCTTCTAATCTCTCACTCTCTGCTCTTCTCTTCTCTTCTCTTTTCTTTCTTCTCTCTTTTTTTTTTGCTGGATCGACAGCTTCTCTCCACTCTGCTTTTTCTTCTCTTTTTCTCATTTTTCTCTTTTTCTGGATCGAAGGGCTTTCTGCTCTTCAGGCTTCTTCTTCGATTAACCTCCATCTGAAGACGAAGGCTTCATTATATACCAGCAGCAGCAGCAGCCAGGGCGCGTGTGGCTTCCACAACACTCACCCTAAAAATTCGGACCACGTGGTAGCATCTGGTTCACGAGCCAGCCACCTAGATCACGTGCCCTTTATTAGCACGCTCAGCAACTAGAGTCAGGTGGCGTTAACCCACTTGCTTAAAGGGGTTGACGCAGCCTTTAAGAACATTCTACCAGCAGAACTCTAGTCTGCTGTGTTGACTCCATCAGCCTGCTGCGTTGACGTATCTGTGATCCAGTGATCAAGTCTTCAACAGATGGGCGTGCTGCGTCGACGTTATCAGCAATGGCGTTAACGCATTGATGCGTTCTAGTGAACAAAATAGCCTAGCCTTTTTAACTACTGCGTCGACGCTTCCGACCCGTGGCGTTGACGCAGTGAGGCATTCCAGTAGCCATTAGCCTCGTCTTTTTAGCTGTTGCGTCGACGCTGCTTAATTGTGGCGTTGACGCAGTGGAATAGCCTGTGAGGCTGAATGCTTCTTCAACTGCTGCGTCGACGCTGCTTGATCAATGCGTTGACGCACCAGAGTAATCCACCAGCTTCTTTCTTGATTGTTTGAACTACTACGTCCATGCCACTTGATCAAGGCGTTGACGCATTGGTGTGTTCCAGCAGCTGAAATTGGATGTCTTCAGCCCTCTTGCGTTAAGGGGTTCATTAGCCTCTTCAGTCCCTGTCAGACAGATGAAATGAAGTCATTAGTTCTAAGTATATGCATTTCATTGTATAGACTTTGCTGTGAAGGCGAAAGCAATGTAAAGTATGCACAACGCAGTGTATAGACTTAATGAATACAAAGGCTTCACAAGCCTCAGATGAAGGCAGGCGCTGTGTAGACTTTGAACTAGTGTACAGACTTGTAAGCATGAGCCAATGAATAGACTTGAATATGTGAAAGCTACAGTGAATGAGTGTACACACTTGACCAGATCAAGGGCAATTCGGATGTACAGACTCTGAGGTTCAAAGCCAACGGCTGTACAGACTTAGAATATTAAGACTGATGTACAGACTTCATGCGTTGACGCTGTACACTTGAGAATGCTCACAGCGTTGACGCTGCATGAGACGTAAGCTGTACAGACTTAGCATATGAAGACTGATGCATGAACAGTAATGCTTAGACTTGCATGAGACGCTCGGATGTATAGACATGGAGACTTAGTCTATGCATAAGACGCTAAGTGAGACGGTCTAATGTATGGACTTAGTCTTAACAGCGAATGCAGGCAGTGTACACGCTTGTGTCCACTTGAGACGCTGAAGGAGACGGTCCAATGTATGGACTTCAACTCATGCGACCAAAGCATCAATGCAATGTGCAGACTTCGCCTGAGACAATGCATGAGACGGACGATGTATAGACTTCAGCAACAATGCATGACTGTATAGACTTGTGTTCTCAACGAAACACAAACACAACACAATGTATAGACTATGCTGAGTGTCTAGACTTGTGTGATGCATAGAACACACAGAGGCTGTATAGACTTGGAAACCAATGCACACTGCTGACAGACATGAAGTGAACTTGAATGAACATGATGTACAGACTTCAAAATACTATAGACAATGCAATGTACATACTTCCTATATGAGGGAGCAGTGTATAGGCATGCACGATGTACAGACATGCAAATCATTCATTCATTCCAGCACACTCATGCATTCTCCACAGAGTATATCAGTTATGCATTATACACATGCATTCTTCCACAGAATAGGTCAGATATATTCAAAACAATGTGATGACTCATTCATGTTGCTATCATTAAAACACCACATCAACAACAAGACAAAGGGGGCACAACAAATAATAGGCAGCAGGTGTGAAACAACTGAAAACCAAGAACCTCAAGCCGACTCGGAAGGGCTTACAAGTCGACTTCTGACAGAAGAATTCATAGAATGAAAGAAGACTTTTTAGCTACGAATTAAGGGTGAAAATGGGCGGACAAAGCAGATAAATGGCTGTATAGCAGTTTGAAATGGCTGTTTAGTGGTGTAAAGTGGCTCATGGCTCTAACAATTGAAGAATGATGAAACTGGTTGAAGAGAATGATTCCCTCTGTGCTTCAGAGGAAGAGAGGACTGGTCCTCTGGTTGTGGGTAACTTGGTGTTACTCACGGTTCCTTCTAATTTGATCAGAAGAAGAGAGGAGAGTGTTCTTCTAGGTCAAGCTGTAAGTCAGCGTTTGTTTGCAAACTGAGTCTGCGGTTATTGTTGTTGCAAGGGGAAGCCACACTCAGGTTTGAGTGTGGGGTGGACGTAGATTTGCGTGGTAGATCAAATCACCTAAAAATTATGTGTGCCGTGATTTGGATTGGTGTGATTGGCCCTTATCATCTTCCTCCATTCACAGGTTTGCGTATGAACAGATCTTCCCTATACGCTAAGTGGTTGTATTGCAGTCTGTTAGATCTGTCTGATCTGAGTGGATTCTGTGAGATAGCATTCTCTTAGTTAGTACATTCTTGTCACTTTCATTTATATTGTTCTCATAGATATCATCTGAGCTCGTGGTTTGATAGCCGAGTGTTAAATTATCTTAGGGTTAAAAATTGAGATTAAAATTTTTATAGGATCTATTCACCCCCCCTCTAGATCCTACTGTGAACACATATTCATATACTTGCTTCCGGCATTGCCTATAGAGCACACAACATTGGTATCACAGATACTCCTCTATTATAACTCTAAAGTCTACGAAATTAAAAATTAAATTAAATACTCACATGAGAGGGCGGGGTGTACTCGAGGGTGCTCCCTGAGATAAAATCCCCACCTGGGCCAGGAGGGTAGCAACCACCCGAGTAAAGCATGCATCCATGCATTCCACGACTAGGTCTACCGCATGTTCGACGATGGATGTAATCTGGCTCGTAGAAGTGCCGATGGAGGGAGTAGAGAAGGAGCTGCTACCGTGGTAGGACGAAGCTATGCCCGGAGAAGATGTTAGAATCGGGCTGGTGTCCAAGCTCTGCCCAAAACCGTATACTCGTCCTTTCTTCGATGGGCCGGCTACTGCTGCCCATGCCTCAGGATCTAGTTGTGGCTGCTGCGTCTCCTCGTCCCCATACTTTTCAGTCATATGCCTGTCATATGACTCCTGCAAATTGAATAAAAAATATTGTAAATGTCATATTAATCAATCATATTTAAAAATAGAAATAGAAAAGAAATGTGTATGTATATAATCTTACCACTATCGAGCAAGCTCTCTCGCTTACATACTGATCCGTCCCCTTCTTTTGGTGAACTGTAGCAAATAAAACGCGGTACGAGACCGTACCACCCCTCTTCTTTTCCTGTTATACATGTGATAGAGAATAAATAGGGACATATAAGAAATAGATTATAATAAAATTAAGATGATTACTTACCAATCTCTCCTTCTGGGTCGAGAAGGAAACAGATCCAGAAGTATGGAGATGCACGTTTGGATGTAACGCACGTGCGGCTTTAGCTTTTGGGGATTTGGCCATCAAATTAGACTCGGCCCATCTATCACAGAGGTCCTCCTAGTGCTCCCTCCTCATCCATGCGGGGCCGTGTGCCTTCCAACGGCCACGATCCTCGCTCCCCCTGGCTAGAACCTTGGCACGTTCCCGACAGCCGTGTAAATGATGCTTATAATTTACAGTTCCTGTGGCCTCCCATACACATCGAGCTCGTCCGATGTCAGCTCGCCTCACAAACTGAAATCCTTGCTGTCAAGAATTCAAATTTTATAAGTTAGTCGATTGAAATTGTGGAGTCAGAAAATATGTAATTTGAAAGATTAAATCGTATACTAGGAACTCGTCATACAATCGATCGCAGATATCCTGAGGAAACTTTCGAAATGACTTATATGGGCCGGTCACATGTCGCTCAATAATGTTGGTAATAAAATGAGAAGCCTCACTGGGCTCTACTTTATCCCTGCAATTACAAATGTTAAAATGATAGCCAACAATTATATGTATAGTTGATGGATAGATAACGAACATAATTCATGAGTTTAAATATTTACCCAGAGACCCAACATGGCTTGCGTCCCTCTTTCAACACCACCTGCTCGCCCTCGTGATGGCTAACAGCATCGTCTGCCTGTTGTGTGCCCGGGTGGGCGGACGAGCCAACTATCGCAGGTGGTGTGCCCGACGTACCTGTTACAAGTAAAATATAAGTAGTTAATCAGAATTTAGATCATTATTAAATAAAAAATTTCAACAAGTAAACATATAGAATTCTTATCATTAGCTAAGAATTTAAATAAACATAGCAGTAGAATGTGATGGAAGCGGTGTACTCTGTAGACCAAATGTAGAGGCACTCAAACCTGTAAACAAAAAATATCGTGAGCAAAACAAAGTGCATATTCACTACTCATTTATCTAGGAATTTAAATAAACATACCTGCAGTTGTTGGCGTGGGCGGTGCACTCTGTGTACTTGGTGCAGAGACATAAAATATCGTGAGCAAAATAAAGTGCATATTCACTACTCATTTATCTAAGTGATGTGGGGAAGGATAGGATATAGAGGGGTAGTGAATATATCCCCCGATTAAAAACTATGCCCAAATTAAAATAAAAAATCTGGCACTACCTAATTTTAAAACATATTGAACAATATGTTAACAAGAGTTTGCATAGAACATACGTCGAATAGTTAAGCACTTAAGCTAATGTCTCCATTGACACCCATTTTTCACCCTTAAGAGGGTATATGTCACCCATAGAAGTCTATTTGTTAGCCTTATGTGTGCATTTGTCGTCCTTAGCTTCTTCTGCTGGCGGGTAAACACAAGTGTGAAGTTCCGCGATCAGTGACACCCAAGAGGGGGGTGAATTGGGTGTTTAATAATTTTAAGGAAACTTTTAGACTTTTATAAAATATGTGATAGAATGCTAGTTAAGAGATTCAAAACTATTTGTACACAAATTGGATTTATCAAACTTAATTGATGATAGTATAGATTATGTAAGATAAACGAAGATAAATCCGAAACAACAATAAAAACTAACACTCATGTAGAATGGAGGTAGATTAAATGGATCAAACCACACAAATCTAACTATAGTGCACAACGAATTTTAAGGTGGTTCGGATACAACGCTCCAACCACACACGCAGGACGACGCCTGCCCACACACACGGGGACGCACCCCAACACACAACACACACACACGGAGATGAAGTCTCCAACACGATCCGACAACCGGATCACCAACACAAACACCCGCTGCCACAAGTGCAGCAAACCACACACACGAGACAGAACGGATCTAAAAAGACCCCCGCACACACAGACGCAGATCTAGGAAGATCCACGCACACACATGAATCAAATACGACACACACATAAACGACCACGGATCCAACAACGATCCACACACACACGAGTTTGTAGTTTATAAGAAACACAAATCTGAAACTTAAAACACAATAAGGCACAGTTGAGAAAAACTCCTGATTTGGCTCCCCCTAAATGTATGCTGATTGATCTTTGAATGATGCTTGCTTCTTCAGTTCATTGGAAGTAGATGGCTTCAGATGGACCTTGAATCTTCAGCTCCTAGATGAAGAGTTGATTCACGGATCACTATTCACAGCTACCGTAACCGTTCCTTCTTCCTTGGATAACTTCCTTGATCTCCTTGATCCTTGCTTGCTTCTTCTCTTCCTTTGAGATTGCTGGCTTCAGATGGAGCTTGAATACCTTCATATGGATGAAGAGGTTGCTGGATGAAGTACTGTTCACGGAGGGTTGTAGCAGCCTTCTTCTTCCTTTGATAGCCTTCCCCTTTGATCTCCCTTGAAGCCCTCTTGGATAGTTAGGGTTTATGGCTCCAAATGAGATGTTTTATAGCCCTTGAATGGTCTATGGAGAAGCCCCAGACCAGATCCACAAATCATGGTGTAATTGGGGTCATTGGGATTAAACAAATGGGTGGAAAGACCTCTCCTCGAGCTTGAAACAAAAGTCAACAAAAGGGGGCCTCAGGGCTGTCGGTCGACCGGAATTCATGGGGCGGTCGACCGGAACATACTGCAGCCAGAACATTTTGGTTCTGGCAAAACCGGTCGACCGGCCCTATAGTGGCGGTCGTCTGAAACCTATAAAAACTGGAGTTTTTCGTTTCTGGAAGAATTGGTCGACCGGCCACTACCCACTGGTCGACCGGAACCTGTAAATTCTGAAGTTCTTCATCTCTGGAAAATCTGGTCGACCGGCCAAGGTGTGTTGGTCGACCAGAAAGACCTATTGTTGACACTTGAAATATAATCAAGAATAAAGATGAGACCGAAGAGAATATTGAATCAGAAATGAAGATCCCAGGGATTCCTGCAAAGCCAGAACTACAGAAGAGTCGTCACTAAAGCTATCACCTGGCTGAAGTCCTCCCCGGCCAAGCTGATGTCTGGTGTTGTCATCGCCCAGATGGAAAGTGCTGATAAAGAATGGCGGTCTATTGACTGATGAAAATCTCCAAAAATGTTCTGATAATACTATGTCAACTCATCAACTAAGAGGCCTTCACCGGTTCTGACAGATTCGAGGGACTGGCAAATGAAAAGGTAGGTTAGGCATCTTTGACAGCTTAAGCCCGCTAATGAGAGAGATCAAAACATTAAAAGCCCTAAATGGGCCCATGAGTGTGGCGGCGGGAGCTCCTCACCAAAGCCCAAAGCCCATGGGGGTGGCGCCGAGAAGCTAGACTCTTGGCGCCGGAAGCCTCCGCAATCGACTAAGGCGCGCCGGGAAGGTGTGAAAGACGCGCCGAAGTTGATCATGCCGAGAAGGGGGATGATGTGCCTATAAAACCCCCCATTTCATCCACTTAAAGAGAAGAGAGGATAAGAAAAGATAGAGAGAGCCATCGAAGAGAAAAGAAGAGAGACATTCAGATAGCCAGACAACAAAGGAGAGGAGAGAAGAGAAGCTGCTACCGAGGCTGAAGGAAAGAGAAGGTGGGTGCTTGGGGAGGGAGAGGAGTCAATGCTCCGCCCTCCCCCATCTTCTTATTATCCGGGTGTGTTTTGTTTCCTCATCTGATGTACCCTTTCCTCCCCCCCTTTTTTGTGGGCTCATCTTCGATTTGAATAATATCTATAGTTCTTCTCTGTCGTCGTTCAAATTATATCTCTGTTGTTGTACTGCTGGTTTTGATGATGACAACGATAAGATAAGTGATATAGACACTTAAGTTTTAATGAATGTTTAACAGGAACAAAAGGATGCAGGGTGTTCAATGCGTCAACGCCATCAACAAGCAGCGTCGATGCAGCGGCTTAAGAGATGCCAATATTCAAGGCAAGAAAGGCCTTAATGTACATGTCCGTGCGTCAACGCCCCCCACTGGCAGCGTGGACGCAGCAGTTCAAGTATCTCCTTGCAACCTCTGGAGTACCTTGGCAGCGTCGACGCTGCAGCTCGTTGGGTTGACGCAGCAGCTTGATGGATCGACAAGGTGACCAGAGGGTGGACGCAGCTGCACAATGCGTCAACACACTCCTTGACGCAAGAAGGCTGAAGCCATCCAATTTCAGCTGCTGGAACACACCAATGCGTCAACGCAGCATGATGAGAGCGTCGACGCAACACGTCTATCTGCTGAAGACCTGATCACTGGATCACCGATGCGTCAACGTAGCAGGATGATGGAGTCCACGCAGCAGACTTGAGTCTTGCTGGTAGAATGCCCTTGAAGGGTGCGTCAACCCTATGAAGCAAGGCACGTGATCCGAGGTGCCTGGCTCGTAGTCCCAGGATGGACGAGGTACCAGGATGCTGACACGTTGAAGCTGGGGCCTGCTACTTCACCACGTGGACCAATCAATTGAAGCTCTCTAGGGCGTCTCTGCCCTATCCTCCGAAGCCCCTGTTATTGGTATAAAAATCCCTCTTCGTCTTCAGTGAAGAGGCTAATCACTCCAAGAAAGAAGTGAAGAAAAAGAGGCCATCTGAGAGCAGGAAGAGAACATGAGAGAGAGATAGGCCAACAGAGAAGAATTTGATAGCAAAAGATGAAGATCGTGAGAGTGGAAACAGTAGAAGAAGAAAAGAGCAGAGAACAGTAAGAGTGCATGAGCTGAGAAGAAGAAAGAAGAGGAAGAAACGAAGAAGAAGAGAGAAGTCTATTGAAGACCTGTTCAGTCTGTTCGTGGATCAAATCCAGAAGGACTATTGTGTTTCATTTCCAATTTTTGATGCTGTGTTTTTCATGTTTCATGTTTCCTATTTTTTTTGTGTTACTCCTATTGTGATTGTTCTTCCGAACCTCTAGACTGAGGTCGGATTCCTCCTGGTGGGTCAGGAGAAGGGAGGCTAGCCCTCCGGTTCTGGTCTTGCTGGTAGCAGGTCCAGGTGTACCCTCCGGGTTGGAGGAAGAGAGACTTGGGTCTCTGGTTGCTGGTGACTGGGTGTCACTGGTGTTCCCTCCGGTTGGGAGGAAGAGGGGAGGATGTTCCCCTGGTCAAGCTGTTTGGCAGCGTGTGTTCGCAGACTGAGTCTGCAGGTTACTAGCTTGTGCTAGTGGAAGCCTCACTTCTGTTGGGAGTGAGGGGTGGATGTAGGTCTTGGTGACCGAACCACCTAAAAAATCTCCTGTGCAAGTGATTGTGCTTTGTGCGTTTGTTCCTTGCCTTCTACCTCCCCTTCACAGGTTGTGCATGCTTGGTTAGTTGTGTTAATTGGGAGTAATCTCTGAGCATTATTTTCTGCTAAGTGTGCTTGGGTTGATTAGCTCTGCTTGCGAGTCTGGTGTGATCAGGTGGCTGCATTATTGCAGTCCAACTGTTTGATCAATTGTTTGATCATCATCTCCTCTTGGAAAGCTCATTAGTTTTTATTCCGCATATCTGAGCATTTAGTGTTTTAATTCGGGCATAATTTTTAGAGGGATACATTCACCCCCCTCTGTATCCGGGCCTAGCACCCTAATAATTGGTATCAGAGCGGTGTCTGCTTAGAAGGTCCAGCGACCTGCAGATCCGATCTTGCTGTCTTAGGTGCTAATTTATTTCTAGTGCATCATTATTCCTGTTGCATTGAATCTACCTTCTATTTGTTTCAATGGCTCCTCCACCCATCTTTAGTGGTTCTGATTTTAATCAGTGGCACACTGCTCTCCATGCTTATGTTAATGCTGTTAATCCTGATCTGTGGAAATTAATTTCACAAGGTCCTCACACCTTACCTACGAAAGTGTCCAAATGGACCGACAGACACAGATCAAAGGACGGAGAAAATCAGAAAGCCTTTAATCAGATGAAAGCAGCTACTGACAGAGCTTTATGGTCTTGCTTTCATGATTGCACGTCCGCTAAAGACATCTTGGATATGCTGAAGAAAATTCACAGGGCAAATGAGGATAGCTGCATGATGGCTGACAGATATAATCAAGGCAGCAGTCAAGATGAAGATGATGATGATAATGAGGTAAATCCCTTTGAAAACTATACTTCAGATGATTGGGAAAATGCTTATGCCGAATTATTTGAATCTCATGAACAGCTAAGAAAACAATATAAAAAATTAAAGAAAAAGGTTGATCAAAATGGCTCTGATTTATCATGTGAAAAATGTTCAAATTTGAAGCAATCTCTTATAGCCTGTGTGTCTGATAATCAAGGACTTAAGAAACATGTTGAATTGTTAAAATCTGAAAAAGAGACTCTCAGAAAATCTGTTATTGAGAGTGAAGGAAAATGTGAGGAACTTGAGCAAGAGAAGAACCTATTTGCTGAAAAACTTAATGCCATAAAATCTGTAAATGCAGAATTGCAAAGAAAATTTGAAAAACAGCAAAAGGATTTGAAGGAATTTGAGGCTGGAAGAAAACTTGGAATTAACTCTGATGATCAGATTTTGATAACTGAATTAATTCAGAGTGACAGACTAAAGGAAGAAATTGAGAAACTAAAACAGCTGAACACCATCTTGTCAGAAAGATTGCTGACATTTGAAAAAGGCAAACATGTGGTGTTCGATAATTCAGAAGAAGTGATGAGCTGAGAAAAGAAATTGAGAAATACATAATTGCTAACAAAGTCTTGAATGAGGCTGTCAATTGCAGTGAGCAAGAAATTGCCAGCTATAAGTTACAAATCAACTCTTTAGAAAATGAAATTCAGGATTTGAAAGTTTCTTTGTCTAAATTTGTTGATAGGCAGAAAAACTTAGACAAGCTACTAGGTATAAAAATCAACCATAGGAAGGAAGGGCTGGGCTACAATAAGATAAACAAGAAAGAACTTCAGAACAAAGTTATGACATCTTTTGTAAATGGTTCAGATGTAGCCACCACCTCTAAAGATAAACAGCCCATTGCTCAGAAAAAGCTGGGAACAAAGATTAATTTTAAAAAGGAAGGACTGGGTTACAGTCCTGTCATGAGGAAGGTTGATGGAGCTAACCTGAAAACTGTCTTTGTCAAATCTTCTGAACAGGAAAAGCCTTCTACTTCATCTCCAATTCAGTACAAGACTAAGAAAACATGATAAAAAATAGAAAAGGACTGTAAATCAGAAAATAAATGAAGAGAGTTCATCAGTGCATGTTGATCACAATCCTCACACACACTCACATGCATCTAAAAGGAAAATATCATGCCACTACTGTCATAGATTTGGACATTTAATGCATGAGTGTGAATTAAACGAACTGGATGATTTGAATGCTGAAATGATGAATGCGAGGAAATATCATGATAAAAAACCTGCTGTTCATTCAAAGAAAAGTGAATGCTCTCATTGTGGTAGATTAGGCCACACATTTGCTCAATGTTGGTTTGCTAATGGAAAGAAAAAACCACTCTCACATCATGCTAAATCTTATGCTAACCAACATACTATTAATATAAACAAAACTGCTTCTCTGAACCAGCATGTCAAATGTTTTAATTGCAACAAAATTGGTCACAAGGCCTCTGAATGCTGGTCAGGCTCTTTTAGAAGAAAGTCCCCTTTCTGCTCTCACTGTGGAAAGACAGGCCACAGGGCCATTGACTGTTGGCATGCTCAGGGTAGAAAATTCAATTCTAAAACTGATAAATTCCCTGCCATTAGCAAAAAGTCTTTTGCATGCTATCACTGTGGGAAGCCAGGTCATAGAGTTGCTGAATGTTGGCTGGCCGACTTTAGTAAACAAACCTTTTTCTCTGTCAATAAATTTCATGACAACAGTAATGTGCATAAAAAGAATTTGAAATCTGCTAATTCATGCCATTACTGTGGACAAATTGGTCATTCAATGAATAATTGCTACTTGATGAAATCTGATGAGCATGCTGCTAGATATGTGCTGAGAAAACCTGCTAGGAGTAATACTGTCATGTCAGGACCCAAGACTTCTTGGGTGCCTATCTGTGCAAAATAGTTTGCTTACTTGCAGGTGTGCCTTGGAAGCTGAAGAATAAAGAGGGGTAATAAACCAAGGCACTCAAGAAGAAAACCCCTAGGACTGAAATTTTTAGGTAAATTCTCTGCATTTCCTATAATGAAATTCACTGAATATCTTGTTTGATGTGTTCTTGCACACTTGTCATCTATTGAACACTATGAACATTCATGTCTCTCAATGCACATACTTAATTGTCTGTTTAGACATTGAAATGAGAATAAACTTGCATTCTGAAAAATCTGAAAAGCTGAAAATTGATCCATGCATGCATGCTCACATTTAGAAATCTGCCTTGTTTCTCATGAGCACATGTTGAGATATCAGTGCATAATTCAGATTGAGAATTGATTGGAGTGCATGTATCACAATTTCATAGATTCAGTTTTTATGGCAAACATTGCATGATCTAAGGGGGAGTTAGCTTAAGATAAAATTCTTGGTGATAAAATGCTGAATAAAGTACAGAGCTGTTACTGCTGGTTGGAGGAGTGAGTTAACGCAGTGTGGAAATAGAGTTAACGCACCAGACAACTTATTCTTTGAGAACCTTGATGTGGAGTGTCTGTGGCTGGTGGAGTAAGTTGACGCTATGGTGAAACTGAGTTAACGCTGTGGGCAACTGGGTTCTGAAATTGAACAAATGGTTGTGATGTCTAGATGGATGAGTTGACGCAGTGAAGAGGGTGAGTTAACGCAGCTGTGCCTTATTGGAATCTCAGGGTTACATCTTCCTCTTTTGGAAACTTCCTTCTCACATCAACTTGCTCTGTCCATATATCTTGTCCTTTCCGTTCTTATCCCACAATAAAGCTTCCTTGACATCCGTGTATGGGAAAAATCTCTAGAGCACTGAGATTTGTAGATGATGTCTTAAATTTAGGGGGAGTTACAGTGATAATTCCTGTGGAATATGAGATATTTTCTGAATTGCTCTATGATATGTTAATGATAGGAGATCCATAATTCTTATGATGTTTGAATTCAGGAACTTTTGAACCCAATTATGCACTATGTATGGAGCAAAAGCTGAACAATTTAATAAAACTAGGACCTCATCATCTCTCGATCCTTATTGTTCAAAAGTAAAGAAACTAATGTGTGTAGAGGAATTTAATAATTGTATTGATGATGAACTCAGAAATTATTTATAAATGCTAAAGATGCAATCTATTCACATGTAATATAATGCAGAGCAATGGTAGTTGTTCACTAAGAAATTAGCCCTATGCACCAAAGAAGTGCTGAAGAGCAAGTCATGAGGTGCGATACTATCTCTATCTTCAAGAGAAAAACAAATCATTCCAGAGCAATGGTAACTATCAACTGAGAAACTACCTTCAAGCACTTATGAAGTGCTGATAGGCATGTCATGAAGTCAGTTGCCACCTCTGGTTAGTCAATGCAGAATAGTTTGCTATGCTGAGTAACCGGGGACTCGGGTGTCTGATAAACATGTGTACCCGTGTCAAAATGCTAGCAATACTTGACTGCAAATGAAAATGTAAAAAGAAGTTGAAAATGCTGAAAATGTGAAAACAATTAAAACATGTGAGTTTGGTTGATCTGAAGCTTCTTATTCAACTGAGTGTATCTTCAATGCCAGTTAAATTTCTCGGCTTCTTAAAATTGAAAGATATAAGGGATAGAATGAAAATGGTTCTAGTGTGAAAAGAGTTCTACTTTTTCTCCAGGCAGGTGGCTTTAGTGGTTCATGGTTTCTTATTCAATATTTTAAGATTATTTCTTCTCATTATCATTAAATGAATTAGAGCCTATTTACATACATCTCTTCATGGGAACTCGATCTGCAACACTTAAAATTCCTTGAATATAAGCCTGATTATCTCACTATCTTAGTACCTTAAGAAAATCTCTTGAACGGATATCTCTCTGGCTACTTGTCTTGCTCCTTCTATTCACATCAGCCTCACTGTGTAGACGCAATGTCCCTTGGCGTCCACGCCTTGTGTCTTTCTAACTACTTGTCTTGTGTTTTCTGTTCACATATGCCTCACTGCGTAGACGCAATGCCCCCTTGGCGTCCACGCATTGCCTCTAATACAACTTTCTTCAACCCGGTTCACCGACTTGAACCGGATGAACCGTTCACTAAAAGGGTCTTCATAGCCTCTTTAAAAGAGTAGCTTGACCGCCACTCGTCTCCACTCCGTTCGAAACCCTTGGACGGTTTACCTTTCGTGTTCTCCAAACACCCTCCCACACCATTTCTTGTCTCCGATCATCTTTGGCAAGGGTGCTCAGTCGGGAAAGCTGTTGATGGAGCAGAACTTGAGGGATTCGAGTGCGACACAGTTGACGATGGACTCACTCATAGAGGATGCGCTTGATGCTCCAGTGGCCAACCCTCCAGAAGCGACACCATCTACAGCTATTTCCAGGAAGCGCAAAGGAAAGGAGAAGGAGAGACGTCATCGGAGCCCTAATCCGCCGGTCAAGAGAAGAAAGTCCTCAAAATCGATATCAACTGAACCACGCACCTCTTCTGGTATAACGGGGAAGAAGAAACCCAGGTCTTCTGTTGTCATCCATATAGAAGAACCTCTCAAGGTTCTTATCCCCAGGTACATTGTAAGTTCCGATGAAAAGCTACTGACTGCATTTCCTGAG
The DNA here is from genome assembly GCA_022559845.1 of Amorphophallus konjac. Classification (NCBI taxonomy): domain Eukaryota; kingdom Viridiplantae; phylum Streptophyta; class Magnoliopsida; order Alismatales; family Araceae; genus Amorphophallus; species Amorphophallus konjac. The sequence goes on along the minus strand of CM040126.1, from coordinate 373,076,206 downwards.
GTACGGCCTGCATTAGAATTTCAAGGCTGGTGGAAGTTTGTGACGAAGCACACTGTTTACTATCCTACTCTCGTTAGGGAATTTTATCAGAATTTGAAATATGAACCGAAGATTCCCAAATTGTCCTCCACTGTTAGAAATGTTCATTTTGAGTTAACTAGTGCCCTGCTTGCTCGAGTTTGGAAAATACCAATGGGAGGAGTAAAGCTTCATTCGTATGAGCTAGATGAACATGAGGCGTTTGCTGTTTTGACTGGGTTAACCAAAGACCCCTCTGACGTGAAACAGACACACTTGTCCAGTCTGAAAGCTAATAGATTTATACCATCTGTCAGACTACTTCATACCATCTGTCAGACTACTTCATCACATATGCACGTCTATCATCACACCTCAAAGTAGTGGTAGAGAAAGAGTCACAGATATGCAGCGATTCCTGTTGTACTGCATGCTAAAGGAAGTTAAGATTTCTTTAACTGATGTTGTAGTTCAGACAATTGGAACTTGTCTTCACCACTCTAGAACACTACCTTATGCAGCACACCTTACATCAATTTTCAAAAAGGTAGGAGTGGATTTTGGAACTGAAAAGAAACATGTTATCCTCAAAGAAAACATATATTCCATGTCTTACGTTCAGAGATTTATGGGCTTCCAAGTCATTGATGGTAAGGCTGTTAGAATCCTTCCCAGTCAGAAATCAGCTCAATCAGAAACAGGACAGGCATCAAGAACAGTCACTGTGGATGATAGTCAAGTGAACAGGATAGAGATACCAATTCCACCTGTGGTGAGAGAAGGAAGACCAGAGGGTAGTTCAGCAAGAGGAGAGCATGAGGTTGAAGAAACATTTGTGAGATCATCAAGCCCTCAGTTGGAAACTGGGGAACCCAGTGGATCTACACCTACAATGGAAATTGGTGTTTATAGGAGGCCTTTTCCAACTTCTGATGCAGCTCCACCACCAGCCACTGTTGAAGAGATGTTTGCTCACATGTCTATGATGCTGCAGCGTCAGGATGCAAAGATGGACAAGCTAATGGAGTTTACAAATTATCATCTCAACAAACTGACTGCTCGGGTTATACAATTTGAAGTCTCTGTCTTATCCGAGTGGCAAAAATTCTTACTCTCCAAGATGCTATCTGACCAAGCTACAAGGTCCGTCTTGAAACACCTATCATCTCTACTTGACAAACTATCAACATTGGTGACCGACATACACAGCAATCAATCTTCATTTTGTCAATCCCTTGCCAAGATTACTGATCTTTGTTTTGATGTGAGGATTGCTGTTGAAACCATCAAGGGTCCTGTTAATGCTCTTCCCCAATGCATCAAAGCTATTTTAGGCAAGATTGACACTGTGACAGACACGCTTAACTCTCTTGGAAATCAACTGAAGAACACCAAAAATGTCCAAGATGATATGTCCTCTGCTATTGCACATGTGAGGACCACACTGCAACATGACTTAGCTGCTATATCTCAAGACATTCACACGTTGCTGGGCAGAGATCAATCTACTACTCCACGATCTCACTCTACTCCAAGTCAACCACCAAGGGCTCGCGGATCTTCTTCCAGTTATGGCAGATTTTTCAATTGAGGCCTCGTACCAGATCACGTACTGCCCCCTTCATGATGATGTCAAAGGGGGAGAGCAGCATGAGTTCAAATGATAGCATATGTTTCTTTTTGTAATTAAGCATACATCACAATGTAGCTTCATGAATTACAGATACTTGAATACAATATAGCTTCATGAATTACAAATACTTGTACTTCTAATTGACAGATAACCATGCATTTGTTTGATACCTCATCCTTAAAACAATCCAGAGTTGCCATCATCAAAAAGGGGGAGATTATTGTACTCCTGGTTTTGATGATGACAACGATAAGATAAGTGATATAGACACTTAAGTTTTAATGAATGTTTAACAGGAACAAAAGGATGCAGGGTGCTCAATGCGTCAACGCCATCAACAAGCAGCGTCGACGCAGCGGCTTAAGAGATGCCAATATTCAAGGCAAGAAAGGCCTTAATGTACATGTCCGTGCGTCAACGCCCCCCACTGGCAGCGTAGACGCAGCAGTTCAAGTATCTCCTTGCAACCTCTGGAGTACCTTGGCAGCGTCGATGCTGCAGCTCGTTGGGTCGACGCAGCAGCTTGATGGATCGACAAGGTGACCAGAGGGTGGACGCAGCTGCACAATGCGTCAACGCACTCCTTGACGCAAGAAGGCTGAAGCCATCCAATTTCAGCTGCTGTAACACACCAATGCGTCAACGCAGCATGATGAGAGCGTCGACGCAACACGTCTATCTGCTGAAGACCTGATCACTGGATCACTGATGCGTCAATGCAGCAGGATGATGGAGTCAACGCAGCAGACTTGAGTCTTGCTGGTAGAATGCCCTTGAAGGGTGCGTCAACCCTATGAAGCAAGGCACGTGATCCGAGGTGCCTGGCTCGTAGTCCCAGGATGGACGAGGTACCAGGATGCTGACACATTGAAGCTGGGGCCTGCTACTTCACCACGTGGACCAATCAATTGAAGCTCTCTAGGGCGTCTCTGCCCTATCCTCCGAAGCCCCTGTTATTGGTATAAAAATCCCTCTTCGTCTTCAGTGAAGAGGCTAATCACTCCAAGAAAGAAGTGAAGAAAAAGAGGCCATCTGAGAGCAGGAAGAGAACAGGAGAGAGAGATAGGCCAGCAGAGAAGAATTCGATAGCAAAAGATGAAGATCGTGAGAGTGGAAACAGTAGAAGAAGAAAAGAGCAGAGAACAGTAAGAGTGCGTGAGCTGAGAAGAAGAAAGAAGAGGAAGAAACGAAGAAGAAGAGAGAAGTCTATTGAAGACCTGTTCAGTCTGTTCGTGGATCAAATCCAGAACGACTATTGTGTTTCATTTCTAGTTTTTGATGCTGTGTTTTTCATGTTTCATGTTTTCTATTTTTTTTTGTGTTACTCCTATTGTGATTGTTCTTCCGAACCTCTAGACTGAGGTCGGATTCCTCCTGGTGGGTCAGGAGAAGGGAGGCTAGCCCTCCAGTTCTGGTCTTGCTGGTAGCAGGTCCAGGTGTACCCTTCGGGTTGGAGGAAGAGAGACTTCGGTCTCTGGTTGCTGGTGACTGGGTGTCACTGGTGTTCCCTCCGGTTGGGAGGAAGAGGGGAGGATGTTCCCCTGGTCAAGCTGTTTGGCAGCGTGTGTTCGCAGACTGAGTCTGCAGGTTACTAGCTTGTGCTAGTGGAAGCCTCACTTCTGTTGGGAGTGAGGGGTGGATGTAGGTCTTGGTGACCGAACCACCTAAAAAATCTCCTGTGCAAGTGATTGTGCTTTGTGCGTTTGTTCCTTGCCTTCTACCTCCCCTTCACAGGTTGTGCATGCTTGGTTAGTTGTGTTAATTGGGAGTAATCTCTGAGCATTGTTTTCTGCTAAGTGTGCTTGGGTTGATTAGCTCTGCTTGCGAGTCTGGTGTGATCAGGTGGCTGCATTGTTGCAGTCCAACTATTTGATCAATTGTTTGATCATCATCTCCTCTTGGAAAGCTCATTAGTTTTTATTCCGCATATCTGAGCGTTTAGTGTTTTAATTCGGGCATAATTTTTAGAGGGATACATTCACCCCCCTCTGTATCCGGGCCTAGCACCCTAACATCTGTAACTGATAAAATGTAAACGATGAGACTGATTGAATGAATGGAAGCCCATGATTCTTCCCCTTCACCCCTCTCTGGCGATTATTGTCGTTAACCTTTATGTCGCATCGTTTGATTGATGAATCCGTGATTTTGAGTGTCTGTCGTTCGCTTGAGTGGTTATCGAACACTCTCTGCTACTCTTTTCTCTTGTAGTCTCGATGGAGCTATTGCAGAGCCCCGATACTCACTTCTGTGGATTCCTGGGTTTTGTCCCCCTCTCTCCCTTGATGACATCGATGATATTAACGCAATGGAGTCTTTATCCTTCTCAAGTTTCCCAAGCCATTAGGGCCATTACAGGGATCAGAGACATTCATCTCTTGATCCCCTGGATGGCCGGTGACATAAATGGCATAAAGCCTATTCCAGAGGGTTTCGAATGCTTGGTGACTTTAATCCCTCGAACCCCCTTTCATCCCTGTGACTCCTTGACGTTAATCAGGCAAAGCCCTTGGCTTCCTCCTCGTTTGCATCCTAAATTCTCCCCAGTCATCATCAGAATCCCAAAGAAAATCCTCAGAACAGAGCACCGTAAAACCCCATAAACCTTCCCGGCACCCAAAAACATCTCCTTCCCGGTGCCAGCATCCCTCGGCGCGATGAACAGCTCCCGGCGTGGCCCTTTGCGCGCCGAGAACTGAGCGCCGAGAACCCTCTTCCCCTTGTTTCAGCCATGCCGAGAAGCCCTTCCAAGAGACGCGTCGAGAACCCCTTTCCCCCGTGCCGGGAAGCCAGTTTACGCTCATTTTCGCCACGCCAAGAACCTTTCCCCCTCTGTCTAACCCTTGATCACCCCACCATACCAACCCGAGGGGTATCTAAAGGTCATCAAGCATGCCTCAGGAAATAAACTGACGGGGAACGGCCTCCCCAACATTTACACTGATCCAGGGCCTAGTGCCCTTTTTCTTTCGGCTCTCATCCCGGCACTCCGTGGATGATGGCCTATTCTTCCCCGGGCATGATCCGAGTTAAGGGGAGATGCTGCCGAAATCCAGTCTAACGTTATCAACCCCGATGAACCAAGGGAGTGTCACCAATACACCTCTCATCTGGATCCATCTTTTGGGGGAAATGAATCTTTTTGGAGCATCCGGTTAAGTGGAAATATCGAAAGGGAAATACCCTAATGATTATCCGAATTCCGTCCCGCCACTGCGTGGATGGTCTTCTATCCCTACCCGGCACGACCCAAAGTCGAAGGTTATGCTGTCTGATTTAATCCACCAAACTCAATAAATCTGTCCACAGCATGAAATCTTTATTTCACATTCTAGTATTGTCAATCGCCTCTTGAGGCCTCCTGTCTTTGGCGTTTAATCAAGGGTTGCCTTCCTTAGGGAGGGCGTAATTAACGTCATGGCCTTTACGGCATGGCGGACTTCCGGTCCCGACTCGGACTTCACAATCGACTGACCAAGTCAGGTCGAGCGCACAATTAAACGGTCACTCCGGTGACTGGCACGCCTAATAAACTAACTAACGAATCAATAACCAAATAATATATCAAATAATAATAAAAAACAAATAACAAAATAAAACCAAAGAAAATATGTTCCCACAAGCTGGCACGCCCGGTGGGACCTAGTCTCCCTTCATCTCTACGCCAAAGCAGGAGGCCCGGCGGCCTCTCTCAAAATTCTAACTGTGTGTTAATCTTACTCGCAGAAACTACAAATGGAGACTGGACTGGTTGCTGTTCACTTCGGCCAGCAGGTGGTCGATGGCCACATCCATGGAGGGTACCTGGCAGTACCAATGGAGTTCGGATCCATGCCTCCGATGGTGGGTCTGCCCAACTGCTTGGGCCTAGTGTTTGTCGACCTGCTACAAGTCGACAACGAAGCTGGAAGCGTCGCCACGGTAGAGGCCACGGTGGCATGAAGAGCCGAGGAGGAGAAGACGGCGGTTGCTCCTACTGTCGTTTCTTGCTTTGTCCATCACATGGGAATGAAGACTGCTGTCTCTGCCACTGCTGGTAAGAGAAGGAGAAATAACCGGAGGGACTGGTTTGCTGCAACTGGAGGTCATCTCTCGGCCTCAGGAAAGACTATGATGGTTGGGAACAAGAGGGTAAACCTCAATGGCCGCCCCATGGATGCACGGCCTGACAGGGTCATTCCATCGGTCCATACCAATAATAGATTCCAGCCGTTGGCCACCAGGAAGGCCGACTGGGAAAATAAAGGAAAGCACCCGCTGGCACCTAGGCCGGCTAAGTTTAAACAAGTTTGGATGCCGAAGAAGATTCAGAGCTGGGCACCAGCTCAAGAAGAGGATGCTACCGTCACCCGCCCCAGGGCTGGGGGCAGAAGATATGAAAGGGAAGAAGAATATGTTGCTGCTGTCCGCCCCAGGGCCAGGGGCAGGAGATGGGAGAAGAAAGAGAAAGATATTGCTGTCACTCACCCCGGGAGGAGGGGTGGAGATTTTCAAAAGGAAGACAAAAGGAGAGTGAAGGGAGTTGCTTCTGTTGCTGCTCCGCAGAGACTCAGGGCCTGCGCTAGACAGGCCGATGTATTCAGATATCCCAAGTCAGAGTACTTGGCTGCTCAAGTCTCGAGGCTGGCCTATCAGCCGAAGACTCGGGAGAGACTGCTGCCCCGTCCAGAGATACAAGGGCACAGTCAGAAAGAGATGAACCGGGTGGTTCAAGATTACTTTCATTGCCTAGGGAACTCCTCCCTAGGGCAACGAAGACTATCTCGTGCCTTGGGCACTATGGGAGAAGAGGAAGAAGTCCCAGAAGAAGTGATGCTGGAGGTTTCGTCCTCTGACTCCAATGACTATGAAGATGGCCGCAGGGCCAGATATGAGAAAGATATCTACCAGGAAGAGGGAAAAGAAAAGAGAATGTATGTATTTGACCGTTTGACATATCCTGGATAGGTCAAGAGAAGAGTTCGCAGGCAGAGAGGAAAAATGCAGATTCTTGCTTGCAATATGGCCGGCGTCGCCGGAAGATATGGTATGTTACCAAGTCAACCAGAAGAATTGATCAACCTGGCGCACAGACCGGGTGCAGTCACAAGAAGAAGCAAGGCAGCGAAAGATAAGATAGTAGCTTCTAATCAAGACGACCTCTCGGCCGTCAATGAAGCCCGAAGGGTCACCACGATGACAGTAAATGTGGTAACTACTGAAGAGGAAGACAACCCTCTCTTAGACCCCGCTGAAGGGACTTCGGGAGAGGTGCAAATTCCAACAGCCATAGATCCCATGATCCAGATGATGTTCATGAGATATCAGCAGGAAATCGACTCTCTCAGGAGATAGTTGAATGAGAGAAATGAGCAGACACCTGTTTCTAAGCAGGCCGAGCCAGCAGGGCAGACTTCCAACTCAACTAAGGGGGCCGTCCCAGCCGTTCCTCATCTGAATAGCGAAGGCAGGGCGCCAAATCAGCCTCTTCCACAACAGGTGGCAGCCCAGCCCTCTGCATCTCAAACGCAGTCTGCTGTGCCAGCATCTCAGCCGACGCTGCATACAACGGTCATGACGACCCCTTTCAGCCATCAGCAGACATATTTCTTTCCGGAACCAGTGGATCCAGCTATGACAAACAAACTGATGATAGAAAAGATTGTCGAGATGAAGCTGTCTGAGAAAGTCGGGGACGATTCTGGTACCTATGACATCTACAAGGTGCCGTACCATGCACATTATGCTGCCAAGAGACTACCACCAGGCGTCAGCAAGCTGCCGAAGTTTGAAAAGTTCAATGGCCAAGGCTCTCCCAGGGAGCATATAGCCTATTACACCATAGTTATGGGCGACTTGGCGGCTGATGAAGCATATTTGCTGAAATTCTTTGGCTCGTCCCTTACAGGTTTAGCCTTTGAATAGTACTCCAGCTTGCCAGCTAGGTCGGTAGCTGACTGGCCCGATATGCAGCGGAAGTTCCAAGACAGGTTTCATGTTATAGAAAGAGAAATTACAATAGCCGAACTGTATGCATCCAGACAGAAACAAGATGAGACCGCCCTGGATTATATAAAAAGATGGAGGAATCTGGCCATGAGATGCAGGCGACCTCCCCATCAAGAAGATGCAATACAGATATGCAAGCAGAATCTCAGAAGGGAGGTGCTGGAAAAGATGATCGGGGCAGATGTCAGAGCATTTGACCGATTAAATAACATAGTTGTAGAGGTCGAGACGTTCCTATCTAAGCGTCCGACTGATAATGTCCCTGCTATGCAAAAAGGGAAGGCTGCTGATCGACGGCCACCACATTCAGAGGCCAACACTGTTGATTTCGGAACCTTTGAACAACATAAAGAAAAAAATAAGGCAACTGATGCTCCTCCGCCGGCAGGCCCAACGGAAATGAAAGAAAAGGTCTCCCTAAGGAACAAGATGAGTAAGGCATACTCATTCCCCAAAGAGAAGACGGCTGCACTGTTCAATTGGGCTTACAAGTTCAACAAAGTAACATTGCCCGAACCGAAGAGACCCGCTGATGCAGCAAAGAAAGATGACCCGCTGTTCTGTCCGTATCATCGAGCACTGGGGCATGCTATAGAAGACTGCTATGTCTTCAAAGATGTTATGGAGAGTATGTTCAAAAGGGGTGAACTGCAGTTGGGAGATTACCAGGTGAACCCTCCACGCCCCCATGAACCTCCAACGTTGAGGATGGCTACAAATATGATTTCTGTATATCAGTAGTTGCCCGAAGAGGCTGTTGAAGAATGCACTAGGCACACTTATGAGACATGCTTCCTAACCCCATTAAGGGATCAGGAGGGGTGGCAGACAAAGCCGGTGAAGACCAGAAAAAGGACACCTGTTGCCGGAACAACTGGACCATCCATTCGGAATGCCACTCCGGAGCCGGGTGCACCTTCAGTAAAGCCGATTTGGCATCTAACTGAGACAAAGCCGGTCATCCGAATCCCCACCTACAATCGGAGGAGGCAGGCTCCGCTTCCCACACATAAAGAAATAAGTCCCGAGGCAGAACGTCTCCAACAGTACATCAATGGGCTCGACGAATATGAGCAGACTGAGCCGAAGCCCCTGCTGGTAAAAGACTGCATACTCTGGGAGCAGCTGGAAGAATTGACCATTGAAGAAAAACCAGAGGAAAAATAGAAAAAAGATGAGACTGAACCTTTCTGGGGGCAAGAACTAGCAGAGTCAAAGCACCAGAAGAAGAAAAGGTAGCCAAAGAACAGAAGAAAGAAAAAAGTCGTGGCAGTACACTGCAATACACTCTCGGTGCTGTTCACCTTGCCCGGGGAGGATGATGACGCAGAGGCATCGGCCACGCCATTGGAAGCCAACCATGATGAAGCTTCAACTTCGGCGCATGCTACCCGTTCTGGGTGAAGATGGGGACGTCCCCCGCCGGCCAACCATAATATCATTTTCAGGGGAGAGCAACCTTATCAGATACCAGAGCCGGAAGTGCGAGGTGTCCAGATCCCTCCTCCTGCTAGTCTATACCAAGAAGAGAAAAAAAAAGGATGGAGCTCCCTCATTCCTTGAATTCTTATCCTGTTTAGAGGGCGAAAAGCCAGTACAAACTGCACCAGCCAGAAGTAATAAGCACCAGCAATCAACGGCTCTGAAGCCTAAGCAGGGTGAGGGAGGAGAAAAAGATTCCCCAGCAACACCAAGGGCCGTCTTCCCAGAAGAAGCCCCTCAAGAAACCAGCCAAGAAGCCGAGACAAGAAGTGGGCAGGTAATGCCGCAAGCACCTCGGGAGCCTCCAAAGCCCCGCTGGGTAGAAGAGATGCGGCTCTCCAACGTCCGGGTAGGCAGCCGAATTATGAAAATGCTGAAGAAGCTCCCTACCAGATTCTCTATATGGGAAATTCTTTCCTTGAGCGAGGATGCCCGCCAAGCAATTATTGATGCTCTACAGTCGCTAGCACAGTATGAAGCACTACTGACAGAAGTCAATTCTGGGCCAGCAGTCACTTTCACTGAAGATGACATGTTGATTCCAAATCCCAGCCACAACAGACCGCTGTACATGAGGGGACATCTCAACTGCCAGCCATTAAGCCGGATATTAATAGATCCAGGGGCTGCTGTAAATATTCTGCCATACTGCATCTATCAAAAGTACTACTTCGATATGCACCTCACCAAGGTCAGAGACATGAAGATCGCGGGCTTTAACCAGAAGTGTGAGACACCTTTGGGGGTAGCAGATTTCAACCTCACACTGGGGGACCTCACTACTGTGGTGTGATTTTATGTGATCGAGTCTAACACCACATACAAGGCTTTGCTGGGGCGACCGTGGTTGCATGAGTACCAGATAGTGCCTTCCACGCTGCATCAGTGCATTAAGTACTGTCATGATGGTAAAGAGGAAATGGTGTTTGCAGATCTGCACCCCTTTGAAGTCTTCGAGTGTCACATGCTCGATGCATCCTATTACACGGACATTCTGCAAAAAGATAAGAACAAAGAAGCTGTGACTAATCAGGAGAAGTCGGTAGCGAAGACAGAGGATTGGTCTCCGCCGCCACCACGGGGCCATGTCAAGAAGCATGAGGTATCCCATATCTCTCATGTTGGAGATTTTGCCCGGATTGCACCTCCAAGCATTCATCCCGATGATACTGATGAAGAAATGAAAGAAAAATATACACAAGTCAGGGTACCGGAAGGGCTGGTCAAGCCCGTCGCCAGTTTGGAATGCCAGACAGTGCTGCCACTCAAGATTATGGAGGTCCCTCGCTTCTGCGAGCCTCCCATCATATTCTACATCGGGGAGCCTGTTGAGGAGGATGATCAGGACTGCATGATCCCGGAGGAACCCACAAGCCGAATGGTGCCAATCACAGGCTTGGACTACACCACACAACGGGTCTCGCAAGTGTTCTCCAAATTGCAAATGCCTTCACTGCAGCCCGTTACCCAGAAGAAAGCATTCCAAGAACTTTGGGATCCGCCCTAGAATAACAAGGAATTAATGAAGATCACCCAGCACCCGGGATTGGGCTACACTCTACAAGAATACTATGAGGCCGAGGTAGATGTCATCTCCGCCTTCTTTTCACATGAAGATCCTCCTGGGATGGGTTATGACGATTACCCCTCAGAAGATGAAGAGATTATATACCAGTATATACTGGATGGTGGGCCTCCCAATAGCCAGCCAGGGGCAGAAAAGTCTAATGAAGCAAATGTATGCCGGTGTTGGGAGGAGCTGTCTTGCAAAGAAGATCTGTTCTAGGCCGAAGTAAAGTTTGACACAGGAACCCCAGATGAAGACCAGATTTCTGATGATACAAGAGAATGTTTGGAGTTTCAACGTATTCTGGAAGAAGTTCGAGCTCTGCAAAGTATAGATTCCCCAAAGGAATTTACGCCAGTAAAGCCTCCGGAACTAGAAGACCTAATCTTTAAGCCGTACACAGAGCGGGGCGTGTCCCATGGGCAGGCTGAATAGAGTCAAATAGTTTCTGTCTTGTATGACAAGTCATCATTGGCCGGGGTCCAACAGGAAGAATTAGAGAATTCTGAAACTGAAGAAAACTATATCCCGGGAGGTTTCGTCGATTTACAGGAGGCTCCGCCCGAAGTTGAACATGGTGGCCAGGCCACTGTTGATGAGCTTGTAGAAGTAAACTTGGGGACAGAGAGGAACCAAGGCCAACCTTTCTTAGTGTTCTGCTGGAACCAAAGGTCCGAGAACATTACATACAATTTCTGAGGGAGTTCAAAGACTACTTCGCCTGGACATATGATGAAATGCCGGGATTAAACCCCGATGTGGCACAACACTTGCTGGCGATTAATCCAGAAGCCAACCCCATAAAACAGTCGCCCAGGAGGATGCGACCTGAGCTGATCAACCAAATCAATAGAGAGGTCGACAAGCTTATTGATGTTGGCTTCGTCGAAGAAAATCAGTACACCACATGGCTGGCGAACATAGTGCCCGTAAAGAAGAAAAATGGGCAGATCAGAATATGTGTTGACTTCCGAGACCTTAATAAGGCTTGCCCGAAGGATGATTTCCCAGTGCCAATTACTGAAGTAATGATTGATGCAACCACTGGTCATGAAGCCCTGTCATTTATGGACGGTTCGTCCGGATACAACCAAATTTGGATTGCTGAAAAAGACAGAGTACACACTGCATTCCGCACTCCAAAAGGAATATCCCACTACAAAAGAATGACGTTCGGCCTTAAAAATGCCGGCGCTACTTACCAAAGAGCCATGACAAAGATTTTTAATGATTTACTGTTCAAGAAAGTGGAGTGCTATGTTGATGACCTGGTAGTGAAAACCAGAAGGAAAGAAGACCATCTGCAGGACCTGAGGATAGTATTTCAAAGGCTACGGAAATACGAGCTAAAGATGAACCCTATGAAGTGCGCCTTTGGCGTGACCAGCGGAAAATTCCTTGGATATATTATCTGTCACAGGGGTATTGAGATTGATCCGTTCAAGATCAAGGCTATTCAAGAACTCCCTCCACCGAAGAATCTGTCTGAGCTAAGGTCTCTACAAGGGCATCTGGCCTACATCCGCTGATTTATATCAAACTTGTCGGGTCGGTGCCACCCCTTTCATAAGCTCATGATGAAAGATGTGCCGTTCCTGTGGGACAACGGATGCCAAGAGGCTTTTGAAAAGCTGAAGGAATACCTCAAGACCCCTCCGGTGTTGAGGGCACCAGTCAAGGGCAGCCCTTTAATCCTCTATATAGCAGCCACACATTGTTCGCTGGGGGCAATGTTAGCACAAATAAATAAAGATGGAAAGGAGCAAGCCTTATATTACCTTAGCAGAAGGTTGATCAGAACTGAAGAAAGCTATACTTACATAGAGAAGACCTGCTTGGCACTGGTTTTCGCTGTTAAGAAGCTCCGACACTATATGCTGTCACATGAGATCAGGTTGATATCTGCAGCAGATCCGCTCAAATATATATTGACTCAGCCGGCTCTCAAAGGTCGACTAGGCAAATGGACTGTGATTCTGATGGAGTTTGACATCACTTATATACCTCAGAGGGCTATAAAGGGTCAGGCTGTGGCTGATTTCTTTGCAGAGCACCCTGTACCATAAAATGCTATGCTGGAGACCGAGCTCCCTAATGATGAAGTGCTCGAAGCCTGCCAAACCCAGCCAGTCATGTGGCAATTATATTTTGATGGGGCATCAAGAACAGAAACTGATTCCAATGGGAAAGCCAGAATACGTGCAGGGGCCGGCATTGTGCTGAAATCGCCAGAAGGAGAAGTGTTGCACACCTCCTGTTCTATAAACAAGCCCTGCACCTACAATGAAGCTGAATATGAAGCTCTGATAATTGGTCTCCAGGTCACCCTCAGTATGGGTATTCGGATGCTTCAGGTATTCGGTGACTCCATGTTAGTAATAAAATAAATACAAGGAGAATTCGAAGTGCGAAAGCCAGAATTGAACCCCTATTACCAAAAGGTTGTACGCCTCATGGCGAATTTCTACCACATTGAGCTCAATCATGTGGGCCGGGGACATAATGCTCAAGCTGATGCACTGGCAAAGCTGGCCAGCTCACTATCGGTCCCGCCAGATAAGACACTCAACGTTATTGTCATGAACAGGCGGCAAGTTCCCAGCATGCTGTAAGCGTGTCCTGAAGAATATGAGATTGATGCAGTTGACAAAGTCCAAGCATCTGATTGGAGACAGCACCTACTGCAGTGGTTCCTACACCAACAGCTGCCCAAGAACAAAGAAGAGAGAATGAAACTCCTAAGGGTTAAGGATTCCTATGAATGCAGAAATGGAACTTTGTTCCGAATTATGGCGGACACCCGCAAGAAGATTTTGCTACGCTGCCTATCTACTGAAGAAGCTTGGCAAGCAATGAAAGAGATACATGTCGGAACAGTAGGGGCACACCAGGCTGGGCCTAAGGTGAAGATTGAAATCAAGAAGCTGGGTTATTATTGGCCCACTATGTTTGAAGACTGTTGCCAGTTTTCAAAGACATGCCAGAAATGCCAGGAGCATGCCACTGTACCCAGGAGGCCTCCTGTAGCTCTACACCCTACAATTCCCAGCTGGCCTTTTGCTTAGTGGGGAACCGATGTGGCCGGGCCACTACCGACTTCCTCAGCTGGACATAGGTACATCCTAGCTATAACAGACTACTTCTCCAGGTGGGCGGAGGCAGTAGCACTCAGAGAAGTGACTGGTGAGTTGGTTGCCAGATTCATCAAGCACAATATCATCTTCGGTTCGGGGTCCCCAGCCGAATAATATCTGATAATGGAAGTCACTTCAAGAACCAGAAAATATATCGGCTTGCCGAGAAATACAAAATTGAATGGAGAACCTCCACTCCTTATAATTCACAAGCAAATGGATTGGCCGAGGCCTTCAATAAGACACTGTGCACCCTGCTAGCCAAGGTCGTCAGCTCTAATAAGAAGGACTGGGGTGAAAAGATGTATGAAGCACTATGGGCATATCGCACCGTCTATAAAACCCCCACGGGTTGCTCACCCTATTCACTGGTATGCGGCTCCGAGGCAGTAGTCCCTATAGAGCTGGAAGTACCGTCACTCAGAATTACAGTCCAGCATGGCCTAGTTCGTGACGAGCAAACCAATGCTCAAAGGAGACTTGAAGAACTGGCTGAACTGGAGGGGAAGCGTCTGCAAGCCCAGAAAAATATCCATATGTACCAAGCCCGCATGGCAAATACCTTCAATAAGCTCATCAAAGGGCGAGAATTCAAGAAAGGATATCTGGTCATGGTCAAGAAAAGAGAAGTCATGGCTTCCAATCCAAAAGGCAAACTTGCTGCTAACTGGCTGGGTCCATACGTAGTCCAGAGGGTCTACAAGGGCGGAGCCTACGTGGTTGTCAACCATCGAGGGGAAATTCAATTCTCGCCACTCAATGGCAAACATCTGAAACTCTATCATGCCGCACCACTGCCTGCTGGGGAAGTAGCGAATGGACAGATAAATCAAGACTGATGACAATTAGAAGGGTCGCTCCTTTGCTACACACCAACATCGATCCAGATCTTCCATCCGGATTAGATGATGAAACCCTATCCTTCTTTGCGTTGGTGTTTACCCCACATCAACGATAAAACCCACTCACCTTTTCGACGAATGGCTTTAGGCCCGAGCTGCTACATACCAACATCGATCCAGATCTTCCATCCAGATTAGATAATGAAACCTTATTCTTTCTTGTGTTGATAAAAAAAAGAGAAAAAAATGGGGCTTAAAATAGAGGTGCCCCGCCAGACTTGTCCAAGATGTCATGGACGAGTGCAAAAATGGCAAACAACCCAGCTGTGGTCAAAACTCGAAAGGGAGCTGCAGGAAAAATTGGGTACCCCCCCACGTGAAAACCCGAAAGGGCGCGTGGACAAAAGCAAGAGGGGGCTAACTTCGGTGAAAACCCGAAAGGGCGCTTAAGCCAGTAATGTGGTAATTTAAAGTTCCCTTTTCACCCTTCCTAATAAAACTCCGAGAAGGATGATCATCATAAAGTCCCACCGGAAATCCTGTCCAACAATCTTTCGGCCCTTGTCATCATCGACAAGATCGGTCGGCTTATTCCTTTAACTTGGACCCTTCGTCCCTGTTAAATGGATCTACCTCTCCGACAAACGGCTTCGTGCCCAAGCTGCTACCCATCAACATCAATTCAGACCTTCCGTCTGGATTGCTTTCGGAAATACCATCCTTCTTTGCGTTGATGTCCACCCCACGTCAACGATAAAACTTATATACACATTTTCCAGTGAACGGCCCCATGCCTGAGCTGCTACACAGCAACGTCACTCAGACCCTCCGTCCGAGTAGACGATGAAACCACTCTCCTTTGCGTTGATGTTTATCCCCATACCAACGATAAGATCCACATTCCCGGCAAACAGCTTCATGCCCGAGCCGCCATCCACCAACTTCAACTCAGACCTTCCGTATGAATTACATGATGAAGCCCTACTCTCCTCTGCATCGATGTTCACCCCACATCAATGAATGGCACACGCTCAGAGAACAACGTGAGAATCAAAATAATAATAATAAAAAAAAATGATAAGAAATGGGGCTTAAAATAGAGGTGCCCCGCCGGACTTGTCCAAAACATCTTGGACGAGTGCAAAAATGGCAAACAACCCGACTGTGGCGAAAACCCGAAAGGGCGCTACGGGCAAAATTGGGTACCCCGCCACGTGAAAACCCGAAAGGGTGCGTGGGCAAAAGCAAGAGGGGGCTGGCTCCGGTGAAAACCTGAAAGGGCACTTGGGTCAGTAATGTGGTAATACAAAAGGTTCACTTCATGAATCTCCTTCGGCAACACATCCACCGCATGTCCCACCGATGATGAAACCCCGTTGATCATAAGGCATATCGTCTCGATCGATGCTAAAGCCCATCTCGAATAGACCTTCCGTCTGTTCTGATAAAACCCTTCCACTTTCTGTCCGAGACCCACCATGGTAAAACCTATCCAGTTTAGATCTCACATCTATTCTGATGAAACCTATCATATGTCCCACCATGATAAAACCTGCTATTGATCGATTGGCACACTGCCCGGTCAGCGATGAAACCTATCCGGCTTAGACCTTACGTCTATCTCGATGAAACCTATGAGATCCTTGCATTGGTATAAACCTAGTACCGATGATGAAACCTGCTATTGATCGATTGGCACACTGCCCGGTCAGCGATGAAACCTATCCGGCTTAGACCTTACGTCTATCCCGATGAAACCTATGAGATCCTTGCATTGGTATAAAACCAATACCGATGATGAAACCTGCTATTGATCGATTGGCACACTGCCCAGTCAACAATGAAACCTGCCCGGTTTAGACCTTATGTCTATCCCGATGAAACCTATGGAGCTCCTTGCATTGGTATAAACCCAATACCGGTGATGAAGTCAGCTACTGATGGAGCGGCACATTGCCTGATCGACGCTGAAACCCATCCAGGGTAGACCTTCCGTCTGCTCTGATGAAAACACAATGTATTTTCTCAAGTCAATCCGAACCTTCCGTCTGGATAGATGATAAAATCCTATTTCTTTGCGTTAATGTCAATCCCCCACATTAACGATTACAATCATGCTCTCGGGGAACGGCTTCGCGCCTAAGCCGCAAAACACACTCAAGTCGACCCAGGCCTTCTGCCTGGGTGGACGATGAAACCCCATACCCCTTGCATTGATGTTAACGCCCACATCAATGATGACGCATATACAAGTTGAGCACGTGGATTGACAATTTACAAGGCCAAAGTCCTAGTGCAACAAGAAAAAAAAAGAAAATAAAAAAAAAAGAGAGATAAAATGGGGCTAAAAATAGAGATGCTCCGCCAGACTTGTTCAGGCATTCTGAACAAGGGCAAAAATGGTCAAAACTCAGCTGTGGTGAAAACCCGAAAGGGCGCTGCAGGCAAAATCGGGTACCCCGCCACGTGAAAACCCGAAAGGGCGCGTGGGCTTGCAAGAGGGGGCTGGCTCCGGCGAAAACCCAAAAGGGCGCTTGGGTCAGTAATGTGGTAATTTAAAAGTTCCATGCCAACGACATGCTACCTTCATCTCCCACCATTTACAAGAACCTTCCATTTCTCGCTCGACATCTTGCCTGATCAATGCTAAAACCCTTGCAAGATAGACCATACGTCTGTCCTGATGAAGTCTCCATGCCCCTTTCAAAAGTCCCACCGACGATAAAACCCATCACCACTCTGATGAAACCAGCTATTGATCGACCGGCACCTCACCCGATCAATGACGAAACTCTATCCAGTTTAGACCTTACATCTACTTTGATGAAACTTATGAAATTCCTTTGCATCGATATAAACCCAATATCGATGATGAAATCAACCGTTGATCGACTGGCATCTCGCCCGATCAATGATGAAACCCTATCCAGTTTAGACCTTACGTCTATTCTTATGAAACTTATAAAACTTCTTTGCATCGATATAAACCCAATATCGATGATGAAACCAGCTATTGATTGACCGGCACCCCGTCCGATCAATGATGAAACCCTAGCCAGTTTAGACCTTACGTCTATTCTGATGAAACTTATAAACTTCTTTGCATCGATATAAACCCAATATCGATGATAAAACCATCCATTGATCAACTGGCACTTCGCCCGATCAATGATGAAACCCTATCCAGTTTAGACCTTACGTCTAGTCTGATGAAGCTTACGAAATTCCTTTGCATCGATATAAACCCAATATCGATGATGAAACCAATCATTGGTCGACCGGCACGCTGCCCGATCAATGATGAAACCTGCCCAGTTTAGACCTTACGTCTGTCCTGATGAAAACCACATACCCTTTCATGTCCCACCTGCGATTAAGCCTACCCAGTCTAGACCTTACGTCTATTCTGATAAAACCTATAAAACTTCTTTGCATCGATACAAGCCCGATATCGATGATAAAATCATCCACTGGTTGATTGGCACATTGCCCCGACCGGCTTTGAAACCTACCCGGGATGGACCATTCGTCTGTTCCGGATGATACTCTAAACCTTTTCATTCACATTTCTGCAAACAACCTCCCTTGCGGCACATGCTGCTGAAAAAGACATTTGCTATTATCAACGGAATTCGGTTTGAGCGCCCTCCGGATACCATCATGCGGTGGAGCGAGTCCCCCATCCTTTCTCTGAAAGGGTGGATGCTCTCCTACTAGGTACGGGTTATTCGCATGAGGATTGCTAAAACCACTGCCAAATCACCACGAAGTAATGATAATACAGCAAGTAAAGAACCATCACATATGGGACCAGCATAGAGGTTCCTTTTCACCATATAAAGAAGAAAGGGAGTACAAAAAGAGCCCCTGTGGGGGGAATTGTATTACAAAAAAGGGGGAGAAGAGATGTTCACTGGCGCCGGAATATGTCTTTGAAGGCCAGAAGACCTAGATACGGAGCAGCCCCCAACTCATGTAGACGAGCCTCCTCCTCTTGTAGCCGAGCGGACTCGTCCTGAAGAGATGCCACCTGCCCCTCCAACAGAGCTACTTCCTCCGCGAACTGCGGCCGAGAGGTTGTTATCGGTGGCAGTTCAGCTCGAAGATTAGCCAGTTCAGCCTCTAGAATGCTTATCCGGTTGCGTATGAATTGCTCCCGCTGTGTCACGGACTGCAGTTGGCCTTGGCGCTCCTGAAGGATAGAGCTCATTTTCTCCAACTCAGATTTGCACTCTACCTTCTGCAACTTCAAAGCTGCCAGTCTGTCAGACATAACATGTACCGAGAAGCCCGCGCCGGGAGCGTCCAAATCAAAGAAATTAAAAGAAATTACAAGAAATGCTAATGTAACTAAGCTTCCAAGCTGAAAATGAAAGCTGACTAACAATGTCAAGCTGAGGAATGGGTTCAGATGCTGAATGATGCACCTGCAGGCACCGTATCATTTATTCTGCATTTTCGCTACCTGCAGGTGGGGGGCATTTGTTGACACCTGAAATATAATCAAGAATAAAGATGAGACCGAAGAGAAGATTGAATCAGAAATGAAGATCCCAGGGATTCCTGCAAATCCAGAACTACAGAGCAGTCGTCACTAAAGCTATCACCCGGCTAAAGCCCTCCCCGGCCAAGCTGATGTCCGGTGTTGTCATTGCCCAGATGGCAAATGCTGATAAAGAATGGCGGTCTATTGACTGATGAAAATCTCCGGAAATGTTTTGATAATACTATGTCAACTCATCAACTAAGAGGCCTTCATCGGTTCTGACAGATTCGAGGGACTGGCAAATGAAAAGGTAGGTTAGGCATCTTTGACAGCTCAAGCCCGCTGATAAGAGAGATCAAAACATTAAAAGCCCTAAATGGGCCCATGAGTGTGGCGCCGGGAGCTCCTCACCAAAGCCCAAAGCCCATGGGGGTGGCGCCGAGAAGCTAGACTCTTGGCGCCGGAATCCTCGGCAATCGACTGAGGCGCGCCAGGAAGGTGTGAAAGACGCGCCGAAGTTGATCATGCCGAGAAGGGGGATGATGTGCCTATAAAACCCCCCATTTCGTCCACTTAAAGAGAAGAGAGGATAAGAAAAGATAGAGAGAGCCATCGAAGAGAAAAGAAGAGAGATATTCAGATAGCCAGACAACAAAGGAGAGAGAGAAGAGAAGTTGCTGCCGAGGCTGAAGGAAAGAGAAGGTGGGTGCTTGGGAGGGAGAGGAGTCAATGCTCCGCCCTCCCCCATCTTCTTGTTATTCGGGTGTGTTTTGTTTCCTCATCTGATGTACCCTTTCCTCCCCCTTTTTTCTGTGGGCTCTTCTTCGATTTGAATAATATCTATAGTTCTTCTCTGTCGTCATTCAAATTATATCTCTGTAACCGATGAAATGTAAACGATGAGACTGATTGAATGAATGGAAGCCCAGGATTCTTCCCCTTCACCCCTCTCTGGCGATTATTGTCGTTAACCTTTCTGTCGCATTGTTTGATTGATGAATCCATGATTTCGAGTGTCTGTCGTTCACCTGAGTGGTTATCGAACACTCTCTGCTACTCTTTTCTCTTGTAGTCTCGATGGAGCTATTGCAGAGCCCCGATCCTCACTTCTGTGGATTCCTGGGTTTTGTCCCCCTCTCTCCCTCGACGACGTCGATGATATTAACACAATGGAGTCTTTATCCTTCTCAAGTTTCCCAAGCCATCATGGCCATTACAGGGATCAGAGACAGTCATATCTTGATCCCCTAGATGGCCGGCGACATAAATGGCATAAAGTCTGTTCAGAGGGTTTCGAATGCTTGGTGACTTTAATCCCTCGAACCCCCTTTCATCCTGTGACTCCTTGACGTTAATCTGGCAAAGCCCTTGGCTTCCTCCTCGTTTGCATCCTAAATTCTCCCCAGTCATCATCTGAATCCCAAAGAAAATCCTCAGAATAGAGCACCGTAAAACCCCATAAACCTTCCTGGCACCCAAAACCATCACCTTCCCGGTGCCAGCATCCCTCGGCGCGATGAACAGCTCCCGGTGCGGCCCTTTGCGCGTCGAGAACTGAGCGTCGAGAACCCTCTTCCCCTTGTTTCAGCCATGCCGAGAAGCCCCTCCAAGAGACGCGCCGAGAACCCCTTTCCCCCGTGCCGGGAAGCCAGTTTACGCTCATTTTCGCCACGCTAAGAACCTTTCCCCCTCTGTCTAACCCTTGATCACCCCACCATACCAACCCGAGGGGTATCTAAAGGTCATCAAGCATGCCTCAGAAAATAAACTGACGGGGAACGGCCTCCCCAACATTTACACTAATCCAGGGCCTAGTGCCCTTTTTCTTTCGGCTCTCATCCCGGCACTCCGTGGATGATCGCCTATTCTTCCCCAGGCATGATCCGAGTTAAGGGGAGATGCTGCCGAAATCCAGTCTAACGTTATCAACCCCGATGAACCAAGGGAGTGTCACCTATACACCTCCCATCTGGCTCCATCTTTTGGGGGAAATGAATCTTTTTGGAGCATCCGGTTAAGTGGAAATATCGAAAGGGAAATACCCTAATGATTATCCGAATTCCGTCCCGCCACTGCGTGGATGGTCTTCTATCCCTACCCGGCACGACCCAAAGTCGAAGGTTATGCTGTCTGATTTAATCCACCAAACTCAATAAATCTGTCCACAGCATGCAATCTTTATTTCGCATTCTAGTATTGTCAATCACCTTCTGAGGCCTCCTGTCTTTGGCGTTTAATCAAGGGTTGCCTTCCTTAGGGAGGGCGTAATTAACGTCATGGCCTTTACGGCATGGCGGACTTCCGGTCCCGACTCGGACTTCACAATCGACTGACCAAGTCAGGTCGAGCGCACAATAAAACTGTCACTCCGGTGACTGGCACGCCTAATAAACTAACTAACGAATCAATAACCAAATAATAATAATAAAAAAATAAATAACAAAATAAAACCAAAGAAAATCTATTCCCACACCTATACCTGCAAAAATGAAGTGTTAGCCCAAAGAAACATGTCCATAAGTCAAGATATTCATGTCCTCATTTATTCCATGCATTTTGGGTTTGGATTCAACTTGGTTTATACATTAGACCATTTGAGCAATTCTCATTTCATGAAATCAAAATTTTCTTCCGGGGGCTCCGCCCCCAGAAACCCCCGCAAGGGGCGCTGCCCCCTTGACCCCCCCGACCTAACCGGGCAGGTTGATCCGCGTGCGAGGACGCACGATGGCGAGTTATGCAAGGGCTTGAAACCTCATGAACTAAGTGCATATGAACACTTTGAAACACACATGTTCTGAGGTAAGGGTCAAGTTCTGGGCTAAGAATCAAGAGATAAAACTCAATCATCCCAAGTAAATTATTCATGAAATAATCTCACGGAACACTCAATAACAGGAAGTGTAAAACAGGGTAAGAGCCTTACCAATGGTTCTTGACAGTACATGACATATACCACCTGTTTTGGATTGTAGAGGAGCAAGGTACTTGTCCACATGTTTGGTTTATCAGGCGACTGCCATGGGATTATAAGGTTGATCCTGCAAGTAAGATAGTTAAGGTTAAAATCATGCTTGTTCACATTAAAGAGATTATGAAACCTCTTGCCTCTTGTAAACTAACATATGTAAATCAAGGATCAAGACCATGTAACCGTTGCCATTTGCCATCTCAACTATACATAGATAACAAGAGCATGAGCAATCAACAACAAGTTCAGTTATCATCGCTTAATCACACATTAAGTTTAGTTATCATCAAAATCATAACTTAACAATCACAACAATCATCAAAACCATAACTCAACAATCTCAACAATCATCAAAACCATAACTCAACAAAGTGGACTTCCCCTTCATGCAGCTTCAACACTTCACACATATTCAGTGCTACAACCTATTTTTCACCCGTAGAGAGCTATTTGTCAGCCTTACCTCCCTATTTGTCACCACTAATGAGTCATTTGTTTGCCTTATCTTCATGCCTTCCCTTGTATGAATCTTAATAGATTTGTTCATCATTTCTAAAGATTTTAGACTTTGACTCCATAGACTTGGGTTGACCACTGTCTTAGCTCCATTGACTGTACGTTGACTACATTACCACGTTGACTTTTCTTCGTTTCTTGAGAAAATAACTAGCTTTCAGCCTATTCTATGTGCAACTGTCAACCTGTTCTTTGTGCAATTTAGAAGTAAACTACACACACAAAATCATTATAGCTCCATGGATGATTCTACATCAACAAAACACATTGACTATCCACATGAGGAGTATACATGAATCTAAATTTTGATAGCATCAAAACATGGAGCCAAAACACAAAGGATTTAAATAAACATACGCGTAGCAGTTGGTGGGGGCAGTGCACTTTGTGTACTTGGTGCATATATTTAAATCCTCGTGAGCAAAACAAAGTGCTAAGTCACTACTCATTCATGAACGATCTTAAATAAACATACCCGCAGTAGGTGGTGGGGTTGGTGTACTCTGTGTATCTGGTGCAGAGACATAAACTATCATTACCAAAACGAAGTGCATATTCACTACTCATTTATCTAAGAATGTAAATAAACAGACTCACAACAGGTGGTGGGGGCGGTGTGCTCTATGTACCTGGTGCAGAGACATAAAATATCATTACCAAAATGAAGTGCATATTCACTACCCATTTATCTAATAATTTAAATAAACAGACCCGCAGCAGGTGGTGGGGGCGGTGTACTCTGTGTACCTAGTGCCATAAACACAAACTATCATTACCAAAACGAAGTGCATATTCACTACTCATTTATCTAAGAATTTAAATAAACATACCAGTAGCAGGTGGTGGGGTCGGTGTACTCTGTGTACCTGGTGCAGAGACATAAACTATCATTACCAAAACGAAGTGCATATTCACTACTCATTTATCTATGAATTTAAATAAACAGACCCACAGCAGGTGGTGAGGGTGGTGTGCTCTGTGTACCTTGTGCAGAGACATAACATATCATTACCAAAATAAAGCGCATATTCACTACTCATTTATTTAATAATTTAAATAAATAGACCCGTAGCAGGTGGTGGGAGTGGTGTACTCTGTGTACCTGGTGCCATAAACACAAACTATCATTACCAAAATGAAGTGCATATTCACTACTCATTTATCTAAGAATTTAAATAAACATACTAGTAGCAGGTGGTGGGGTCGGTGTACTCTGTGTACCTGGTGCAGAGACATAAACTATCATTTCCAAAATGAAGTGCATATTCACTACTCATTTATCTAAGAATTTAAATAAACAGACCCGCAGCAGGTGGTGGGGGCAGTGTACGTTGCGTACCTGGTGCAGAGACATAAAATATTGGAGAGGGGGATTTCTGTAGCCCATTTAAGAGCAGGCCGAACTAGGTCCATCAAGACCAAACGAGGCCCAGCTCATCTAAGTGACCGCCCGCAGGGCCCACTTAGCATAAAAGCCCAATAAGATCACTCGAGATCAAACACTTCCTCGGCGGCCATCAGGCTCAGAAGGCCCGAGCGTCGGTCAGGTCGGAGGAAGACCCACGCCCGATCTATCCCCTCGCCGGGATAAAGGCTAGCGCTCAGCGCCCACTCCGACCGAGTCTCATCAAAGCTATGCCTATCGCCCGGACAGGGTTGGCGCTCTTCATGCTTGGATCGACCGACGATTGTTTATCCCCGTTGCCGTTGAGAGCCCTTTATGAGCAGGAGTTCACAAGGATAAGGGACCCATGACCCCTCAAGGTTATAAAGATCCCACGATGAGGACGTAAAGAGACCACGTTGAGGACGTAACTCCCGCCTGAAACTCCTCAGCTTACGGGACTCGTGAGGCCGGTGCACTATTTAAACCTGGGACTCCCTCCAGCGAAAGATAAGGCCAACTCACGCCTACACTCCCTGAGCAGGAACCACTTCACCGCCTTGGTGGAGAGGGATCTCGTGCATCTCCTTCCTCCTCCCTTCATAGTTTTCACCACTGCTCTACTGACTTAGGCATTGGAGGGTTTTCCCCATGGAATCACCCCTGGGCCCCCTGACCTGTTTCCCTTCCTTGCAGTTCACTGTTCGGTGATCATCTTCTCCAGCTTAGGATCAGTGCGAGATCGCCCCTCTTCAAATATCATCAACAAAATAAAGTTCATATATTCACTACTCATTTATCTAAGAATTTAAATAAACATACCGGTAGAACCCCTCCCGGAACCACCTCTCCTCGAAGATCTGGTACGACCTCGAACCATCTAATTATTGACAACAAGAATAGTCGTGCATATTAGTCCACAACTAATTACGAGGAGAGGTGGCAATTAATAGTGATAAGAAGTGCATATATGTTAAATTTCTTACAAAATATTCAATCATTTTCTATTTCATCTTCAGATGCTGAAGATATATCAAACTCAGCCTCATCTTCGTCATCTTCCTGGTTCTCACTTGATTCATAATCTTCCTCCTCAGAGGACTCCTCCTGCCCAACAATTGCTTCATTTAGCTCAGTTGGATCGACTTCTTCCACTTCGTCCTCTATAGACAACCGAAGTGGCTCGTCAGATTCGATTAGATGAAGATTTGAAGCAACCAACTCTGCAGTGTCACCCTCATCTAATTGAAATAATTCGGCACTAGAATCCTCTGAGACAGCTTCAATGAGATCTAACTCATCATTAGGCATAAGCCTTGGTTTTACCCTACAAACTGCCCACCAATCTTTATTCTTGGACGATGAATAACTTGAATAATACACTTGCTGATCTTGTGCGGCAAAAATGAACGGCTCATAGGTATTCAATTTTGATCTATGTTTGACATCGACAAGCCCATATATTGCGTCGTTTCGAACTGAATGAGGATCAAACCAATGACACTTAAAAAGGAATATATGGTTGTCTTGTCTGAGATACTGTAATTCTATGACATCCTCAAGAATACCATTGTAATCAAGATCATTTTCATTGTATGTACTACTTTTCACGCATACGCCGCTATTCATCGTAGACTTATTTCGTCCATAATCTCTGGTGTGAAATCTAAAACCATTCACAAAAAATTCTGGATAGGCATGCGTGACCTTCGAAGGTCCATAACTTATCACCCGGACACTTTCATCAGTAACACAACCTTCTTCAACCTATGAATATAAATCACATTACTTTTCTTTTGATACGTGCATACACCTCAAGCTTTGTGGAATTGGTAGATTGACACTTACTTGGCCTTTAAGCCATCTAGCAAAAGATCTCTCTCATTCATTTTGAAACTCCATGTCATTGAGGTGTGGACATTAAGTAATTAATTCTGAATCAAATTGCCTGCAATGATGAATGCAACATCACCGTAAATGGGAGGAAGAACGTCAAGATGCTTATAAATTTTTGGGAGTTGCGGAGTTGACGACTCACTCAACATAAGGTTCAATCTCAGCACAGTTCAGGAGAACATATATCTCTGCGGCCAACAACTCTCTGTCCTCTAATATGCGATTCGAATAACGTCCGAATGCACGTCCTGGATACTTAAATAGGGACAACCGGTCGGACGGACCCACCTCTCCTCCATCATCATTACGTGGAGGTCAATTACGGCGAGTTTGAATTTCGGGTTCGAAGTACATCGAACAGAAGTTCAAAATTTCTTCAATAATATACGACCCGGTAATCGAACCCTCTACTTTAGCCTTGTTGCGATCCTTCATTTTCAGGTCATGTATACACCTATGACAACAATTCATATGACAATGACATACAATGACAATGACAGACACATTTAAGTACTGTCAAATAATCAATAAATACATACTGATTACTGTAGATGTGTTTTTCTTACCTTCCTTTCTTAATGCCCTCCCATGTCTATCTTACCACATCAAATATGGGAAATGAACAAAAGGCAGAAGGAAAGGGAAGAGTAGAAACCTGTGATCGCCACCAAGGTGCCGAACATGATGGACACGCCGTACCTTGGAAAGAGAGACAGGTACTCGCCTGGTGTGCAGCGCTGGAACGATATACGGCTCAGGAGGAACCGCCGGTATAGACGAACGGTCGCACTATAGACCGTCTAAGAGCGCTGTAGAGGACGCGGGATGAAGCATTCCTGGCAGATGAACGGTTTCAACACGATCGCAGGAAGAAGAAGAACGGTCCGGATTGCACCACACATCTTCTTGAACGGCTAGGTGGGAACCGCACAAGACCACCACGCTAGGAATTGCAAAAGGGGTCCAACCTCCACCCTTTCCGGCCGGCCAGAAAGGATGGGCCTCGTGTTAGTGTGTTGCTGACCTGCGAAACAGAGTGTAGAACATAAAAAGAAACCAAAATTAGAACTATAGAATGTAGCAAATACTCAAACGGAAAGAAATAAACATAACTAAATGAAGTGGGGGATACCTGAGGGTTTTAAACCCCTAGGGGCACCAAAAACGTGGGAGGGTGTGTGAATGATGCATGAAAATGACAAAAACGTGAAAGAAACGTGGAGAAAATGACGCATGCAAACAAAAGAGAGCAACGGACTAATGAACTAAAGACACAAAATAATGAGATACTCCCTGAACCGGAGGCCTGTATGGACGTAGAAGGCCTCCCTCCCTGGTCGTAGGTCACTCTAGAATCCGGTAGGGCTTCGCCGTGACCTGAAATCCCCCCCCCTTTCGAAGGTAGCCTCTAGGGTCTATTTATAGAGCCTCAGAAGCCAACCCCAAAATTAGGGTTTTTAGGTATTTTAAGGTCGAGATAATCAAAGGAAAGTCGTAGATAATCGAATTATATTTTTTCTAGAAGAAATGGCACTCAAAATGACTCAATATCCGTGGAGAAAATGACTGGAGAAGTTAGGGATAAAACCATGGATAGAGAGAGAAAACCCTTGAAATTCTCAGGAATCGAGATAGTGAACGGCCTCACGATAGACCACCCAACGGGATGAGCGGCCATCTCCTAGGCCGTCCAACCATGTCGGTGGAAATTCAATAAATAGAAGATATTATCCAACTATCCATCGAACTGACCGAAAACCTCGCCGTTGGACTCTCATAGATGAACGGCTATCATCAGACCGTACATCTACAAGAGCGGCCAAAATGAAACCGCTCATGCCTTGTCGGTGATAAATCAAAATAGATTAGATAATTAGATAATTATCTAAAAACCAGCGACGTTAGGACTCTTGAGAGATAGACGGCTTAGGACGGACCGCACACTGGTCTTATGCGGCTATGTCTAGGCCGTATATATGCTTGTCGGTGATAATTCAGAAAATCAGCTAAATATCCCATAAATATATGAACGGCCCAGTATCAACCGCACATATGGTTGAACGGCTGGAGGTTGACCGCACATGTACATGGGCGCTTGAAATTCATAGAAAAGCTCAATCAACCAAAACCAAGGCCCATTAACCCTGAATAAACTCGGACTTAGCCAGGGAGGGAGGCCACCCATAAAATTGGCCCAAAATGTGCCAGAAAATAGCCCAGCGAGTGATGGACAACTCGAGGCATCAATAAATGGGAGTAAGAGAAATGACTTCACTTATCGGCAAAAAATGGGTGTCAACAGATGCCCCTCCTTAACGTCCTCTTTGCAGGGGAGCGAGCGGAGGTGAAGCGAAAGTGAAATGGAACATGGAGATGAAGTGGAAATGAAGCGGAGCGGACTGAAAAGCGGGCGTTAAGGTAAAACGACACCCATTTTTACCAACAAGCAATAAGAATCTTCCGGAAAACTCCGAACCAAACACAAGGAATGATTATACCAAAAGCGACACCGATCTAGAGGAACTAACTAAATAAAAAGAAACACACGATCAACCTCATGGGGGACACAATCCCGCGAACCAATGAGGAGACCAGAATAAGCAGCGAAAAATAAATAAGCGGACTAAAACTCCAGACGGGGACCTCTTAATCAACCAAACCAAGCGAATCGACTAAAGAGAACCTTCCAATTCAGCGTGGAATTATTCCTCTTACCAAACATTGAACGCACAGCCACCCATCACTGATGTGACATTTTGCAGGCAAACCATGGGTCATGAATGCTCAAAAGATGCGCATGATGCATGCTGGGCTAAAAATAAAAGAAATCCTTAAAACAAATGCGAAGAAAGATTAAAAATATAAAATACTCGAGAATAATATTGCTAAGCTGGGAGAATCAGAGTCAAGACACTATCCGCAACCATGGCGTATAGGATAGAACCATCCTCCTCAGGTTTTCTCAACCCAACGGCCTATCCGGAGATTAAACACGTGAACCTAGATCATCATCGTTTTTGTTGAAGGGGAACATCAGATCCTGGAACACGTAGATAACCAACTGGTTCTCAAGATAATATAGCATAGTACCATATAGTAATGCAATAAGGGATGTAGGGATAGAAAGTCATACCTGACTTTCCTACGCAGGTGAAACGGCACACTTAAAAAAATGGGTGTAGATGTGTTTTTCTTACCTTCCTTTCTTAATGCCCTCCCATGTCTATCTTAATACATCAAATATAGGAAATGAATGAAAGGCAGAAGGAAAGGGAAGAGTAGAAACCAGTGATCGCCACCAAGGTGCCGAACGTGATGGACACGCCATACCTTGGAAAGAGGGAGAAGTACTCGCCTGGTGTGCAGCGCTGGAACGATATACGGCTCAGGAGGAACCGCCGGTATAGACGAACGGTCGCACTAAAGACCGTCTAAGAGCACTGTAGAGGACGCGGGATGAAGCATTCCTGGCAGATGAATGGTTTCAACACGATCGCAGGAAGAAGAAGAACGGTTCGGATTGTACCGCACATCTCCTTGAACGGCTAGGTAGGAACCGCACAAGACCACCAAGCTAGGAATTGTAAAAGGGGTCCAACCTCCACCCTTTTCGGCCGGCCAGAAAGGATGGGTCTCGTGTTAGTATGTTGCTGACCTGCAAACAGAGAGTAGAACATAAAAAGAAACCCAAATTAGAACTATAGAATGTAGAAAATGCTCAAACGGAAGGAAATAAACATAACTAAATGAAGTGGGGGATACCTGGGGATTTTAAACCCCTAGGGGCACCAAAAATGTGGGAGGGTGTGTGAATGATACATGAAAATGACAAAAACATGGAAGAAACGTGGAGAAAATGACGCATGCAAACAAAAGAGAGCAACGCACTAATGAACTAAAGACACAAAATAATGAGATACTCCCTGAACCGGAGCCCTGTATGGACGTAGAAGGCCTCCCTCCCTGGTCGTAGGTCACTCTAGAATCCGGCAGGGCTTCGCCGTGACCTGAAATCTCCCCCCCCCTTTCGAAGGTAGCCTCTAGGGTCTATTTATAGAGCCTCGGAAGCCAGCCCCGAAATTAGGGTTTTTAGGCATTTTCAGGTCAAGATAATCAAAGGAAAGTTGTAGATAATCAAATTATCTTTCATCCAGGAGAAATAGCACTCAAAATGACTCAATATCTGCAGAGAAAATGACGGGAGAAGTTAGGGATAAAACCACGGATAGAGAGAGAAAACCCTTGAAATTCTCAGGAACCGAGACGATGAACGGTCTCACGATAGACCACCCAATGGGATGAGCGGCCATCTCCTAGGCCGTCCAACCATGTCGGTGGAAATTCAATAAATAGAAGATATTATCCAACTATCCATCGAACTGACCGAAAACCTCGCCGTTGGACTCTCATAGATGAACGGCTATCATCAGACCGTACATCTACAAGAGCGGCCAAAATGAAACCGCTCATGCCTTGTCGGTGATAAATCAAAATAGATTAGATAATTAGATAATTATCTAAAAACCAGCGACGTTAGGACTCTTGAGAGATAGACGGCTTAGGACGGACCGCACACTGGTCTTATGCGGCTATGTCTAGGCCGTATATATGCTTGTCGGTGATAATTCAGAAAATCAGCTAAATATCCCATAAATATATGAACGGCCCAGTATCAACCGCACATATGGTTGAACGGCTGGAGGTTGACCGCACATGTACATGGGCGCTTGAAATTCATAGAAAAGCTCAATCAACCAAAACCAAGGCCCATTAACCCTGAATAAACTCGGACTTAGCCAGGGAGGGAGGCCACCCATAAAATTGGCCCAAAATGTGCCAGAAAATAGCCCAGCGAGTGATGGACAACTCGAGGCATCAATAAATGGGAGTAAGAGAAATGACTTCACTTATCGGCACAAAATGGGTGTCAACAGATGCCCCTCCTTAACGTCCTCTTTGCAGGGGAGCGAGCGGAGGTGAAGCGAAAGCGAAATGGAACATGGAGATGAAGCGAAAATGAAGCGGAGCGGACAGAAAAGCGGGCGTTAAGGTAAAACGACACCCATTTTTACCAACAAGCAATAAGAATCTTCCGGAAAACTCCGAACCAAACACAAGGAATGATTAGACCAAAAGCGACACCGGTATGGAGGAACTAACTAAAGAAAAAGAAACACACGATCAACCTCATGGGGGACACAATCCCGCGAACCAATGAGGAGACCAGAATAAGCAGCGAAAAATAAATAAGCGGACTAAAACTCCAGACAGGGACCTCTTAATCATCCAAACCAAGCGAATCGACTAAAGAGAACCTTCCAATTCAGCGTGAAATTATTCCTCTTACCAAACATTGAACGCACAGCCACCCATCACTGATGGGACATTTTGTAGGCAAACCATGGGTCATGAATGCTCAAAAGATGCGCATGATGCATGCTGGGCTAAAAATAAAAGAAATCCTTAAAACAAATGCGAAGAAAGATTAAAATATAAAATACTCGAGAATAATATTGCTAAGCTGGGAGAATCAGAGTCAAGACACTATCCGCAACCACGTCGTATAGGATAGAACCATCCACCTCTGGTTTTCTCAACCCAGCGGCCTATCCGGAGATTAAACACGTGAACCTGGATCATCATCATTTTTGTTGAAGGGGAACATCAGATCCTGGAACACGTAGATAACCAACTGGTTCTCGAGATAATATAGCATAGTACCATATAGTAATGCAATAAGGGATGTAGGGATAGAAAGTCATACCTGACTTACCTGTGCAGGTGAAACGGCACACTTAAAAAAATGGGTGTAGATGTGTTTTTCTTACCTTCCTTTCTTAATGCCCTCCCATGTCTATCTTACTACATCAAATATAGGAAATGAATGCAAGGCAGAAGGAAAGGGAAGAGTAGAAACCAGTGATCGCCACCAAGGTGCCGAACGTGATGGACACGCCATACCTTGGAAAGAGGGAGAGGTACTCGCCTGGTGTGCAGTGCTGGAACGATATACAGCTCAGGAGGAACCACCGGTATAGATGAACGGTCGCACTACAGACCGTCTAACAGCACTGCAGAGGACGCGGGATGAAGCATTCCTGGCAGATGAATGGTTTCAACACGATCGCAGGAAGAAGAAGAACAGTTCAGATTGTACCGCACATCTCCTTGAACGGCTTGGTAGGAACCGCACAAGACCACCACGCTAGGAATTGTAAAAGGGGTCCAACCTCCACCCTTTCCAGCCAGCCAGAAAGGATGGGTCTCGTGTTAGTATGTTGCTGACCTGCGAAACAGAGTGTAGAACATAAAAATAAACCCAAATTAGAACTATAGAATGTAGAAAATGCTCAAACGGAAGGAAATAAACATAACTAAATGAAGTGGGGGATACCTGGGGATTTTAAACCCCTAGGGACACCAAAAATGTGGGAGGGTGTGTGAATGATGCATGAAAATGACAAAAACGTGGAAGAAACGTGGAGAAAATGATGCATGCAAACAAAAGAGAGCAACGGACTAATGAACTAAAGACATAAAATAATGAGATACTCCCTGAACCGGAGGCCTGTATGGACGTAGAAGGCCTCCCTCCCTGGTCGTAGGTCACTCTAGAATCCGGCAGGGCTTCGCCGTGACCTGAAATCTCCCCCCCTTTCGAAGGTAGCCTCTAGGGTCTATTTATAGAGCCACGGAAGGCAGCCCCGAAATTAGGGTTTTTAGGCATTTTCAGGTCAAGATAATCAAAGGAAAGTTGTAGATAATCAAATTATCTTTCATCCAGGAGAAACATCACTCAAAATGACTCAATATCTGTAGAGAAAATGACGGGAGAAGTTAGGGATAAAACCACGGATAGAGAGAGAAAACCCTTGAAATTCTCAGGAACCGAGACGATGAACGGTCTCACGATAGACCATCCAACGGGATGTGCGGCCATCTCCTAGGCCGTCCAACCATGTCGGTGGAAATTCAATAAATAGAAGATATTATCCAACTATCCATCGAACTGACCGAAAACCTCGCCGTTGGACTCTCATAGATGAACGGCTATCATCAGACCGTACATCTACAAGAGCAGCCAAAATGAAACCGCTCATGCCTTATCGGTGATAAATCAAAATAGATTAGATAATTATCTAAAAACCAGCGATGTTAGGACTCTTGAGAGATAGACGGCTTAGGAGGGACTGCACAATGGTCTTATGCGGCTATGTCTAGGCCGTATATGTGCTTGTCTGTGATAATTCAGAAAATCAGCTAAATATCCCATAAATATATGAACGGCCCAGTATCAACCGCACATATGGTTGAACGGCTGGAGGTTGACCGCACATGTACATGGGCGCTTGAAATTCATAGAAAGGCTCATTCAACCAAAACCAAGGCCCATTAAGCCCTGAATCAACTCGGACCTAGCCAGGGAGGGAGGTCACCCATAAAATTGGCCCAAAACGTGCCAGAAAATAGCCCAGCGAGTGATGGACAACTCGAGACATCAATAAATGGGAGTAAGAGAAATGACTTCACTTATCGGCAAAAAATAGGTGTCAACAGATGCCCCTCCTTAACGTCCTCTTTGCAGGGCAGCGAGCGGAGGTGAAGCAAAAGTGAAATGGAACATGGAGATGAAGCAGAAATGAAGCGGAGCGCATTGAAAAGTAGGCATTAAGGTAAAACGACACCCGTTTTTACCAACAAGAGATAAGAATCTTCCGAAAAACTCCGAACCAAACACAAGGAATGATTAGACCAAAAGCGACACTGGTCTGGAGGAACTAACTAAATAAAAAGAAACACACGATCAACCTCATGGGGGACACAATCTCGCAAACCAATGAGGAGACCAGAATAAGCAGCGAAAAATAAAGAAGCGGACTAAAACTCCAGACGGGGACCTCTTAATCAACCAAACCAAGCGAATCGACCAAAGAGAACCTTCCAATTCAGCGTGGAATTATTCCTCTTACCAAACATTGAACGCACAGTCACCCATCACTAATGGGACATTTTGCAGGCAAACCATGGGTCATGAATGCTCAAAAGATGCGCATGATGCATGCTGGGCTAAAAATAAAAGAAATCCTTAAAATAAATGCGAAGAAAGATTAAAATATAAAATACTCGAGAATAATATTGCTAAGCTGGGAGAATCTGAGTCAAGACATTATCCGCAACCACGGCGTGCAGGATAGAACCATCCTCCTCATATTTTCCAAATCCAACGGCCTATCTGGAGATTAAACACGTGAACCTGGATCATCATCGTTTTTGTTGAAGGGGAACATCAGATCTTGGAACACGTAGATAACCAACTGGTTCTCGAGATAATATAGCATAGTACCATATAGTAATGCAATAAGGGATGTAGGGATAGAAAGCCATACCTGACTTACCTGTGCAGGTGAAATGGCACACTTCTTTTTTTTTTGATTTTCATTTTCAGATTCTTTTGGATTTTCATGAATACGACAAATGAGTATAAACATAGCAGAGATAACACAATGATTAACTGAACGATAAATAACATGACATAACATGACGATCAACATAACATAACAAAGGCAAACGAGCACATATGCAAGGGAATAAACAGACAACACGCATGCACGAACACGGTGTGACAAGACAACAATGCGGAGGGACAACACACGGTTGGGACAAGAACATGACGGATGATCACGTGGTTGGGACAAGAATATGACGGATGATCACGTGGTTGGGACAACACATGGAACATAGAGGGATGACCATCAACATATGCAAGACAACTAACAACATGTGGTGAGGGATAAAACAAAATGTGTGGGACGACACGGTGGGACATAGACACGAGACAAGGACACGGCGGGATAAAAGACATGAACAAAATATGCACTTCAATCAAAACCCAAGATCAGAATGAAGCAGAACCTCCAGGTTCATAATCGTGAGGCAAAACCCTCTTATAAAGATATGATTATTGTAAACAAAAGTTGAGAAGGACAGGAGCTTCAGAACAGATCAAGAGATATGATTGAAGAAGAGAGCAGATCAAGGATGTAGACAAGAGGCAGATAGAACAAAATATGGAGCAAGGAAAGCTTGAGCACCTGCAACCTACACACTTAGAAAACGGATTACGTATCTGTTCTTAAGATAAAATGTAAAAGATAAATATTTATATATTTTTCAATTTTCTTGATTTTTAAAAATATTTAATTTTTTTTGTTATTTTGAAGTATTTGAAATTTTTAAAATTTTGACAATATTTGATTTTTTTCTATTTTTGAAATAGCAATCCGCAGCACCTAAAGACGGGCTCGAACTACTGGCCAGGGATCACCGTCCCTCCCCTCTCATTAAAGACTTCCCTTAAGCCGGACGTGCATGTGAGGGTGGCTTGTCACAACCAACTGCTTCTAAAGAACGGTGCCCCTACTAAGGCCATACCCGGGATACAACCCAGCCTAAGAGGGAGAAACAGAAGAAAAATTGGAGACAAGCTTCGTGCAGGATGGGAGATATCAAGGCCCGATTTCCTTCCAGGGCACTACCCCTCAAAGAGTAGGTCTGTTGCGTCGGGGCTTTGTGTCTTTGATTTTTAGACCCATATTTATTAGGCACGCATGCGACCGGGCTCATGACGTCCCGCGGGGAACTGTACTGCCACCCTTGCCATGCCTTTGATTCATAATTTCATGTTTTATTCTTTTCTCATTTTGATAGCCCTTATTGGCTAGATATAGCATGAAAGCTTACTTCTTTTGAGGGTCAAGACTGCCCCTATTTGAGAGCTCTCTCGTATTAGGGAGCACCTGTTGTGACCCCTCTATGTTGATGATGTTGACACTTGCTTTATTTCATTGGCAACACCATTATTTTGATTGATTGGCAACTGCTTTTGATTTGATGAAATTGCTCTATCAGATTGACTATGTGTTCTTTGCATTTAATACAATACTGTCTGCATTTCTTACTCTCATGAGTCTATACACTAGAAACTCTCATGTCTATTGAGTCTACACATTCATCACTTACCTTTCGCTCAAGATGAAGTCCACACACTGCATCTCAATTGAATTGGTTAAGGGTGTACAGCGTCAACGCATCATGTTACAGCGTCAATGCACTTCATTGGATGTGTGTACAGCGTCAACTCGCTAAGTGTGTACAGCGTCAACGCATGAAGTCTGGACATCAGTCTTAATATTCTAAGTCTGTACAGTCGTTGGCCTTGAACCTCAAAGTCTGTACATTGGTCTGTCAGCAAGTCTGAACATCGTCCGTCTTTGTTAGCGTCTCAGGCATTGGGCTAAGTCTGTACATCATTCAATGTCTAGAGCTTCATGAAGTCTGTACATCAGACTGTTACAGCAAGTTTGTACATTATCTGTTTTCCTCAGCGTCGTGATATTTGAAGTCTATACATCCATCAGGAGCTTCAAGTCTATACATCGCTTCGCTCCATCAAGTCTGTACATCCACAATGTTACTTGAAGTCTGGACATTGGTCTTCAAACTCGATGTCTGCACATTGTCTTCGAAACCAAAGTCTCTACAATGGTCTTCACACTTGAAGTCCATACATACGATGTGCAGAGTTGATGTCTATACTGTGTCTTTGCTGATCAAGTCTACACAATGGTCGGTGGCAAGTCTGTACACTGGCCTCAGCTTTTCAAGTCTACACATTGGCCTCCTTGCATAAAGTATATACACTGGACTGTTTGGCAAGTCTATACATCGGCCCCTGTCTTCGATGTCTATACAGCCCTTTAGCTTGCTCAAGTCCACACATTGGCTTCAAGACTTTCAAGTCGATACACTGAGGTCTTCACATTCGTTTGCATTACATGAAGTCCATACAGTGGGTAAAGTCTGTACGTTGCATTCTACCTTCACAAGTCTATACAACGAAGTATATACACTGCAATGTACATACTCAAATCTTATGACTTCATTCTTGATTGCTGAAGGGAACAGGGTCGACGCTGGGAGCTTAAAGCGTCCACGCATCAGTTGACGAAGCCTTTACGATATCTTCCACTGCGTCAATGCCACAAGCAAGCAGCGTCGACGCAGCAGTTGAAGAAGCATTCAGCTTCACAGCCTATTCCACTGTGTCAACGTCACAATTGAGCAGCGTCGACGCAACAGCTAAAGAGACGAGACTAATGGCTACTGGAATGCATCACTGCGTTAACGCCATTGATTGACAGCGTCAACGCAGCAAGTCAGATTGCTGACATTGAGCACGTGAACGGAGAACTCTATACATCGGACTGAAGAAGCTAATGAGGGGCACGTGATCCCAGGTACCTGGCTCGTGATCCGAGAAGGACAAGGTATCCAGATGAGGACACGTGTACTGACACTCCATTGCATGCTGCCATGTGGTCCAAATTGCTGGGCGGGAAATGTGGAGAGCACACGCCTGCTGCTGTTGTTGCTATATAAACAAGTCTTCTTCCACAAAAGAAGACTGATCGAAGGAGAAGAAGAAAAAGTCTATACACTCAGCAGCAGTGAGCCTTCGATCCACAGAGAGAAAAGAAAGAAGAAGAAGATACAGTGAAGAAGAAGAAGAAATAGAGAAGAAGAAGAAAAAGAGAGAGGAAAAGATCGAGAGATATTGAGTTGAGAGAGAGAGCTGATTGAGAGTGAGAGTGAGAGATTTTGTATCTCAGTCTCGTGGTTCAAAACCAGAGCTGAGCTTTGCTCTTTAAGAGCTACATTGCTTTTGGGTTTTTATTTTTCGTTTTGATTCTGTCTTTCATTTCCGAATGCTGTTTCTTCAACCTGTGTGTCAGCGGTCTTGCAGTGGTGGTCTCCACTGGACGGGTTAAGCTGTATTTCCCCAGCGGTTGCAGAGGATCAGATCCTCTGGTCGGTAAGCTGTAGTGCCCAGCGAAGCTGTGTATCAGCGGGTTGTTTGGCCAAGCTGTAAAGCCCAGCGGACGCAAGCTGTGCTGCGCAGCAGGAAGCCATACTCGGTTGAGTGTGGGGTGGACGTAGGTCGTTGACCGAACCACCTAAAAATCATGTGTGCAGTGTGTTTGTGTGATTGCTTGTGAACTGTGTGTGCTGGTATCCCTTGCTTAGCTTTATTGATTCTATCGCTCATACTTATGTCTAGCTTTCGATATAAGATAATGTGAATGGCTTTCATGGGTCGACCCTTTGCTTAGCACTTTTTATTTAGCTTTACTGATGCTTGCCTAAATTCCGCTTTAGAACTTACAATAGTTTTAAATTAGGCAAGTTGATCTATTCACCCCCCTCTAGATCCACACTTAGTGGAGATAGACTGCGTCCATCTAACCCAACACTTGGTATCAGAGCCTAACTCTTCTGTAGGGACTCATCGCCCGAAGAGAATAGGCAGAGATGGATGCTCGAGGGATGACTGCCGAAGGTCACTCAACAACGAAGCCCCCATTCTTTGACGGATCAAACTACGCATACTGGAAGAACCGTATGCAAGTGTTCCTCAGGGCTAAGGATTATGAGATTTGGAAGATTGTCAGCAAGGGACCTTATGAGCTGTCCCCGAATGAAGATGTATGGACCAGGGAGGAGATCAGAAGGTCCACGCTGAATTGGAGTGCTATTAATGCTATCCAGTGCGCTCTGCATCCTACAGAATTCTCCCGTGTATCTGCTTGCAAATCAGCTAAGGAGATGTGGGATGCGCTGGAAGTAATTCATGAAGGTACATCTCAAGTAAGAGAGCAGAAGGCCAATCTTCTTGTATCTGAGTATGAAGCCTTCAAGATGAAGCAGAACGAGTCCATCAGCGAAATGTACGCTCGACTGACTGTCATAACCAATGGCCTCAGAGGTTTTGGAAAACCTCAGGCAGAGTATGATGTAGTGAGGAAAATTCTGCGCTCCCTGACTCCCAATTGGCACACCAAAGCAATAGTGATGGAGGAGTCAAGGGACCTGCGTAATACTAAAGCTGATGAGCTGATTGGCTCACTAATGGCATATGAGATAAACATGCCAAGGACAGATGAAGTCGAGAGGAAGAAGAAGCCGATAGCGCTGAAGGCTAGTTCAAGCAAATCAACAAAATCCAGCTCCAACAGCTCTTCATCATCAGAGGAGAGCCTAAATGAAGAAGAAGATGTGACTCGATCTGAGATAGCCATGATGACTAGAGAGTTCAGGCGATTTCTCAGAAAGGGAGCAGGACGGTTCGGTCAGAAGAAATACAGTGGTGACCGAAAGGATAAAAGGTATAAATCTAAACCTGCAAAGAAAAATGAAGCAAATGTCTGTTATCAATGCAGGAAACCAGGGCATTTGAAAATTGACTGTCCAGACAATCAGAAACATAAGGACAGGTCAAAGAAGAAAACCAAGAAGGGAAGAGCTATGATCACCACATGGAGTGATGAAGATGAAGGCTCTTTCAGCAGCAGCTCAGATAGTGAAGCCGAATCTGAACAACCCATTTGCCTTATGGCAACAAGCTCCGAAGATAGAGAGGAGGACACAGATGAGGTAATCACTAGATTTGAAAACTTCACAATTGCTGATTGGGTAGATGCTTATCATGACATAGCTGATAGAGCTGATGATATTAGAAAAGAGAATAGGCATCTTAGAAGAAAAATCAACTCCATGCAAAATGATAAAACTTATCTGATAAAATTGCATGTTTGGAATCTGAGATTGATGAATTAAACTCACATGCTCTGAAGAAGATGAAATCAAAAATGAGTTAAAAGTTTCTAAGGAAGAGAATCTAAGGCTTGAAAATGAAATTGATGAATGGAAGCCGAAGATTCAAAAATGTGAAAGTGAAGTCAAACTTATCTCTGAAAAATATGAAGCTATCCTCAATGTCAACAATGAGCTGAAAAAGGCTATTGATGAACTTCAGAAAGACAATGAGGATAAAATGAAAACCATTGAGAAAATGACCCAAGGAACAGATAACTTAAATGCTTTGTTAGGGTCAAAGGTTAATTTCAGAAAAGAGGGCCTAGGATTCAATTCTAGTGCAACAAAAACATTCGGAATGAAAACAATTTCATTTGTTGCTCAAAAGGAAAAGGGACCTCTAATTAGCATGAACTCAACAAATTTAATGAACAAAACTGCTAATCTGAAAAAGACCAGTGCTGAGGAGAAGGGTAAACAAAAACTCAGTGAGCCTAGTAGAGCTAGCACATCTAAGCAGAATCCTAGGGCTCAGACTCAGGTTAGGGGTCAACCTACACAGTCCAGTAAACCCCAGGTCAAGGTAACCCAGTCTCCACCAACACCTCCACCTCTTAAGAAGACCCAATACAAACCTGTGTATAGGTCAGCAGGGTCCAAAGTACAGGGGAGACAGGGTGCTGCTAGGAGTCAACCCAATTATTCTTATCAACCCAAAGCTCAGACCCACTACAATGCACAGCCAACCTACTTCAATAGGTCAAATTGGTCTAGAACTCAGGGTAGGTTTACAGGTCTTGCATTCCAGGGTGCTCAAAACCAAAGACCTTACAGTGGAAATTGGGTCAATGGGTATGGTTACTGACATCTAGAAATCAATATTTTCATAGCCAGCCCAGGAACTACTATGGCCAAAATTTTGTGGACATACCCTGGCCAAGGCACTGGCACAGAAATAACAATACTGTCAATAAACATGCTGCTGCCAATAAGAAAAAGAACAATAAGAAGAAAAGGAACAACAACAGAAGAAAATCTGTAGGATCCACTGAACAAAACACATTTAAACAA
The DNA here is from genome assembly GCA_022559845.1 of Amorphophallus konjac. Classification (NCBI taxonomy): domain Eukaryota; kingdom Viridiplantae; phylum Streptophyta; class Magnoliopsida; order Alismatales; family Araceae; genus Amorphophallus; species Amorphophallus konjac. Next base: position 373,035,565 of record CM040126.1, on the reverse strand, counting down.
ATGTGGATTCCGAAACATTTGCTTTCCTGTTTTGCTTCTAGTTCATTTACATTGGAGCCCAATCAGTCTTGGGTTCCAAACTTCTCTACCTAATTGTGTATGCAGGTATGCCTGGCAGCCAAGAACAACTTGTGGTACATGGATAGCGGCTGCTCCAGGCATATGACAGGAGATAAGGCCAAATTTTGCATACTGACTGAGAAAGTAGAAGGCCTTGTCACCTTTGGAAGCAACACAAAGGGTAGGATTATCGGATCAGGTAAGGTAGGTAAGTGTTCTACCTGCTGCATTGATGATGTTATGCTGGTTGAAGGGTTAGCCTATAATCTACTTAGCATCAGCCAGTTATGTGATAAAGGTTACAATGTTTTATTAATTCTCAATGCTGCAAGGTTTTTGAACCTGACTCTGATATTGTCAAATTTTCTGGAAAAGAATAAATAATACTTACATGATAAATTTAGATGAAATTCAACACACTAACCTTTGCCTTACTGCCAGTAGAGAAGACATAGCATTTTTATGGCATCGTAGGTTAGGTCATGCTAGCTACACTGTTTTGCACAAATTAAATAAGCATGGCATGGTTAGAGGACTTCCTGAAGTCTCATTCAAGAAAGAAAACAAAATCTGTGATGCATGCACTCAATCAAGATAACTAGAAAGTCATTTAAGTCTAGAACTGAAAATCTGTCTTCAAACCCTATGAGCTGATACATATGGACCTTTTTGGGCCAACTAGATCTGTCAGCCTATCAGGGAGGAGGTATGGGTTTGTCATGGTAGATGACTTTTCTAGGTATACTTGGGTTTATTTCTTATCTAATAAGAGTGATGCTTTCTCAGAATTTCAGGAGTTCTATGTTAAAACAAATCAGAAAATTGAAAACATTTTGTCTGATCATGGAGGTGAGTTTGAAAACTCACAATTTGATGAATTCTGCAGGTCAAATGGAATCAACCACAGGTATTCCTCACCAAGGACACCTGAGCAGAATGGAGTTGTGGAGAGAAGGAACAGAACCCTAGTGGAAATGGGTCGTACACTCCTTGTCGAAGGTGGTCTACCAAGAAATTTTGGGCTGAAGCAGTGAACACTGCCTGTTATGTAATTAACAGAGCCATGGTAAGACCTTCTACCCAGCAAACACCATATGAGATATTAAAAGGTAAGAAACCTTCTATTGCTCACTTCAAGGTTTTTGGTTGTAAATGTTTCATTCACATAAATGATAAAAAGGACCTTGATAAATTTGAACCTAAAGGAGAACCAGGAATTTTTCTTGGCTATTCTGAAAACACTCGAGCATACAGAGTGTACAATCTGAACTCTAAAACTATTGAAGAATCTCCACACATAGTTTTTGATGAATCTTTGGCAAATTCTAATGTTGGTCAATGCAGGAATGAAAATAATGGTGAAATTCTGAAAGAAGGAGATCCTGCAGACAAATCCGAGGATGAAGAAGAACATAAAGAGTTTAATGAAGAGGAGCCTACAGTTCAGGGGGAGGTAAATCAAGTTCATGATACTCCAATTGCAAATATTAGATATCTCAAGGATCATCCTGTAGAAAATGTTATTGGAAATCTGCATGACCCCCCTAGGACTAGAGGCCACTTAAGAATTCAACATGAACTGAATGCTTATGCTTTTGTATCAAACATAGAACCCAAGTCCATTGACTGTGCTCTCCAAGATGTGCATTGGATTAATGCCATGCATGAGGAGCTCAATCAGTTTGACAGGAATAAGGTGTGGCATCTGGTTCCACCTCCTGATCATGAAACAGTCATAGGGACTAAATGGGTATTTAGAAATAAAACTGATGAAGCAGGGAATGTTATTAAAAATAAAGCCAGACTTGTAGCTCAGGGGTACAATCAGGAATTTGGAATAGACTTTGAAGAGTCTTTTGCCCCTGTAGCTAGGTTAGAAGCAATAAGAATTTTATTGGCTTATGCATGTTCCCTAGGAATAAACCTTCAGCAGATGGATGTGAAATCTGCTTTTCTAAATGGGAAATTAATGAGGATGTCTATGTGAGACAGCCTCCTGGGTTTGAATGTTTAGATTTCCCTAATCATGTTTACAAGCTCAATAAAGCTCTCTATGGTTTAAAGCAAGCTCCTAGAGCTTGGTATGACAGGTTGAGCAAATTTCTCACCGACAAGAACTTCACAAGAGGTATAGTGGATCAAACATTGTTTACCAAGGTAAGCCATCCAGATATTCTTATCATTCAGATTTATGTGGATGACATTGTGTTTGGGTCAACTAACCCCAAATTGTGTGAGGAATTCTCTCAAATAATGACTGATGAGTTTGAAATGAGCTCAATGGGTGAGCTCAAACTATTTCTTGGACTGCAGGTTACACAAACAGAAGATGGCATCTTCATCTCTCAGTCCAAGTATGTAAAGAACTTATTGAAGAAGTACAAAATGAACAACCTCAAGGAAATAGCTACTCCAATGGGTACATCAACCAGTTTGGATGAAGACTCTAAAGGTAAACCTGTGGACCAAAGGCTATACAGAGGTATGATCGGATCTCTTCTCTATCTTACAGCATCTAGGCCTGATATACAATTTGCTGTGTGTTTATGCTCTAGATTTCAGGCCAGTCCTAAAGAAAATCACTTTAAAGCTGTGAAAAGGATTTTTAGGTATTTACTAGGCACCCAAGAACTAGGTCTCTGGTATCCTGCTAAGTGTGAGTTAGAGCTTCTAGCCTACACTGATGCAGACTATGCTGGGTGTCGAGTAGATAGAAAAAGCACCAGTGGCTACTGTCAATTCCTTGGTGGCTGTCTAGTGTCTTGGGCATCTAAGAAGCAACACACTGTAGCATTATCCACAGCTGAAGCTGAGTATGTTGCAGCATGTAATTGTGCAGCCCAAGTACTTTGGATTAAGCACCAACTGGCTGATTATCAGATAAATCTGGGATGCATTCCACTTTTATGTGATAATACTAGTGCTATATGCCTTGCTAAAAATCCTGTTCACCATTCTAGGACTAAGCATATAGAGATAAAACATCATTTTCTTAGAGATGCTGTAAATAAAAAGGAGATTGAAATGAATTTCATAGAAACTGAAAAACAAATTGCTGATATTTTTACTAAGCCTCTTGGGAATGAAAATTTTAAGTTTCTTAGAAGAGAACTTGGCTTATGTAAATTTCAGCATGATGAATGATTGTTTAATTGCTGTGAATAAAATCTCTGATGTGGACTTATTTTTGATTGCTTGGATAAATCATGTGGATGTGAATGTGGATGTAGAAATGTCTTGCATTGCATATATTCAGGGGGAGCTTGTCGAGTCTTTGCATGTCTTGCATATCATTCATTCATGACCTATGCATAAGCTCTCTCTCAATTAATTCTTGCCATGTTGCATGCATATAGACAGGGGGAGTATTACTAGAAATTCAGAGTGGTTTCAACTTTCTTGAAGTCATTCAACCTTTAACTCTGAATACTTGTCTCTGACATTATGGCAATCTGTTGGTCAGTTCTGATTTCTAAGCAGTAGAAAATGACTTCTTCATTTATAAGAATTTGAATTGTTCAAAGACTGATGTAATGGTTTAAATCTTATAATGGTTGGAGTTTAAAGATTGCAATCAGTATATAAGTAAGTTGAAAATTGATAAAACTCTCAACCTCTTCTTATTTCATGTCAGACAAAGCTAATCATATCTGAAATCTGAAAACTCATCTGAAATCATGATTAGAGAGGATAAGTATATGTATTGTTCTTAAACAAGTCATTCTGAAACATAAGAAGGACAGCTAAGAAAGATATTGAAAAACATTGAAAATCATTAAAATTATATTGGCAGAGCAATGACTGGTAAATCACTGAGAAACTGAGTGATCCATCAAAGAAGTGGACAACACTCATGTCATGAAGTGTATCAGCTATCTCTGTTTAAAATGTTCAAAACAGCAGGCTGGTTTCACTGAGTACCTGGGGGTAACTGGCGTCTGATAAACGTGTACCCTCATACAAAAAGGTATAACTCGATTCTGTTGAATTTGATCATAGGCAGAATGGTCCATCTTGTTGAGTATCTAGAGGTATTGGCGTCTTATAAATGTATACACTTACGCATAAAGACTTATGGTACCTAAATGCTCAAAATGATCTAATGTTGATAATGCTGCTTCTTCAAAAGAAAAGTTCATGAGTGTAAATTTGTTTAGTTTCAATACATGACTTGGGTTCTCTCAATATTTTTTTTTGAGACTATGAAAGTAAGATATCATGAAACTGAATCTTTCATGCAAATGTGATTCTGGTTTATTGTCTTATCATGCACAGTGACATTATCTATTGCTTGTAGTGCATGAACTCCAAATTTTATCATCTATAAACCAGAACTCTTTCTGATAGCAGTTTCTAATTTCATATGACTGAAGACTCTATGCTTTAGAATGCTTATTCATGCACTACCTGTTCAGAATGCCAGTCAGTTCTTCTCTTGATTCCTCCATTGTATTTAATTTTTCCCTCCTCTTTGTTGATGGCAAAGGGGGAGAATATTGTCTAGGGGATTTCTAGGGGGAGAATATATCTGTCTGAATTCTGAATTCAAATTCTGAATTCATTCCAAGGGAGAGTTTGAGGCAGTGAGTTGCATGCCTTCATAGCATCTGCATGTCAATCTGCATAACACATCATGTCTTTCATCAAACATATATCTATATGACAGGATGCTGCTATTCTACTTCATATGGGGTTGCCATCATCAAAAAGGGGGAGATTGTTGTGACCCCTCTATGTTGATGATGTTGACACTTGCTTTATTTCATTGGCAACACCATTGTTTTGATTGATTGGCAACTGCTTTTGATTTGATGAAATTGCTCTATTAGATTGACTATGTGTTCTTTGCATTTAATACAATGCTGTCTGCATTTCTTACTCTCATGAGTCTATACACTGGAAACACTCATGTCGATTGAGTCTACACATTCATCACTTACCTTTCGCTCAAGATGAAGTCCACACACTGCATCTCAATTGAATTGGTTAAGGGTGTACAGTGTCAACGCATCATGTTACAGCGTCAACGCACTTCATTGGATGTGTGTACAGCGTCAACTCGCTAAGTGTGTACAGTGTCAACGCATGAAGTCTGGACATCAGTCTTAATATTCTAAGTCTGTACAGCCGTTGGCCTTGAACCTCAAAGTCTGTACATTGGTCTGTCAGCAAGTCTGAACATCGTCCGTCTTTGTTAGCGTCTCAGGAATTGGGCTAAGTCTGTACATCATTCAATGCCTAGAGCTTCATGAAGTCTGTACATCAGACGGTTACAGCAAGTCTGTACATTATCTGTCTTCCTCAGCGTCGTGATATTTGAAGTCTATACATCCATCAGGAGCTTCAAGTCTACACATCGCTTCGCTCCATCAAGTCTGTACATCCACAATGTTACTTGAAGTCTGGACATTGGTCTTCAAACTCGATGTCTGCACATTGTCTTCGAAACCAAAGTCTCTACAATGGTCTTCACACTTGAAGTCCATACATACGATGTGCAGAGTTGATGTCTATACTGTGTCTTTGCTGATCAAGTCTACACAATGGTCGGTGGCAAGTCTGTACATTGGCCTCAGCTTTTCAAGTCTACACATTGGCCTCCTTGTATAAAGTATATACACTGGACTGTTTGGCAAGTCTATACATCGGCCCCTGTCTTCGATGTCTATACAGCCCTTTAGCTTGCTCAAGTCCACACATTGGCTTCAAGACTTTCAAGTCTATACACTGAGGTCTTTACATTCGTTTGCATTACATGAAGTCCATACAGTGGGTAAAGTCTGTACGTTGCATTCTGCCTTCACAAGTCTATACAATGAAGTATATACACTGCAATGTACATACTCAAATCTTATGACTTCATTCTTGATTGCTGAAGGGAACAGGGTCGACGCTGAAAGCTTAAAGCGTCCACGCATCAGTTGACGAAGCCTTCACGATATCTTCCACTGCGTCAACGCCACAAGCAAGCAGCGTCGACGCAACAGCTAAAGAGACGAGGCGAATGGCTACTGGAATGCATCACTGCGTTAACGCCATTGATTGACAGCGTCGACGCAGCAAGTCAGATTGCTGACATTGAGCACGCGAACGGAGAACTCTATACATCGGACTGAAGAAGCTAATGAGGGGCACGTGATCCTAGATACCTGGCTCGTGATCCGAGAAGGACAAGGTATCCAGATGAGGACACGTGTACTGACACTCCATTGCATGCTGCCACGTGGTCCAAATTGCTGGGCGGGAAACGTGGGGAGCACACGCCTGCTGCTGTTGTTGCTATATAAACAAGTCTTCTTCCACAAAAGAAGACTGATCGAAGGAGAAGAAGAAAAAGTCTATACACTCAGCAGTAGTGAGCCTTCGATCCACAGAGAGAAAAGAAAGAAGAAGAAGATACAGAGAAGAAGAAGAAGAAATAGAGAAGAAGAAGAAAAAGAGATAGGAAAAGATCGAGAGAGATTGAGTTGAGAGAGAGAGAGCTGATTGAGAGTGAGAGTGAGAGATTTTGTATCTCAGTCTCGTGGTTCAAAACCAGAGCTGAGCTTTGCTCTTTAAGAGCTACATTGCTTTTGAGTTTTTATTTTTCATTTTGATTCTGTCTTTCATTTCCGAATGCTGTTTCTTCAAGCTGTGTGTCAGCGGTCTTGCAGTGGTGGTCTCCACTGGACGGGTTAAGCTGTATTTCCCCAGCGGTTACAGAGGATTAGATCCTCTGGTCGGCAAGTTGTAGTGCCCAGCGAAGCTGTGTATCAGCGGGTTGTTTGGCCAAGCTGTAAAGCCCAGCGGACGCAAGCTGTGCTGCGCAGCAGGAAGCCATACTCGGTTGAGTGTGGGGTGGACGTAGGTCGTTGACCGAACCACCTAAAAATCGTGTGTGCAGTGTGTTTGTGTGATTGCTTGTGAACTGTGTATGCTGGTATCCCTTGCTTAGCTTTATTGATTCTATCGCTCATACTTATGTCTAGCTTTCGATATAAGATAATGTGAATGGCTTTCATGGGTCGACCCTTTGCTTAGCACTTTTCATTTAGCTTTACTGATGCTTGTCTAAATTCCGCTTTAGAACTTACAATAGTTTTAAATTAGGCAAGTTGATCTATTCACCCCCCTCTAGATCCACACTTAGTGGAGATAGACTGTGTCCATCTAACCCAACAGCACCTAGGTCGATCATCTCATCCATCAATCGCTTGCCCCTGCACTCGGCCGAAGAGAGAAGAGAAAAGGCCTTCGTGCATATCCAAAGTATTGCCAAAGCAGCAACGGTGTTGCTCAAAAGAATCGGCTATGGCTCGCCGTGTAGTGTGTGAAAACCCATACTCAAAGGTCACCCTTAACAATCGGGGAAAAGAACTAGACTCCCAGGGCTGAGTTATCACCAGCCTAAGATGTTGCAGAAGCGAACTTCTTATTTGACTAAACAAACTAACTAAAGCCCAAGGTCACTCAACGATGTTTTAAGGAACCAACATTATAAGCGCGTGCAGAAATAACAGAGTAATAGCAATGATAACATGTTCCGGCACAAAATCAAAGATACCTTTGCAAATTGATGGCGTGGAAACCGGCATCCTGAAGCGATTTCGATCATCGAGCTTTGAGGAGCACAAACTTTATTTTCCTTGCTTGTCAGGATAAAGGATGAAAGGAGAGCAAAGGATTGGATTCCTCGACATAGAGGAGTGGCAGACATTAAACTGGATGAAAAAGGATAAAAAGGAAGAGAGATGAGGGCTAGAACTCCATCGTTAAGGCACAGAGGCCCTGATAACAAGGAACCGAATACAGAATGAACAGAGATTAACTGAGATCAAGGCGGACTAAAGCCTCGAAAATAGCAAGAAAAAGGGTAGGAACCCTGAAAGGGTGAGGAGGAAAGAATAAAAAGCCAACGAAATGATAACTGCGAAGATGAGGAGGAAGGAGAGCGATCATCCGACGTGGTTGAAGAAAAGGAATAGCGATCACCCGCCAGAGGCGGGGAAGAAAATGTATGGACACCCAACAAGGTCGGGGAAAAGAAATGGAAACCACCCGACAAAGTCGGGGAAGGATCAGAAAAACCACCCGACGAGGTCAGGGAACGAGCACAAGGAATCCCCAACAGGGTCGGGGGAAAAAGATGAGAAGTGAAATCCGGACGTATCCGGGGAGAAAAACTAGAAGATGCCCCTGGATCAGGGGAAGAGGAGGACATAGGCCGAGGCTTAGAATGGTGAGGGTAGGAGAAGATGGTAGAAATATGGTCAGGTGGTGGAAAGTACACCACCCACGGATAAGAACTGAGCAAAAGAAAAGATGAGTGGACGGAAGAAGGAGAGGAGGAAGTGGACCCCCGAGTGCACAACTGACGGCCCTTGAACTTACGCCGTCACCTCTTCTTGGCAGAAATCTTCTTGAAACAACTCCGCCTGGCGCAGACTCGGGCCTTCGGGCTTCTTGTCTTGTAATGTCTTCTTAAATAACGGGCCCACCTGGCAGACGGCCTGGCCCAGTCATGAATATGCAACTTCATTGGGACGGTTGCCCCTAGCTGTGCGGTGCCAACCATAGAAAGACATTTCAAAACAGTCAACTCCTCGGGATTAACATCAGGAAGCAGTGGAGTTTTGTCATTCGGTACTAGAACATGGAGCTTTGGCATCTTCACTCGACAGTTGGGCATGAAGCATTACTCCCTTGGTAGAAGCGCAGGACGGAACTGAAAGAGGGTGAGGCGCGGCGTTGACATGGCCGCCTCACCAATAAGCCGAGGGAGATGAGATAGAAAATGCAGAATGCCCCTGGTCAATCTCGAGGACACGCTTGATTGTCCCTTGAATGCTGGATTCATTAGACTTCTGGCGGCCGTGTGGGTTAGCACCATCTGGGTAGAAAACTCTTCTGGGCCGGTGAACTGAATAGCAATCAAGCGAGAGGTGATAACAACATCAACAGTGAATTCTCCGGCGAGCAAAGAGATTGCCACCAACCTCGCTTTTGAAGAAACTGGCACCAGTGCACAAGAACTCTTCTTAGCAACCGTCTTCATGGCAAATGCAGGCTCATTGTCCCTAGAATAGCCAGGGACCAGGACTCAGACCGGCATGCGGCAAATGAAGTCTTGAAGCTTATAATGCTCAGTCAAAGCCTGGCTCGGCTCATTATCTCCCTGGGAACTAGACCCGAGGGGCACCAAAGGTAGCAAGCACCCGCTCCGTGGGGTAGAGATAGGTGGAGAGAGGGGTAGAGATGGCTTGGCAAGTGTGGGCGAAGGCAATGCGAGCGGCGGAGAGATAACGGTGATGATAGGCTCTGGTGGGGGTAAAGACAAAGGTGGAGGTGTAGGAGAGAGCAAAGGTGAAGATGGTGGCGTGGGTGGAGATGAAGGCAATGGCGGGGGTGTAGGCGTAGGGGTAACTTGCTCAGGCTCGGACGATGATGGCGAATGGAGTGGCATCGGTAGCGGGGATGGTTGTGAAGGTGACGGGATAGGGATTGTTATGAAAGGAGGTGATGGTGACGGTGGTGGTGACGGCAATGGGAGTAATAGAGATGGCGATGATGGAGATGTAGTCAATGGAGGCAGTGAAGATGGGGGTGGAGAAGGTGGTGGCGAGGCAGAAGAGGTGGCGGGTCGTGGCGCCCATCTCCGACGTGTCGGTACAACACGTCGAGTGGCGTTGGGAGTAGAAGCGGTGGTGGAAATGGAGGGGGTAGGGGAAGAGTTTGCGCTAGCCTGAGCAGAGGCTTGGGTTTGTGGAGGTCGTGGAGGTTGAGTAAGAGACGGTGAAGGTGAGGGGGTAGGTAAGGGGATAGATAACATAGCGGGTGCTTCATCAACTAAAGAATCACAGGGATGCCCCTGGTCTTGAGACGGAGACGGCTGCCTAGGCGGCGCTTGCTGTTGCTATTTGCGAAGATCTACAATAACTTGGCGCATGATCGCCCAATCAATCATCTTCTTGTCTTCCAAGCTGTAAACAAGTTCCCGGAACTCGGGGCAGTCCCCAATCAAATGCCCCTGTTGATGATGGAATTCACAGGAATGGAGCAAATTCCCGACCGCGGGTTGGCAAGGCACAACCAGAGAGAGTTGCAACGCATGGGTGGCCATCAAAGCCCTGAAAACATCTGTAAGAGATTCCGGCAATGGAGAGTGAGAAGCTTGCTTAGGGCAAGGTGGATGCCGAGGGGTATGAAAAGGTAACGGGGATGGTAGCGGAGGTTGTGTAGGTAAGGGGGATTACATAGGTGAAGGCGGAGGGCTAGAATGATGTGGAGGCGTGGAGGGAGTGGGGATATAATGGAAGGCATCCACCCGCTCAGGGTGTGATGTTTCCTTGACCGGAAGTGGAGAGGCATGGGGAAATAAAATAGCGGAGGGCTGACTCATGGAGGGCTGATATGCAGAGGCATATGGGTGTGTGGGAGCGGAAGGCCGACTCGCGGAGGGATATGTGGTGGAGTGCTGACTCACGGTGGAGGGTGGAGGGAAAGCGTATGTGGAAGGGGAAGGTGAAGGAGACTCGTGGTCAATGGAAACTAGGAGTTGTTGGCTAATGAAGCGGGCTCGACTGTAAAGTTGTTGCCAGGAAGTGATATCGTTCAGGGCTAAGATGCATCTGAGCTCGAGCGTTGCATTAGAAATAACCATTTTGATCTGCTCGCCCTCTGCAATATGCCTCGAAACTTGCGCGGCTAGGTGACGCCAATGGTCGGCGAACGTGGAGAATTCCTCGTCAGGCTTCATCTTCTCTTGGGCCAGATCCACCATAGAATATCTGGGCCCAACCTGGTCCTGGTACTGCTGAATAAATCTTGCTTGGACGGCCTGAAAATTCATCATCTGCTCTTGTGGTAACGTGAAGAACTAATCCTTGGCCGAGCCCTCTAAAGATAGGCCAAACAAATAATCCATCAAGCGTTGATCATGCTGGAACTAGGCCGACTCATATAGGAAATCCTTCAAATGGACGTAGGGGTCACCAATTCCACCATAGCGACGATATGCGGGAATCTGTGAACGTGGTGGGAGTTGAAGACCCTGGAATGCAAATGGGATATCCAAAGAAGTTTGAGGATTGATTCGTCGTTGTAATTCATCAAGCTGACGTTGGGCCTGAGCGAACATCTCCTTGGTAGGAAAAGTTTGAGAAGGATATGGGCCAGCCTGAGCAAGAGAGGATGAATTTAATCCAGGATAATGATGATAAGCCGAATAAAGGGACCCAGCCTGAGAAGAAGGAAGGCCCATTCCAGGAATGGAGGAATGCATGGGCCTGGAAGAATCGTGAACGTGGGAATGGGGATTGATCGGGCCAACAGCAGCACGAGTGGGATAAGAAGGCCCGTTAAAAGAATAGGGTCCAATGGAGGAATAAGGAGATGGGCCCGCATGCGAAGAGGAATCCACACGGGGATAAGAAGATGGAGAAGTATAGGAATAAGGTACAGGGAAAAAATGCTCCATGGAGAGAGTGGAGACTTTATACAGTGAACTTTAAAGAATTACAAGGAGGGAAATGACCCTAAGACAAATGCAACTAGATGGAGACACATAAAGATGAACTAGACCAAATGAGCTTTGGAGAGGGGGATTCCTGCAGCCCACTCAAAGAGCAGACCCAACTAGACCCAACAGGGCCCGACGAGGCAAGCTCGTCCAAGTGATAGCCCACAGGGCCCACTTGGAAAAGCCCAATAAAACAATGCTCGAGGAAACAACTCTCCTAGGCGGCCCCAAGGCTCGGAGAGCCCGAGCATCGATCAGGTCACAGGAAGACCCGCGCACGAGCTATCCCTCCGCACGAAGGAGGGAAGCGCTAGCCGGTCTGTCCGACCCATCTTCTCACCGAGCTAGGCCTACTGCCCAAGTAGGGCCGGCCCCTCTAAGCTCGGTACGACCGATAAAATGTTTATCATTGCAGCCGTTAGAGTCCATAGCGGGCCGGGTGCCAAGAAGTCCAGAAGCTCCGGCTTCCCCGCGAGGATAACGCCCCCACGATGAGGCCGTAAACGCCCACGACGAGGACGTAACCTCCACCGGAGACCCCTCGGCTTGCAGAACTCTAGAGGGCGGCGCACTATTTAAACTTGGGATACCCTCCGGCGAAAGGTAAGTCCAAAAGGGCATTGATCCACCCCCAATTCCTGAGCACGGATCACTTCACCCCATTGGTGGAGAGGGATCTCGCGCCTTCACCTTCTCCCTATCGCTGCTCCCACCATTGCTCTACTGACTTGAGCGTCGGAGGGATTCACCCCAGGGAATCCCCCTGGGCCCTCTGACCCGTTTCCCTATCTTGCAGTTCACTAACTTGGTGATTACCAGCCCGCTCAAGAACCAGCGCAAGATTTCGCCTCTTCATCTGGCGCCGTCTGTGCGAAACGCACGAAGAGCCAACATGGTTAGAAGGAGCTCAGGGAGGAGGTCCGCCGGCGAAAGGGGTAAGGCCATGGTAGCAGCAGGGGATGGCCCTTCCAGGGCCTCACAGAACCCTCCCTCCAACGCCAGCATCCCCGCCGACGGACCACCACCCCCCCCCCCCCCCCGGGGTCGGTGGGGCTACCCCCCTACGGTGGCGCCGAAGCCTTCCAGGCCCTCAACGCCAAACTGGATGTCCTCGTGGAACTCATGAAGACCCAGGCGGCCAGGGATGCAAGGTCCCATGCCCAGTCAGGGAGCCCCCCCCACAGGAGTACGTCCCTGCACACAGCTGGGGGCCGCTTCACCCTCCGCGGCCAGCAGCTCATTCGTAACAGGGTCGGTGGACCCTCGCAAGCTCCGCCTCTGGAGCAAGAGGCCCCCTCCACGTCGAGGAAAGGAAGGCGGGGGACGCAATGGCCAGATTTGGAAGCCGACGTTCCCGGAGACCGCCAAGATGCTCCCCCCAGCCCCGCGGCACGACAGCAACCGGAGTTATCCCTCCGGCTGCGAGATTTCGAAAGGCGCTTCACTGAGCAGGAGCGCGCCCTTCGCGCCCTACAGAAGGCCTCTTTTCCGAAAGACGAGGAGAAATCCCCGTTCTCCGAGTATATCTTGAAGGCAGACGTATCTCCCAGAGCCCCCATACCAACCTTCAAGCTTTACGACGGCCAGGGCGACCCGGCCGACCATTATGATAGCTTCGACGCCCTGATGACTCTACACGGAGCGTCGGACCCCATCAAGTGCCGAGCCTTCGTGACCACTCTGGTCCAGGGCGCTCAAGCGTGGTTCCGGGCCCTCGCCCCCGAATCCATCCGAGACTTCAAGCAATTCGGACGAGTCTTCAAGGAGAGCTTCGCCGGAAGTGCCCCCCCAAGGTCGGTAGCGGGGATCTTGGCCCTTAAACATGCACAAGGGGAAAGGCTCCGGGCTTACGTCCACCGATTTAAATCAGAAGCCCTCCGAATCCCCCGCCTGGACGTGGCCTCGGCCACTACCGCACTGACCGGGGGTACCCGGGATGAGAACCTCCGCCGTGAACTTGTCCTCCACCCTCCCTTGACCCTTGCCGAGCTAGTGACTCTGGCTCTGCGCCGCGCCGAGTGCGAAGAAGTACTCAGTGCTTGCCGAGACGCAACCGGCTCGGGTCGGGAGGGGGACAAGAAGCGGGGCCCCGAGCCAAATCCTAGCTCGGGAAAGAAGCGAGACCGAGATGGAGAACGCAAGCGAAAGTACGAGCGATACACCCCGTTAACCGCACCGGTCTATGAAATCTATGAAGACGTCAAAGACTCGGGACTCCTCCGTCGGCCCGAGCCGATGAGGTCAAAAAACCGCAAGGGAGACAGACATTGTCTATTCCACGGCGATCATGGGCATCACACCGGTGACTGCCACCAGCTCCAAGATGAAATCGAGCGCCTCATCCGCCTAGGGCACCTGGCTCGGTTCACTGCCGAGTGCAGAGAAGCAGACGATTATCAAGGCGCAGGTCACCAAGGGGCAAGAGGCTGGTCTTTTTAAACCGGTCCTGTACCCTACGTGGCTAGCCAATGTTGTCCTGGTACCAAAGGCTTCCGGCAAGTGGCGGATGTGCGTGGACTTCACCGACTTGAATAAGGCGACCCCTAAGGACTGCTATCCCTTGCCCAGCATCGACCAACTGGTCGATTCGACATCACGCAATGAGATGCTCAACTTTCTGGACGCCTATTCGGGTTACCATCAGATCAGAATGAATTCTGAAGACGTCGAAAAGACCACCTTCATCACCGACTACGGCGTGTACTGCTATACCCGGATGCCTTTCGGGTTGAAGAACGTCGGAGCCACATATCAAAGACTGGTCAATCACATGTTCGAGGAGCAGCTAGGTTGGAACGTCGAGGCCTACATTGACGACATGCTCGTCAAGACCCCCAAGGCCCAGGACCACTTCACCGACCTCGCTGAAACCTTCGGCGTCCTCCTGAAGTACAACATGAAGCTCAATCCTACCAAGTGCGCCTTTGGAGTAAGATCCGAGAAGTTCCTGGGTTTCCTGGTCACTCAGCGTGGGATCGAAGCCAACCCCAACAAAGTCCAGGCCATCCTGGACATGCGCCCGCCCGCCTGCATTAAGGACGTCCAGCATCTGACGGGGCGTGTCGCCGCTCTCAGCCGTTTCTTGTCCCGTGCGGCCGAACGATGCCTGCCCTTTTTTAAACTGTTGAGGGGGCCCAAGTTGGCATCTGCTACGTTCACATGGGATGAGGAATGCCAGGAAGCGTTCGCCGAGCTCAAGGAGTTCCTGGCTTCACCCCCGGTGCTCTCCAAGCCCGTGCCGGGCGAAGTCTTGCTGCTCTATCTCTCGACGATGTCATCAATGGTCAGCTCGGTCCTAGTCAGAAATGACTCGGGAATCGAAAGACCAGTCTACTACACCAGCAAGGTGCTCAACGAGGCTGAGAGGAGGTACCCCGCAACCGAGAAGCTCATGCTAGCGCTGGTTACCTCCGCGAAACGCCTCCGACCCTACTTCCTGGGGCACCCCATCACCGTGCTAACTGGTGAGCCGTTGAAGAAGATTTTGGCCCACCCTGAGGCCTCGGGGTGACTCGTCAAATGGGCTATTATGCTTGGGGCCTACGACATCTCGTATCGCCCGCGCTCAGCTATAAAAGGTCAAGCGCTTGCCGACTTCATCGCCGAAAGCACCATCCCGACCGAAGGTAGACTACCGACCATGCCCGGGCCAACCTGGGAACTGTACATCGACGGATCTTCCAACTCGGTCGGTAGTGGTGCTGGGATCCTCCTAAGATCCCCCGAAGGCGTGGAGCTACAGTACGCCTTGAAATTCAACTTTCAGGCGTCCAACAACGCTTCCGAGTACGAGGCCCATATATCGGGAGCGCGCATGGCCCGGCGGTTGGGGGCTGAGCGAGTCAGGATCCACACCGACTCTCAGCTGGTCGCAAGCCAGGTCAACGGCGAGTACGAAGCTCGAGAGGCACCCATGATCAAATACCTCCAGCTGGTCAGGAGCCTGGCCCAACAATTCGAGGGGTTCGAGGTAGTCCGAATAGCCCGGGAAGAAAACTCCCGAGCGGACGCCCTCTCTCGGTTGGCCTCCTCCCTAGACCCAGAAGGTACCTGATCGGTCCTCCTCGAAGAGCTAGAACGCCCAAGCATTGACTCAGAGCTCCTCGCTGTTGACTCGGCCGTCCCGAGCGACTGGCGCACCCCCTACCTGTCTTGGCTCCGAGACTCCCAAGAGCCCTCTGACCCTCGAGAAGCACGCCGAATGAAGTACCAAGCCCGGCGCTTCGTCGTCCTGGATGACACACTCTACTGAAGGTCTTTCGCCGGCCTTCTCCTGAAGTGCCTCGGCCCCGACGAAGCCAGCCGAGCCATCCAAGAGGTTCATGAAGGCCTGTGCGGAGCGCACTCAGGGGCAAGGTCACTGGCTAGGATCCTGTTACGACAGGGGTACTGGTGGCCCACCCTGCAGCGCGACTGCTCGACCTACGCTCAACAGTGCGACCGATGCCAGCGGTTAGACCACTTGGTCCATCAGCCGGCTACAGAACTCACCACCCTCACCGAGCCTTATCCCTTCGCTCGGTGGGGGATCGACATTCTCGGGCCATTCCCTACGGCTCAGTCCCAGAAAAAGTTCATTATCGTCGCCATCGACTACTTCACTAAATGGATCGAGGCCGAAGCCACTGCAAGAATCACCGAGACAGTCGTCTGGAGTTTTGTCTAGAAATCGATCATTTGTCGCTTCGGCATCCCCCGAGTGATAGTGAGCGATAACGGTCGGCAATTCGATTCTTGATATTTCCGAGACAGATGCGCCGACCTAAACATCCGCAACCACTTCACTTTGGTTGCCCACCCTCAGACCAACTGGCTGGTCGAAAATGCCAATAAGACTATCTTGAAAGGCATAAAGACCAGACTCGACAAAGCCAAGGGTAGTTGGCTCGAGGAATTGCCTAGCGTACTGTGGTCGCACCGAACGACTCCCAGGACGGCAACTGGTGAAAGTCCTTTTCAGTTGGTGTACGGCACTGAGGCCGTCATTCCATTAGAGATCGCCAACCCATCTCTCCGAGTCATCCGCTACTCGCTCGAGGAAAACAACCAAAAGTTACTCGAGAACCTCGACCTAGCCGATGACCTCCGGGATATTGCCAGCATCCGAGCGACGGAAGTCCGAAGCAGACACTTCCGACTGGGAGACTTCATCCTCAGAAAAGCCGAAGCCTCTCGACCACTAGAGGCGGTGGGCAAGCTGTCCCCTAACTGGGAAGGCCCCTACCGAGTGGTCGAGACGCTCGGGAAAGGTGCGTACAGGCTAGCAACAATGGAAGGGGAACCCATTCCTCGGACATGGAACGCAGCCGCACTACGCAAATTCTATTTTTGAAATTGTACAACAAGATGGACGAAATAAATTCATTTTCTTTTCATTCAAAACTATTGATACATCAGAAAGGTAAAGGCCAGTACATTGCATGACAAAAAGTAAGAAAATCCATCTAACACCGCTGCAAGGGGTCATCGCTCGGTTGACTCGATCTCGATCTCCTCGCGTCCAGCCACTGACTCTGCCTCGCGAAGAAACTGGCTCGGACAAGAGGGGGCCGATCTAGTTGGCTCAGATGACCCCTGACAAAGGTGACAGAGGGACTGCAGAGAAGGTAACCACCTTCTAAGGTTGGGGAAGGCTACCTTC
This sequence comes from Amorphophallus konjac, assembly GCA_022559845.1. Taxonomy (NCBI): domain Eukaryota; kingdom Viridiplantae; phylum Streptophyta; class Magnoliopsida; order Alismatales; family Araceae; genus Amorphophallus; species Amorphophallus konjac. The sequence goes on along the minus strand of CM040126.1, from coordinate 373,018,367 downwards.
CAAGTTGATAGAGGCCAGGGAGAAGGAGCGCCGTGAAGACCTCCTCTTTCCCAACCTACCAACTCCTTGGAAGGGAACAGAGAGCAAGCAGCCTCCGAAGAGTAAAAGAAATGAAGAGCAGAAGAGGGAAAAAGAGGCTGCAGACGGAGGAAGGCTCCGGTGAGGAGGGAGCTTGGTGCGCCTTCCCCCCCCCCCCCATGCAGAGGGGGAGTGGCGGCAGGCATCCCTAATACCCTCATCCGTCCTCCGCCTTGGCGCCCGCCCGGAAGCCACGCCAGAACTGAGAAAGGGCAAGAGCCGTGCCCTCACACGTCGAAGCCCTCTCCAGATCCGCGTGGCTACCATCGGACCCGTCTCAAACCCGCGCGGCGACCGTGGGACCCGTCCAACAAGCCAGGACAGCAAGAGCTCTCTGCTCCCCGTCGTCGACGGCGTCACCCTCCAAAGGATCCTCCATGCTCCGAATGCAACGGCACAACGCAAAGTGAAGAAGAAGGAGTGAGGAAAGACCGTTAGAGAAAATCCCAAGCGGTAAAGAGGAAAGGGCGCCCTTCGGTCCTTCTTATAGGCCAAAGGAGGCTACACGCCTTAAATGACTCCCCCCTCGAAAACACGCCAAAGGATTTCTCCCCTGAACGGTCACCTCCAACTCCTCGTTTCCCGCCCCAGCGGGATTCATGAAGCGGCCTGGCATTCAAAGCGTGAGGGAACGGAAAGACGCCCCGTCAGAAGCCTACCAAATCAGCATGCGAAAATCACGCAGGACATATCGGCACTCTCCAACTACTTCAGGTACGCCAACCAAATCACGGCAAGGATGGCGATCAAACAAGTAAGTCATTCATTATCTCATAAAGAGGAAACTCTCTAAAGGAGGAAAGAGAGACAAACAAGAGAAAGGGGCAAAATAAGGCAAAATACATCAGGCCTCGGGCCCACTTTGAAGCTCGGGAGCGACGGAAGTAGGCACGTCACCCCCAGCACCCTCGGTGACGGTCGACCCGGGCACTGACCTCACCTGTGCGAGAACTGTCTCGGTCGCGAGCCCTCCCGAGACGTCCGGAGTTGGTGACCCCGCCGGAGGAGACCCCTCTGGATCTTCCCCGCCCGACGTAGAGGAGCTAGAAGCCGACTCATCCGAGTCATAGCTCTGGTCCAAAGGGAACTCGATCTCGGAGTCTTGCTCGTCGGCGTAGTCCACCGCCCGACGATAACCCTGCTTAAACCCCTTTCGGGCGCCCCGGCGAAGCGCTACCTCGTAATATGGTAGGGCGGCTCTCTCCAGGTCGGTTGAGTAGGCGTCCGAGCTCCTATACCGCTCGATCACCTCCGCCTCGATCTGCTCCGTCCTTCCAACGAGCTCGACCCAAGCCCGCTCCGCCTCGGCCCCACGCTCCTCTGCCCCCGCCAGGCGTTCCTCTGCCTCGACCATCCCTCGCTCGGCGTCGCTCGACCGCCTCTCCGCCCGGGCTCGGTCAGCCTCGGCCATGGAACGAAGGCGCTCCGCTACCTCCGCCCGGTCCAATAGCTAGGCACGTTCGAGCTCCCAGCGACCGTCCAGCTCGAGGTGACGCAGACGCTCCTCTTCCAAGAGTTTTCCCTTCCTCTCGAGCGACTCTCAGGCCTTAGCCAACTGCTCAGTCAGCGCCTCAGTTTCTAGCCGGCTCGCCCGTGCCAAATCCCTGATCACGGAGAACTCCCGTCGAAGCCCCTCATGCTCCTCGCTGAGGTGGGCCAGTTTCCTCTCGCACCCCCCGAGGGCCCAGGCGAGACTCGACCGCTCCGCCTCCGTCCGGGCGTACGTCTCCGCCATCAAGGCCGCCGACCGAGCCATGACTAGGCCGCCCTCCATGAGGACGTCGAGGACTCCGGAGGGGGAGTGGCGCTTGTCTCCCCCCCTCGTCCTTGCGGCAACCTCTCGGCAAACCCGATACAGGTCGCCCGAAACACCGAGCCTTTCCAGGGCTCCGGCACGGAGATCCGCTCCCCATCGGACGCCCTGCCAGAAGGTTCGGCTCGAGCAAAGGGGCCGACCGCCCCATGCGCCGTGGTCGGTTGGGGTTGCGACGCCTCCCTGGGTGAACCCCCAACCTCGACCGACGCCACGGGATCGACCGCACCGGGAACTTTGAGCACTTGGGGCTGCGACGCCCTCGCAGGTGAACCCCCGACCCTATCTGTCTCGGCCCGTGCCTCGCCGCCCGAGACATCACCGACCTCGACTGGTCTCCCGGTCTCGACATCGGCTACTTCAGCACCGGCCCCGTCCATCCCCGGGGAGGGGAGAACCGACCCATCTCCGCCCTCTGAGGGGCCCCTGGTCTCCTCGGCCCCCTCTCGCCTAGTAGGTGGGGGAGCTGGCCCGGAAGGGTCGGCCCCATCTTGCCCCCGAGCGGGGAGCGCCGCCGAGCCAGAGTCGCCCCCGGCAGCGGTAGGAAGGCCAGCCTTCTTGGCCCGTTTCTTGGCCTTCGCGGCTTCCCACAATTTTCCCTCCATGGGATCCTTGCGCTTCGCCCCGCTTGGCCGCGAAGATCCCTTGGAGGCCACCCCCTTGCCCTTATCCCGGGCTTGGGAACGACCCACGGGAATGACAGGCTCATCAGCCGCCGAGTCATCCCCATGATCGATGACCTTGGTGACCTCTTCCAAAGGTTCCCGCCGGATGTCTGCAATGTAGAAGAAGATTTGGTTAAGAAGCGAAAAGGCGACCCTCCGACCCCGCAGAAGGATCCGAAGGATGATACCTGATGGCTTGAGCTGCGTAAGCAGATACTACTCTACGTTCTCCAGCGTCACCAGCTCCTCAGTCGACCCGTGATTTGTCAACAAGTGAACGGCGTATTCCTCCACATCGGCGGGGAACTCCTCCTGCCGCGGGGGAAGATTCGGATGGAAGTTGGGCATAACCTGGCACCTCTAGGATTCATCCACTGCTTCCGCCTTCACCCAGAAAAACTGCCTCTTCCACCCTTTGTGCGAAGAATCCTTCACCGCCAGCGGAATACAACTCCGATTCCTGCGCGCCTGAATAAAGTAGAAGCCTTTCCCCGCCGACGGATGTGCCTTCAGCTCGAAGAAATAATGAAAAAGATCCAGGGACGGGGGAACCCCCTACAGGCGGCAGAGGATCCGAAAGGCAGACAGTAGAAGATACGAGTTGGCCTCCAGCTGAACAGGCGCCAACACAAAAAATTGAGAAGCTTCAGAACGAAGGGCTCGAAGGGGAGGCAGAATCCGCTCTTTCACGCCAGGAGAAAAGTACAGATATGGCCCGTGCGGCTATCCAAGCTCGTCTCGTATGGGGCAGCGGCTGCAAAGCTATATCGAGAGGCAGGCGAAACTGATGCTCAGTTTCTTCACATCAGCCTCCCCCAACTCGCTGCGATTGGGGACAGGCTCCCGCCTCACCTGCTCGATTTTCGAGTGCAGATCCGCTAAAGAGCTAGAAGAAGAACCTTCACGAGAGCCCGAAGACTCCGGGGGAGAAAGAAGCTGCCGGATCGCCTCCGCGGTTATACGCCCCAGCTCCTCAAATGCCGCCGCAAGAACTCGCTCCCCCGCTGTATCTTCACGGCGCATCAAGGAGCCCCAGAAGCAAAGAAGTGGAGGAAAGGCCAAAAACCCTAGAAAGGCTGGGAGGACGAGCAGCGCCCTACGCCTATAAACCCTCGCGGGAGGCGGCGCGCCATTCCAACCTCTGAGAAAAAGGGGTCCCCTTCATTTCAAATCCGTCAGGATCATTATTACTATGGGCCTAGGCGACCACTACACGTGGCTTCATAACGCCGACATGATTCCACCCACCCGAGCCATGCCGGTCCAAAGCCTCGAAAAACTACTCAACCGAGCCCCCTTGGCTCGGGAGTAGGAGGGGGACAAGTGTAGAGGGGGATTCCTGCAGCCCACTCAAAGAGCAGACCCAACTAGACCCAACAGGGCCCGACGAGGTAAGCTCGTCCAAGTGACAGCCCACAGGGCCCACTTGGAAAAGCCCAATGAAACAATGCTCGAGGAAACAACTCTCCTAGGCGGCCCCAAGGCTCGGAGAGCCCGAGCATCGGTCAGTTCACAGGAAGACCCGCGCACGAGCTATCCCTCCGCACGAAGGAGGGAAGCGCTAGCCGGTCTGTCCGACCCATCTCCTCACCGAGCTAGGCCTATTGCCCAAGTAGGGCCGGCCCCTCTAAGCTCGGTACGACCGATAAAATGTTTATCATTGCAGCCGTTAGAGTCCACAGCGGGCCGGGCGCCAAGAAGTCCAGGAGCTCCGGCTTCCCCGCGAGGATAACGCCCCCACGATGAGACCGTAAACACCCACGACGAGGATGTAACCTCCACCGGAGACCCCTCAGCTTGCAGGACTCCAGAGGGTGGCGCACTATTTAAACCTGGGATACCCTCCGGCGAAAGGTAAGTCCAAAAGGGCATTGATCCACCCCCAATTCCTGAGCACGGATCACTTCACCCCATTGGTGGAGAGGTATCTCACGCCTTCACCTTCTCCTCCCTATCGCTGCTCCCACCATTGCTCTACTGACTTGAGCGTCGGAGGGTTTCGCCCCAGGGAATCCCCCCTGGGCCCTCTGACCCGTTTCCCTGTCTTGCAGTTCAGTAACTTGGTGATTACCAGCCCGCTCAGGAACTAGCGCGAGATTTCACCTCTTCAAGCTTAATCTGATAAAAAGATGCAAATGATGACACTGCAACATACAATGGAGGGTAGAGATGAGAAAAGAATCAACCAATTACCCAATCAAATTCCAAATGATGCGCGAAAATTTTTATAAGTTCCCTTTTAGGACCTTAGTGGATTAATTAAGATATGAATTCACTCAACCACAAGGTACCTAACCAGGGTGGGGGATGGGAAACTGGCAGACTCTAAGGGACTTTCTCTTTCATGAATGCAGACCCTAGACTGGGGAGTGGTAAGGTACAACCTGCCCAGTGTCCGTGTGGGAATCCACGGCTCGCGGGGGCTTACGGAGGTCCTCGGCAAGGTCCCCTAGTCGGCTCCAAGGAGTATGGAGACGAGAGAAAACCCTACCTCGGTAGGAATGTAACTAGATGTGATAAAATGCATGGACCCTATGCGCATCAAAGTGCATGCGAAATTCTAACCTATAAACTAGCAAGCAATGAACAAGCAAATGTAAGAGAAACAAAAACAAGTATGCAATCAGCAAAATAACAGCACGGGAGATCAACCGCATCACCAAATATATGTATGTATATAATGATATGACTCAATGATCAAACTGTAGCATGGGGTGCGCTGTAGCAGAAAAAGGACGGTCTGATGGAGACCGCTCAGGGAGCAAGGACGGCATGTGAACGACCGTGTAGACCAGGGAGTAACGACAAAGTAACCAAAAAAATCAGAAAATGATAGAATGAAAGCAGATAGAAATTAGAAGCGTACCAAGAAGGGCGGTCTATTGACAGTCGCATAAGCACTAGAACGGACCTGCCACAACCGCGTGACAGTAATCCAGCCAACAGCATGAAGGCAAAGGCGTACTTGAGCCAAGAAGATGGACGGCCAAATACAGGCCGTATGGAAGATGAACGGGTGGTGAGAGACCGCTCATGACAGCAGGCTTGCAGAAGAGATGGAACTGTTCGCAGAGAAGAACGGTTGGTTTATCGCCGCAAATCATTTGGACGGCCCATGGAGAGCCGCGCAAGTTCCAGAGGATAGAGACCGCGGGCAGCCATGATCAACCTGAAACCACTTCGAGAAAAGGAATAACAAAGTAAAAGAGAAGGTCAGCAAGTCACTAACACGATGGGCACTAGGTGTCCCACCGTGATCGCCAAAAAAATGGGTGTAGATGTGTTTTTATTACCTTCCTTTCTTAATGCCCTCCCATGTCTATCTTACCACATCAAATATGGGAAATGAACGAAAGGCAGAAGGAAAGGGAAGAGTAGAAACCTGTGATCGCCACCAAGGTGCCGAACATGATGGACACGCCGTACCTTGGAAAGAGGGAGAGGTACTCGCCTGGTGTGCAGCGTTGGAACGATATACGGCTCAGGAGGAACCACCGGTATAGACGAACGATCGCACTACAGACCGTCTAAGAGCGCTGCAGAGGACGCGTGATGAAGCATTCCTGGCAGATGAATGGTTTCAACACGACCGCAGGAAGAAGAAGAACGGTCCGGATTGCACCGCACATCTCCTTGAACGGCTAGGTGGGAACCACACAAGACCACCATGCCAGGAATTGCAAAAGGGGTCCAACCTCCACCCTTTCTGGCCGTCCAGAAAGGATGGGCCTCGTGTTAGTGTGTTGCTGACTTGCGAAACAGAGTGTAGAACATAAAAAGAAACCCAAATTAGAGCTATAGAATGTAGCAAATACTCAAACGGAAGGAAATAAACATAACTAAATGAAGTGGGGGATACCTGGGGGTTTTAAACCCCTAGGGGCACCAAAAACGTGGGAGGGTGTGTGAATGATGCATGAAAATGACAAAAATGTGAAAGAAACGTGGAGAAAATGACGCATGCAAACAAAAGAGAGCAACGGACTAATGAACTAAAGACATAAAATAATGAGATACTCCCTGAACCGGAGGCCTGTATGGACGTAGAAGGCCTCCCTCCCTGGTCGTAGGTCACTCTAGAATCCGGTAGGGCTTCGCCGTGACCTGAAATCTCCCCCCCTTTCGAAGGTAGCCTCTAGGGTCTATTTATAGAGCCTCAGAAGCCAGCCCCGAAATTAGGGTTTTTAGGCATTTTAAGGTCGAGATAATCAAATGAAAGTCATAGATAATCGAATTATCTTTCATCCAGAAGAAACGGCACTCAAAATGACTCAATATCCGCGGAGAAAATGACGGGAGAAGTTAGTGATAAAACTACGGATAGAGAGTGAAAACCCTTGAAATGCTCAGGAACCGAGATAGTGAACGGTCTCACGATAGACCACCCAACGGGATGAGCGGCCATCTCCTAGGCTGTCCAACCCTGTCGGTGAAAATTTAATAAATAGAAAATATTATCCAACTATCCATCGAACTGACCGAAAACCTCGCCGTTGGACTCTCTCATAGATGAACGGCTATCATCAGACCGTACATCTACAAGAGCGGCCAAAATGAAACCGCTCATGCCTTGTCGGTGATAAATCAAAATAGATTAGATAATTAGATAATTATCTAAAAACCAGCGACGTTAGGACTCTTGAGAGATAGACGTCTTAGGAGGGACCGCACAATGGTCTTATGCGGCTATGTCTAGGCCGTATATATGCTTGTCAGTGATAATTTTGAAAATTAGCTAAATATCCCATAAATATATGAACGGCCCAGTATCAACCGCACATATGGTTGAACGGCTGGAGGTTGACCGCACATGTACATGGGCGCTTGAAATTCATAGAAAAGCTCAATCAACCAAAACCAAGGCCCATTAAGCCCTGAATCAACTCAGACCTAGCCAGGGAGGGAGGCCACCCATAAAATTGGCCCAAAACGTGCCAGAAAATAGCCCAGTGAGTGATGAACAACTCGAGGCATCAATAAATGGGAGTAAGAGAAATGACTTCACTTATTGGTAAAAAATGGGTGTCAACAATTACTGCTCAAATGGATACATCCATCGAAATTGTACCGGTCCTCCAACTTTAGCCTCGTATGGCAAATGGATAATCAGGTGCTCCATGGAATCGAAGAACGCAGGGGGAAATATCTTCTCCAACTTGCATACCATCGTGACCACATTCTGTTCTATAGTTTGCATGTCCCCAAGTTTGAGTTCTGATGCACATAGAATCCTGAAAAATTGACTCAACTCAATCAATGCTCCCCATATAAGCTTTGGCAATATGTCACGGAATGCAATGGGCAGAAGTCTCTCCATGAACACATGGCAGTCTTGACTTTTCAATCCATATATTTTTCCCTCATTGACATTCACACACCGGGCTATGTTAGACACATATCCATCAGAGAATCTTAATTTCTTCAACCACTGGCACGGTTCATTGATCTATGTGTCTTTCAACACGTAAGCTACTTTAGGTTGCATAACTTTGCCTCGTACCGGCCGTAATTCCAACTCTGGTCGTTAGCAAAGTATCTTCAAGTCCGCCCGCGCCTTAGCATTGTCCTTTGTTTTGGCTTTCATGTTCATGATGGTGTTGAGCACATTATCAAAGACATTCTTCTCAACATGCATGACGTCCAGGTTATGCCGTATCAAAAGGGCTGACCAGTAAGGCAATTCCCGGAAGATACTTTTCTTCACCCAATTGTATTCCTCTCCAAATCCATGAAGATGTCGTGTACTACCTGACAATTACACTATATCTGGTAAGTGTAGACACGCCAAAATTGATGTTATGTTGAGTAAATCTCATGTCACCATGTGACACCCCAAAGTAGACTTCAATATTGGCTTAATATGAAGTTTTTCTAATTTCTCCATATTTAGTTGTGATTTCTCGACTTTTTGCTTTAAAAAATGAAATTAACGCCTATGGGGAGGGCGTCATTTAATTGACAACCTAGTAAGGGGTGTTTTTCTTAAATACACGATTGTCCAAACAGTCGTCGATTCCTGGATTTTAAAAATTCTAACAAAAATAAAACTCAAGGTAATTGACGTCCTAAGGAGGGGCGTTGATTATTTAACGCCCGTTTATACAGGCGTCATTTGACAATTTTAAATAAGGAAAGTTCTTTATTTCTATAATTAAATTCAGGAATTGACGACTGTGTGAATGTCGTCATTTCAATTGACGCCCCTATATAGGTCGTCATTTTCACTTCCGTCTCCCTTATGCCTGCTTCTTTCCATTTCGCCTACTTCTTTCCAGTAGTAATCCTTTCCCCATTTTGCACCTTGTGTTCGATTGGGAAGAGGGTTCCTTATTGAGGATTCATTGCCTTATTTTAATCCCATTAATGCAAGGATTTTTGGCCCTATAAATACCCCCTTGAATCCCTCACGCGCGAGAGAGAACGCAGAAGAAGTGTGTAGTAGAGGACATCGCAGAGAGAGCTAACAGAGAGGAGTGTTTCGTTGTTTGCAGGTTATTTTCTCCCAAGCTCTTCCTTCGGCGTACTTCTTCCACGGACGTTCTTCTTCCACGGCGGTGGAGATTTCTCCTTCCGGCGTGCTTCCTTCCCCCCTTGCAGCTGAAGCTCTTGTCCTCCTCCCTTTACTGCTGCCATACAGCAAAAGGGCGACCCCTCTCTCTTATTCATTTTATTTTGCTATTATCATATCATTACATATCATTCTCTAGTAGCTTTGCTAGAGAGGATCATATTACGCTAGTTTACGTTGCATTAGCATACTCATCCATAATCCCATCCCTTGTTACTCCTCTTAGGGGTTTTAAAACCAAAACACACAAGGTGTGTGTTCATGCCCAATTTGATTGATTTCTATACCTCTAGAGCATTGATACTACACATCTTTGGCTAATCCATATCTTACTTTGTGTGTTTGCAAGGGTAATTAAGCTATAAACCCCCTTCATCGGCCGGCCGATAGAAGGAGGAAGGAAGAACTCTCAATCTCACCCGCTCAATACAAGGTACATGCGATCACTCCTTTGATATTTTGAGGTAACCCCTCTGGCGATCACTCTCCTTATTAGCACCACGTGCATTCCTTAATTCTTTTATGTCTATATTTTCATAGTGAATTTTTTATTGAATCTACAAATTGGCGATCACGGTGGGACTTCTTTTTGTTTTAGTTTGATTACCCCTCCTTCAGCGCCCTCGCGTGCCCCTCCCTTCGGCGCCCTCGTGTGCCCCTCCTTCGGCGCCCTTGCGTGCCCCTCCCTTTGGGGCCCTCGCGTGCCCCTCCATCGACGCCCTCGCGTGCCCCTCCCTTTGGCGCCCTCACGTGCCCCTCCTTCGTGCTCCACGTAGCACACTCCCTTTGTGCACCACGTGCACACCTCCCACTGGATTAGCCAATTTGCATAGTATCCATATCATTTTTAATGGAAAAGAAATTGATTTTTGTATGTTCTCTGAAACTGAATAACGCCCTTCATACCGCCGTCATTTCCACATATAGCGACTATTCATACAGGCATTGTTTCCTTTTTTTATTGCGAGCATTTTCATCATTTTATAATTAACGCCCCTCACAGAGGCGTCATTTCCCAATATAACGCCTCACACCAAGGCGTCATATTTCTAATTACTACATTTTGACACCCCTCCCAGAGGCGTCTTTCACTGGTATATCGCATTACTAAAAGGCATTATTTTGATTATCATTGCGTTTATTCACATTTTAAGTTCGACTACTGCTATCTGACGCCCCTATGCACAGGTGTCATTTCCACAGGCAGCGCCTCACTTTAAGGCGCTATTTTATTTTGATTGCTATCTGTTTGCACTGTTCACAGTAACTAGCGATTGACACTCAGTCGTCTTTTGTTGATATAGCGAACTTATCCAGGTCGTCTCTTGTTCATATAGCGACCTTATCCAGGTCGTCATTTTTTGTTCTGTGCCCACAGAACCCCATTTACTGCTGTTCATTCATTTGATTGATTTTGATATCACCTGCTTGATATTGCCTGCATTAGGCTGCATTTAGGGCATTCGGTTTGGGAGACCTCCTCTCCCCACACTTTTAGGAGTCACACCCCCCTCTTAGTGAAGGAAGGACCCTCTTTTGAGCATTCCGTCTCATTGGACCGGAAATTCCTAAACCAAGCCTCTATAAGTCCCCGCACCCGTGGATTCCCTCACGGACGCTGGACAGGTTGTACCATTAAAGCACCCGGAGTATAGTTGACTCATACGTTGGTGAGGAGAGAGAAAGAACCTAGATACCCGGAGATTATACCCAAATTTTTAACCAGGACTCACCTTCAAAGGAGAGAGCTTATTATAAAATTCACCTTAATCTTTAAAGAAAACCTTAAAACTTTGGGCTCATTACAACTTGAGTGTTTATTTTGTTTGATAAGGTGATATCTCTTGGGTATACTTGTTTGTTGGAAACCTATTTCTTCTTCCTTAAGCATGAAACTCCATTCAGGTAAAATCATCAAAATGGCCAACTACGGATATACTTATGATGGTTATGAGGAGGGTCACTCTGACCCGTTTTATGAGGTTCCCTCTCAGGATCCTGTATACCACGAGGGAAACTATATTTCTTCTCCCACTCAAGTCCACATGGTGGACACCACTTCTCTGGAGGTTAAGCCTTCTTCCCAAGCTCAACCTACCACTCAAAATACTTCAGAGGACGTTTCCCCTTCTTTCAACTTCAACGAATTTCTCAAAGTTCTTGCTCACCTGGATGACTCCATGCGCCAGGCGGCCCAAGTCGCTTTAAAGGGAAAGTCTGTCCCGTCATCTTCTAACCCTCCCCAGGCCATGGGTGGCAACTCTGCTAGTTCTCCCAACGACTAGGCGGTCGCACCTAGGGTGCCCTCGCGCCCATCAACTCCTGTTATGACTACGCCGGCTCAATCGACAAGTCACTCCATTACTAGGCCTCAACGACCTCCTATTTCTCAAATTTTGAGAAGGCCTATGACGAACCAATACTCTTTTCGTCCGGCCCCAGCCGAGTCCGATAACCACACTATACTCCTCCAAAGGATGGCTAGTATGGAGGAGCAGCTCAAGAAGGTCACTACATCCAAGGTCGCTCCCGAAATTATGCTTCCCACTCTGCCAGTTTTTCACCTACCCCCCTCTAAAATGTCGAATTTCTGACGGTACAATGGAATGGGTAATCCGCACATCCACTTGAAAGACTTCTTGTATGAGGCATCATTCTGGCAAGATAACAAGACTTCTCTGGCTTATCTCTTTAGACGGTCTTTAGATGGCCCAGCACTAGAATGGTTTTACTCCCTGGAGCCGACGGATGCCGGTGATTTTGATGTAGCTCAACGAAAGTATTTGCAGAAGTACAAGGACTGTGTGGGTCCCTCTTTATCTGTTACTGATCTCGTTGCCAAAATGATGAAGCCCGAGGAGGACTTCGTTTTGTTTGCTCATAGGTGGAGAGCTATGGCTGAAAAATTAAAGGACACACTATCGGAAACGGAGCAAGTGAAGATGATTATATCAAACTCCACTCCGCAGTTCCATCATATTTTAGCCATGAACAAGTTGAGCACTATGGAAGAGCTCTACGAAAGAGCTAGATACATACAAACACAGATGAAAGATTCGCCTATTATGGGCATGTTTGAGCCAAGACCAAAGGTAATAAAGAGGAACGTTAATGTCGGCAATATTGGTGCGACCACTGAAGGCACTGTTATTAATGAGTAGGTGAGCGCGTTCGGTAATTCCACACCCTTCCGTCACCCTCCAAACCAAGGGCCACCACCATAACAGCCCGCCTTCCAAAACCAAGTCCACCAGCCAAATAATAACCTTTCTCAGACCCTATGGCCTCTTCCACCTCCTCAACAGCATCAACCTGCACAGTACCACCAAATGCCCCCGCCAGCCAATTATGCATAGCAACAACTGCAACAACCAAAAAGATTATTGGGTCCCCGAAGAGCACAATACCCTCCCTTACCCGAAAGCCTATTAGATATTTTCAATGCCCTCATGGCCGCGAACCTGCTCACCTTGCCTAAAGAAAGAACGATATGGCCGCAACATGTAGACACCTCTCGGTATTGCGTCTTCCATCGACAGCCGGGGCATAACATTGATCATTATTTTCACTTCAAAGATTACATACATGATATGAATGATCAAGGTGATATTGATTGGGATGAGATGAGGAGGGTTATTGCTACTCTAAAGGCTCAAAGGCCTCCTCGGCAACCACCTGTTATGTTAGTTGGAAGCACTCTATTACCACGGAGAGTGGATCTAGAGGGGGGTGAATAGATCGATGGCCTAATTAAAAACACAAATGAGCTCTAATGCGGAATTAAAACGAGCAGCTGTTGAACAACAGAATGAGCACAATAATATCAGAACAAAATAGATCACAGTGATAGCGGACCTAAGCAATCATCTACAATGATTCGAATGGTCGAACTGAAATCACAAGGTCCAGAAGACAATCACACAATAGACAGCAAATTTTAAGGTGGTTCGATCTCAACCCAGAGATCTACGTCCACCCCACACTCCAACTAGAGTGTGGATTCCGCTGACTCACAGCTTGAACCGCTGGGCAATACAGCTTAGCCTACAACCGCTGAGCTTCACAGCTTACTGTCCGAGACCAAGTCTCGCCCGCTGAGGAGTTACAGCTTAACCTGTCCAGAGGCTACACCTCTGCAAACCCACTGGGGAATATAGCTTACCCGTCCAGAGGCAACACCTCTGCAAACGCTAACTCACAGCTTGAAGACAAGAGTTCGAAGAAAATAAAAAATAGAAGCAAACGAAAACAATAAATCCCAACAGGGAATGTAGCTCGCAATGAGCAACTCAGCTCTGGTATCTGAACCAAGAGTCTGAGGAACAAGCAGACAAGCTCTCAAACAAACTCTCTCTCAACTCATCTCTCTCAATCTTCTCTTGTTTCTCTTTTTCTTCTCTGTGGATCGTGGGTTTTTCTTCTCTGCTCTCAGTGGCTCTTTGCTGCTTAAAGCTTCTCTGCTCTCAAGCCTTCACCTCATCGATCAGCCTTCTTCTGAGGAAGAAGACTTCCTTTTATAGCAGCAACAAGCAAGAGGGCGTGTGGCTTCCACATTTCCCGCCCAGAGCTTTTTCCAGATCTGAGGAATTTCGACCACATGGCAGCATCCTAGATGGGCTGCATTCCACGTGTCACAATCTGGGCACCTCGTCCATCCTTGGATCATGAGCCAATCATTAGTCTTTGCAAAGAGTCCCTGTCAGTCAGTCGAAGAGAAGTATCAGTTTAAGACAGTAAAACTCTGTACAGACTTTGTAGGGTGTAATGCAATGTGTAGACTTTGCAATGTATAGACTTTGCATTGTGTAATGCACAATGCATCAAGTAAACTATGTACATTAGAAACGGATGCATGGACGTGCCATCAACAGATGTGTGGACTTGGTGTACATGCGACAGCAGTGTATAGACATTGCAATGCCTAGTGTTAAAGCGTGAGAGCACAATGCACAAACTAAGTGTGTGCATGTGTGGACTTTGAATGCATGACACTGGGCGATGTACATACTTGCCACTATCGAATGTGCAGACTCGATGAGCATGCAGCAGCCAATGTATAGACTTACAGACTTGTGCATACTAGCCAGTGTATGGACTTGGTGAGCATGCAGCACACAATGTGCAGACTTCGTGCAATGCATGAAGAAGCAATGTATAGACTTAGACAGACTTCAGCTCGTGCAATGCAGTGTACAGACTTTAGAGATAATGCATGAACAAACGATGCGATGTACAGACTTGAGAAATGATGCATGCACAAGACAAAGATGTATAGACTTAATGTTATGCAGTCAGACAAATGAATGCACAGACAATGTATAGACTTGCTCATGGACTATGCACAGCGAATGTATAGATTTGCAGGTGCAACGTAGGTAAAGATACCAATGTATAGACTTACGAGTGCAACGTCGGTAAAGATACCAATGTATAGACTTCCTATGCCTGCGTCAAATGTGATGTACAAACTTGCTATATCTGCTACATATGCAATGTACAGACTTGCATGAGATGCTAGACGATGTACATACTTGGAGTGCATGCCTGCTGCAATGTATAGACTTGACCAATGTACAGACTTGCTGAACTATCAACAGATGAATGTATAGACTTTGAGTGTTTAGACTTGTGTTTGTGTGCAATGTGTAGACCCTGACTGCATGGAACACATAGAGAATCTGATAAAGATAGTTTCATCAAAACATAAACAGTTGCCAATCAATCAAAATAAGTTGTTGCCAATGAAGTAAAACTTATTGTCAACATCATCAACACAGAGGAGTCACAACAATCTCCCCCTTTTTGATGATGGCAACATCCTATCATATAGAATAGCAACATCATGTCATACAGATGTATTTTTGATGAAAGACATGATTTGTTAGTCAGATTTGTCATGCAGATGCTATGAATGCATGCTGAGAAATGAAAACAAACTCCCTGCTAACAAGATCTCCCCCTTTGTCATAACATGATGCATACACTCCCCCTGGAATTCCCCAAACAGATAATATATTCTCCCCCTTTGCCATCAATAAAGAGGAGGGATAGAAAGTGTAAGGGAAGAAAGATATCTGACTGGCATTCTGAGCAAGTAGTTCAGGAATTAAGCATTCTAAAGCACAGAGTCTTTAGTCATATGAATTTAGAAACTGCTTAGAGGTTGAGTTCTGGTTTGAAGGTTATAAAAAATAGAGCTCATGCACTACAATCATTGAATGAGTTTGTTGTGCATTATAATAGTAATAAACCAGAATCACATTTGTGCATGAGAGATTCAGTTTCAAAGTATCTTACTGTCTTAGACTCAGTAAAATTTGTTAAGAGATACCAGGTCATGTATTGAAATTTAACAATTTGACATACCTGAAATTTCTTTTTGAAGGAACATCATTTTCAATTTTAATTCGTTAAGGGCATTCAGGTACCATTTATCTTTTTGCGTAAGGGTACACGTTTATCAGACGCCAGTACACCTAGATACTCAACATGATGGACCATTCTGCCTATGATCAAATTCAACAGGACTGATTTGCACCTTTTTGTGTGAAGATACACGTTTATGAGACACAAGTATCCCCAGGTACTCAGTGAAACCACCCTACTGTTTTGACCATTTATACAGAGATAACTGATACACATCATGACATAAGTGTTACCCATTTCTTTGATGGATCACTCAGTTTCTCAGTGATTTACCAGTCATTGCTCTGCCAACATTATTTTTCAATTATTTTTTCAATATTTTTCAATATTTTTTTAGCTGTCCTTTATTTGTTTCAGAATGACTTGTTTAAGGACAATACACATACTTAGCTTCTCTAACATGATTTCAGGTGAGTTTTCAGATTTCAGATATAGTTAGCTTTGTCTAACATGTAATGAAATAATGGTTGAGAGCTATTATCAATTATCAACATTCTTATTTACTGATTGCAATCTTTAAACTCTAAAGATTATAAAATTTAAACCATTAAGTCAGTCTTTAAGCAATTAAAATTCTTATAAAGGAAGAAGTCTGTTTTCTATTGCTTAGGACTTAGAACAGACTAACAGATTGCCATATTGTCAGACTCAACTCATTCAGGGTCAAAGAATTTGAATTTCAATAAAGTCGATGACCACTTTGAATTTCAAACAATACTCCCCCTGTCTATATGCATGTGGTTTTGCAAATGAATGGTAAGAATTAGAGGAGAGTGAGCTTAGACATAGTCATGGCTGAATGATATGCATGAGGATCATGAGTGTGATGCCAATTGATATGTCATGAAAGATATGAATGTTATGCATGTATGGTCTGGTGCAACATTCAACAACCACAGAGTTTATTCAAACCACCTGAGAGTTTATTCATCATGCTGAAATTTACACAAGCCAAGTTCTCTTCTAAGAAATTTAAACCTTTCATTCCCTAGTGGCTTAGTAAAGATATCAGCAATTTGTTTTTTAGTTTCAATGAAATTCAGTTCAATTTTCTTTTTATTAACATCATCTCTAAGAAAATGGTGATTGATCTCTATGTGCTTAGTCCTAGAATGATGAACAGGATTTTTAGCTAAACATATGGCACTAGTATTATCACACAAAACTGGAATACATTCCAGTTTTATTTGATAATCAGCCAGTTGGTTCTTGATCCAAAGTACTTGGGCTGTACAGTTACCAGCTGCAACGTATTCAGCTTCAGCTGTGGACAAAGCTACAGTGTGTTGCTTCTTAGATGCCCAAGTTACTAGACAGCCACCAAGGAATTGACAGTAGCTACTAGTGCTCTTTCTCTCTACTCGACACCCAGCATAATCTGCATCAGTGTAGGCTAGAAGTTCTAACTCACACTTGGCAGGATACCAAAGACCAAGCTCTTGGGTGCCTAGTAGATACCTAAAAATCCTTTTCACAGATTTAAGATGTGACTCTTTAGGACTAGCCTGAAATCTAGAGCATAAACACACTGCAAACTGAATATCAGGCCTAGATGCTGTAAGATATAAAAGGGATCCGATCATACCTCTATATAGCTTTTGGTCCACTGGTTTACCTTGAGGATCTTCATCTAAGCTGGTCGAGGTACCCATTGGAGCAGCTATTTCTTTGAGGTTGTCCATCTTGTATTTCTTCAGTAAATCCCTTATGTACTTGGACTGAGAGATGAAGGTTCCATCTTTTGACTGTGTCACCTGCAGTCCAAGAAATAATTTGAGCTCGCCCATTGAGCTCATTTCAAACTCATTAGTCATAATCTGAGAAAACTCCTCACACAGTTTGGGGTTAGTTGACCCAAAAATAATGTCATCCACATAAATTTGAATAATAAGAATATCTGAATGACTTACCTTAGTGAACAAGGTTTGATCAACTACACCTCTTGTGAAGTTCTTATCTGTGAGGAATTTGCTCAACCTGTCATACCAAGCTCTAGGAGCTTGCTTAAGACCATAGAGAGCTTTACGAAGTTTATAAACATGATTGGGAAAGTCTAAACATTCAAAGTCAGGAGGCTGCCTCACATAGACATCCTCACTGATTTCCCCATTCAGAAAAGTAGATTTTACATCCATCTGCTGAAGATTTATTCCTAGGGAACATGCATAAGCGAATAAAATTCTGATTGCTTCTAACCTGGCTATAGGGGCAAAAGACTCTTCAAAGTCTATTCCAAATTCCTGATTATACCCCTGAGCTACAAGTCTGGCCTTATTCTTAATCACATTCCCTGATTCATCAGTTTTATTCCTGAAGACCCATTTAGTCCCTATGACTGTCTCATGATCAGGAGGTGGGACCAAGTGCCACACCTTATTCCTGTCAAATTGATTGAGCTCTTCATGCATGGCATTAATCCAATGCACATCATTGAGAGCACAGTCAATGGACTTGGGTTCTACATGTGATACAAAAGCATATGCATTCAGTTCATTTTGAATTCTTAAGTGGCCTCTAGTCCTAGGAGGGTCATGCAACTTACCAATTACATTATCTACAGGATGATCTTTCAGATATCTAATGTTGACAATTTCATCATCATGATTTTCATTTACCTCCCCCTGAACTGTAGGCTCTTCTCCAATAAGCTCTTCATTTTCTTCCTCATCTTCGGATTTGTCTGCAGGATTCTCTTCTTTCAGAATATCACCATTGTCTTCATTCCTGCATTGACCAATATTAGTCTTTACCAAAGATTCATCAAAAATAATATGTGGAGATTCTTCAATAGATTTGGAATTCAGA
Organism: Amorphophallus konjac; assembly: GCA_022559845.1. Taxonomy (NCBI): domain Eukaryota; kingdom Viridiplantae; phylum Streptophyta; class Magnoliopsida; order Alismatales; family Araceae; genus Amorphophallus; species Amorphophallus konjac. The sequence goes on along the minus strand of CM040126.1, from coordinate 373,000,012 downwards.
TTATACACTCTATATGCCCGGGTGTTTTCAGAATAACCAATAAAAATTCCTGGTTCACCTTTAGGTTCAAATTTATCAAGGTCTCTTTAATCATTTATGTGAATAAAGTATTTGCAACCACAAACCTTGATATGAGCAATTGAAGGTTTCTTACCCTTTATGATTTCATAGGGTGTTTTCTGGGTAGAAGGTCTTACCATAGCTCTGTTAATTACATAACATGCAGTATTTACTGCTTCAGCCCAGAACTTCCTTTGTAGACCACCTTCAACCAAGAGTGTACGACCCATCTCCACCAAGGTTCTGTTTCTCCTCTCCACAACTCCATTCTGCTCGGGTGTTCTTGGTGAGGAGAACTTGTGATGAATTCCATTTGTCCTGGAGAAATCATCAAACTTTGAGTTTTCAAACTCACCTCCATGACCAGTTAAAATATTTTCAATTTTCTGGTTTATTTTAAGATAGAACTCCTGAAATTCTGTGAATGCATCACTTTTATGTGATAAGAAATATACCCAAGTGTACCTAGAGAAGTCATCTACCATGACAAACCCATACTTCCTCCATGATAAGCTGACAGACCTGGTTGGTCCAAAGAGGTCCATGTGTATTAGCTCATAGGGTTTAGAAGATAGATTTTCTGTTCTAGATTTGAATGACTTTCTAGTTAACTTTGACTGAGCACATGCATCACAGAGTTTATTTTCTTTCTTAAAGGAAACTTCAGGAAGTCCTCTAACCATGCTGTGCTTATTCAATTTATGCAATACTGTGTAACTAGCATGGCCTAACCTACGATGCCATAAGAATGCTAAGTCCTCTCTGCTAGCAGTAAGGCATAGGTTAGAATGTTGTATATCATCTAAGTCTATCATGTAAGTATTATTTATTCTTTTACCAGAAAATTTAACAATTTCAGAATCAGGTTCAAAAACTTTACAGCATTGAGAGTCAAAAAGAACTTTATATCCTTTATCACATAGCTGGCTGATGCTAAGTAAGTTATATGCTAAACCTTCAACCAGTATGACATCTTCAATGCAACAGGTAGTACACTTACCTACCTTACCTGTCCTGATAATCTTACCCTTTGTGTTGCTATCAAAGGTGACAAGGCCTCCATGTTTCTCTGTCAGCATGTAGAACTTGGCCTTATCTCCTGTCATATGCCTGGAGCAGCCACTATCCAAGTACCACAGATTGTTCTTGGCTGCCAGGCATACCTGCACACACAATCAGGTAGAGAATTTTGGAACCCAAGTCTGATTGGGCTCCAGAGCATATGAAATAGAAGCAAAGCAAGAAAGCAAACTTTTTGGAATCCACATTTGTTTAAAAGAATTTTGTTCAGTGGATGCTCCAGATTTCTTTTTGTTGTTTTTCTTCTTATTTGCACCAGCATGATTATTGACAGTGTTGTTACTTCTGTGCCAGTGCCTTGGCCAGGGTGTATTCACGAAACTTTGGCCATAGTAATCTTTGGGCTGGCTGAAGAAGTGTTCGTTCCTAGGTGTCCAATTGCCATACCCACCAACCCAATTTTTGGTGTAAGGTCTATAAGACTGTGTAGCCTGATGTCCATGACCTGTAAACCTTCCCTGAGTCCTAGTCCACCCTGACCTATTTTGATAGGTTGACTGTGCAGTGTAGTAGGACTGGGCTCTAGATTGGTAGAAATGGTTGGGTTGTGCTCTAAATGCATTCTGTCTCCCTTGCACCTTGGACCCTGCTGACCTATTCACAGGTGTGTATTGGGTCTTCTTCTGAGATGGTGGTGGTGGTGGAGACTTGGTGACCTTAACATGGGGTTTATGTGCATGTGTAGGGTGACCCCTAACCTGAGACTGAGCCTTAGAATTTGGCTTGGATGTACCAGCTCTACTAGGCTCACTAATCTTTTATTTGCCCTTCTTCTCAGCACTGGGCTTCTTCAGATTTCCAGTTTTGTTCACAGAAATTTTTGAATTCATGTTAATCAGAGGTCCTTTCTCTTTTTATGCTACAAATGAAATGGCCTTCATTCCAAAACTTTTTGTTGCACTAGAATTAAATCCAAGGCCCTCTCTCCTGAAATTTACTTTTGACCCTAACAAAGCATTTAGGTTCTCTGAACCATGGGTCATTTTCTCAATAGTTTTCAGCTTGTCCTCATTATCTTTCTGAATATCTTCAATGGATTTCTTCAGTTCGGTGTTCACACTTAGGACAGCTTCATATTTTTCACTCATAATTTTCATCTCACTCTCATATTTCTGAATTTTCAATTTCCATTCATCAGTTTCTTTTTCTAACCTCTCATTATCTTCTTTAGAGGCTCTTAACTCATGCTTGATTTCTTCTATTTCAGAGCATGTGAGTTTCAGTTTATTTTTCTCTGATTCAAGGCATGCAATTTTATCAGTTAGAGTTGTGTCATTTTGCATGGAATTTATCTTTCTTCTTAGATGCCTATTTTTCTTTCTGATATCATCTGCTTTATCAGCTATGTCATGATAGGCATCTACCCAATCAGCAATAGTGAAATTATCGAATCGAGAGGATACCTCATCTGAGTCTTCCTCTCTGTCTTCAGAGCTTGTTGCCATAAGGCAAATGGGCTTTTCAGCTTCTCCCTCACTGTCTGAGATGCTGCTGAAGGAGCCTTCGTCCTCATCACTCCAGGTACTCACCATGGCTTTCCCTTTAGTGTTCTTTCTCTTGGACTTGTCCTTGTGCTTCTGGTTCTCTAGACAATCAGCTTTCAGATGGCCGGTCTTCCTGCATTGGTAACATGTATTAGTTTCAGTTTTCTTTGCAGGATTATATTTATACCTTATATCCCGTCGGCCGCCACTATGGTTCCTTCGGCTGAATCACCTTCCTTCTTTCCTGAGGAACCGCCTAAATTCCCTGGTGATCATTGCCATCTCATTACGTTCTATATCTTCACCAGTCAGGCTCTCCTCGGATGATGATCCACTAGAGCTGGATCGGCTGGATTTGCTGGCACCAGCTTTCAGAGCAATTGGTTTCTTCTTCTTCTTAGCTTCCTCTATCTTTGGCAGATTTATTTCATACGCCATCAGCAAACCAATTAACTCATCTACCCTGGTGTTGCGCAGATCCCTTGACTCTTCCATCACAGTAGCTTTGGTGTGCCAAACATGAGTCAGGGAACGCATAATCTTCCTTACTATATCATATTCTGTTTGTGTCTTCCCAAGACCTCTGAGACCATTAGTAATGATTTTCAATCGAGCGTACATCTCCTTGATGGTCTCGTTGGGCTTCATCTTGAAGGCTTCATACTCTGACACTAGGAAATTCACCTTCGTCTCTCTAACCTGAGAAGTCCCTTCATGGATAACTTCCAGTGCATCCCACATCTCCTTAGCTGAACTGCAAGCCGATACACGAGAAAATTCTGTGGGGTGCAGAGAGCACTGGATAGCATTTATGGGGCTCCAGTTCAGAGTGGACCTTCTGATCTCTTCCTTGGTCCAGACATCCTCGTTAGGGGACAGCTCATAAGGTCCCTTACTGACTACCTTCCAAATCTCGTAGTCTTTCACCCTCAAGAAGACTTGCATACGGTTCTTCCAGTATGCATAATTCGATCCATCAAAGAAAGGGGGCTTGGTGGTTGAGTGTCCTTCAACGATCATTCCTCTAGCATCCATCTGTGCCTTTCCTCTTCGGGCGGTAAGTCCCTATAGAAGAGTTAGGCTCTGATACCAACTGTTATGTTAGATGGAAGCACTCTATTACCACAGAGAGTGGATCTAGAGAGGGGTGAATAGATCGATGGCCTAATTAAAAACACAAATGAGCTCTAATGCGGAATTAAAACGAGCAATTGTTGAACAATAGAATGAGCACAATAATATCAGAACAAAATAGATCACAGTGATAGTGGACCTAAGCAATCATCTACAATGATTCGAACGGTCGAACTGAAATCACAAGGTCCAGAAGACAATCACACAGTAGATAGCAAATTTTAAGGTGGTTCGATCTCAACCCAGATATCTACGTCCACCCCACACTCTAACTAGAGTGTGGATTCCGCTGACTCACAGCTTGAACCGCTGGGCAATACAGCTTAGCCTACAACCGCTGAGCTTCATAGCTTGCTGTCCGAGACCAAGTCTCGCCCGCTGAGGAGTTACAGCTTAACCTGTCCAGAGGCTACACCTCTGCAAACCCGCTGGGGAATACAGCTTACCCGTCCAGAGGCAACACCTCTGCAAACGTTAACTCACAGCTTGAAGATAAGAGTTCGAAGAAAACAAAAAACAGAAGTAAATGAAAACAATAAATCCAAATAGGGAATGTAGCTCGCAATGAGCAACTCAGCTCTGGTATCTGAACCAAGAGTCTGAGGAACAATCAGACAAGCTCTCTCTCAACTCATCTCTCTCAATCTTCTCTTCTTTCTCTTTTTCTTCTCTGTGGATCGTGGGTTTTTCTTCTTTGCTCTCAGTGGCTCTCTGCTGCTTAAAGCTTCTCTGCTCTCAAGCCTTCACCTCATCGATCAGCCTTCTTCTAAGGAAGAAGACTTCCTTTTATAGCAGCAACAAGCAAGAGGGCGTGTGACTTCCACATTTCCCGCCCAGAGCTTTTTCCAGATCTGAGGAATTTCGACCACATGGCAGCATCCTGGTTGGGCTGCATTCCACGTGTCACAATCTGGGCACCTCGTCCATCCTTGGATCATGAGCCAATCATTAGTCTCTGCAAAGAGTCCCTGTCAGTCGGTCGAAGAGAAGTATCAGTTTAAGACAGTAAAACTCTATACAGACTTTGTAGGGTGTAATGCAATGTGTAGACTTTGCAATGTATAGACTTTGCATTGTGAAATGCAGAATGCATCAAGCAAACTATGTACATTAGAAACGGATGCATGGACGTGCCGTCAACAGATGTGTGGACTTGGTGTACATGCGACAGCAGTGTATAGACATTGCAATGCCTAGTGTTAAAGCGTGAGAGCACAATGCACAAACTAAGTGTGTGCATGTGTGGACTTTCAATGCATGACACTGGGCGATGTACATACTTGCCACTATCGAATGTGCAGACTCGATGAGCATGCAGCAGCCAATGTATAGACTTGCAGACTTGTGCAGACTAGCCAGTGTATGGACTTGGTGAGCATGCAGCACACAATGTGCAGACTTCGTGCAATGCATGAAGAAGCAATGTATAGACTTAGACAGACTTCAGCTCGTGCAATGCAGTGTACAGACTTTAGAGATAATGCATGAACAAACGATGTGATGTACAGACTTGAGAAATGATGCATGCACAAGACAAAGATGTATAGACTTAATGTTATGCAGTCAGACAAATGAATGCACAGACAATGTATAGACTTGCTCATGGACTATGCACAGCGAATGTATAGACTTGCAGGTGCAACGTAGGTAAAGATACCAATGTATAGACTTGCGAGTGCAACGTCAGTAAAGATACCAATGTATAGACTTCCTATGCCTGCGTCAAATGCGATGTACAGACTTGCTATATCTGCTACATATACAATATACAGACTTGCATGAGATGCTAGATGCTGTACAGACTTGGAGTGCATGCCTGCTGTAATGTATAGACTTGACCGATGTACAGACTTGCTGAACTATCAACAGATGAATGTATAGACTTTGAGTGTTTAGACTTGTGTGTGTGTGCAATGTGTAGACCCTGACTGCATGGAACACATAGAGAATCTGATAAAGACAGTTTCATCAAAACATAAATAGTTGCCAATCAATCAAAACAAGTTGTTGCCAATGAAGTAAAGCTTATTGTCAACATCATCAACACAGAGGAGTCACAACACCACCGGCTCAGCAGCACCTGCAACAAGGTCAGCAACAACAAGTTCCCCAGCAACAGCAGGCTCCTGCACCCCCGCCAAATATGGGGATTGTCAATAATCCGCTACCGGAGCACCCGGCTCAAAATCAACAAGTAAACCTCGTCACATCAATCCATGAAGTGGAGAGAGGGCAGGTTTGGCATAAGGAAAATGCCTCTGTCGGGGCCATTAATCAAAACTCCAGTCAACCACAACCACCACAATTGCTAAGGAGGCTTCAGCCTGCACCCCCTTCCCAAATGCCACGCCCCCTTATACGTTCCAGCACTCCAGGGCCACTCAACCCTAAATCTATTCCTTCATGGCCTCTTCTTTTACGCCAACCCACGAATTCTCCTTCGCCCCAAAATCCTCCACCAAATAGACCTCTCCTTATCCGCCCCTCACTGGCAACCGTCACCCCTCCTGTTTCGCCCCAATCTACCCCAACTACCGTCATCATGCTTCCAAGGCCCCTCCTTGTCACTCGATCCCCGTCGCCACCTTTCAATAATCCTCAGCCGGCAAGGCCTCTTATAAGAACCCCTCCTCCTGCCAATCCTGCACCAGTACCCAACACGCCCTACACCATTCCCTCTACCTCCTCCACCCCTTTACCCACTCTAAGCCCGACAGAGGCTCCGAAAACAATGGTGCTCCGTAGTGGACGGATGTTCCATCGAGTGTTTCCCCAGCGGGAGCAGGAGCCGATACAAGAACAAGGAGAACAGGAACAAGAGTCTGCACTAGGCACGGAGTATGACTAACTAAAGCATTTGGACAGAACACCGGCCCAAATTTCTATTCTGGAATTGATCAAAAGATCTACTACACATCAGCAGGCTTTGAAGCAATATATGTAGAAAGTAATGGTAAACGAAGATATCCCAGTTGAACAGGTAACTACAATTTTAAGTCCAGCCAGCAATCAACCGGCCATCACTTTTTATGAACATGAATTGGCTCCACAGCCAGCCAGAAAATATGCACTGTGCATTACTATTGACATTAACAAGGTGGCAGTGAAACAATGTTTGGTGGATACTAGGGCATCCATTAATGTTTTGCCACCAACTACCTTGAAAATGTGTGGCATTCCGAAGAGTCAAATCCGGCCATCTACAATCACCGTCATAGCTTATGACAACACCAAGAAGCCGCCTTTAGGTATGATCACTTTAAAAGTTGGTTTGGGTCCAGTCTCAGTCACAGCGGATTTTTATATTCTAGACATGGACCCGACATTCAATGGCATTTTGGGTCGCCCTTACATTCAAGAGCTTGATACTGTGCCTTCAACAAATCATCAATGCATAAAATTTCCGCACAAAGGGCGCATTATTAAAGTCACTAGTATGCCCATTTTGCCGACAGAAGATATACATTCCGCAACATCAGTGCCTTCTATGTGGCCTTCCAATAGGCCTTTGCGCTCAGTTTTAGATGTTGCTGATTTACGGCAAGACTTGATAAGGCCGTCTCCTTCAACCCCTCCTACCACTCAAATGCCACCACAACCATCCAAAGGCAAGAAAAAAAAGGGTTTGATGAACACGCCAGGATGGAACATTCTGATGAAAATGGGGTATAGAACCGGTAAAGGCCTGGGTGTTAATCTTCATGGGAGAGTCAAGCCCGTCGGGCATCAAAAGATGATTCCCCGAGGTGGCCTAGGGTACAAAGGGCCAAGCAAAGACAAAGATGAGCCATGGGCCGTCATGACTTCCACTCTCAAGACAGATCGGCATCCTCTCACATGGACCCTACAAACACATTTCATGAAAGGAGGCACTCATAATGATGAGCAAACCACGCTAGTCACTTCCATGATGGATTGTCAAGATGTACATGCACGGCAGTTTGCTCGTCACATAGCCCCACTGGTTACATACAAAGCTCTGGAGTCTTTACGGCCAGATAAAATAAGAAAGATGGATGACCCCGAATGTGACTGGTATAGATGGTTGGACATGAATGATATCACTATTGCTCTAAGCCGTTTGTTTATGCCAACTGATCCGGAATGGCCGCCACTAATTCATGAATTAATTGAGAAGCCAGCGGCAATCACGGACAAGAGGCAGCTTCTAAGCAATTACACAGATACTGGGGAGCCTGATGTGCCGTTCGAGGAAGGCTACGACGTGGATAGGCTGTGGGCCGGCCTTTTCTCTATTAAATCCATTCATCCAACAATTGTTGTCCGCTTGTTCAATCAAATGTTTTGCTCAAATGTCCCTAGACCGCCTGCGGTCTTGATAACTTTTTCTCCAAATTCACTTCAAGTTTCTCCCTCGATTCCTCCCTTGCTCCTCGAGCAATTCTCTAAACTCTCCATCACACCCCGGTGTGGGTCATCATTTACTCAATCTTTCATCAATCTGTCAATCTTAACACCACCCCTATTCCTCCCTCTCATTGCCTTCTTCTTGAAAATGAAAATGAAAAAAAAATGCCAAAATTCAAACTTTCCAATCTTTTATCTCCATTGAGGAGACCTCCTATCTTCTTCCTGAGTGTGTCCCGACCCAGGGGCCGCTCTTCCAGGATTCATTAGGGAACCTTCCCTACCCCTCCGGTGAGGGGTCTTCATCTGTATCTCCTTCTGTACCTGTCTTTTCCTCACCTCCTTCATCTTTGTCAAATTCTAGTGATCAGGCTAGTTGCTCTTACTCTTCTAGTTTTAAGACTCATGGGGTAGCTTCACATAAGAGATCCAAGGGTAAGCAGATTCCCCGTATGTTCTTGTTAGAGTTAGCCATCAGATGTCAGGCTTGTCTAGCCATTCCCGAGTTTGTGGAGAATCCGATTATCTTGCCAGAAGCTGAGTATGAAGATACTTGTGTTTTTAATGAGGGTTTTGGTGTTTATGAGATCATGAATGATGAAGACCCTATTGAAGAGGGGGATGAAGGTTACGAAGAATATGAGGACGAGGCCGATGCTTTTGCCAATGGCATGAGAAGATTCGATGAGCCATCAGCCTCAGTAGAAGAACCTACCAAAGAAATAAATCTGAGTACTGAAGAAGACCCTAGGATTGTCCTCATTAGTAAAAACTTGCCGCCCTCCGAAGAGGAGGCGTTTATTTTGGTTCTCCAAGAATACAAGGACACGTTCGCATAGAGTTATGAAGATATGCCGGGACTAGACCCTGCGCTTGTTGAACATCGACTTACGCTTAAGCCAGGGTCCATTCCGGTCAAACAACGGTTGAGACGTTTCCACCTTAATATGGCATTAAAAATGAAAGAAGAGGTCGATAAGCTTCATAAGGCTAGATTCGTTAGAGTTGTTCTCTATCCCAATTGGGTGGCTAACATCGTCCCAGTCATGAAGAAAGATGGAAAGGTGCGGATTTGCATAGACTTTCGGGACCTCAACCGCGCGTGTCCTAAAGATGACTTCCCCCTCCCTCATATTGATGTCTTGATTGACAATACGGCAGGATATGAGACTCTCTCCTTTATGGATGGCTTTTCAGGTTACAATCAGATCCGCCTGGCTGAGGAGGATCAAGAGAAAACATCGTTCACTACACCATGGGGAACTTATTGCTATGTGGTCATGCCCTTTGGACTTAAGAATGCTGGAGCCACCTATCAAAGGGCTATGATGGTGATTTTTTATGATATGATCCACATTTATATAGAGGTGTACGTTGACGACCTGGTAGTGAAATCAAGAACAAGGATTGAGCATCTCGGGGTTCTAACCAAAGTCTTGCAAAGAGCTCGAGAGTATCAGCTAAAGATGAATCCCAAGAAGTGCGTGTTTGGTGTTTCATCAGGGAAGTTGCTTGGATTCATCGTAAGTAAGAGGGGTATTGAGATTGATCCCAACAAGGCAAAGGCCATAAGGAAATGCCTCCCCCCAGGAATTTGAAAGAAGTCCGAGGGTTGATCGGGAGGTTGCAATTTATTCGCCGATTTGTTTCCCAGCATTCACAAAGATGTAGGCCGCTCTACGAGCTTACTAAGCCGGGAGTCAAGTTTATTTGGGATGACAAATGTCAGGCAGCCTTTGATGGATTATCTCTCAAATCCTTCTGTCCTGAGGCCGCCAGTTCCAGGCAAACCGCTTGTTCTTTACATTTCCATCCTGGATGACTCTGTAGGCGCTGTCCTAGCCCAAGTTGATGAAGAAGGAAAAGAAAGGACAGCCTACTACTTGTCAAAGCTTCCGAACCCCTGTGAGCAGAGGTACTCAGCTATAGAAAAGACTTGTGCTGCCTTAGTCTGGGTAGTTCAGAAACTCAAGCATTATTTCTTAGCTCACGAAATTCATCTCATTGCTCGTATGAATCCAATCAAGTTTCTTCTTGAAAAACCCATTCTCACCGACCGATTAGCACGATGGCAAAGTTTCCTTTCTCAATTCGATATTATCTACATTCAGAAAAAAGTAATTAAAGGCTATGCCATAGCAGAACACCTTGCTCATCACCCTCTCCCTAGATTTGACCCTGTTCGCTAGAGTTTCCAGATGAGGAACTAATGTCCGTCAATCAATCCGATTCGATGTGGACGTTATATTTTGATGGAGCTTTGAATTCAAAAGAAAAAGGGACTGGCATTGTTCTTCTATCACCGGAGGGTATCACTATTCCGCTCGCCTCTCAACTTGCATTTCCAGTTACAAATAATATAGCTGAGTATGAGGCTCTTCTGGCCGGACTGGAGGCCACTCATCAATTCGATGTTACCCAATTGCGGATTGTAGGTGATAGTCAGCTTATTCTTCGCCAAGTGCTCACCAAGTGCCGTACGCTCAATCCTAAGCTCAAATCCTATCAGGAATTGACTTCTGCTTATACCAAGCTTTTCACCAAATTAATCTTCATTCACGTTCCTCGTGAACATAACATTTTAGCTGATGCTCTCGCTTCTCTTGCATCTTCTGTGGTTTTCCTTCCCGAAAGGGATTCCCATTCTATCATTGTTCACAAGCGGCTCACTCCAGCTATTAAGAATCTAGCTTTCCTTAGTGTGAAGGAGGAGGTGCTTAGGAAGGTTAAGCAAGGTGGAATCATTGAGAATAAGGAGGTCATGCTATTGGATTTAGAAGATGAATTGGACGATGAAGAAAAGCCGTGGTATTACGAGATTGCTAAGTATTACCAGGATCAATCCTATCCTGAGGAGGCCACGGCTGAAGAAAAGAAAGTCATTCGAAGAGTTGCTCAGCGATACACCCTGATTGGAGGTATACTCTACTGAAGAGGTCTCACCGGAGTTTTATTAAGGTGCCTAGATGATGATGAATCTTGGAAAGTCATGGAAGAGGCGCATTCAGGAGTGTGTGATGGTCATGTCAATAGCCAGATACTTTCTAAGAAAATCCTTAGGCTAGGTTTCTATTGGCCCACTCTAGAAGAGGATTGTTCCATCTATGTTCGAAGGTGTGTTAAGTGCCAACTGCACGCCGACAAAATTCACTCTCCTACTTCTTCACTCCATTCTATGTCCTCCCCATGGCCTTTCTCCATGTGGGCTTTCGACATCATTGGACCCCTTGGTGATCCGAACCTCCTCACAAAACCAAAATCATTTATACTCACGGCCACAGAGTACTACACCAAGTGGGCGGAAGCGGAAGCTTACGTGGAAATAAAGAACATTATCGCAAGGTTCGGCATCCCAAGTACCATTATCACAAGGTTCGGCATCCCAAGTACCATCGTCACCGACAATGGGCCACAATTCATCTCTCAGGAGCTTCAGGACCTCTACAACAGGTATAACATTGCATTACATCATTCATCTCCTTACTATCCGCAGGGTAATAGCCAAGCAGAGGCCACTAACAAAACCTTGATCAAGATTATTAAGAAAACATGTGAGGCTAATAAATTTATGGATTGGCCAGAAAAATTGGTTGAAGCTCTTTGGACCTATCGCACTTCTATTCGTACACCTACTGGGCAGACCCCTTTTACCCTTACTTATGGAATGGAGGCGGTAGTCCCTTACGAGATTCTTATCCCTTCTATACGAGTATAATTGGACAAGGAGCTCCCCATTGATGAGCGTCACGAATCTCTCCTTACTCAGTTGGAACTCCTGGATGAGAAGCGTCTGGCCGCCGCCGAGCATGCACGTATTTATCAAAACAGGCTTTCACGTTTTTACCAAAAGAAAGTAACTGAGAGAAAATTCAAAATCGGTGAAATGGTAATTAAAAGAATCTTCGTAAAACCCGGAGGGCCTCGTTCAAAGTTTCAACCTAACTGGGAAGGGCCCTTCGTCATAAAAGATGCTTATCCTGGCAACGCTTAGAAATTAATTAATGCTGAAGGTGAAGAGCTGGCTCACCCCTGGAATGGTCTTTACTTGAAGAAATACTACCCCTAAGAAGAAAAAAAAAGAAAAAAAGTCGGAAAGAGAAGATCAAAAACAACAAAACAAAAATAAAAATTACAGACTAGCACGGTACATAGGTCGCAAGCCCGAAAAATCAAAATCCTTAATTCATTCTTCAATCTTGATGGTTTAACTTTGGGGTCAACTCCCGCACACACTACACGCTTTGCTTTTAAACTCGAGCGGCCTGGAATTCTAGGAAAGTCATATCCAAACTAAGAGTGTACGAACCTTACCTATTCTCTCCTCTTCGGCTCACAAGAGGGAGTACGAGTCAGGGAATACTAACCGAACCTGTCGGCCGCCCTAGTAGGTGGAAGTTAGGGCCCAAAAGGGAACATAAGCTTAAAGCCCAAGTACAATTGGGTCTCTATCTATTTGAAGAAAAAAAGAGAAAAAAGAAAGTCGCAACAAAGGAAAAGCATGTCAAGAGGGCAAAGTCCCCGCAGGGAAAACCCTGGTCGTAAGCATGTATGAATAAGGGCAAAAAGAGCAACAAAATTCCCCTAAGCCGAAGACCGAATCCCAACGGGCATTAGGGCAAGGGAGGAAAGTTTCCCCTACCTCGGAAACCTCCCGTGAGCTTCCTTAACTTATTCTTCCCTTCCCCCTCTATGGTTGGTTACAAGCTCAAAGCATGGCGAAGACCGACTAGGAAGGATGGGCCGCGAAAGAACATGAGTAAAAGCACAAGTATTTAAGCATGTTGACCCTTTGTTAAATCTTTTAAGAAAGATTAATGAATTCAAGACGGTGATTGTGTAAGGTTTAAGGCCCTTATACTGTGCCCAGTCTCATCAAAAGAAGCAAAAAAAATTGTTTTCCTTAAAAATAACGCCCTCTGGGCAGGCGTCATTTTCATGAGTCGCGACTCCTCTAGGGTCGTCATTTCCAAAAAAATAACAAAAAATAAACAAAAATATAATTGATCTTTTAATTCACGCCCTTTCAAAGGGGCGTCATTTAATAAATTCACGGCTTTGTCTATGTCGTCATTTTTCATGATAAAAATAATAAAAAATGATTTTCTAAATAAACGCCTCCCACTTCGGCGTCAATTTCACAATCAGCGCCCGCTTGCGAGGGCATCATTTTCAAAATGTAATAAAAAAAATAAAAATAATAGAAAATCAAACATGTTGCTTTCCATCTCATATGCTTGATTGCATCTTTGTGTGGACATCTTTTATTAAGTTGACATCTGCTTGCTTGCATGCTGCATTTCCTTATATATTTTTATTATCCACCTTTATTAATTAGAGGCTTGGCCCCTTGACCCGTCAACAAGGTCAAAGAAGAGGCAACCCCTTGCTTATTGAGCAAGGGGCCAAGCCGGACAGATGGATTAATCTGTTTGTTTAAGTATGAACTACAGACGTAGGGCAAGAAGGAAGACAAAGAAAGTGAAAGTAGAAGGCAAGTTCACAAGTCCACAAGTGCTCAAAGTAACTCAGGTAACAAAAATTTCAAATTTCATATATATATCAATGTATATCTGAGTACAGGTGTGAGGGTGGAGGGGTACAAGTAAGTCTCTCTCAACTCTTGCCTCCACCCTCCTCTCTCCTACTCTCTACCTCACTATCATCGTCCTGACGAGGCGCTCGTGGAGGGGGCATGGACCCCCGGGAAGTAGCTGGAGCTCAAGCCTGCTCCTTTGCCACGCTCCTCTGTCGAAGAGAGGAACCCGCTACAAAGGTAGAACTAGTGAACGCATACCTCGCAGCTCTCGCTCGGTCCCGGCCTCGCTGGAGATGCTCCTCTGTCGACCGTAGCCGCTCCTGAGTAACGGCTAGCTGAGTCCTCAAGTCTGTGAGCTCCCACTCGCATGTTGCACGCTCCTCTCGCTCCCGGGCACGCTCCCTACGCTCCATCTCGAGGGCGACTCTCAGCTCTGCCACGTCCTGAGGTAGCTCCTCTCGCCACCTCAAGGCCCTCTCCAGCTCCGTGACTCGCTGCTCAAGGATGGTCAGCTCCGTCCCAGCTAGTGCAGCCTGGGTAAGTGCCGCCTGTAACTCGGAGGTCTGCAACCAAATGAACGAATCATCAGTTACACATTTAATTCAATGATTCATGAAATAAGCGACTGAAATAAAATCTTCGTTAAACTCACCCGGGTAGTCATCGCACGCTGTCCTGCCTCAATACAGGTAAGCGAGGCTCGGAGCTCCTCAGTCTGTAAACCACAAATTTTCATCAACATGTAATAACATAAAATCAAATGCAAATATGAGTTTGAGTTTAAGTTTACCCGTGTGGCGAGGTCGCGCTCTGCCGCCTCGGCTCGTGCCACCGCTCCAGCTAGCTGCTCCGCTAGTGCAGTCGTCTCTCTGCACTAGGCCCTCTCGAGCTGGAGGCTCCTCCCGTCTCTCTCATCGCTGCTCCCTACTGGGCACGCTGCATTCATTGAGATTATGAGTGGCTAATCATCAATAATTCAGGAAATCATTTGCATATAGATAATTTAAACACTCACCAGGGTCTGTAGGTCTGCCCGTGTGGTAGCCAGCTGTGCCTCTAAGCTGTGGAGATGGGCTTGCATGTCCATCGCCGCTATGTCCCGTCCATCCTGCATTCATCATGCACATCAGTCACACAATAGATATATAACATTTGCAATTAATTAGAAAGAAAGTGCATTCATTCATACCCCTAAGACCCTCATCTGGGGTCGACCGGCGTAAACCTCCCAGTAGCGTCGGATACTCGGAGCTGTCTGTCGCCTGTGAGGTAACTCGGGTCCCGCCATGCTGCCAGTCGGCATACTGGTCAGGATACCGAGCTCTTCAATCGATAGCCTTCGTGCGATCGCGTGTCTTCTTGCCTATCCCCCGGGGCTCTCCCACATCGACCCACTCCTGGTGTAGGTCGAGGGTCCTCATCATCATCCTGAGCCGTAACGGCTCAATCTCGTTCAGGCAATGAACTTAAAGCTCATGCCCAAAACGAGGTTGGCCCGCTACGACCCAGGGCTGGCCCTCATCGGTCATCCCCTCGTAGGGTCTCCACACCACCTGCATTCACAAACATGCATCATCATATCCCATCATCATCATTTCATACATATTTTATAAAACAAAAAAAAATTGCATCGTATTTAGCATGCATACCCGTGAGGTAGGGTAGTCGCGGAACTCCCTCTGTAGAACTCACAACTCGTAAGCGAGTGGCGCTCGTGTCACGATAGTCAGCCAACGCCGTGCTAGAGGGAAGGATCCCTCATCTCCGGGTCGAGGGTCGACACGCCCCATCGGCATGTATAGGTGGCTCCATATCTGCATCCATGCATTGCATTAGTAAGTCATTCACATACATACATACATTAAAAAGAAAAAAGAAAAGAAAAAGATAAAAATGCATACCTGAAGAAAAGGTGAAAAGCCGCTAACAATCGTCTCTCGACCTGTCCCTGTAGACAAGTCGGCCATCAGGTGCGCCAGCAACGCTGCTCCCCAAGCATATCTACCGACGCCCTCTAAGTCCTCAAGAATCCCTAGGAATCTGTAGTTGATAATGTCGCCCTTCGTGCCGAGTAATAACCTCCCGAGCATCAGGAATAGAAACCTCCTCAAATCTCGATCTGCTCTCCCTCTCTTTGCTGGGTCATGGCAATAGGTAGCCCTAGCCCCATCAATCAGCCTCTGTGAGAACTGCTCTAGAGACTCCCTCGACCTCTGTCTAGAGTCACCCAACCCTATAGCAATGGTAAGATCGGTGCGGTAGATGGTCCTACACTCACTCGACGTCTCGTAGACAGCCTTTAACCCTAGCAACCTCTGTGTCAGCTCACTGTAGTCAGGTAGGGTGATCCCGCTCACAGTCTCGTCATCCATCCTCAGCCCAGTGATCCTAGCAACATCCTCTAGGCTAGGAACCATGTGACCCCATGGCATCAGGAATGCCCGGCTAGTCCTATCCCATCTCTCCCT
Source organism: Amorphophallus konjac (assembly GCA_022559845.1). NCBI lineage: Eukaryota > Viridiplantae > Streptophyta > Magnoliopsida > Alismatales > Araceae > Amorphophallus > Amorphophallus konjac. Next base: position 372,983,882 of record CM040126.1, on the reverse strand, counting down.
AAGCACCTGGATCAGGGGTAGGTCAGGTCTCATAGGCTCTATGCGTAGGAAGGGTCCGAACCCCATGGCATCTACCCTGTCCCTCTGAAAGTCTAGAAGCCCGTAGTAAGCTGCTCGAACTTGGACCCAGGAAATCCGAGTCCTCATCAACCCCTGCAAACAAAATAACATTTTTCAGTTAAGTTTTATAAGTTTATCATGTGGGTATTTATCGGCTGTTTCAATTTACCTTCTGTTTGAATTGACGACCCATCCTAGGTTGTGACTTATTCAATTGACGCCCCTGAGGGGGGCGTTGTTTCAGAATGTGTTTTTGGTGATTTTATGCATAATTTGATTTGACGACCAACCTTGGGTCGTTATTTGTTTAAGTGACGCCCCTGTTGGGGGCGCTGTTTTGTAAGTAAGTTTCTGTCCTAAAACATGATCGTGAAAGGTTTTTAATTGACGACCACCCCTTGGTTGTCGTTTAATGAATTGACGCCCCAGTGGGGAGGCGTTGTTTTCTGTGGGTCTTAATCTACCAGTACACGAAATAAAAATAAAACATAAAATATATATCAAAAATAAAAGAAATGATATGGAAATTAACAGCAAATAATGAATAAATATGATAAATTTTTTGACGACATGCTGCAGGGCGTGGTTTCAGGAATTAATCATTTTCAAAAAATAAAAAAACAATTTTAATTGACGATCCAGGGAGGGTCGTTGTTTTAATTGACGGCACCCACTGGGGCATCATTTGACTGTGTCACTGGTTTTCCCTTCACCGTGGGGCTATGGAAATTGATGAAAAATGAAAATAAAATCAAAATTTAATTGAAATGAGGGCTTTAGGGTAGGGCACCTACCTTGCTTCGTTCGGGCGTTAGAAGCCCTCCGCGGAGTGGTTGTCGGGGCTGCCGTGGCCGCCGTGGTTGGCCGGGCCGAGGGGGCGCCGCCGCCGCCGCCGGTGGTTCTTCTTCACCTCCTCCTCCTCCTTCTTCTTCTTCTTCACCGTCGTCGTCTTCTTCGTCCTCTTCTCCATCCTTGCCATCGTTTTCTTCTTCTTCTTCTTCTTCGCTCCCATCGTCGTCTTCCCCTTCGTTGGCGGTTTCTTCCCCTCCGCCATGCTCCACCATCGGAGCGTCTTCCGCCGCCGCGGGAGCCTCCTCACCGGCGTGTTCATCGTCGCGAGGTCCACGACGTTAGGGGCAGTGACCCTCTATCGCTTGTGTGCACCTCCAGCCATGGGTTCGAGAAGAGAGAGAGTAGAGAGAGAGATGGGTTAGAAAGAGAGGGGCTCGGTTAGGGTTTGAGGAAGAGGGAAAAGAAAAGAAAGGAGACGAAGGAAGGAGAAGAAGGAGGGAAATAGGGTTAACGGTCCAAAAGAATTGACGCCCTGAGGGAGGTCATCGTTATACTAATAGACGGTCTGCGCTGAGGCGTGGTTTAAGTATTTGACGACCCGAGAATAGGCGTCATTTATATTTGCATGGGAACTCGTAACCGTCGTCAGGCGCATTAATGGGAAATTGATTGATGTGATTGATCGTCAGGATTACTGTTTGTATTTGACGACTTAGTGAGCATGCGTCCATTTGTTAAGGCACGACATGAATGAGGGCGTTATTTCTTTGAAATTGAGGAATTATTTTGAAAATATTTTAAGGAATTTAAAGCGATTAACGTCTTGCCTTGAGGCATGAATTAATGGATGCCTGTCTGAATAAGCGTCAATTATGGTTTTATCTATTTTTTAGAAAATTGATTAAATTAAATAGACGACAAGTGGTAAGGCGCGGGTTGAGGAATTGACGCCATTAGGGGAGGCGTGTCTCAGAACGGAGAGCCCGAGGCTTCGTTTTATCAGACAGAATCATTGAATTGGATGATAAGATCATGTGTAACATATTATTTTGGCTCAATTAAAGGAAAAATCCTTTTATTTCATTTGATAAGAATCATTGTTACATTCACTGAGCCACCGTGGGCCTTATTTTCCTAAGTGCTATTACATAAGATCTGCATTTGCTCTCTTCTTCTTCAACATATGTTTTGGACCTATGGAGAAGTCCAACCTTCCATTGAGCCATGATTGTTTTGACTTCTTCTTGATCTCCACTTGAGCCTAGTTCCCTCCTCTTAAGTGGTGGAAGATGAGAAGGTTCATCAAAAGTGTGCCGAGGTAATCCAAGCTGTGGGAGGCACCGATGAGCATTATAGAGGACGAAGTCGTTCCCGCCGATTAGTCGAAGCTCTATGCCGGAGGAGAGTCTTGAGCAAAGTTCTTGGGTCTTTAGAAACCCCGGTGTGCAAGTGAAGCCGCTCTTGGGCATTGTCTTGAAATAGTCCCTCCATTCACTTCTTTTCTTGAGCTTTGGCACCCGATTAGTCACTCTCTCACATACGCCTAGAGAATCCATCATATATCGAAGATGGCTTTTTAAAAAGATTTTTGAGGCCAATTGAGTTTCTTGGCATGGGTCAAATTTTAGGTGGAAGTCCACCCAACAAGAAAGGAGTAGCATTGACCCATAGAGAGGTCGCCCCAAGGAAGCCGATGTGAGGCCCTTATATAGGTTGACTAGTATCGCCGGTCCTATTTTTTTGCCTTCCCATATGCTAGCTATGGTGCTTAAGTGGCATTCTTCTAGGTGGTCTTCTATTGAAGGGAAGAGGAGAGCTCCAACCATGCATAATGCAAAGCCTTTCATCACTCTCTCCAACAAGTCTTCTTCCTCTTGGGCTTTGTCCATGTTCTTGTATACCCATGAAGCTAATTTGAAAAGATTGATTCCTTTGTGGGCTTTGATTTGATTCACTAGATTTGGGTTTGGTATGAAGCTAGTAAGCATGTCATGGGCATTTATTGGTTTGATCATCCTAGCCATCATTGACTCTTCCCCTTGCTTCATATTTCTTAATCCAAAGAGCATCTCTACTTCCTCTAAGAGAATGGTGGCTTCAAAAGTGGGAAAGAGGAAAGTATGAGTGTTGGGGTGCCATAATTCTATTAGTGCTCCTATGGAGGCCCAATCTAGGTGGATATCATCATAATGGGTAGCATGGGTTATAAGGCCTAGTAGGTGCCATCTGCTAAGAAAAGATCTCATGTCTAAAGGGAGTTTAGAGAGGAGTAAGGGAAGCCACTTAATTTTTAAGAACCTCCTTGGTCCTGGTACATTTGGATAGTCCTGAAAAAAAACATAAAAAGGAAAAAAGAAGAGAAGAGAATGAAATCAGAGTTTTTGAAAAGAGAAGAGGAAGGATGAAACAAAAGCTTTAAATTAAAAAATAACTTACTTGGCCTTTGGCTATCCTCCCGCTTATGTGGCTTGCAACTTCAGAGATCCTAGGAAATCCCATCCTAGGCTTCTTAGAAGGCCTCTGCATCACCATCATCCTGTCCATCCTTCTTTCGATTTGATGAATACCTGCGGTTCCCATGTTTACTAGTTTGGTTGTTATTGAGTGTCTGGCTGATGCAGTGATCAGTCAGTCGATGAGTGTAGCAGAGGACTCATTGCCTTTTATAATGATTCGTAGCTTTGGCTAGCCGTTTAGAACATCAGTTTGAGTTCGAGTTCGAATCCGTAGATGGAGGTTTGATTCCGAGCAGGGAACGGAGCGCCAGTAAGATAGTCAATTGACGACATATAGCTTGGCGCCATTTATTTTATTGATGACATTCTCAGTGTCGTCATTTATCCAGCGCCTATCTTGAGGGCGTCAGTTTCAGTCCGATTCCAAGTCTAATGGTGATCTTAATTAACGCCCCAATGATTGTCGTCATTTATTGTTTTGACGCCACTGCATAGGGTCGTCTTTTCTTGAGCTTACACTTTTCAATTGCTTTACAGCATGATGATTGTTGATGAACTTAAGTGCTATTATATCTTGATGAAGTTTCTTATGTAACGCACTTATGATCATACTTTGAGCTTATTGAGCTTACGATCTTTATTAAGCTGATGATTCTTTACTAAGCTAATAATTTTTGAGCATAGAAAAGCGTAGGTTATATAGATCTTGAGACGATTGGATTTCTTCCGCTGGTAACACCATTCCATCTTTGTATCTCTCCTGTACGCATTGTTACTATATGATATCTACGCTATTATAGCATATCAAGGACCTTGTGGTTCTGATAAACTTGGAATTTGAGTTCCCTCCATCAAAAATAGTGATAATTCCAGGGGAGTCTTAATTACACGGATAGGCCGTTGGGTCATCTAAGGTTTGGGACGACGGTTCTATTTTCTGAGTTGATACGTGGATAAACGGGCTTCGGCTTAGTGTCAGCTTAGAGATCTGGATTCCTGATCAAATTTGGATGGTTTAGCAATATTATCCTTGATTATCTTCTATTTTAGTTTGTTTTAATTTTTCTTTTAGCCCAGCATGCATCATGTAGGACTTTTGAGCTCTAATGATGAAAATCCCCATATTACGCCAATAATGAAGGCCACCCGCTCTTATTTGAATTGACATGAGATATTCATTCCAAATCAAGTACTTTATTCTCCTTGAAGTCGCTCACGCTGGTTCCTTGAAAATCATTTATTTGCTGGGTCTTTATCTCAATTCATTTTATTTTCTGTAAATCCACCTTGGTTGTAGTACGTCCACATTGGCTGGTAATCGCTCTCCAATGGTGTCTTTCCTTCCGTGCCCTCGCGCACATTTTGTTCTTTAAGATTAGTCCCTTCATCCAGCTAATCATTGCTTCCTTGTAATCATCCAAAGTTGTTTCATTTAGAAATCTGGAAAGATTTACAACGCTTAGTGTCAGAGGCGTGTCACATCACACCTTGGCATCTACTTATCAGTTCGTTCTCACTTCATTCCGCTCGTTACACTTTCGCTTCATTTCGTTTCACTCCCTTGCAAAGCAGACGCCAAGGCGGGGCAGCTGTAGACATGCCAAAATCGATGCTATGTTGAGTAAATCTCATGTCACCCTGTGACGCCCCAAAGTGGACTTCAATATTGGCTTAATATGAAGTTTTTCTAATTTCTCCATATTTAATTGTGATTTCACGGCTTTTTACTTTAAAAATTGAAATTAACGCCTGTGGGGAGGGCGTCATTTAATTGACGACCTAGTAAGGGGCGTTTTTCTTAAATACACGACTGTCCAAACGGTCGTCGATTCCTGGATTTTACAAATTCTAACGAAAATAAAACTCAAGGTAATTGACGTCCAAAGAAGGGGCGTTGATTATTTAACGCCCGTTTATACATGCGTCATTTGATAATTTTAAATAAGGAAAGTTCTTTATTTCTATAATTAAATTTAGGAATTGACGACTGTGTGAATGTCGTCATTTCAATTGACGCCTGATGTGACACCACTAGGGTGAATGCAGCAATGGGGTGGGGTCCTCGGACCTACCACGCAAACACAATCAATATTGAGCACGGGGTTGCGTAAATCGCCGAATTGCCGTTGCACACACGAACCCGAGGTGACTCGGTGATGCCGAGTGGAGGTGGTGGATCAAGACCCTGGCTGGTCGAGGGCCAGCAGGGCTAAGGTTGCCCTCCCGAGGGTATGATGCCCACAACTAAGGGGCTGGCCGGGTGCCAAGTGGGGCACTAGGTCACTCTCTCTCACAAGCCACGGTGACCACACGGAAGTGGAATACTCCGGGGTCGGGCGCTCTCTCTCTCGCTACCAGCGGAGCAACTTTACGAATATTAAAAGAACAAGTACTGATAATGGGAGCAAAGTTTAGAGCTTACCCGGTTGGTTTGAAGAAACCAACCCCGTTCGGAGACGAGGGCGAGCGGGGAAGTGTGGGTTCCCCGCACACTGCGTCGACTGAAGCTTCGACCTGTTTAAATAAGTACAAGTACTACGCCTCACGCAGGAGGGGGAGCTTGGGGTGGGGAGAATTGGAATACAATCAAACACTACCTCCACACAAGGAGGGGCGGTAAGCCGGCCAGGCGGGGAGGGAAAAGAGACTAAGAACGGAGCCGGAACACCCACTCGGAGTTCTGTCCACTGGTTCTGCCCGCTGACAGGTAGTCGCTGTCGGCTCTGTTGTGATCGCTCCCGGAGTTGAAAATGGACGAGACCAGTGCCAAAATGTCGGTGACTGACCCGGGATGAAGCCTGAATTTTTTGGACTCTCGAAGTGTCGCTGATGGCCGGAGCAGGTGCTGGTTCGGCGCTACCTAGTTCTGGCTCAAGCAGGATTCAGGAAGCTGCAGCGGGAAGACGTAGCCGCCCCGAGTGCTCCCGTGATCAGAATGACACGGGACCAGGACAGTTGCGAGCGTGGCTGCGTCCTCTTCATTCAGCAACAAAGAACGGCTCCAGACGAGGTCAGGGTCGAGAGATATATCCAGAAGAGTGGGAGTGGGCCTGGACGGATCCCGACTGACCTGATCTGCGACCCTGTAGTAGAAAAATCGGAACGAGCAGCTCCGGGATTCAGTTGGTGCCCCGCTGGATGCGTTGGACAGGCGACTGGTGGAAATCAACTTCGGCCAAGTGGCACCTCCAGAAGGGGAGGGGAGTGGCCGTGGGGGCTCCAGGAAGTTGCCTCAGGTCGCTGGCCAGGCCTATTCTGCGCAGTCGGGGGAGAACGGCTCTCCCGGAGGGCTCCGAACTCCGACTGAGGCGGGACCACCTCGCCTGCGAAGCTAGCTGAAAGAGCTTTTTGTCGATGTATGGAACACCCCCAGGAACGCTGGGATGTGGGAGGGGTCGTCGCTGCAACAGGATGGTGGATCTGTGGACCTGTAGTTGCCACTAGTGGATAGAGAATGGGGTATATGAGATGGGAAATGGGGTGGATGGGTGTGGGGGTGACCCCCTGGCTGTGTGGGGGTCTGGTAGGGGGCGATTTAAGGTGTAGGAGGGGTAGAATGGGGGCTGGATGGTGGTCTTCACAGTGGGTGAGAGATGAGCTGCGAATTTGGGCTTGAAGGGAGAGGGGGAAGATGAGGGGGCACAAGTGGGTGGAGGGAAGGTGAGTTTTGAATTTCCTTTAATGGAGGTGATCAATGGTAGTCTTGGGGATGGGAAGAGTTGCCTTGGGGAGGGGAAGGAGTGCTTAGGGAGATGGGATTCTCCCTTGGGAATGTGAAAGGTTGTATGGGGAAGGGGAAAGGTTGCTTGGGAGGTGGTGGGAGTAAAGGGGAGTTAATGGGTCTTGGAAAGATGAAAGGTTGGGAGGGCTGATATGGAGGAGAGAGAGGGCTGGTCGACCTAGAGAGAGAGAGAGGGGAGAGGAGAGAGAAAGTGTCGCCCCTTTTAGAGAGAGAGGGAGAAGAGAGAGAGAGAGAAGATTCACTCAAGAGAGAGAGAGAGACAATTCTTGTGTGGAAATTTTCATTCAATATTTCATTATCTTCTCCAAGTGGGGTTGGGGTCCTATTTATAGGGATCCCAACATTTACAAAAAGTCTCTGACATAAGTGCTAATAACAAATAACCAAAAGAGGTGGGGAAGGGGGAGGCCGCCCTGGGCCGGGCCCACCTAATTGGGCCCATAAGCCACTCTAACCTATCACGATGAACACAAACTTAGGTAAATGACAGAATAACCTAGGGACTCGACTCAAAACAAAGGGAAAATTACATCAAAATGACTCAAATAAAAGGGAAAAATACACCAAGATGACCCAAATAGCAAGTCCAAGTGTCGAAGCGGACCCGTCCAGTCGTGGAGCTGCATCCTACCCGTCTCCGGGAGGGAGAGAGGTGCCAAGCCAGAGGGAATCATGGGTGATGTCCCCATCAACTCCCCCGGGCTGTGAAGAGCTCGACTCTGTCGAGTAAGGGTCCACTCGGCTGCGATAACGCTCCAGGAGGTCGGGGTCTAACTGCTGAAGCTTCTCCCTGCTCACCCATGAGTCATCCGAAGGAGGCCGACCCTTCCACCTGACCAAGTATTGCTCGTATGCTTTGCTCCGGGTGACAGTGACCTGTTCATCCAATATCCGCTCCACTTGCTCACGCTGGCCTCTCTGGTCTGGTGGAGCTCTCTCACGGGTAGTGGCTCTCGCAAGGGGTGGAACATGCTCGATGTCCTCACTAGGTGTCACCGTGGGACCCCTGTATGGCACCAGGTCAGCCACATTGAATGTGGGGCTTACTCCGTATTCCTCGGGGAGGTCCAACACATAAGCATTGGTGCCGATCTGCCTCAGAACCTGGAAGGGACCTGATCCACGCGACCTCAGTTTGGAGACATTTCCAGGGAATAGTCTCTCGGTCCTCACCATCACAAAATCACCTGCACGGAATTCTTGGTGGCGACGGTGGGAATCGGTAGATTTCTTGTACACCTCATTGCTCTTGTTGATGTGTTTGCGACTGGTGCCATGCAGTGTCATGAATGCTGATCCTCTAGAGATGAAGGGAGGGCCTGGACAACCAAATTCAGCCCTATCAAGTGTTACATTGGTTTTGATGGGATTAGGAGGACCGGGGCATCCATAAATTGACCTATCATGCTTTGATGCCATGTGGACCTTGATGAACTTAGGTGGACCGGGGCAGCCACAAGTGGCCCTATCATGCATGAGATGGATGATGAGTGGGGGAGGACCAGCATATCCAAATGTAAACATGTCGTGCACTGGACCTAGTGTGTGTGCGACACAAATGACGTGACTAGCCTTACCGCATGATGCAAAATGTTGTGACACATGCATTCCTGTCAAGATGGTCCCATCTTTAGGTGGGGGTTGATTTGGGGGTTTCCACTCATGGGGGTCGAAGGGGTCCCAGAAAGTGGACATCTTGGGATGGGTCACTTCCTCATTTCCTAGGGGGATGTCACCCTTGGTCATGGCTCTCATAGTGTGGGCTAAGTTTTGGAATGGGTGGGTTAGGTTCGACATGGTGGGTGAGGGTAGGAGGGAGTGGGTGGTGAGTGAAGAATACTCGGAAGCCCATAGGAAGTGGCCAAAAGGATCAAGATGGGTTAAGGGGTGGGTGACGTGGAGGTGGGCTTTAATCCAAGTGATCGACCTAGGGTCCCTAGCACACATAGGGAAGTGGAAATCATGAACCTGGTGGGCCCCAACGCAATGCTCCTTGCAAAGGGGAGAGGGGTAGGGAAAGGGGTAGGAGGGCAACGGGGTGGTATAAAACTCATCAGGCTCGGGTAGGAACAATAAGAGCTTATTCGTGCAAGGGCCCTTGGTGTAAATGGAGGTGATGGACCCGATAGAGGGTTGTGAGAAACTAAGGTACCCCATGTCGCTTGCTCCTAAGGCCCACATGTTTGTCACCTCTATTTGCCTAAGTATACCCTTAATCAAGTCCCTCATGGCTCCTACAAAGCAAAACGAATGGTAGGTTGTGTGGAATGGTGGGGTGGGCACGATTGGGTTGTGGTTATCCATGGAGGGGCACATGATGTGGAGGAGGAGGTCTTGCTTTAGCCACTCAATAAGGGGTTCCCCAAAAATCACAATCCTCATGGAGGGAGGGGTGGGGGGACTTGGTTGGTCATCTTGTAACTCATGGGGGAGGGTGCACCTAGTTAGGCTCAATGGGTTTTCTTTGGGTAGGGATGAGCTCTCTTGACCCAACTCTTGGCATTGGGCTTGATATTCCTCTTCCCAATCTAGGGGAGCCTCATGGACTTCGGTCACCTCCTCAAGTTCCCCTTGGGTAGGGGTAACTATTTCTTCTAAAGCCAATGGGGTGGGGAGGTCTTTTGATGGTGGGGTGATGATAGCCGGTGTGTGGGGCAACAGGGGTGGTGAATAAGGATGGGACTCTGGTTGATGGGAGAGTACAAGGTTGTTGAATTTAAAGGCTCCCGGAAAGTGTGGCGGATGCACTAGGCAAGTCCGACGTGTCGGGTCAATGTCGGCATTCCTTTCATCTAACCATTTCTTACCTAGGATTATGCAAGGGCCCGCCAAAGTACCAATTTGACACCAAGCTCCATCAAAGTATTTTGTCTTCCCGAACCATTTATGGAATTCAACGAAGACTTGGTCTCCATTATGCACAATCTGTCCGGTCCTAGAAAGAGAGGCAACGATATCGGGGGACACCCAATTATCGGACTCCAAGTCAATGAAATCAATCTCCGTGGACTCTCCATTAGGTAGGTATGCAAGGGATATGATTGGGTGAGGGATCATTTGACTCTAGATTGAACGATGACAATGGTGGGTGGACAATGCATGAGTTGGACCGATGATGACTCCAATGCAAGCATGCCCTAGGACTTGACTTGTAGAGACAAGTCAATGACTTGCTCTGATACCAACTGATGTGACACCACTAGGGTGAATGCAGCAATGGGGTGGGGTCCTCGGACCTACCACTCAAACACAATCAATATTGAGCACGGGGTTGCGTAAATCGCCGAATTGCCGTTGCACACACGAACCCGAGGTGACTCGGTGATGCCGAGTGGAGGTGGTGGATCAAGACCCTGGCTGGTCGAGGGCCAGCAGGGCTAAGGTTGCCCTCCCGAGGGTACGATGCCCACAACTAAGGGGCTGTCCGGGTGCCAAGTGGGCCACTGGGTCACTCTCTCTCAGAAGCCACGGTGACCACACGGAAGTGGAACACTCCGGGGTCGGGCGCTCTCTCTCTCGCTACCAGCGGAGCAACTTCGCGAATATTAAAAGAACAAGTACTGATAATGGGAGCAAAGTTTAGAGCTTACCCGGTTGGTTTGAAGAAACCAACCCCGTTCGGAGACGAGGGCGAGCGGGGAAGTGTGGCTTCCCCGCACACTACGTCGACTGAAGCTTCGACCTGTTTAAATAAGTACAAGTACTACGCCTCACGCAGGAGGGGGAGCTTGGGGTGGGGAGAATTGGACTACAATCAAACACTACCTCCACACAGGGAGGGGCGGTAAGCCGGCCAGGCGGGGAGGGAAAAGAGATTAAGAACGGAGCCGGATCACCCACTCGGAGTTCTGTCCACTGGTTCTGCTCGCTGACAGGTAGTCGCTGTCGGCTCTGTTGTGATCACTCCCGGAGTTGAAAATGGACAAGACCAGTGCCAAAATGTCGGTGACTGACCCGGGATGAAGCCTGAATTTTTCCGGACTCTCAAAGTGTCGCTGATGGCCAGAGCAGGTGCTGGTTCGGCGCTGCCTAGTTCTGGCTCGAGCAGGATTCAAGAAGCTGCAGCGGGAAGACGTAGCCGCCCCGAGTGCTCCCGTGATCAGAATGACACGGGACCAGGACAGTTGCGAGCGTGGCTGCGTCCTCTTCATTCAGCAACAAAGAACGATCCAGACGAGGTTGGGGTCGAGAGATATGTCCAGAAGAGTGGGAGTGGGCCTGGACGGATCCCGACTGACCTGATCTGCGACCCTGTAGTAGAAAAATCGGAACGAGCGGCTCCGAGCTTCAGTTGCTGCCCAGCTGGATGCGTTGGACAGGCAACTGGTGCAAATCAACTCGGCCAAGTGGCACCTCCAGAAGCGGAGGGGAGTGGCCGTGGGGGCTCCAGAAAGTTGCCTCAGGTCGCTGGCCGGGCCTGTTCTGCGCAGTTGGGGGAGAACGGCTCTCCCGGAGGGCTCCGAACTCCGACTGAGGCGGGACCACCTCGCCTGCGAAGCTAGCTGAAAGAGCTTTCCGTCGATGTATGGAACACCCCCAGGAACGCTGGGATGTGGGAGGGGTCGTCGCTGCAACAGGATGGTGGATCTGTGGACCTGTAGTTGCCACTAGTGGATAGAGAATGGGGTATATGAGATGGGAAATGGGGTGGATGGGTGTGGGGGTGACCCCCTGGCTGTGTGGGGGTCTGGTAGGGGGCGATTCAAGGTGTAGGAGGGGTAGAATGGGGGCTGGATGGTGGTCTTCACAGTGGGTGAGAGATGAGCTGCGAATTTGGGCTTGAAGGGAGAGGGGGAAGATGAGGGGGCACAAGTGGGTGGAGGGAAGGTGGGTTTTGAATTTCCTTTAATGGAGGTGATCAATGGTAGTCTTGGGGATGGGAAGAGTTGCCTTGGGGAGGGGAAGGGGTGCTTGGGAGATGGGATTCTCCCTTGGGAATGTGAAAGGTTGTATGGGGAAGGGGAAAGGTTGCTTGGGAGGTGGTGGAGTAAAGGGGAGTTAATGGGTCTTGGAAAGATGAAAGGTTGGGAGGGCTGACGTGGAGGAGAGAGAGGGCTGGTCGACCTAGAGAGAGAGAGAGGGGAGAGGAGAGAGAAAGGGTCGCCCCTTTTAGAGAGAGGGAGAAGAGAGAGAGAGAGAGAAGCTTCACTCAAGAGAGAGAGAGGGAGAGATACAATTCTTGTGTGGAAATTTTCATTCAATATTTCATTACCTTCTCCAAGTGGGGTTGGGGTCCTATTTATAGGGATCCCAACATTTACAAAAAGTCCCTAACATAAGTGCTAATAACAAATAACCAAAAGAGGTGGGGAAGGGGGAGGGCGCCCCTGGGCCAGGCCCACCTAATTGGGCCCATAAGCCACTCTAACCCATCATGATGAACACAAACTTAGGTAAATGACAGAATAACCTAGGGACTCGACTCAAAACAAAGGGAAAATTACATCAAAATGACTCAAATAAAAGGGAAAAATACACCAAGATGACCTAAATAGCAAGCCCAAGTATCGAAGCGGACCCATCCAGTCGTGGAGCTGCATCCTACCCGTCTCCGGGAGGGAGAGAGGTGCCGAGCCAGAGGGAATCATGGGTGATGTCCCCATCAACGCCCCTATATAGGTCGTCATTTTCACTTCCGTCTCCCTTTCGCTTGCTTCTTTCCATTTCGCCTGCTTCTTTCCAGTAGTAATCCTTTCCCTATTTTGCACCTTGTGTTCGATTGGGATGAGGGTTCCTTATTGAGGATTCATTGCCTTGTTTTAATCCCATTAATGTAAGATTTTTGGCCCTATAAATACCCCCTTGAATCCCTCACGCGCGAGAGAGAACGTAGAAGAAGTGTGTGGTAGAGGACATCGTAGAGAGAGCTAACAGAGAGGAGTGTTTCGTTGTTTGCAGGTTGTTTTCTCCCAAGCTCTTCCTCTGGCGTGCTTCTTCCACGGACGTTCTTCTTCCACGGCGGTGGAGATTTCTCCTTCCGGCGTGCTTCCTTCCCCCCTAGCAGCTGAAGCTCTTGTCCTCCTCCCTTTACTGCTGCCATACAGCAGAAGGGTGACCCCTCTCTCTTATTCGTTTATTTTGCTGTTATCATATCATTACATATCATTCTCTAGTAGCTTTGCTAGAGAGGATCATATTACACTAGTTTACGTTGCATTAGCATACTCATCCATAATCCCATCCCTTGTTACTCCTCTTAGGGGTTTTAAAACCAAAACACACAAGGTGTGTGTTCATGCCGAATTTGATTGATTTCTATACCTCTAGAGCATTGATACTACACATCTTTGGCTAATCCATATCTTACTTTGTGTGTTTGCAAGGGTAATTAAGCTATAAACCCCCTTCATCAGCCGGCCGATAGAAGGAGGAAGGAAGAACTCCCAATCTCACCCGCTCAATACAAGGTACATGCGATCACTCCTTTGATATTTTGAGGTAACCCCTCTGGCGATCACTCTCCTTATTAGCACCACGTGCATTCCTTAATTCTTTTATGTCTATATTTTCGTAGTGAATTTTTAATTGAATCTACAGTAAGTTTTGCACCTCTAATGCCATTTATCGACCAGACATCCGTTCCAAGTCTGCTTCATCCATTTCAACTGTGTTCTTAATGAATGAGACCTTTTACCTTCGGAAAGGATGGTCATTTGGTAGAAGCCATCGATGACAATCGAACTAGCATGATTTCTTACCATATTTCAGGACAAAGGATTTGGTATCAGCCATACAGTAAGGACATGCCAACCTCCCGTGTGTGCTCTTGCCAGATAGCATTCCATATGCAAGGAAGTCACTTATTGTCCGCATCAATGCAGCCTTCGTAGTGAAATTTTATTTTCTGTACGCATCATAAGTAACAACTCCATCATTCCATAATCTTTTCAACTCATCAATCAGTGGCTTGAGATATATGTCCACATTTTTTCCTAAATTTTTTGGACCTGGAATCACCAAAGTTGAGAAAATGTTCTCTCGCTTCATGCACATGCCCGGCGGAAGGTTGTACGTCGTCATGAACACTGGCCAACATGAGTAAGATGCCACTGAACCTCCAAATAGGTTGAAGCCGTCTGTGCATAAACCTAACCTAACATTGTGTGGCTCGTGAGCAAAAGTAGTATACATATGATTGAAATGAGCCCAGGCTTCACCGTTGGGGGATGACTGATTATATCATCTACATGACCTACTCTCTCCGTGTGCCATATCATATGCCAAGCTGTCTTTGACGACATATACATCTGCTGCTATCTGGGTGTGAGAGGGAAGTATCGCAGTGACTTGTAAGGCACATCCTTCTGCTTTGAATTGTCCCCTCTCTTAGGTTTAAATCTATCATGCTGACAAATATCACATGATCTTTTATCTACATTATCTTCATAATATAGCATATACTGATTAGGGCATGCATCTATTTTTTGGTATTCAAGCCCTAACTCATTGACCATCTTCTTTACACGATAAAAATTTTCAGGTAACTTCTCATCTCGAGGCATCATACTCTTGATAAGGAGGAGCATACGGTCAAAACAACTCTCACTAAGGTGAAATTCGGATATCAAATTCAACAACTATGAGGCAGCAGATAACCGAGTGTGATTTTCACAACCATCCCACAGCGGATCATCAGCATCCCGAAGTAACTGATAAAATCTTTCAGCCGACTTGTTTGGTGGTTCTTCGTTTTACACATGTTCCCCTTGTACATTAAAGTTAGAGCCAGCAGCATCGAGTACCATGTCTGCATAGATACTTGTGCTTACAACATTACCGGGCTCATATGACCAGAACTCCTCACCATGACACACCCAATTCATATAACCTTTCGTGAACCCTTTCCTGTATAAATGAGCTTGCACATCCCACGGCCAATGAAATCTCTTATTTTTACAACGTAAACAAGGACATCGAATGTTACCACACTGGTCCACTGCTGTTGGATGTCCCAATAGAAACTGAATAAAACTATCAACTCCATCCTTAAACTCCTCTGACACCACTCCGTCAATTACTCTGCGATTCATCCATGAACGATCAATTCTAGCCATATTTACCAAACATATTAAAAAAATCATATCAATGTGTCTTATCACTACATCTAAGAAAATATCGTGTACATCTCCCTAAATATTGACTATTTTCCACACTTGTACATCATGTTTGGTCAAATATACATCCATATCCACATCTACTTTCACTTCCATATTCACACACCGTGGTTGACATCGACATCATCTTCTGGAAAAAAATCATTAACATACTCGCATTCACATACACATTTTCTTACATATCGGCATCCACATCTGTCTACCAATTTAATTCACATCCAAGCATACTAATCACATATATCATAACAATAGTCTTGAAGGGGCAAAAATAAAAAAAGGGTCATATCCACATTTATGCACACACATTTATACCCACATCCCTCTTCCCACCCTCCCAATACTATTGTGGCTTGGAATTTCATCTGATGTTGTAAGAGTACAACAGGTGATAAGGAGAAAAAGTTCATCTTGTAGATCATGCATGAAGGTTAAAATTCTCAAAGGAGCAGTTGGTTTACTTAAAAGTAATCTCTATGCAACTCTTGAGTACATATTACTTGGGGGATAATATGTACTTAAGAAGGGGGGCCAACGGGAGAGGGAGAGAGGGGAATACCTGCGGTGGGGGGTGTCCGCCGGAAAGAATTTGACCACCGCCGCTGCCGGAGGTCACCTCTGGCCGCCCTCGCCACACCGCCGCCCCCGGGTAAGAGATTGAGAGGCGGGTGCAATCGTAAGAGAGGAAAGGGATGCAGTGGTTGAAGGAGGAGGAAGGGGGAAGGACTAAGGAGGTCAGGAGAGGGGTCGTCTGCCTGTTCTTGTCTCTTTTTATTTGGCGCCATATTTTCATTTGGCGCCATATTTTCATTCATTCATTCGTGATTTTTTGTCATTCATTCATTTCTTCCTATAAAAGGATAAAATCTCCATCAGTAAAAAATATCATTAGATCTACAAAAATTATTATTTAATATTTTGAGATCTGTAATTAGAAATTTTCATCTTTTTTATGGCCGATAAGTCGATTCCTATAAAAAGAAGAGAGAGCGTGTTGAAAAGCCTAGCTACCTTGAAAGCAGGGTTTGTGGTCTCGACCGACCCGCCCGTTCCGGTCTCGGCCCGGGACGGGTTGGGTCGGTGCATATTCGCTCTGTGTCGATCTATCTCGTAAAATGTTATAATAAAAAAAGACTCTTTATATATATAATATATATAAACTAAAATATTAAAATAATGAAGCGTCCCGGTCACGACCCACGACCTGGACATCCTGCCCCCACTTGGGTGGGGTCGGGGCGTGGGCGGGTCGGGGCATCCCGGAGCGGGACGTCAAACCCTGCTTGACCGATAAGTCGATTCCTATAAAAGGAAGAGACGGCGCGTTGAAAAGCCTAGCTACCTTTAAAGACTCACATCGGGGTGCGAAAAGGTACTCAGAGACGTATCGGTCACATGTTGACCATTTCCTTATTGTTCCGTGCCCCCGCCAAACTCATGTGTTTTGAATTTATCGTCATGAAAATTATTCATTTTCGGGAGCTAGGGCTCCTCGCGGGGAATGCCACGTGGAAGCACTCAGGTGCCATAATCAAATATAATTATATCTTTTATCGGTTTTACTCACGATAGGGCGTACCAATCACTTGTATGTGACAATGTGTTCAGGTTCCAAGACTGGAATGGTCTGGATTAACCGAAGATGCGCTCCTTCTGTTCACTAAGCAGACGATGGTGGGCATCGGGTCCGGACTGGCGACCCGCCGTGCCATAAAGGTCAATCACGGCGATAAGAGGGGAAAACGTTTGATTAATCGCCAAGCAATGGGCCTACATGACCGATAAGTCGATTCCTATAAAAGGAAGAGACAACGTGTTGCAAAGCCTAACTACCTTGAAAGGCCCACATCGGGGTGCGAAAAGGTACTCAGAGGCATATCGGTCACATGTCGACCATTTCTTTATTGCTCTGTGCCCCCGTCAAACTTATGTGTTTTGAATTTACCATCACGAAAATTATTCATTTTCGGGAGCTAGGGCTCCTCGCGGGGAATGCAACATGGAAGCACTCCGGTGCCATAATCAAATATCAGTGTATCTTTTATCAGTTTTACTCACGATAGGGCATGCCAATCACTTGTGTGTGACAATGTGTTCAGGTTCCAAGACTCGAATGGTCTGGACTAAGCGAAGGGGCGCTCCTTCTGATCACTAAGCAGACGATGGTGGGCATCAGGTCGGGACTGGTGACCCGCCGTGCCATAAAGGTTGATCACGACGATAAGAGGGGAAAACGTTTGATTAATCATCAAGCAATGGGCCTGCATGGCCAATAAGTCGATTCCTATAAAAGGAAGAGACAGTGTGTTGAAAAGCCTAGCTACCTTGAAAGGCCCACATCGGGGTGCGAAAAGGTACTCAGAGGCGTATCGGTCATATGTCGACCATTTCCTTATTGCTCCGTGCCCCCGTCAAACTCATGTGTTTTGAATTTACCATCATGAAAATTATTCATTTTCTGGAGCTAGGGCTCCTCGCGGGGAATGCCACGTGGAAGCACTTAGGTGCCATAATCAAATATCATTGTATCTTTTATCGGTTCTACTCACGATAGGGCATGCCAATCACTTGTGTGTGACAATATGTTCAGGTTCCAAGACTCGAATGGTCTAGACTAATCGAAGGCGCGCTCCTTCTGATCACTAAGCAGATGATGGTGGGCATCAAGTCGAGACTGGTGACCCGCCGTGCCATAAAGGTCGATCACGGCGATAAGATGGGAAAACATTTGATTAATCATCAAGCAATGGCCTGCATGGCCGATAAGTTGATTACTATAAAAGGAAGAGAGAGTGTGTTGAAAAGCCTAGCTACCTTGAAAGGCCCACATCGGGGTGTGAAAAGGTACTCAGAGGCGTATAGGTCACATGGTGACCATTTCCTTATTGCTCCGTGCCCCCGTCAAACTCATGTGTTTTGAATTTACCGTCACAAAAATTATTCATTTTTGGGAGCTAGGGCTCCTCGCGGGGAATGCCACGTGGAAGCACTCAAGATAGTAATCAACGTCGCCCTTGAGTCACGTGCACATCATTCGGGGCAGGTTTGGCCGTCCCTGCCGAACCGGTCGTCCCGGCCACGGCTCGAGACTGGATTGGACATTGCGTACCGATACAGAAAACTATAATATATATATAATGGAATAAACAAATTGAAATGACATGTTGTATCATTTCGTTTATTATTCTTCCGTTTGAACGGGTTTCTCCGGGTTCGAATCTTAGCTTAAGGTTAAGGTTTCCTTAAGTTTTTTTAATATACCTTATTTAAAATGTAAATGAAAACACGGCAGAACATTGTTTCGAACCCGGCACCTAACGATTAACAGCGATACACTGACGTCTAGTTATTTGTTACTCCAGTTGAGCATTTGTCACCCACACTCACCTAATTGTCACCACTAAAGTCCACAAGACGTCACGCTTACTCTTACACTATCTTGAAAGCCGCGAGTCAGCCTTGTCCCTATTGAGCCCTATTTGTCACCGTTAGTAGGGTATTTTTCACCCTCGCTAACGCATTTGTCACCCGTGTAGACACATTTGTCGCCCTTAAGCTCCAAACTACCACGTGGAAAATGGGACACGTCGGCCACGCGTGGGTGTGTTGTTCTCGTATTGCCGCCGATCCAACGCCGTAGGCCACTTCAACAGAAACGATGACGCCGAACTAGATCCTTGAAATTAAAAATCCCCAATTACTTATTTACCCTTCCCGCCATGTCTTGGCTGTTACGCAACCTACCAGAAGCCAGTTCGTCTCTCCATCGTGCTCAGTGTCTCATCTTCCTCGCAGTGCCATTTGCGACCTCTCCATCATTTGCTATTCGAGCACTCCTGAATTGCGAGCTCTCTTTCATCACTGACAACCATGGAGCTGAAGGGGACACCCATGCAACGCTTCGTCCACCGTAAACTGGATGTCTCACTTGCATCTCAGAAAATTGTACCAGTTCCTACTGCCGAAGAAGAAACGTTTCACATACCTAGGGTTTCTAAGGCCTCCACTTTAGGATGACAAGTTAAAGGTAGTGTGGTTCCTTATCTCCTTTACATAGCTATTTTCCCCTCTTATCGACCTATTTATTTGTCATGCTTATATCTACCTATTTGTGTCAGATTTAGACCTACCTGTAACGACCCAAGATCCAGATACCGGGAAGGCCCGATACCATTCGAATCCTGACCCGCCGCTCACGAGGCGGGAGGGCTCGGAAGGGCTAAAAGGAGTGTGGAGGCATAAAGAAATATGAAATAAAGTAGGACAATTCAATAATTAACAGAAATAAATAAACAACTACTACAACAATAGAGTCCTGTCCAACAGAAAGTACAATCTAAAGCAGTAAAGCGTACCACATGCAGAGTGAACACTCGGCCCGGCAAGCTGGCAACTGAGAACCTCCGAACAGCACCCTTGAACCTTGAGGAAGAACCGCCACACCTGAAAAGCAGGGATGAGTCTCCAAAATAGAGACTCAGCAGGGATCCCGCGGAACCCCAACCAGAAACAACGGCGGTAGCGGAAAGGAAAGCTACAACGACAGCAGGAACAACGAACCGGTGGCCGGTCAAAACTCGACACTACAGCTACTCCTACTGTACCGAAAAACACACCCCGATCTTACGGTTGGGGGCTACCAAACTACACTAGAACCACTTACCGAAGTAAAAACTCACGGCAACCATGCCGTAGAGGCCTGTCTCCCAGGACACGGCCACCCTGGACACGCTGTCCAAGGTGCAACACTGACCACCCGATCGCGGACACTGCACCAATAAGACACAACTGCGGTAAAGCTACTAGCACCAGTCTCACGGCACGAAAACCGACACACACATCATGGCGAAACAACCTAGACTCAACGGTCAACACGACCAAAAATCTGAAGGTCGAAGTCATAGAGACTGACAGTCTGTCACTCCTGACTCGACAGGAGTACCTCCCACTAGAAGCACAGTCGGTAGCATCCCCTGACGTCTTACATCGCACCACAGGTGTCCGCCTGGCACGATAGCCCCCGGCGGCGGCAAGGACACCGTACAAGTAACCGTAAAACAAGTGACTAGGTGGGGTCGCGCTCGTCAACGTGTGTCCAACCGCCCCCAACCACGTGTGCACACACAAACCGAGCATCCCTGGTCTGGCCCTCTGACTGGTTTTCCCCTCAGCCGGACTCTGGCTGCTAGACGCGGGGCCTGACGAAAACCAGTCTAAATCGTCCTCAGGGTAGCCTCTCCACCACTCCCTGGTGGGACCACTAAACGTGTAAGCAGGCTACAACTAGTGGAGGGTCACTGAAGGAGTAGACTCTCAAGTCAACGGAAAACAACGTCCCAACCCGATGAAGTATAGGTACTGTCCTACGTACCAGCACCGTCGCACGGTGACCACGGTCAGAGAAGAAACGTGACTCACAGTCCACAGGCCATGCACCCGGCCACGCAGAAACGCAGAAACATGGTTCCCCAAGGCAGCTCACAGGTCACCAAGCCGAATCCCACTCTCAGGAAAAAGTGGGAAACCTCCAGCGCTAGGCTGGATGGCTGGACTCGCAGCCCAAGGCCAAACACATGGCCCACTCGGGAACCTCTTTTCGGAGAAACTCACGGCGTGCAGGGAACCCTCGCTGCACTCACACCGACACACGGTGACTCGGTCAAGCGTAACATAAAAGCCTAGAACATGAGGAGTCACCCGGACTCTAAAACCCTCGGGTACATTAAACGAGGTAACACGGTCCTCCCGACACCCTCAAAACATGGACACGAAACCCTCAGGGTGTCTGGGACATTCACGAGACCGCAGGTTGACCACTGGGTCCCAACTGGGTCGATCGGGGACCTACACAACACGAAGCGATCGTGGCAAGCACGAAGAACCACTTCGGCATAACACAGTGCCTGGCGGTCTATCTTTGGGCCATCACAGCACTGTAACGGTCCAACATAGGAGCGTCAGACACTCGGTGCAAAACTGGCTGTGACGCGCCAGCCCTGGTGCGTCATAGGCCCTAACGCACCCAATCCAGTGCGTCAGAAGATGAGAAGAAATCGGCTGTGACGCACACCGCTCGGGGCATCACAGGCTCTAACGGACCAAACCTGGTGCGTTAGAAGACTGACCAAAACAGGTTGTGACGCACACCCCTCGGGGCGTCACAGCCCCTAACGGACCTACCTAGGTGTGTTAGAAGAAGGGATACATCAGCTCTGACGCACCCTAGCTAGGGCGTCACAGAGCTCTGACGATCCACCCTTGGTGCGTCAGAGTCTCAGGACCCCAATCGGTCAAAAACCACGATAATGGATGTAACGGTCGAACCCAGGCGCGTCACACCCTCTAGCGGTTTATCGTAAGACCGCCAGAGCGACCGACGCCCTGCCGACACTACAAACCTCTGTGACGCACCCTCCTTGGGGCGTCACGGCACGTAACGCACCCACCCTGGGGCGTCACAGCCTGTGACGGTCACTGGAAGGACCGTCAAACCGTCCCGAGAGCGGGACGGTGGGAAACGACCCAAAAATCATCCCACACCCCCATACCTCCACGGGAGAGGTGGAAAACAAGGGGGAAGTCCCCAAATAGCCCCTAGCATGCATCAACGGCCTCGGATCGGCCAAAAACACGATGGATCAACGGATCGACTCACAACCCCCAAAACATGGATTTTTCCCAAAAATCCCCAAATACGCCCGCTCGGCTCACCGCGGCCTAAAAAACTGGCGGGAAAGGAAGTGCACTAGCTGGGGGTCCATCTTCCTACCTCCACCGAAGATTCGACGAGCCGTGGATGCCGATCCACGAAAAAAACGCCGTGAAACCCTCGCCGCTCCACGAACCCGCGGCCGAGCTTCACCGCGCCACCGTCCCTCGATCCTCAACCCGTTCCTCGTTCCTCGCCTCCCGCCATCGCCGCCTCACCCTCGTCCACCACCGTCGGCCGCCCGAGGAGAGGGGGAGAGAAAGATATGAGAGAGAGTGAGAAAGAGAGAATGAGAGGGGGAGAGAGAGAAACGGTTAATATATATAGAAAAATCTGAAAAATCCAGAAATTCAAAAAATTACGAAAAATTACCTCCGCGATCCTCGGAAGGAACACAACGCAGTGGTAACGTCCGGAGTTGGAGAATGCCACGGTTTGCCTTGCACAGAGTTCCGAAGGCACAACAGGGAAAAACACGTGTAAAGCACAAAATACACTCCGAGACCCACTAAAATGATCCGAAAAAAATCCGGGGCATTACAGCCCTCCCCTCTTAAAGAAATTTCATCCTCGAAATTCAGGAATAGCACCAAGTCACAGGGGAAGAACACTGAACCGACTGACAATGTCGTCAGAGCCCTAGCACAAAAAACCTCGCTTCTCACGAAAGCACCGATCCTGAGGGACACAGCCAGACTACCATCACGAACGACACCTCGCTCCACATGCCACACACACAGGCCATCAGAGCAGGCACACCAACAAACGCAGTCCGACGTCACCTCAGTTACAATCAAGCCAATCATGGCACCGTAACCACCGACTCGCTCACCGAGGAGACACGGTCCTTGTCACGAGAAACAGCTACTGATCCATCCTATGGTCAGCAGATAAATCGCACATCGGCTTCACAACCAGCTGACAAGTCGCACACCCTTCTCAAGGGAACAGCCAACACCGAGCCTCCATCAGCTCACACAGCCATCTCAACAGACCGCAAACAGCTCATCGGCTCAGCGCCAGGATCACCTCACACATGGCAAGCTAAAAGCCAGACATATCACTGTGCCAACTCTGTCAGAAGACAAACTTCGACAAAGCCCAGATCCCGTCTGGAAAGGCACATCATAGAAACGACCACCAAAGGTCTCACCTGCGCACGGCTCTCATCGTTCACGATGCACAACCAACGGCATCTTCTGTCTATGAAAAGACCATCCACTAGTCGCCAGATACACGTCAATGGGAAACCTCCACCGGCCCAACGGGCACGATCCAACTCACAATAGGCCATCCGCTGACTCACACACAGACAATTACCACATCTCAAGCTGCACTCCTCTCGGACTCTACATCGAACTCAATCATCGCGCCAACTCGACCCTTTCGGGGAGCACGATGAAATCAAATGACAAGATCCTGGCATCTTCAGTCATCACCTCACTCGACTCGGACTTACAGGGGAACCATCCCATGCTGGTCACAGACCAGGGATAACCATTATGACACCAACGTCCCATCAAGGACCTCCAAGGACAAGCGTCACTCTTCCGTCTTGTCTCATCACATCCCTTGACTCAATTAATCCAAGTGGACACCTTCCAATCCCGATTCCGCCCTCACCACCGAGCTACGGGACACCACCAGAACAATTCATGGCACACGTCTCTAGGGGAAAAAGTGCCAACCAAAATTACGGCAACCAGGTCGCCAGCACCACGACCAATGCACAATGGGTCCCTAACAATAGACATCTTACCATGGTCGACTACGAGACTAGCCTTACCAGTGACTCGCAACTACCAACCGGAACCCAAAATCTCTCAGAGATCACTTCCTCAAAACATGATCTCAACCGAGGACACAACCTCCAATACAAGTCGGCCACCAAGCCACCGACTCTGACCAACACATCCTCGACCTCCATCAGGCGACATCCTCAACAACCCCATCAGGGTCAAACACCGACGCCTGACACGGTTTCCATCACATGAACAGGGTACTCATGCGGCGCACTAGCAAGCACATTCCCCAACACTCCATCCTGCCAGTGCCAAGAATCAGGATACCTCGAGCAACGGCACGGCAACAACACGTTTCACACAGAGGAACCAATCCTCCAATGCTCAACGCAAACTCAGGAGTCCGCCCATAGCAATCAACGCTATGATCCTAAACCAGTGGGTCACAAGCCCACCAGGCTTCCGCTGCGCAGTCTGATCCACGTGCACAGCCACAAATTCTTGGAAACACCACCCGACCGGCACTCGTCCTTCCGAAAAAGCGCCAACACACACTCACACGACAAGGGAATGGGCACAACTTCTCACAGGCAACCACCTTGCCAAGACGAGGAGCACGTCACGCACGGACTTCATGGCACACAAGGCCAACCAATCCGGACACATGATGCAAGACGACAATCTAGCCAAACACAATTCTCTCCATCCAAAGAAGAAACCAAACGCACCTCCGACCAACGGAAGAACTCCACACCTGACCTGATCTCGAATCTCACGCATGCTGGAAACAACACCATCCAGCACCAAGGAAAACCATCGCTTCCATCAGGTCAGCGCCACCGACACACTCAGTAAGTGTCACGTCGGGCCACAATCACAACATCTCTCGATGCACCACTGCTGTAATTTCTCAAACTGTAACACACTACGCCAAGAGCCGCAACATGAGCCATAATCGACAATCGTCGATGCTCATCCTCAAGTCCTGAAACTTACCGCGGAACCTTCACATCTCAACTCAAATCCGAGAAGAACACCACCCATTCGCACGCAAGAGCGCAAGAGCAAGACTTATTGGCACACCACAGCCCAATCCTGCCTCGAAATCCGTAAAAATAACCAGGACCGACACGTCATTTCTGACGCCACAGAGCATAACAAGGACACCAGGCTCGCGAATCAGCAACTCACCAAGAAGATCCTCCGCTCACCAAAGCACACTTCTTGATCAGAGCACTCGCTCCGACACCTTAAACCATGACCTAAACACCTCAGGGGCCGGACAAACCTCAAGCTCGAGTGGCCAAAATCGACAACGGCACCCTCAGAGCACACTCACGGCCACTTAACCACGAACAATCCTCTCCAGCCGCCTGACCACGCTGCAGATTCCTCAAACGCAACACTGCGAGCTCACGCCTGCCAGCAACCTCTGCTCAACGCAGCACAACCAGGGTTACCAACCGATGAGGGAGAAAGCTCTCGACCTCGATCCTTAGACCCCATGCTGGCACGAAAGTCGCGGACAGCAACCACCTTCACAGCGCCGCACAACGCACTCAAGCTCTCAAGCGAGAAACTAGGCGGAAAGCGAACACAAAACCCTAAGCCAGCTGCCGACTGTACTGGACCTTATGGACTATGATCACTGTAATATTTCAAATTCTCATGTACGTCCACAACCACCGCTCTGATACCAGCTGTAACAACCCAAGTTCTGGATACTGGGAAGGCCCGATACCATTCGAATCCTGACCCGCCGCCCACGAGCCGGGAGGGCTAAAAGGAGTGTGGAGGCATAAAGAAATAGGAAATAAAGTAGGATAATTCAATAATTAACAGAAATAAATAAACAACTACTACAACAACAGAGTCCAGTCCCACAGAAAGTACAGTCTAAAGCAGTAAAACGTACCACATGCCGAGTGAACACTCGGCCTGGTGAGCTGGCAACTGAGAACCTCCGAACAGCACCCTCGAACCTCAAGGAAGAATCACCACACCTGAAAAGTAGGGATGAGTCTCCAAAATAAAGACTTAACAGGGATCCCGCGGAACCCCAACCGGAAACAACGGCGTTAGCGGAAAGGAAAGCTACAACGACAGCAGGAACAGCGAACCGGTGGCCGGTCAAAACTTGGCACTACAGCTACTCCTACTGTACCGGAAAACACACCCCGATCTCACGGTCGGGGGCTACTGAACTACACTAGTACCACTTACCGAAGTAAAAACTCACGGCAACCACGCCGTAGAGGCCTGTCTCCCAGGACTTGGCCAACCTGGACACGCTATCCAAGGTGTAACCCCGACCAACCGGTCGCGGACACCGCACCAACAAGACGCAACCGCGGTAAAGCTACTAGCACCAGTCTCACGGCACGAAAATCGACACACACGTCACGACGAAACAATCTGGACTCAACGGTCAACACGACCAAAAACCCGAAGGTCGAAGTCACAGAGACTGACAGTCTATCACTCCCCACTCGACAGGAGTACCTCCCACTAGAAGCACAGTCGGTAGCATCCCCTGACGTCTTACACCGCACCGCAGGTGTCCGCTTGGCACGATAGCCCCCGGCGGAGGCAAGGACACCGTACAAGTGACCACAAAATAAGTGACTAGCTGGGGTCGCGCGCGTCAGCGTGTGTCCAACTGCCCCCAACCACGTGCGCACACACAGATCGTGCGTCTCTAGTCTGGCCCTCTGATCGATTTTCCCCTCAGCCGGACTCTGGCTGCTAGACGTGGGGCCCGACGGAAACCAGTCTAAAACCGTCCTCAGGGTAGCCTCTTGGTGAGGACGCCAGAGCTAGCCGTCGTTATCAGACACGCAGCACGACTCGAGCGACGCCGACCTCCTTGTGGATGGGTGATAGCATGGAGTCCCCACCTGGGTATTGAGTTTCTTTATGTTTATTACGAGTGTATTGGTGTGTATTTATTTGAGTATTTTTGAGTGTAATGGGTAAAAGTTGTAAAATAGGTTACACTTCATGTAAGGATCCCAATTTCCATATTGGGCCTCCAAACTTTTAGGAGCCCAATTGGGCCTCTCTCTCCCTTGTGGGCTTCTACACATGTGGGCCCAAAAGGCTGGTCCAAGGGCCAAGATGGGCTTCTAGAAGACTTGGACCATTGGACTAAGGAGACAAAGGTAGATGATGCCCCCTCCTTGTCCCCCATGCTTGTCCCCCACCTACCCTTAAAGGGGGGTATCCCCTCCTTGTCCCCCATGCTTGTCCCCCACCTACCCTTGACCAATGTTAGTGGATGTCCTTTGGTGTTAGTGGATGTCCTTTGGTCTAGATCTAGGGTTTGAGTATTTATAGTCTCTTGTATCATTTGTGGAAGAATTAATGAAGAAATTTTGGCATATTGATTGGTGCACCCCCCCTCTCCCTCTTGGTGTTCTAAGTGTTCTTCATCTTCTTCCTCCAACTCTCTCTAGATATGATCCCTGATCTTCTATCTCCCTCAAATCTCTTCTTCTTCTCTTCTTATTCTATCATTTGTGATCGTTCACCGTCGCTGCCGCCGCCGCTCGTGCCGCCGTTGAGCCACCCCAAGTTGATCTCCATCATGCTGTCCCCAAATTCGGAGTTGTAAAATAGCAGCCCGGTAAAGAGGTTGGTATGGGAGATCCGACCGTTGGATCATCGCGAAACTTTGAGGGTAGGTTTCCCCCATCAGAGGCCATTACCAATTCGATTTTTAGGTCGATCAGAGACCGTTTGTCTCCTTTCCCAGCCTCCTGTTCATCTTCCCACAAAATCTATCTGTGTGTAGGTCCGTGGTATAGATCGTGACACCCGATTTTTCTCACCCCTCAAACATTGTCCAAATCTCACAAAAGAGCTATGTGCGCCTCCGTCACCCTCCCCTCTACTCACCATAAAAATCCATGAATCCTAATTCGAACATTTGGCCCTCAGTCAAAGCCCTTGATCAGAGAGGTTAGGTTCTGTCCAGCCTGTTCTGTATTTCGGGACAGTGTGCTCAGTCAACTTAAAGTCATTTTAATTTCAAATCCAGCCGCTGGATGAGTTTGGTCTTCCAGTATGTCGTAGGATTTTGAGTCCCCTTTCCAACGGTATCCTTTGTACCCTGATCCAACGTCGGGATTGAGCGTACCAGCCGATTTTGTCGAAGCGCGCAGTTCTGACTAGAGATAAAGCTGTGGGACAGCCTTGGGAAACAAATCCCAAGAAATTGCCCGCCTCCACTCTGGTGACCGCCGCTCCCGGGGATCGACCCGGGACACTCCAGGTGCCCCCGTCAATCTCTGCAACCAGGAGCTGCCCCGGACGCCGCCGTACCAACAGCAGGTCCCACGTACCATCCTGGGGGCCCGAGTGAACGGAGCTAAACCGGCCGACCGCGTCTACCCGAGCGCCACCGACTGCTGCCTGCCAACCCGAGATTGGTGCTCCCAGACCTCTTGTGTCGCCCATTACCTCCCTGCGTGGAGTGGGCTGTAGAATCACTTTTGTAATTAATAATTATTGTTGTACCGGGAGTTCCAGATCTCGGCCGGGACGTCTTCCCCACGCCTTGAGCGTGGAGGTACACTCGTCGCCCCTCTTTAGTCGCTTGCTTTCCTAGTATAGGCTCTTGATGCCGCTGCTCGTGAGCATGTTAGGTCAGCGCCATCCAGCACCAAGGAAAACCATCGCTTCCATCAGGTCAGCGTAACCGACACACTCAGCAAGTGTCACGTCGGACCACAATCACAACATCTCTCGATGCACCACCGCTGTAATTTCTCAAACTGTAACACACCACGCCAAGAGCCGCAACACGAGCCATAATCGACAATCGTCGATGCTCATCCTCGAGTCTCGAAACTTACCGCGGAACCTTCACATCTCAACTCAAATCCGAGGAGAACACCACCCATTCGCACGCAAGAGCGCAGGAGCAAGACTTACTGGGACACCACTGCCCAATCCTGCCTCGAAATCCGTAAAAATAAGCAGGACCGACACGTCATTTCTGACGCCACAGAGCATAACGAGGACACCAGGCTCGCGAATCAGCAACTCACCAAGAAGATCCTCTGCTCACCAAAGCACACTTCTCGATCAGAGCACTCGCTCCGACACCTTAAACCATGACCTAAACACCTCAGGGGCTGGACAAACCTCAAGCTCGAGTGGCCAAAACCGACAACGGCACCCTCAGAGCACACTCACGGCCACTTAACCACGAACAATCCTCTCCAGCCGCCTGACCACGCTGCAGATTCCTCAAACGCAACACTGCGAGCTCACGCCTGCCAGCAACCTCTGCTCAACGCAGCACAACCAGGGTCACCAACCGATGAGGGAGAAAGCTCTCGACCTCGATCCTTAGACCCCATGCTGGCACGAAAGTCGCGGACAGCAACCACCTTCACAGCGCCGCACAACGCACTCAAGCTCTCAAGCGAGAAACTAGGCGGAAAGCGAACACAAAACCCTAAGCCAGCTGCCGACTGTACTGGACCTTATGGACTCTGATCACTGTAATATTTTGAATTCTCATGTACGTCCACAACCACCGCTCTGATACCAGCTGTAACAACCCAAGATCTGGATACTGGGAAGGCCCGATACCATTCGAATTCTGACCCGCCGCCCACGAGCCGGGAGGGCTCGGAAGGGCTAAAAGGAGTGTGGAGGCATAAAGAAATAGGAAATAAAGTAGGATAATTCAACAATTAACAGAAATAAAAAAACAACTACTACAACAACAGAGTCTAGTCCCATAGAAAGTACAGTTTAAAGCAGTAAAATGTACCACATGTCGAGTGAACACTCAGCCCGGCGAGCTGGTAACTGAGAACCTCCGAACAGCACCCTCGAACCTCGAGGAAGAATCGCCACACCTGAAAAGCAGGGATGAGTCTCCAAAAAAAAGACTCAGCAGGGATCCCGCGGAACCCCAACCGGAAACAACGACGGTAGCGGAAAGGAAAGCTACAACGACAGCAGAAACAGCGAACTGGTGGCCGGTCAAAACTCGGCACTACAGCTACTCCTACTGTACCAGAAAACACACCCCCATCTCATGGTCGGGGGCTACCGAACTACACTAGTACCACTTACCGAAGTAAAAACTCACGGCAACCACGCCGTAGAGGCCTGTCTCCCAGGACACGGCCAACCTGGACACGCTATCCAATGTGTAACCCTGACCACCCGGTCGCGGACAACGCACCAACAAGACGCAACCACGGTAAAGCTACTAGCACCAGTCTCACGGCATGAAAATTGACACACACGTCACGGTGAAACAATCTGGACTCAACGGTCAACACGACCAAAAACCCGAAGGTCAAAGTCACAGAGACTGACAGTCTGTCACTCCTGACTCGACATGAGTACCTCCCACTAGAAGCACAGTCGGTTGCGTCCCCTGACGTCTTACACCGCACCGCAGGTGTCCGCTTGGCACGATAGCCCCCAGCGGAGGCAAGGACACCGTACAAGTAACCACAAAACAAGTGACTAGCTGGGGTCGCGCTCGTCAGCGTGTGTCCAACCGCCCCCAACCACGTGTGCACACACAGACCGTGCGTCCCTAGTCTGGCCCTCTGACCGATTTTCCCCTCAGCCGGACTCTGGCTGCTAGACGCGGGGCCCGATGGAAACCAGTCTAAAACCGTCCTCAGGGTAGCCTCTTGGTGAGGACGCCAGAGCTAGCCGTCGTTATCAGACACGTAGCACGACTCGAGCGACGCCGACCTCCTTGTGGCTGGGTGATAGCATGGAGTCCCCACCTGGGTATTGAGTTTTTTTATGTTTATTATGAGTGTATTGGTGTGTATTTATTTGAGTATTTTTTAGTGTAATGTGTCAAGGTTGTAAAATAGGTTACACTTCATGTAAGGATCCCAATTTCCAAATTGGGCCTCCAAACTTTTAGAAGCCCAATTGGGCCTCTCTCTCCCTTGTGGGCTTCTACACACGTGGGCCCAAAAGGCTGGTCCAAGGCCCAAGATGGGCTTCTAGAAGACTTGGACCATTGGACCAAGGAGATGAAGGTAGAGGATGCCCCCTCCTTGTCCCCAATGCTTGTCCCCCACCTACCCTTAACCAATGTTAGTGGATGTCCTTTGGTGTTAGTGGATGTCCTTTGGTCTAGATCTAGGGTTTGAGTATTTATAGTCTCTTGTATCATTTGTGGAAGAATTAATGAAGAAATTTTGGCATATTGACTGGTGCACCCCCCCCTCTCCCTCTTTGTGTTCTAAGTGTTCTTCATCTTATTCCTCCAACTCTCTCTAGATCTGATCCCAGATCCTCTATCTCCCTCAAATCTCTTCCTCTTCTATCATCTGTGATCGTTCACCGCCGCTGCCGCCGCCGCTCGTGCCGCCGTTGAGCCACCCCAAGTTGATCTCCATCCTGATGTCCCCAAATTCGGAGTTGCAAGACAAGAGCCCGGTAAAGAGGTTGGTACGGGACAGCCGACAGTTGGATCATTGCGCAACTATGAGGGTAGGTTTCCCCCATCAGACGCCATTCCCAGTTCGATTTTTAGGTCGATCAGAGACCGTTTGTCTCCTTTCGCAGCCTCCTGTTCATCTTCCTCAAAATCTACCTGTGTGTAGGTCCGTGGTATAGATCTTGACACCCAATTTTTCTCACCCCTCAGACGTTGTCCAAATCTCACAAAAGAGCTATGTGCGTCTCCGTCACCCTCCCCTTTACTCACCATAAAAATCCTCGATCCTAATTCGAACATTTGACCCTCAGTCAAAGCCCTTGATCAAGGAGGTTAGGTTCTGTCCAGCCTGTTCTGTATTTCGGGACAGTGTGCTCAGTCAACTTACAGTCGTTTTAATTTCAAATCCAGCCGTTGGATGAGTTTGGGCTTCTAGTTGCATAGGATTTTGAGTCCCCTTTCTAACGCTATCCTTTGTGCCCCGATTCATGGTCGGGATTGAGCGTACCAGCCGATCTTGTCAGAGCGCGTAGTTCTGACTAGAGATACAGCTGCGGGACAACCTTGGGAAACAAATCCCATGAAATTGCCCGCCTCCACTCCGGTGACTGCCGCTCCCGGGGATCGACCTGGGACACATCAGGAGCGCCCCCGTCAGTCTCTGCAACCAGGAGCTGCCCCGGACGCCGCCGTACCAGCAGCGGGTCCCACGTAGCATCCTGCGGGGCCGAGTGAACGGAGCTAAACCGGCCGACCGTGTCTACCTGAGCGCCACCGACTGCTGCCCGCCAATGTAACACCCCGGTTTTTAAAATCTGAAATTTAATTGAAATAGTGAATTTTTAATTTAGATAAATGAATTTCGGAAATTTATATTATATTCCTCAGTGAATAGTGCTAGTGTAATTTTGACTTTCTCACAAAAATCTAGAAAAATAGTAAATTGACAGAGAATGATTTATACAACAACTTTTCCTTCTTGAATTTTATCAGTAAAAATATGTAGTTATATCTATTTATCGTTTAAGTGAGTTTCATTAAATAATATTTTATTCCTTGGAATAGTACCATCGAAAATTCTTCTACGTGATAAAAATCCATAAAAATGGTAATTAGGTTTCTGGAAGTGTATGTAACAAATTTATCTTCTAGGATTAACCCAGTGAAAATCCGTAGCAAGATCTATTTAATGTTTTAAGTGAAAAATCCACACTTTTCAACCTTTACCTAACCTTGACTTCAAACACAAAATTCGACCTTAATACTCAACCATTTGATCTGAAATTGGTGTCAAATTAAAGGCCATGATCTTAACTTCAATAGCCCTCTAAAAATTGCTCGAAACCCTAACCCTAATTGAGGCGGCTGGTAGAGTTTGACTTGGTCCTTGATTTCGGTGCCTTGTTTAACACGCCTCTTGTGGCGTCGATTCCTCTCACCACAGACCATCCCAGAACGTGTATAAACTATCAAAATGAAGTCCTTCCATTCTATTTTCGTTTGGTTTCCGCGGCAGTCGCTGAAGTTTTCAGATCTAGGAGATATCTCGCGTTGAGTGCGTGGGTGTCGGCTTCCTTCTTTCTTTCTTCCTCCTTTGTTCTTCCTTGTTCTTCATCAAATTGAGGTAGGTTCTCTCGGGCTCAAACAGCAAATGATATATCAAAATGTTCAGCATGAAGTCCTCTTTCTTTTGATATATAAAGCCCCAAATATCATGTAGTATCCTGCGAGTATTTTGAGGTTTAGTAGAAGCATGTTAGAAGCATGTTAAATTAGGGTTAACTTGGTTCCTTCATCGATTTAGTTCTGATTTCAAGACGTAAATATGAAATTGATCCATGCATCTTGTAGAGTTTTTCGTGCTCTTTCCATTGATTATAAAAGCCCTAAATTCCATCCAGCATGTTTAGAGAATTTCTGTTCGTAGTAACAGCATGTTTAGACCTAGTTTTGATGTGTTCTTCCAAGTTGATTTCTGATTTCGACTGATTTCGAAGTGTTAATCCTGATCCACATGAACCATATCTTATATGGTTGGATTCACCATCGAAGTAGCTTTCATTTGAGCCAAGAAGCCCCAAATTCCATTCTGTATGTAGAGAGAATTTAACGTTTTAGTCACAGCATGTCAGAATTAGGGTTTCATGCGTTCTTGACTTAATAGATCTCGATTCCAGCAATTGATCATGCAATTGACCTTGTAGACAGGTAGAGTTTTGTATTAGCTTTCCATTGATACCAAAATCCCCTTATTTGGAGCTCAATCCTAGTAGTTATTAACGTTTTAGTGCAACCCTAGCAATCACCTTATTCCCGGCGTTCACCGGACGCGGCAGGGATGACCGGAGACGACCCAGAGATGGGCGGTCTTACGATAGACCGTCCAACTCCAGCCCATCTTTTAACCAATTTTGACCCTAGCATGCCCTTATATAAACGGTCTTTCAGGAACCACACATCCCAGGATGAACGGTTCCTCACGAACCACATATCGAGATATAAGGTCCCGGAGCAACCACATAACTTGGACGGTCTTACGATAGACCACACATCCTGGATGGACGGTTCCTGAAGAACCACACATCCCAGGATGAACGGTCCCAAACTGACCACATATCTAGATAAACGGTCCATAAGTAACCACATATCCCCCTGGCAGGATAAAAGGTCCCCAGAGGACCACACAACTGGCAGGGCCAGGGATGGGCGGCCCATACCTGACCGCCCAACCCTTGGGCGGCTCCAGACAGGCCGTCCAACCCCTTGGGCGGTCCTAGACCAGCCGCCCAACCCCCTGCATTGCAGAAAGACCCCGTTTAGCCCCGGTTAAGCCCAGTAGATATAAGGTCCATATAGAACCGTTTATCCCCTCAGAGAGTGACTTAATACTTGTTCTAATGCATTCTTTTTCATGTCATTAATGGTAATTAGTGAAATAGAAACCCACTTAATTAATGTTTAATTATGCAACTAAATTCTTGTTAATTGCTTGTTATTCGTGCCTACGCGACTTACGCGATCTTGTTCATTAGCTTATCATCTTGAATCATTCTTTTTGGCATCTTAACTTAATATATAACTTAATCCTTGTTAATTTGGCTTGGAATTAGGATTAATATGATTGTTAGCTTGCTGTTTAGCTGCTGTACTACAGTAACATCGTGACCAATTACCGACTTTGCGCGAGTCGATTAGCCGATTAGCGTGCTAGTCATGGTTTTACCCCGGAAACTCTATCTGGTGGTCTTACCAACATCTTGGAACTTTGTTATACCCCTGTTAAGAACCTGTTTAACACCAGCAAACCCTGATTTATGTGTTTAAACCGTTGGTTAAGGTTCGGATCAAATCGGACGACGAGAGCCATGCGCGGTTAACATGTGACCGCATATCCTATTCGGCGGCTCGATTGTGACGGCTTATCCTTATACGGCCCAGTATGGACCGTATATCTTGTTCTTGGGCTTCAATGTCTTCTGGACATGAGCGGCCCATATTGCACCGTTCTTACCTTAGGGCGGCCCACTGTCAGCCGTTCTTTTCTTGACTTCACGGGCTGAGTTTCAGTCCAGTTCCTGTACGTACGGTCCTGTATGAACCGTATATACCCATCGAGCGGCTCCGTTACGACCGCACATCTCTTGAAGATGAGTTTGACCGTGTTTTGTACTCTTGAATCCAAGGACAAGGTTAGTCCTTTAAATCTGAACTTATGGCAGAAATTCCTCTGATTAATTGGCCATTAAAATTGACTGAATGTCTGGACGGATGGGACGTTGGGCCCAGTAAATCAATGCCATCGCATCATAAGGGCCCGGTCTGGTCCTGGGGAGAGCGCCCGAAAGTTAGTGAGCCCATGGGATGTTAATGACATGGTGAGGCATTGCACCGAAGTACTTGCTTGAGTGTTGGCGTCTATGACAAAAATCTCTTGTTACTTGTTACTTGTTACTTGATCATGATAGAATTGATATTACTTGCTTGTTGGCCAATTCCTTACTACTGTCTCTTGTTATATCTCCTGTCGTAAATTCTTGTACTTGTTATCTTGTTAATTCTTGACATCATATATTTCTTGACCATGCAAGATCTTGTTATTACGTTGTTTCATTATACCATTATCGTCATTTATTTCTTTCTTAGTATTGCATATAAAAATGTAATTTACTTGTTAATCACTTAAACTATGCCTGATGATAGAGTATAATTCCTACTGAGCTTTTGCTCACCCCTACTTCCAACCCTTTCAGGTTATGCGAGTATCGGTACGTGCATTGGGAATTGGATCAGTGTGATTGAGTGGAACCTGGAACCTAGAGTTGGAGTCTGCTCTCTCATTTTCTTGAGTCTAGCTAGTCTAGTTATTTCTTTTTGTTATTTATTTTGAATCTTTTATTGTAAGTGGTGTCAAATTTATCTTTTTAAATTAATAAGAGTTCGTATTTTCTCAAAATGTATGTCTGGCCTTTTTGTATTTTATTGTGATTATTTATCTTCCGCTCTTGTTATCGTGACTTGTCTCTTGCCACGTTCCGAGCATCGCTTCCCGCTGCTATCGGTTCGGGGCGTGACAGTTTTGGTATCAGAGCCTCCTTGCCTGAGTCGCTTGGATTTTATCCAAGTGTTGCCTCCTTGCCTGAGTCGCTTGGATTTTGTCCAAGTGTTGCCTCCTTGCCTGAGTCCCTTGGATTTTGTCCAAGAGTATAGGTTTTTCCTAAGTTCTAGGCTTCCTAAGTTTTGCATTGCATCCCAATGACCCGGTATATCAAAAGATGTTGTCCGAACGTTAGGCTACGCCTATCGGGAAGATCGCATACTTGCGCGAGTGGTCTTCGGATCGATTATCTCCGCCAGGTACCGAGTTGTTGGCCGTGTCTAGGTGCATTAGTACCCCTAACCTTGTTAAAGTCTTAGAACCCGACCTGGTGAGATTGGGTAGTATCGTGGAGTAAGTAATAAAATATATGCAAGATTGTGTTGCGTTACGCGTAAGGGTAATGAAAGGTTAACCATATAACTATCTTTCAAGTTTTTAAGCCAATTCTTAAAATGAAACCGAGTGGTTCCGGTAAGCTAAGTTTCGGTTCCGCGAAAGGCTGGCGAGTCCGTCGTAAGGAAACCCGACGTAATAAGAAGAAGAAGCTTAGTATTAGTATATGGTATCGTTCTCTTTTACCCCTAGCTATAGCTAATTCTTTTAATTGTATAGTTAACATGCTATTTTTAATGAATAAGATCATCTTAGTAGCTAATTCCCTTCGTCAGCAATTGTACAATTAACATTATTTTGATAAGTAAGATCATCTTAGTTCGAACATTCCCATAATTGATAAATAGTCGGTGAATTTGGGGACCAAATTCCTTTAAGTGGGGGAGGGTGTAACACCCCGGTTTTTAAAATCTGAAATTTAATTGAAATAGTGAATTTTTAATTTAGATAAATGAATTTCGGAAATTTATATTATATTCCTCAGTGAATAGTGCTAGTGTAATTTTGACTTTCTCACAAAAATCTAGAAAAATAGTAAATTGACAGAGAATGATTTATACAACAACTTTTCCTTCTTGAATTTTATCAGTAAAAATATGTAGTTATATCTATTTATCGTTTAAGTGAGTTTCATTAAATAATATTTTATTCCTTGGAATAGTACCATCGAAAATTCTTCTACGTGATAAAAATCCATAAAAATGGTAATTAGGTTTCTGGAAGTGTATGTAACAAATTTATCTTCTAGGATTAACCCAGTGAAAATCCGTAGCAAGATCTATTTAATGTTTTAAGTGAAAAATCCACACTTTTCAACCTTTACCTAACCTTGACTTCAAACACAAAATTCGACCTTAATACTCAACCATTTGATCTGAAATTGGTGTCAAATTAAAGGCCATGATCTTAACTTCAATAGCCCTCTAAAAATTGCTCGAAACCCTAACCCTAATTGAGGCGGCTGGTAGAGTTTGACTTGGTCCTTGATTTCGGTGCCTTGTTTAACACGCCTCTTGTGGCGTCGATTCCTCTCACCACAGACCATCCCAGAACGTGTATAAACTATCAAAATGAAGTCCTTCCATTCTATTTTCGTTTGGTTTCCGCGGCAGTCGCTGAAGTTTTCAGATCTAGGAGATATCTCGCGTTGAGTGCGTGGGTGTCGGCTTCCTTCTTTCTTTCTTCCTCCTTTGTTCTTCCTTGTTCTTCATCAAATTGAGGTAGGTTCTCTCGGGCTCAAACAGCAAATGATATATCAAAATGTTCAGCATGAAGTCCTCTTTCTTTTGATATATAAAGCCCCAAATATCATGTAGTATCCTGCGAGTATTTTGAGGTTTAGTAGAAGCATGTTAGAAGCATGTTAAATTAGGGTTAACTTGGTTCCTTCATCGATTTAGTTCTGATTTCAAGACGTAAATATGAAATTGATCCATGCATCTTGTAGAGTTTTTCGTGCTCTTTCCATTGATTATAAAAGCCCTAAATTCCATCCAGCATGTTTAGAGAATTTCTGTTCGTAGTAACAGCATGTTTAGACCTAGTTTTGATGTGTTCTTCCAAGTTGATTTCTGATTTCGACTGATTTCGAAGTGTTAATCCTGATCCACATGAACCATATCTTATATGGTTGGATTCACCATCGAAGTAGCTTTCATTTGAGCCAAGAAGCCCCAAATTCCATTCTGTATGTAGAGAGAATTTAACGTTTTAGTCACAGCATGTCAGAATTAGGGTTTCATGCGTTCTTGACTTAATAGATCTCGATTCCAGCAATTGATCATGCAATTGACCTTGTAGACAGGTAGAGTTTTGTATTAGCTTTCCATTGATACCAAAATCCCCTTATTTGGAGCTCAATCCTAGTAGTTATTAACGTTTTAGTGCAACCCTAGCAATCACCTTATTCCCGGCGTTCACCGGACGCGGCAGGGATGACCGGAGACGACCCAGAGATGGGCGGTCTTACGATAGACCGTCCAACTCCAGCCCATCTTTTAACCAATTTTGACCCTAGCATGCCCTTATATAAACGGTCTTTCAGGAACCACACATCCCAGGATGAACGGTTCCTCACGAACCACATATCGAGATATAAGGTCCCGGAGCAACCACATAACTTGGACGGTCTTACGATAGACCACACATCCTGGATGGACGGTTCCTGAAGAACCACACATCCCAGGATGAACGGTCCCAAACTGACCACATATCTAGATAAACGGTCCATAAGTAACCACATATCCCCCTGGCAGGATAAAAGGTCCCCAGAGGACCACACAACTGGCAGGGCCAGGGATGGGCGGCCCATACCTGACCGCCCAACCCTTGGGCGGCTCCAGACAGGCCGTCCAACCCCTTGGGCGGTCCTAGACCAGCCGCCCAACCCCCTGCATTGCAGAAAGACCCCGTTTAGCCCCGGTTAAGCCCAGTAGATATAAGGTCCATATAGAACCGTTTATCCCCTCAGAGAGTGACTTAATACTTGTTCTAATGCATTCTTTTTCATGTCATTAATGGTAATTAGTGAAATAGAAACCCACTTAATTAATGTTTAATTATGCAACTAAATTCTTGTTAATTGCTTGTTATTCGTGCCTACGCGACTTACGCGATCTTGTTCATTAGCTTATCATCTTGAATCATTCTTTTTGGCATCTTAACTTAATATATAACTTAATCCTTGTTAATTTGGCTTGGAATTAGGATTAATATGATTGTTAGCTTGCTGTTTAGCTGCTGTACTACAGTAACATCGTGACCAATTACCGACTTTGCGCGAGTCGATTAGCCGATTAGCGTGCTAGTCATGGTTTTACCCCGGAAACTCTATCTGGTGGTCTTACCAACATCTTGGAACTTTGTTATACCCCTGTTAAGAACCTGTTTAACACCAGCAAACCCTGATTTATGTGTTTAAACCGTTGGTTAAGGTTCGGATCAAATCGGACGACGAGAGCCATGCGCGGTTAACATGTGACCGCATATCCTATTCGGCGGCTCGATTGTGACGGCTTATCCTTATACGGCCCAGTATGGACCGTATATCTTGTTCTTGGGCTTCAATGTCTTCTGGACATGAGCGGCCCATATTGCACCGTTCTTACCTTAGGGCGGCCCACTGTCAGCCGTTCTTTTCTTGACTTCACGGGCTGAGTTTCAGTCCAGTTCCTGTACGTACGGTCCTGTATGAACCGTATATACCCATCGAGCGGCTCCGTTACGACCGCACATCTCTTGAAGATGAGTTTGACCGTGTTTTGTACTCTTGAATCCAAGGACAAGGTTAGTCCTTTAAATCTGAACTTATGGCAGAAATTCCTCTGATTAATTGGCCATTAAAATTGACTGAATGTCTGGACGGATGGGACGTTGGGCCCAGTAAATCAATGCCATCGCATCATAAGGGCCCGGTCTGGTCCTGGGGAGAGCGCCCGAAAGTTAGTGAGCCCATGGGATGTTAATGACATGGTGAGGCATTGCACCGAAGTACTTGCTTGAGTGTTGGCGTCTATGACAAAAATCTCTTGTTACTTGTTACTTGTTACTTGATCATGATAGAATTGATATTACTTGCTTGTTGGCCAATTCCTTACTACTGTCTCTTGTTATATCTCCTGTCGTAAATTCTTGTACTTGTTATCTTGTTAATTCTTGACATCATATATTTCTTGACCATGCAAGATCTTGTTATTACGTTGTTTCATTATACCATTATCGTCATTTATTTCTTTCTTAGTATTGCATATAAAAATGTAATTTACTTGTTAATCACTTAAACTATGCCTGATGATAGAGTATAATTCCTACTGAGCTTTTGCTCACCCCTACTTCCAACCCTTTCAGGTTATGCGAGTATCGGTACGTGCATTGGGAATTGGATCAGTGTGATTGAGTGGAACCTGGAACCTAGAGTTGGAGTCTGCTCTCTCATTTTCTTGAGTCTAGCTAGTCTAGTTATTTCTTTTTGTTATTTATTTTGAATCTTTTATTGTAAGTGGTGTCAAATTTATCTTTTTAAATTAATAAGAGTTCGTATTTTCTCAAAATGTATGTCTGGCCTTTTTGTATTTTATTGTGATTATTTATCTTCCACTCTTGTTATCGTGACTTGTCTCTTGCCACGTTCCGAGCATCGCTTCCCGCTGCTATCGGTTCGGGGCGTGACAGCCAACCCCAAGATTGGTGCTCCCGGACCTCTTGTGTCGCCTGTTACCTTCCTGCGTGGAGTGGGCTATAGAATCGCTTTTGTAATTAATAATTATTGCTGTACCGGGAGTTTCGGATCTCGGCCGGGACGTCTTCCCCACGCCCCGAGTGTGGAGGTACACTCGTCGCCCCTCTTTAGTCGCTTGCTTTCCTAGTATAGGCTTTTGATGTTGCTGCTCGTGAGCATGTTAGGCCCCTAGATCATTCAAATTAGTCACCGCTGTGAGTTGTGAGTGTGAGACCCATCCCGTGACTCGATCCGAGCACGAGAGTTAGTCGACCACCCGAGACTCATTGTCGGTTTCTCAACCATGCAGATTGACTCGTTTCCCTTGCCAGGGACGACCGTGAGTGAGTGCTTCTTGTTTGGGCACGTTCGCCTCTTCAGGAGCCACGTTAGGTGCTGAGCGGTTCGTGTTGTTGCTGGTCGCGTCGTCCAACAAGTCACGTCGGCTAGTAGACGTCCAAGGGTCGCACCAACAACATCGAGTCTCATTGTCATCCCGCATCAAATTAGTATCAGAGCCGGTTTGAGTCTAGGGTAGCCTGGTCCAAGGTCTTGCGTTGCATCCCAATATTCGGTATATAAAAAGGTGTTGCCCGACCGTTAGGTTACGCCTATCGGGGAGGCGATTCACTCGCGTGAGAGGATCTTCGGATCCCCGGACTCCGCCAAGTACCGGATATCGATTTAAGTCTAGGGTCCTCAACTTGCATCGGTCCATCCATATAGGTCTAGTGAGTCACCCTTAGTTCTCTTTAAGCCTCATTGCATGCCCACCCGTGGAGGTGCCCAGTACCATCGCCCTGACACTATGGGTGAATCCCGAGGTGCCAACCCGAGAGGCCGTTTCCTGGAGGACATGATAGCTCTACTCATGGAGCACGTGGATAGGTCCGAGCAAACTCTTAGGGAGCATACCGAGCGTATGGAGAGTCGATTCAAAGCCATGGAGGACCGCGCCGAGGCTTCTGATCGATCTGTCCAGGGTCTGGTTGGAAGGCTAGAGAGTGTGGTGAGAACCCCTCGCCGGGACTTACCCGGCATTCTTCCTGCCCCTCAGGCGCCTGCTGCCCAACCCGCACCACCTTGGGCTGAGGAGCAACGGCCACGTGCCCTCCATTTTGAGGACTACGAGTCCAAAAATGATTACTAGACAAATGGTCGACGCCAGCGTGGTCACCGACCACATAGGGATGATGAGGACGAACGGATCCTCAAGACCGTCCGTGTGGACCCTCCCACTTTTGATGGGTCCAAGCCTTTGGAACCCAAGATCTATCTTGATTGGGAGGCCAGTATGGACCGGTACTTTGAGTGGTTCGAGATGACGGACCACCGGAGGGTCAGGTATGCCATGATGAAGTTGTTAGGGCAAGCACATACTTACTGGAGCAATGTGGAGAGCTTGCTCTTTCAGTGTCATGAACCTCAGGTAGGTTCTTGGGATGAGATGAAGGACAAGCTTAGGCGTAAGTACCTTTCTGCCACGTACCATCAGCGACTTATTGATAGGTGGTAGAGTCTCACCCAAGGGGACCGATTCGTGTCAGACTACATCGCGGAGTTTGACGAGTACTTTTTACGATGTGGCGTTACGAAGGAGAGCACCATGCCTGTATCGCGCTTCCGTCATGGTTTGCTGCCCCACTATCAATATGAATTATTTCGCCACAATGTTACCACCTTGGAAGATGCATACCAGGTTGCTCTAGAGTTGGAGCAGTTCGATGCGGAGTTCACTCCCGTCTAGTGCCCAGGTTTCACTTATCAACGTGGGACCGACCCTCGTACCACGCCTACCTCCTATAGCCGGTTTCCGATGGCACGTCCCCCGGAACCCCCTCGGCAGGACCCCACTGCTCCTAGGCTCTGCACTTTCCCTCTAAGGGACCCTCCCCCTCGCCCGCAAGCACCCATTCCTACCCCTCGGCCTTATCAACCCGCCGTACTAGCTCGGCCTCTTCTTCCCACACCCCCAGTCCATCGAGAGGACAAGGGTAAGGAGCCAATGATTGGTGGAACATCTCAGGGCACTGGGACACGAGACTGTTGCTACACTTGTGGTGGAGTTGGCCACTTTTCCAGCAAGTGTCCCACCCGGGGAACACTTGTTATTGCCGACACGCCGGCCCGTGACCCCACCCCCGAGTTGGTGCCAGTCAGTTATGAGCCGGACCAGGAATTGGCCGAGGAATTCTTTGATGAGCTGTTGGAGGGTGAGCAGGTCGACGTCCCTGGTACCCAGAATCAGGATGACGTACATTTTGGTGTAGTCAGGTGCATCCGTACCCAGCCGCAGGTGAGTGATGACTGGCATCGCACCACCATATTCCATACATTTTGTAGGCTAGAAGGGAAGGCCTGCAAGGTGATTATTGATAGCGGGAGCTGCATCAACGCTATCTCCACAGGCACCGTCAAGCGCCTTGGTTTGACGCATGTGGATCACCCTGCACCCTATAGAGTTTCTTGGGTGGATTCCACTTCCATCCCGGTCAGACTGCGGTGTCTGGTGCCGCTACAGTTCCAGGCATACCGTGATGCGATATGGTGCGATGTACTACCTATGGAGGTGGGTAGTATCATACTTGGTAGGCCTTGGCTCTTTGACCGAGATGCCACCCTTCATGACAGGTCGAACACTTGCACCTTGGACCATGGTGGCCAAAGGATTACCCTCCACCCCGTCCAACCGAAGGACCCATCTGTCCGAGGACCCGCTGGCCCCAGTACGGCGACCTCTCCTAGTCAGGGGAAAGCCGATCCACCCGCGTTGTCCTCGGCATAGGCCTCCACATCTTCGACTGCTCCTAGCGTAGTGGGCCCTCTACCCAGGAGGTTGATGATGATCAGTCCGAGAGAGATGGAGCAGGAGGTGACCGGGGGTAATCCCATTCTAGCTGTTGTTGTCAGGGGCATAGAGGATGTCGCCCCTAGGTCCGAGGATGAGCATCCCCCAGAGATAGATGCAATATTGCGGGAATTTTCTGATGTCTTCCCCGAAGACCTCCCTGGAGGCCTTCCACCTATGAGGGATATCCAGCATGAGATCGACCTCGTCCCGGGCTCATCTTTGCCCAACCTTCCCCATTATAGGATGAGTCCCATGGACCATGCCGAGCTTCAGCGGCAGGTCGAAGAGTTGATGAGTCGGGGGTCCCTTAGGGACAGCAAGAGTCCCTGCGCTGTCCTCGCACTATTGGCC
This sequence comes from Amorphophallus konjac, assembly GCA_022559845.1. Lineage (NCBI taxonomy): Eukaryota > Viridiplantae > Streptophyta > Magnoliopsida > Alismatales > Araceae > Amorphophallus > Amorphophallus konjac. The sequence continues at coordinate 372,940,427 of CM040126.1, read as the reverse complement.
CCGAAGAAGGATGGCACATGGAGGATGTGCGTTGATAGCCGTGCAATCAACAAGATCACGGTGAAGTATCGTTTTCCCATTCCCCGATTGGATGATTTGCTTGACATGATGTCGGGAGCCACTATCTTTTCAATAAAAGATCTTCGTAGTGGCTATCACCAGGTGCAGATCAGGCCTGGGGATGAGTGGAAGACGGAATTCAAGACCAAGGATGGTCTTTATGAGTGGTTGGTTATGCCCTTTGGGCTTTCCAACACCAACACCCCTAGCACCTTCATGCGGTTGATGACCCATGTCTTACGCCCTATGATAGGGGTCTTCTTGGTCGTCTACTTTGATGGCATCCTTATCTACAGCCGCACTAGGGAAGACCACTTAGACCATCTTAGACAGGTCTGTATTGTGTTGAGGCGAGAGAGTCTATTCGCCAACCTGAAGAAATGTGCTTTCATGTCTGGTCAGATCACTTTTCTCGGGTTCATTGTGTTGAGGGATGGAGTCTCTGCTGATTCGGAGAAGATTAGGGCCATCAGGGAGTTGCCCGAGCCCCGCACACTCCACGATGTCTGAAGTTTTCATGGTTTAGCAACGTTCTATCGTCGCTTCATGCGTGGCTTCAGTTCTATTACTGCCCCGATCACTGATTGCATAAATAAGGGGGCATTTGTATGGACTAAAGCCGCAGCCATGGCATTTCAGGACATTAAGGAGCGCATGACCCAGGCACCTGTCCTTGCACTACCTAATTTTTCTAAGGTGTTTGAGGTCACCTGTGACGTTTCTGGAGTGGGGATAGGTGGAGTGTTGAGTCAGGAGTCCCACCCCATTACATTCTTTAGCGAGAAGCTTAACGATGCCAAACTGCGTTATTCCACTTATGATTAAGAATTTTACGCAGTCGTCCAGGCATTGAGGTATTGGAGGCATTATCTTTTGCACCAGAAGTTTGTCCTCTTTTCTGATCATGAGACCTTACGATTCCTCCATACCCAGAAAAAGATGAACGCTTGTCACAGTCGTTGGGTGGAATATCTCCAAGAGTACACCTTTGTGCTTAAGCATAAGGCAGGGGCAGAGAACAAGGTGGCTGATGCACTGAGTCATCGGGTGATGATGTTGACCACGATGAGTGTGGAGGTGGTAGGGCTAGAGAGGCTGAAGGACGCTTATGCTGACTGTCCAGACTTTGGTCCGATCTATGCCGTCCTTCAGGCTGGTCCCTCGTGCGATTATAGAGAGTTTGTGCTACAGGAGGGTCACCTATTCCGGGGTGACAAGTTGTGCATCCCACAGACTTCAGTTCGTGACTTTCTTATGTGGGAGATGAACGTGAGAGGTCTTGCTGCCAACTTTGGCCGGAACAAGACCATAGAGGCGGTTGAGCATCGATTCTATTGGCCTAGCCTAAAGAGGGATGTTGCTCGTATTGTGGCCCAGTGCCGCACTTGTGCTATGGCCAAACAGAGGAATCAAAATACCGGCCTCTATACTCCCCTTCCCGTCCCGGATAGTCCATGACAGGACATTATCATAGACTTTGTGTTAGGATTGCCTCGCACCCTCAGAAAGCATGACTCGATCTTTGTGGTTGTCAACCGGTTCTCCAAGATGGTATTATTCATCCCATGCTCCAAAACCTCAGATGCCACTAGAGTTGCCCGTCTGTTCTTCTCCCATTGTGTCTCCAGATTTGGCCTTCCCAGTACCATAGTGTCAGATAGGGATGTTCGATTCACCAGTTACTTTTGGAAGACCCTATGGCACATGATGGGCACCCAGCTAAAATTATCCACGGCATACCACCCCGAGACCGATGGTCAGACTGAGGTTGTCAAAAGGAGTTTGGGGGACCTTCTGAGGTGTCCAGTCCATGACCGAGTTAGGGATTGGGACTTGGTTCTACCACACGCGGAGTTTACTTACAATGATTCGGTTAATAGATCTAAATGCAAGAGTCCTTTTGAGATTGTTACTGACCGTAGACCTAGGAAGCCTATAGACTTGGTCCCATCTCCCATCCAATCCCGTGTATTTGAGTCGGCTGAGTCCTTTCCCGATCATATTAGACAGTTGCATGAGCATGTACGGCGTCATATTGAGTCCAGCAACACACGATACAAGGAGTTGGCTGATGCCCACAGGAACCACCATGAGTTTCAGGAGGACGAGTATGTCATGATAAGGGTTAGGCCTGAGCGATTTCCCTCGGGAACCATGAAGAAGCTACAAGATCGCGGTGCCGAACCTTTCTGAGTAGTGAAACGAGTTGGTCCTAATGCATATGTTGTAGATCTGCCAGAGGAGTACGGGATCAGCTCCACTTTCAACATCTCGGATCTAGTCGCTTATAGGGACCCAACGGTGATACCCAGTGAGCCCTTTGAGCCATCTCCACCCATTGTGAGCGACCCCACCCGCGAGCGTCTACCTCCAGCTTTGTCACCTCAGCAGCATGAGCAGATAGAGCGTATACTGGATGAGCAGGTGACTACTACCCGGGGAGGAGTGTACCAACGCTATCTGGTGCGATGGAGGGGAAGGCCCGCATCCAATGACACTTGGATCACCCAAGCAGAGTTACAAAGGATTGATCCAGATCTGCTGGATCGATACCAGAGCGATAAGGACCCCTACTCGACAGGGTAGAGCTTCTCCCACCCGGAGAGAATTGGTGAGGATACCAGAGCTAGCCGTCATTATCAAACACGTAGCACGACTCGAGCGACGCCGACCTCCTTGTGTCTGGGTGATAGCATGGAGTCCCCACCTGGGTATTGAGTTTCTTTATGTTTATTACGAGTGTATTGGTGTGTATTTATTTGAGTATTTATGAGTGTAATGGGTCAAGGTTACAAAATGGGTTACAGTTCATGTAAGGAGCCCAATTTCTAAATTGGGCCTCCAAACTTTTAGGAGCCCAATTGGGCCTATCTCTCCCTTGTGGGCTTCTACACATGTGGGCCCAAAAGACTGGTCCAAGGCCCAAGATAGGCTTCTAGAAGACTTGGACTATTGGGCCAAGGAGATAGAGGTAGAGGATGCCCCCTCCTTGTCCCCCATGCTTGTCCCCCACCTACCCTTAAAGGGGGGTGTCCCCTCCTTGTCCCCAATGCTTGTCCCCCACCTACCCTTAACCAATGTTAGTGGATGTCCTTTGGTGTTAGTGGATGTCCTTTGGTCTAGATCTAGGGTTTGAGTATTTATAGCCTCTTGTATCATTTGTGGAAGAATTAATGAAGAAATTTTGGCATATTGATTGGTGCACCCCCCTCTCCCTCTTTGTGTTCTAAGTGTTCTTCATCTTCTTCCCCCAACTCTCTCTAGATCTGATCCCAGATCTTCTATCTCCCTCAAATATCTTCTTCTTCACTTCTTCTTCTATCATCTGTGATCGTTCACCGCCGCTGCCACTGTCGCTCGTGCCACCGTTGAGCCACCCCAAGTTGATCTCCATCCTGCTGTCCCCAAATTCGGAGTTGCAAAATAGCAGCTCGGTAAAGAGGTTGGTACGGGAGAGCCGACTGTTGGATCGTTGCGAAACTATGAGGGTAGGTTTCCCCAATCAGAGGCCATTCCCAGTTTGAGTTTTAGGTCGATCAGAGACCGTTTGTCTCCTTTCCCAGCCTCCTGTTCATCTTCCCCCAAAATCTACCTGTGTGTAGGTCCGTGGTATAGATCTTGACACCCGATTTTTCTCACCCCTCAAACGTTGTCCAAATCTCACAAAAGAGCTATGTGCGTCTCCGTCACCCTCCCCTTTACTCACCATAAAAATCCCCGGTCCTAATTCGAACATTTGACCCTCAGTCAAAGCCCTTGATCAGAGAGATTAGGTTCTATCCAGCCTGTTCTGTATTTCGGGATAGTGTGCTCAGTCAACTTACAGTCGTTTTAATTTCAAATCCAACCGTTGGATGAGTTTGGGCTTCTAGTATGCGTAGGATTTTGAGTCCCCTTTCTAACGGTATCCTTTGTGACCCGATCCATGGTCGGGATTGAGCGTACCAGCCGATCTTGTCGGAGCGCGCAGTTCTGACTAGAGATACAGCTGTGGGACAGCCTTGGGAAACAAATCCCAAGAAATTGCTCGCCTCCACTCCGGTGACCGCCGCTCCCGGGGATCGACCTGGGACACATCAGGAGCGCCCCCGTCAGTCTCTGCAACCTGGAGCTGCCCCGGACGCCGCCGTACCGGCAGCGGGTCCCACGTACCATCCTGCGGGGCCGAGTGAACGGAGCTAAACCGGCCGACCGCGTCTACCCGAGCGCCACCGACTACTGCCCGCCAACCCGAGATTGGTGCTCCCGGACCTCTTGTGTCGCCTGTTACCTCCCTACGTGGAGTGGGCTGTAGAATCACTTTTGTAATTAATAATTATTACTGTACCGGGAGTTCCTGATCTCGACCAGGACGTCTTCCCCACGCTCCGAGCGTGGAGGTACACTTGTCGCCCCTCATTAGTCGCTTGCTTTCCTAGTATAGGCTCTTGATGCCGCTGCTCGTGAACATGTTAGGCCCCTAGATCGTTCAAATTAGTCACCACTGTGAGTTGTGAGTGCGAGACCCATCCCGTGACTCGATCCGAGCACGAGAGTGAGCCGACCACCCGAGACTCATTACCGATTTCTCAACCGTGTAGATCGACTCGTTTCCCTTGCCAGGGATGACCGTGAGTGAGTGCTTCTTGTTTGGGCACGTTCGCCTCTTGAGGAGCCACGTTAGGTGCCGAGCGATTCGTGTTGTTGCTGGTCGTGTCGTCTAACAAGTCACGTCGTCTAATAGACGTCCAAGGGTCGCACCAACAACATCGAGTCTCATTATCGTTCCGCATCACCTATCCACCACCCCATGGTGGGGCTACTAGACGTATAAGCAAGCTACGACTAGTGGAGGGTCACTGAAGGAGTAGACTCTCAAGCCAACGGAAAACAACGTCCATCCCACGTACCAGCATCATCACACGATGACCACGGTCGGAGAAGAAACGGGACTCACAGTCCACAGGCCATGCACCCGGCCATGCAGAAACACAGAAACATGGTTCCCCAAGGCAGCTCACAGGCCGCCAAGCCGAATCCCACTCTCAGGAAAAAGCTGGAAACCTCCAGCTCTAGGATGGATGGCTAGACTCGCAATCTAAGGCCAAACACATGGCCCACTCGGGAACCTCTTTCCGTAGAAACTCACAGCGTGCGGGGAACCCTTGCCGCACTTACACTGACACATGGTGACTCGGTCAAGTGTAACACAAAATCCCGGAACATGAGGAGTCACCCGGACTCTCAAACCCACTGGCATGCTAAACGAGGTAACACGATCCGCCCGTGACCCTCAAAATATGGACACGAAACCCTCGGGGTGTATGGGACATTCACGAGACTGCAGGTCGACCACTGGGTCCCAACCGGGTCGATAGGAGACCTACACAATGCAAAACGATCGCGGCAAGCACGAAAAACCACTTCGGCATAACACAGTGCCTGGCGGTCTATCTTTGGGCCATCACAGCACTGCAACTGTCCAACATAGGAGCGTCAGACACTCGGTGCAAAATCGGCTGTGACGCGCCAGCCCTGGTGCGTCACAGGCCCTCACACACCCAATCTAGTGCGTCAGAAGACGAGAAGAAACCGGCTGTGACACACACCGCTCGGGGCGTCACAGGCTCTAATGGACCAAACCTGGTGCGTTAGAAGACTGACCAAAATAGGTTGTGACGCACATCTCTCAGGGCGTCACAGCCCCTAACGGACCTACCTAGGTGCGTTAGAAGAAGGGATACGTCAGCTCTGACGCACCCTAGCTAGGGCGTCACGGAGCTCTGACGGTCCACCCCTGGTGCGTAAGAGTATTTGGACCCCAATCGGTCAAAAACCACGATAACGAATGCAACGGTCGAACCCAGGCGCGTCACACCCTCTGGCGATTTATCGTAAGACCGCCAGAGCGACTGACGCCCTGCCGACACTACAAACCTCTGTGACGCACCCTGCTTGGGGCGTCACGGCATGTAACGCACCCACCCTGGGGCGTCACAGCCTGTGACGGTCACTAGAAGGACCGTCACACCGTCCCGAGAGCGGGACGGCGGGAAACGACCCAAAAATCGTCCCACGCCCCCATACCTCCACGAGAGATGGGGAAAACAAGGGGGAAGCCCCCAAATAGCCCCTAGTATGCATCTAAGGCCTCGGATCGGCCAAAAATGCAATGGATCGGCAAATCGACTCACAACCCCCAAAACATAGATTTTTCCCAAAAATCATCAAATACGCCCGCTCGGCTCACCGCGGCCTACAAAACTGGAGGGAAAGGAAGTGCACGAGCTGGGGGTCCATCTCCCTACCTCCACCGAAGATTCGACACGCCATGGAGGCCGATCCACGAAGGAAACGCCGTGAAACCCTCACCGCTCCACGAACCCGCGACCGAGCTTCACCACGCCACCGTCCCTCAATCCTCGACCCGTTCCTCGTTCCTCGCCTCCCGCCATCGCCGCCTCACCCTCCTCTGCCACTGTCGGCAACCCGGGGAGAGGGGGAGAGAAAGAGATGAGAGAGAGTGAGAAAGAGAGAATGAGAGGGGGAGAGAGAGAAAGGGTTAATATATATAGAAAAATCCAAAAAATTCAAAAATTCAAAAAATTATGAAAAATTACCTCCGCGATCCTCAGGAGGAACACAATGCAGTGGTAACGTCTTGAAGTTGGAGAACGCAACGGTTCGCCCTGCACAGAGTTCCGAAGGCACATAAGGGAAAAACACGTGTAAAGTATAAAATACACTCTGAGACCCACTAAAATGATCCGAAAAAAATCCGGGGCATTACACTACCTGTCTCCAAATTTCATACGTTTGTCACCCTTAAGCACCTATTTACCACACCTAAACTCCCTTGTCTATACATTTGTCACCCTTGTCTTACTCTTAATATTTTTTGTATTTCTTGATCAGTCAATTAATTGAATTTCTTGTTTTAACATTTTTTTGAATCTAGTGAACACAAGGGTCATCTCCGCCCGGTGTTCTATGAAAATTTACATGAAGGATAGGGATCAAATGTCATTTCGGGAATGCCACAAGTCATTGATGAGGACCACACCCTTTGGTTCATATGTTGACAATGCTTCTCCCGTCACCTTCACCATGACACTATTGGAGGAGATTATTTGCGCCCATAGTGGAGGAAATTACTTCCGTATTGATAGTAAGGAGGTCGCATTTAGTGTGGAAGATGTGGGCATAATTTTAGGATTACCTTGCTTCAGTCAACCGGTTCAACATTATGGATCCACAAAATAGAAGTCGAAGTTGCAATATCGATTTGGATTTGCAGCAACATTTGACCGCAAGAAAGTGTGCTCTCTCATCCAGTAAATTGTTGGGTCAGATGAAGAGCAGGATGTGGCCGACACTGTCCGGCTGTGGATTGTACTCTTACTGTCCACTTTCCTTTGCCCACGGTCGATGCATTCTTGTCCACAACAGATGATGTCATGCTTAGATGACATTGGCAGAGTTTCATATTACAACTGGGCAGCCGCCGTGCAACAGGTAACGATGCACAAGTTTGAGCAATTAGTGTTGGCAGTCTAGAAACGACGGTCAGGTACAATTAACCGTGCTAAGAGAAGGGCCAGGGATGCATCCCAGGCCCATACATTTATATTTGATTGTTCTGCCGCACTTGCTATAAGTTTTTTTTTGGTGTGTAATAATTAATGTGTCAATCATTAATTCTATTGCATTGTAAAATAACTTCATATATTTCATATTACAGGTCTGGTTTTTTGAGCACACGCGGGTGCGGCAGCCACTAAGGCAGGTGGCCTTCCCCCGACTATTTAGGTGGGGGCCATTCCTAGATAGGAAATTAAAATTCTCCATTGGATCCCTGCGAGGCCAACATGTATTATGAGTACTAAAAACTTCTTCTTTGTCATTCAACATTAATGAATAACTGAAGTGATGTGGTTTGAAATGCAGGTGATCGAAGGGCTCCTTGTTGAGCCAAGTGAAAGGGACACGGGGTACGGTGGTCAGATGATGACCCGACCCAGTGCTCAGGAGACTCTTTCATCAGCTCCATGCATGCCTGTGCTACAGGATATAGCCGCTACATTGAAGATCCAGAAGCGGCTACTTGAGGAAATGAGGGCCTTCTTTCTGGCTAGGGTGCAAGAGGCTCACCTTACCACTGATGCAGCACCTCCTAGGCCCGTCAAATAGGTGACGGTTGATGTCATGCCACCTCCGGCAGCCCCTGTCAAGGAAGTGCAAGGGCCTAAAAATGTTGAGCAAAGTATATGTCAAACCTCTGAAATGGACATTGCCGCCGATGTCCCACCTCCAAGGCCCCCTCAACAAAGTACGGATGATATCGTGCCATCTAAGGCAACCCCTGAAGAGGATGTGCAAGGCGATATCCAAGCTCAGATGGACGCAAGCAATGGGCATGGTGACCGTTGTGAAGGTGTCTTTTCTCAGTCCCTTCATCAACGGGACGAGAAGCCCGTGAGGAAAAGGCGGGCACCTGCAAAGAAAACTGCAGGACAGGAGAAGAAGAAGGTGAGTCTGCGTTGTTCCTACTTCTTACAGTATAGAATCTAAGATTGGTATATAGGCATAACTGTAGAAGGGAGATGAAGTCGACCCTTACAGAAAGATCATACAGTGTACTGATTGGATCTGTAAAGGCCTGCTGAAGCCGACAGATAACACGATTATGAATGAATTTATTGATGCTTGTGCCTCTCGAGATATTAAGTAAGTTGTCCTCTTATAGTTTCTATAATTATCCTGATCCGCCTTACTCTGACTACCATGAAAATTTTTGTCCAATATAGTGGCCCCATATTTCGATTATAGAATGGGATTGTTTTGAACCGTTGTCATGTCATTGATCTATTATACTGCCACATGATAGATGATATGGTAATTTTTTGGAAAATAATAAAATTTTTTGTCACTCGCCCTACCCTGAACTTGTGTTTCTACTGCTAATAGAATCGTGATTGTTAATTTGCAAGTGATCGACGCCATGATATACCTCCTCCACTCACGATTCAATGAATCTAACACCTTTCATCAGTGGGTTTGTTTTCCCACCACTTTAGTGAATCACATAAACGGTAGGACAGCGGCCAACTTCGAAAAATCCAATGAATTGTTGGAGTGCGCCTATGAGAATGTTGAATTATCAGAACTACAGAGGAATAAATATTTATTCTTTGTGTTACACTCTCGAGGTCACTGGCATCTACTTGCTGTTGACACGGAGAATCGTCGCTTTGTCTCATACAATTCCATGAGAGGCATGGCCATCCATGATGCCGCTACAAGAAATTGGGTACTTTTTCTTATCCATGTACCCGAAATCATAGATATTTATATTATCTTTAAATTATTCCTTAATAATTTATAACCTTTCATTTGCAGGCTGCAGTTGTACGGGGGTCTCTGAAGCTCTATGGGACATTCGAGGGAGTTGAGAAATGGGATCTTGTATTCGACAACGAATGTCCCTAACAGGCAACTGGAAGCCTCAACTGTGGCATTTATGTACTGAAATATGTTCAAGAATTGTCAAGGAAGGGGGAGACATCATGGACATTTAATGAGGGTGATTGTAATATGTTTAGAGCTCGGGTTGGGGCCGACCTCATTACCTTTGGAAATACAACATCTTAAATATTTCACGTCTCAAACCTTAGAATGTGGCATACCTATCTTCATTGATATTTCTTTTGTCATACATATTGATCTTCAAAGTTTTATATGTTTTAATGCTGTTAATGTGTGTGCTTAATAATGTTAATTCATGAATATCAATGAGTTTTCTGAAGACAGATTCAAGTTTGGTTAAGGAACTAGGCTGAAGTGTGAAAAGATGAAGGCTTTACTTGCACAAGTGTCGACTAGAGTCGACCGTGGAGCCGACTCCAGTTCAGACTGCTGAAGAGAAATACCCAAGTCACCCGCTGGATCAAAAGGGCTTTGGCTACGCTTTAAGGGTGATAAATATGTGGCAAATGGTGAAAAATAGGCCTTACTGGTGTAAAAGAGGAGACAAAGGGTGAATAATAGATGATCAGGCTGAAATACAAAAATATCCTTGTCCCATGAGAGAGAATATACCTCTGACAGGGTAGCCTCGGATCACGTGCAAAGCCTGTGCCCCTGGCCTTCAAGTTGAGCGTGTGCCAGACATACCGAGCATGTGATTCACCCTTTCAGCCCATTTGTTAGCCTTACTGGCTAATTAACACGCTTATCTTCCATTTGTCAGTCATACGGGCTATTTGTCACCCTTACTACATATTTATCACTCTTATCTTACCACATGACTAGCCGTTGCCTTCTTCTCTCCATTAGCTGCTTCTCTTTGATCTGGATCACTGTAGCTGACTAATCTATTCATTGACCTTTGACTTTGACTGGGACCTCATGACTGTAGTCAAGAAAAAGTTGAGCTTTTTGGTGTCCTCTTTGACTGGCGTTGACCTTGACGAGTCGACATTGACTGTCTTGGCATTGACCAAGTCCCTTCGTTCTTCGATCTTCTTATTGCTCTATAAACTCTTGATACATTGTTCACATTTTTGTCCTCTTGTGAACTTGACACCTCCTTTCAGCTCCTTCTGCTTTTCATTGGTTAGTTCGAAGGATCTATTTTCACCATTACCATTGTATTTGTCTACTCTGCAGATCTAGTTGTGGCCACTGATAGGTATTTTTCACCCTTATCCAGTGTATTTTCCAACACCCTCTCTTGTCCAATCACCTCTACAATATGCTCCGATCAAGCGACGATCGTTCGGCTAGGGTTCCCGACGTTCCCTTTTTTCTGCTCCCGAGGGGCTACGTTACCACCTCCATTGCAGCGACGTGTTAAATCGACACACCGATCCCGCTCGTGCCCCTACATTGACACCCGCTCTTCTATTTTAAGTTATTAAGGCTCATCCGTAATGTCATCCCCTTCATCAGTGTGCGTAGTGGTGGCTTCCTCAATAGAAGAGCTCGTCTCCTCTGCGTCCTCCTCGGTCCCTTGTCGTCACTGGTTCCTACTGCAGATGTCCTCTTTCTTTTTTTTAATCCTCTTCCATGTTTATGCATTTTACAAGCCTTTCATATGTTCGTATATGATATGCTCTGGGTAGTTTCATATTAAACGGATGCAGTGGTAGTTTCATTTTACATGCTTTCTGATCTACAAACTTGCTCTTATGGATTGGACTTCATATTAAATTTGCTGAAATTATTATGTCTGTCATACCTATTGTCTTTTATAACACCTTACATGTAGAGAATTGAGGTTCAAAAAATGGGAAGGTATAAATGCTATGTAATGCGGGTTGGTCGCGAACCCGATGTATATTATAGTTGGCCCGGATGCTTTGTCCAAGTGGATGGATACCCTGGAGCTCGTTATAAGGGTTTTCACTCGGTAGAGGAAGCACATGCTGCTATAAATGGGGTTGACAATGGCAGGCATACGTATGTTGATCATCCTTAACTATAGGAAAGGCCCATGCCTACATATCATGCAAGTCTCGTGCCTAACTATGATTCAAGGAACCAGGCACTACGCCAACAGACTACACAAATGTTAAATGTGCCTTGTATTGTTGTTGTTCTATTATGTACTCTGGTAGTGTTGCTCCTCTTCATATTAGTTTCTTTGTTATTACTGTTGTTGTAGGTAAGGAAGTGTACTACGCTTGGTCTGCATAGGGAAATAATGTACTGGATATTTTACTCATTGACACCGTTAAATCCTTTAAACAAACTTGAGTTTCTTCAAGTTTCACCGCCATGAGCTATTTGTCACCGTTACAGAACTATTTGTCACTTCTAATGGCTATTTGTCACTCATAACGAGCTATTTGTCACCCTTATTGCTTGCTAGGCGTCGTCTTTGTTTCGCTTCATCACATATTATGACTTCTGTTATCGATTTATCACCCTTATGAGACATTTGTTAGCCTTGAAGCCTATTTGTCACCATCGATGACTATTTGTCACCACTATGCGGTGTTAGCCGTTGCAGTATCTCTCTCCGGCCTCGCGTCTACTATGCGGATGATGTATCCGGATGAATGGAACCTCGGTCCAAGCGATCTCATGACCGACAAAAAGGAAGGACCGAGATTCAGAAAAGTTGGGGGAGATGGAACAATATTCGCGGTCCCGTCGCTTTGATTTCCACAAAGTTGATGAGGCACGAAGACTCTTTTTCCTTCTGGGTGTTTCGTCTCCTTTCTATAAATAGAGACTCTGTGGGGAACCCTAAGGGCATCCTGATTTCCTTTGACTCTCGTGAAGATGTCATCGTCTGAGAAGTCAGATTCTTCGTTAGAGTAGGTTCCCGCCAAAAGGCTGTGCTTCCGAAAGGAAGCCCTGCCGGTGCCGGACCAGCCATCAGGGGAAAGTAGCGGCGGTGACTTTTCGGAGGAATACAAGCAGGGGCACCTGCAAGGGTGGCAGGACGCCTTAGCGAAGGTGGACCGCCTGTTTTGTAACAAGGGGTTGTTGAGACTCCAACCTGACAGGTTCCGTCCCAAAAGGGACGAGTAACCGCTTGTACCCTCTTCCCCTGTCAATATAATTTCTTTTTCTACAACCTTTCTTTGCATGATGGATGCTTGATCTTTGTGTGATGTGGTTGCCGTCAAATGAAGGATACCATCTATCGAAAGTAGGGGTGACCTTTACGAAGGGGAGTTCTTCTCCTATAAGTAGCAAGGTTTGTCGATGGTTCTAATATTAGTAGGGCTTATCTTCATGCTCATAGTTCATCATTAGGATCCATTTGTCACCATTCATGCGCATTTGTCCCCCCTGTTGATCTATTTGTCACCACTAATAGACATCCTTCACCCTTATAGCTCGCAGGAGCCGTCCGCCTTTGCCCGTGGGAGCCGTCGCCTTTGTGCACTTTTTCACCGTTAAGAGCCTTTTGTCACCCCTCATGCGCATTTGTCGCCCTTGTCAACCTATTTGTCACCACTAATATGCATTTGTTGCCTCTGTCAACTTATTTGTCACCAATAATATGCATTCATCACCCTTATCATTCATTTTACCCATTGCTCTCACATACGGAAGTTGAACCCAAAAGAGAAAATAAATATAATAATTAAAAAATCTATAAAAATTGATAATCAATAAATAAAATAATTTGTCACATAGGTAAGAAAATAACAAACAAACCAAGAATCATTCCGACGTATTTTCAACGAAAACATAATTTGTCACATAGTCAGATAATACCGTCGATATTTCCCATTTTCTGAGCTATTTGTCACCGTTATAGAGTTATTTGTCACTGCTAACGGCTATTTACCACTCATAAGATCTATTTGTCACCCTTATCGCTAGCCAACCGTCGCCTATGTTTCGCTTCAAAACATATCTTTTACTTCTGTTATCCATTTATCACCCTTATGAGACATTTGTCAGCCCTGAAACTTATTTCTCACCACTGATGACTATTTGTCACCACTATGCGGTGTTAGCCGTCGCGCTTGATTTTGGCTTATCTGACTTACTGGCTCCAAAACTTCAAAACTTTTTCTTCTTTCTGTCAAACACTGATAATTAATAAATATAATACTATAATTATATTAAAATAAATAAAAATACCAAAAAACCATTCAAATTAAAAATTTATAAATATAACAGAATAATAATAATAAAATAATTATGAAAATGATAAAAACTATATAAAATGATAATTAATAAATGTAACATCATAATAATAGTTAAATAATTGTGAAAATGACAAAAACTAAAAAATGATCATGATAATTAATAAATGTAACGGTAAAATAATAATGAAATAACTAAAAATGAGAAAAAACATAAAAATGATAATTAATAAAATTAACAGCATAATAATAGTAAAATAATTATGAAATTGACAAATACCATAAAAATGATAATTAACAAATGTACCAGTATAATAATAAATTAATTATAAAATTGATAAAAAATATAAAATTGATAATTAATAAATGCAACACTCTAACAATAATATAAAACCACTAAATTGTGAAAAATGATAGAAAAATAATATAAACGTTTCATTTCATTTAATCAGTATCGTTTGATGACTAGGAAAGCTTCAGATCAGTGTTGGTAGAGTTAGGAAACTCATACACGGTTAAACCCTTCAAACGAACTTGATTTCTTCAAGTTTCACTGTCAAGATATTTGTCACCGTTATAGAGTTATTTGTCACTGCTAACGGCTATTTGTCACTCACAACATCTATTTGTCACCCTTATCGCTAGCCAGCCGTCGCCTATGTTTCGCTTCAAAACATATCTTTTACTTCTGTTATCCATTTATCACCCTTAAGAGACATTTGTCAACCCTGAAATCTATTTCTCACCACTGATGACTATTTGTCACCACTATCGGTGTTAGTCGTCACGCTTGATTTTGACTTATCTGACTTACTGGCTCTAAAACTTTAAAACTTGTTCTTTTTTCTATCTAACAGTGATAATTAATAAATATAATACTGTAGTTATAATAAAATAAATAAAAATGCCAAAAAACCATACAAATTAAAATTTTATAAATATAATAGAATAATAATATTAATATAATTATGAAAAAGATAAAAACTATATAAAATAATAATTAATAAATGTAACATCATAATAATAGTTAAATAATTATGAAAATGATAAAAACTAATAAAAATTGAAAATGATAATTAATAAATGTAACGGTAAAATAATAATGAAATAACTAAAAATGAGAAAAAATATAAAAATGATAATTAATAAATGTAACAACATAATAATAGTAAAATAATTGTGAAAATGACAAAGATCATAAAAATGATAATTAATAAATGTATTAGTATAATAATAAATTAATTATAAATTTGACAAAAAATATATAATTGATAATTAATAAATGTAACACTATAACAATAATATAAAACCACCTAATTGTGAAATATGATAGAAAAATAATATAAATATTTCACTTCATTTAATCAGTGTCGTTTGATGACTAGGAAAGCTTCAGACCGTGTTGGTAGAGTTAGGAAACCCATACACGGTTAAACCCTTCAAACGAACTTGAGTTTCTTCAAGTTTCACTGCCATGAGATATTTATCACCGTTACAGAGTTATTTGTCACTGCTAATAGCTATTTGTCACTCACAACATCTATTTGTCGTCCTTATCGCTCGCCAGCCATCGCCTTTGTTTCGCTTCAAAACATATCTTTTACTTCTGTTATCCATTTATCACCCTTTAAAACTACAATTATACACACAACCTACACAACTCAACATAAAACACACATTCCTCGATAAAATCTACACAACATATAACTCAATGAATAAAAAAAATTACAATTACATTAATTCAAATGTGTCATTTTTTATAATTACATTTACAAATCAACAGATATCCGTTGGATCATCCTCCACCATCACCAGTTGCAGAAGAATCCCCTCTCAGACGACTCCTCCTGCCCAACAATTGCTTCATTTAGCTCAGTTGGATCGACTTCTTCCACTTCGTCCTCTATACACAACCGAAGTGGCTCGGCAGATTCGATCAGACGAAGATTAGAAGCAACCAACTCTGTAGTGTCACCCTCGTCTGATTGAAAAGTTTCGGCACTATAATCCTCTGAGACACCAATTTTTTAGAATACTCGCTCCATTCAAACCACAATTTTGAAAGAAGCTCTTTTCTGAAGCCGGTATCATGATCTCTCTCTTCTGGAGAATCAGCATCGACTAGTCTGTATGTGTAAACCTTCCTCGTCTGTCCTGGTCTAAAAGCACGAACAATAGCTTTGGTATCTCGCCAAGCCATTGGTCCTACTTTTAGACTAGGACAGACGAGGAAGGATTACACATATAGGTTGGTCGCTGCTGATTCTCCAGAAGAGAGAGATCATGATACCTGCTTCAGAAAAGAGCTTATTTCAAAATTGTGGTTTGAATGGAGCGAGTATTCTAAAAATTTTTGACAACATCTTCCTTAAAAGTTGACTATTTTTCACTTTTGTACATTCTGAAAAATTATATTAAACAAAATAAAAATACATCCAACATGTGAACTGAGAGATGAAATTAGGAATCATGACATGAGGGATTAAACCATGGCAGTGACACCTTAGATGTGATGTTATAGAGGCCCTGCGCGGGCGGCGGTGGCGGAATGGCGATGGGCGGCCGAGGACGGCGGCTGCAGCGGTGCTGGACGGTAGCCGGTGGGCGGGTCCGACTGGAACAGCAGCAGGCTGCCACAGCACAGCACCGGAGGGGCAACGGAGCTCTGTCGGAGTGGCTGCAAGGGGGAGCGCGACGGTGGGCTGGCCGACACTCATGGCGGTGCTGGTTCGCGGAGGAGAGGGAGGGTGCGCAGGGCACCCATGGGCACACGGGGACAAGGTGGCGATGGTCTGTGGCGAGGGGGGGAAAGTAAGGGATGGGGGAAAAATAAATGGCTTCTAAGGGTAAGAAATACGTTGTAAGGGTGACAAATAGGTCATAAGGATAACAAATGCTTCTAAGGGTAACAAATGTGTCCTAAGGGTGACAAATAGCTTCTAAGGGTAACAAATGGGTGTCTAAACGTGAAAAATAGCTGTAGTGGTGACAAATGAAAGAGAGAGAGAGAGAGGCATTAACAAACAGAAAAAATGGTGGCTCCTAGCACACGTCTCTCCCTCCTACAGTCCTGCTGTCCTGCACTCCTATTGCTAGTAAAGTATTCGTATTTATTTACTAAAATCGGTGGAAGACTTAAAGTCAGTGGAAGACGAAGGGTCTCTCCCAACTTATGCCAACTACTCATGAGTTAAGGTTTTTAAAGACGAAGGGTCTCACTACGGCTGGTTTTAATTTGAGAAGTCAAATAGTTAAAATGGGGTAGTTATTATAATTTCGGGAAGTGTAACAATCTTCCATCTTATCATATTTTTTATATTTTATATTTTATAATATATTATTTACATAAAGATATATTATATGATATATATTATTACGAACGGATATTTTATGGAACGAATATTATAATATATGTATCCAGTCTGATTTAAATTCTAATATTATCCTCCGAAATAATAAATACGATTTAGAATATTATCTGCTAATTAATACAGATTCGAATATTAACCAGCTAAACTATTGATATATTTATATTTATTTTTGTTATTTATTACATATACCGTAAGCTATTCCAGGAGTTTCCGACGGAATCTTATTCAGTCAAAAATAAGTCAGAATTTACACACATATTTCTGTTCATTTATCATAATTATTACATAAATATATGTAAATATTAGTGACGAAAACTCTCTTGTCAAAAATCAGTGGGTAATTACCAACGTAATTCCGATGAAATTTAAGTTGTCTCAAAGTTGTCTCTTTTTAGAGACAGATTTACGCTCGAAATAATAGATCGAAAATCAGTCTGTATTTATCGACGGATTTGCGACCGAAAATTTTTCGTTGGAAAGTTATAATAGTTCCGACATCTTTCCGACTGATATATTGCCGTCGAAAAATTACGTCGATATTTTCCATTTTTCTTGTAGTGCCCCTTTAGGATTCCTATCTTGAGGGAATTATGCTTAATTTAAGACATCAAAAGGCCCACCAAAACTTTGGAGAATAAAAAATTTTCATCATATTAACTTGTTTGACTTAGATGAAATCCATCACATTGCATTGTTTGTGTTGTTTGGGCTTGTCCAAGCCCATTTGTGATATTTTATGCTACATTTTTCTCATCATCCACATATTTTTTTGTTGATAGGCCCATCTAGGTTAGCCCATTTGTTGTGTCCATTGTCCTAGGTCGGTCTTCCATTGGTCCTAGTGAGTCAACCCTCTCCCCTTCCGCCCTTCACTCCCGTACTTCCCCTGGCTGTATCCCATTGATATTACTATAGAAAGTCTCCATTTGTCCTCATTGAGCATTACCATCACCCTTTGTATCTATCTCTTTCTTCTCAATCTTCTTCCTATTCCTGCGTGGAATCTTCTTCCCACGTGGGCCCATCTTCCCGTGGTCCCTCTGACCCGTCTGAAGAACATGCTAATCTCATGGCCCATCTATCATGCCTTGTTCGTCAAATGGACCCGGCCCAGGCCCAAAGACTCATTGCAAATCATCTTAATGGGCCTTCTTCTCTTAATGAGCCTTCTTCTCATCTTAATCGACCATGTTCTCTTAATGGGCCTTATTCTCTTAATGGGCCTTCCTTGCTTAATGGGCCTTTTCCTCTTAACGGGCCTTCTCCTTCTTATGCCACTGGCCCAGTTTCTAATGGCCAATTTTATCTTAATGGGCCTCCTCCCTCTTCTCCTTATGATGCTGGCCCAATGGGTCCCCATGTTAATATTTCTTCCAAGCCCATGTATCCTTCCACTCCTGGAATGGGCCCTTCTTCTTCTCAGTCCGGATCTTTTTATCCTGCCCATTATGCAACTCCTGGTCTAGATTCACAATCTCTTGCTCAAGATGGCCCACATTTCTCTCAATCTCTTCCTACCCCGGAGATGATTTCTCAAGCCCAGCGCCAGCTTGATGAACTTCAACATCGGATCGATACCAAATCCTCCTTGAGTGTCCCATTCGCATTTCAAAATGTTCGGCTTCCACCTCCTTCATAAATTCTCGCATGTTGCCGTTATGGTGGAGTCAGTGACCCGTATGTGCACATTAAGGAGTTCGTTTATGAGTTGGCCCAATTTCGACACAACCAATGCTTGATGGCTTATCTGTTTGGTCTGTCTTTAGAAGGCTCGACTCGGGATTAGTTCTTCTCCCTCCCGCAAGAGCAAGTTGTGAGTTTTCAAGTGGTTCAAGAGAAATTCATCCAGTAGTTTCAGGACCAGGTTGGGCCCAGGTATTCTATGGTGTATCTGGCCCATGAGAAGATGAAGCCCGATGAGGAGTTCTCCGCCTTTGCCAACCGCTGGCGTCGCCTCGTCGCACAAGTCCTGGGGCATATTCCGAAGGGAGAGAAAATCAAGATGCTTATGTCCAACGCAACACCCGAGTATCGGTTTGTCTTAGCCCTGAATGACGTTACCTCCTGGCAACAACTGTATAGTTGAGCCCACTTCATTCACCAGCAACTCTACAATTCCCTTGACCCCGAGTCTTCTCCACCTTCCACACCCACATACACCTCGCCGTCCTCCTATACCCCTCATGCACCCTCTATGAGTCTGCCTTCCACTGCCTGTTGACACCCGTTTTATACCCAATAAGTCGGGTCATCTCCTTATTCATTCAATATGATGCTCCGAGTTGTTCACTCTTCATTGAATTCCTTTTAATCAGTTGAAGCCTATTTTCTGGGTCTCAATTCCTGGATTAGACCTGGTTCCTGGTGGCACTTCGTTCAAAAGCTTGGCAATCCCTCCATTCTATTTTCTTGAAAATCAATGATAATAACGGTCTGGACTAGGCGCGTCATTTCATAATAACGCATAAAGCCCTGGCCGTTACTCTTTGAAGAGTCCCAAGACTTAGGGCCTCGTTGTCCTTTGATAATAACGGTCTACTCCCTAGCCGTTGTTTTCTTATGACGCCCTATGCCCTGGCCGTTACTTACTTGCAGAGTCCTATTGTTTAGATCTTCTTCCCGTTGATCTTATCCTTTGGATAGGGTTGAAAATGACGGTAATGACTTGGAGCGTTATTTACAAGTGGCGGTCTATCGTGCGACCGTTACTTCCTTCAGAGAGTCCTGACAGTTCAGGCCTTTTCTCTGCTACTCCGTGGACGAGATAGGGTTTTGGATTGGCATTATCTCCTTCAATTCTAATCCTCAGGACCTCTCGTTTGTTTCTTTGGACTCTTGTTGATTTTATCCTCAAGGATTTGCTAAGGATTATCCTCCTTTCTTTGCTGATTTATCTTCAACTCGACCTGAGGGTTTGAGGGAGTCTATAAATAGAACCCTTAATTTTATGACCCGGAGGGGGGGAAGATTTGATTCACGATGAAGTGCTGCCAAATTCAAGAGCCATCTACATCCAGGAGGAGCTGTTTCCCACGTCCATCTTCCAAGTCAAGGGAGTAATTTTGGGTTTTAGCTTGTCAAGATCATCATCATTGCATGCTCAAGTTTCCCTTGGTTTTATTAATCAAAAGCATTGTCCCTCCTCTTCCTCCACATTTTTCACTGTTGCTAAGCATACACATATCCTCCTAAACTTAAAAAACGCCCAGAGGGGTTAAAAAACCAACAACTCCCCGGTAATCCCTTCTCCTTTTGATGTTCTCAAGCTTTTTAGGGATTGATGCTATACTTATGTTGAGGGCTAATTGAGGTTGTGTTTTTTTTTGCTTTCTACATCCTTGGCAGGTTTTACAGGATCCCTAGCACGAGGCCCAAGCCTTCTAGCCGGCTGGAAGGGTTGGAGTTCAAAGAATTCACATCTTTTCACTGCAGGTTATCTGACGGTCAGGTGCAGGAGCGTTATTTCTTTCTGGCGGTCTATCGCACGACCGTTACTTCTAAGCAACGCACAGGTTTTGGACCGTTATTTGCAAGTTGATCTGTAGGCTTTCCTTGGTTTTCTCTCCCGTGGGCGGGTGTTTCATCCACCTACTTTCAAGGTATATTCGAGTCTTTGATTCGTGTTTACTTTGGTGGCGATCACGACTTTCCTTAGTGTTGGGCACTAGCTGTCTTTTTCATCAAATCTCTTTATTCCCCTTGATTGTTCCACCCCTAGTGGTGTGTTTTTATTTTTCTTTGCTCCACGCCGCGGCGTGTGTTTTTGTTTTTCCCTTAGCGTAATTTGATTGAGATAGCATGCCCATGCTAGAGTTAGATTTGATTGCCTAGGTTCATGTTCACATGTGCATAGGTTGAGCTGATCTTTGGTAGTTTATTTATCATCTCGTCATATCATTTTTCAAAACCCTCACAATCAACAAAAAAAGAAAGAAGATAAGAAGAGATAGGTAAACAAACGATCAACAGATAATTTTTTTGGCGATCACGGTGGGACAGCTAGTGCCAATCGTGCTTCTGATTCCTGTTTAAACCTGCCATCATCTGTTTGTTCAGTTGTCTTTTGATCCCTTTGTTTTCACCCCTCTTTCTGGTTTTCTGAATCATATGACGGCTCTGTCTCGGCGCGTTACAGTGTTCTGACGCGGGGATATCAGGCCGTCGCTTGTCTCTGTGGTGTGAGCTTTCACGGGTTTTCCTGTTACTTCAGTTTGTTTTTTGGTTCCCTGGCTCATACGACGGTCTGGAACCCCTGCGTTACATGGCGGTCTGGTCTCGGACCGTTATTTGGATCTGACGCAGGGGCCTTCGTCCGTCACTCTCCTGGCAGGTACGCATCCGAGGTGCAGTTATTTCCGCAGTTTTTTGGCTGTGATTTATTGCTTGGGTACTGCTTGATTTCTGCCATAATTCCATTCATATCTTCATATCATTATGTGCATCGTTGTTTGCTAGATTCTAGGCTAGACTTTGCATGCACTCCGGTGCACATAGGGTCATCCATCTTTTCATATATTAGACTGCATTTTCCTACCTTGTTGTGAGGACCTCTCGTCTCCATATTCCTTGGGGCCGACTAGGAAATCACAGCAGGGACCTCCATAAGTCCCCGCGAGCCGTGGATTCCCACATGGACGCCGGGCCGGTTGTACCTTCCCCCCCCCCTTGTGTCTAGGGTTGCATAAGTGAAGGAGTGGTCACACTTAAAGTCAAGCCAAGTCCATATCCACCTCCTATTAGGAACCCATTTGGAGAGAGCACATATCAATCAATTCACTAAAGTTCCAAAGGAGAAATCATAAAGAAACTTTGTTTGCATCATCTTAAGCAACTCGGTTGGCTTTTGAGTGTCTTCATTCCCTATCACTTGTATCTTGTTTGAATCACCTAGGTGCGGTTGCTCATTGTGTGTTTATTGTGTTTGTTGTTTTGCATTTATCAAGGTTGTCCGTTGCATGTGGAGTTGTTTTCGTTCGTCCGAATCATCTCCTCGAGTCGCTTCCTCCTTCACATTCTATTCCAATCCCCTCTTCGAATCTACCATGGCATCCTGCAATCCTCCTCGCTCCCAAGAGGATTCCCTTCCTCAAGGGCTCCTTGAGAACCCCCCGAGGGTTATTTCTTTCTCCGCTGGAGAGGGGACCGCCCCTCTCTCATCCTCCACTCCCATAGAAGGTGGTCAGGTCATCCCTTCTTTATCCGCTCCTTCCGCGGGCTCTGTCCTCCATATGATGGCCCAGTTGGATCCGACCCAACTCCAGGTCCTCTATCAGGCCATGCAAGGGTCCAATCCTCCTCCCTCCGCTACCGTCCAGGGGCACTCTAATTCTTCCATTATTGGGCCGTCTGTTCAGCCCACCCCGATTGAGCTCACCCCGGTCCAGCCCTGGACCATCACCTTTGCTGGCATGGAGATGGGTCAATCCTCCAATTCGACCCATCAATCGTTTGATAAGGGGAAATCGCCTATCCCCTCTCTTCCGATGGATTATCATCCCTCTGCTCTGGCGGCTCCACAGGTCCTCGTGGGCCCATCCGATTTCTTGCCCCAACAGCACGGGGTGGCCCAATGTCACTCCAATCCGGGTCTATCTCAGGCCCAGTATCCTTCTTACGGCCCCCCTAATTCCACTAGTTATCCTTCTGCTCCTTCCTATGGGCTTCCGCCCTCGGCAACCGCCATTCCTCCTGCTCACCAGATACAATCAACTCCCTTCACTGCCCCTGCTCCCTCTCGAGAGCAGGATTTGCTTAATAAGTGGGCCACCATGCAGCAACAACTTGATTTTCTTCAGAAGAAGGTGGGCCCACAATCCTTGGCTGATATTCCCGTCCCAAGCTTCCAGAACATCCGTTTCCCTCTGCAGTCTGAGCTCCCCAACTACCGTAAGTATGATGGGAACAGCAATCCCTTCATCCATGTGAGGGATTTTCTGTATGAATCGGCGCAGTTCCAATATGATGATCACCTTATGGCGTACCTGTTCCGCCGATCATTGGATGGCGTTGCTCTGGAATGGTTTTATTCTCTGCCCCTAGAAGAGGCCGAGAGCTTCAAAGTGGTCAAGGACAAGTTTATTCAGCGGTTTCAAGATCGGGTCGGCCCGGAATATTCATTCACAGATCTGGTGGCCGAGAAAATGAAGCCGGATGAGGAATTCGCAACTTATGCAGATAGATGGAGGCAGATGGCCGCCAGGGTGCCCGTCCATATTCCAGAGGAAGAAAAAGTTAAGCTGCTAATTTCAAATGCTTCGCCCACCTTCAAAAACATCTTGGCAATGAACGATATAGCCAATATGCATCAACTGTATAGCCGGGCGCGATTTATACAAACTCAGTTTAAGGACTCCCCTATCCATTCTCTTTTCGAAAACCAAAAGCCCAAGTACCATAAGAAACCACAGGGGCCGGTTACCGAAGGAGTCCAGACAAATGAGCAAGTACAAGCTGTTGCTTTTCCCTACCAAGCCGCACCATTCCGCTACAACCAAAGCCCCCGCAATCCGCAAAACTCCGCTCCGCAACACTTTCAAAACACTCCACAAAACCCTCCGCCTACCTACACCATCCCGCAAAACACCTTCACCGCGCCACCACAACCACCACCATCACCGCAATACCATAACGTCCCTCCACCCGACGGCTACAACAATAATAATCCCAACAGCAAGCGCCCGGCTCCCAGAAGAGCCCAGTATCCTCCATTGCCAGAGACACTTACAGACATATTCTCAGCACTCATGGCGGTAAATGCAATTCAACTTCCTCCAGAAAGGACTGTTTGGAACCCAGCTGTTGATCAAACTAAGTATTGCATGTTCCACCGGCAGCCGGGTCACACTATAGAAGGATGCTTTCACTTCCGAGATCTCGTGTACGACTTACACGAAGGACAGAGAATAGACTGGGCCGAGATGCATAGGGCCGTTATGGAAATCAAAGAAAAGAGAAGGCAGCCGCAGGGCAGCAAGTGCAGCAGCATCCAGCACCGCAGCCGCAGCAGCCGCCACAATAGCAGCCACCGCAGCAAGCACAAGATCTGGGCATCCATCAGAATCCGATGCCAAACCATCAACCCGCTCCTCCGCAACAGCCGCCAGCACCGGCACAAGTTAATGTAGTCCAACCACCGGCCTCCAACGCCGGGTGGTCATTTGATGATGATGGCACCGCACCATAGGTCATGGCCTTCCACCACAAACCTTCCTTCATCCTCCCTACACAACCAACACCCTCTCCGCTCATCCCACCATTCACACCCGCTCCACCAAAACCGCTCACCATCCCGCCGTATCCTTCGCCAACCCCCATCACCGTCATCACACCACCATCCAATCCCGCACCTATCCTTACCCATCCATTCACCCTGCCTTCACCAGCATCCACGTCCATCACCACCCTACCACCCACCAATCCTTCACCTATCATCCGCGCATCCCCCATTAACTTCACCAACCCTCCGCTTTACCAAACTACCTCCCCCACGCCACCTGTTCCACTCATTCGCCCCGCAGGGCCCATCATACTATCCCACGATGCCGTGGCAAATTGTGCTCTAAGGAGCGGGAAGATGTTCCATCGGAACTACGCCACTACTAGCAATCCCCAATCTTCCCAACCGGTGGCTGAGCAAGAGGAAGCTGAACCGTTACCGGGGACTCAATATGATTTACTGCATCATCTAGATCGGGTACCCGCCAAGATATCTGTGCTGGAGTTAATCAAGAGGTCCACTCTCCATCAAGATGCACTGAGGGATTTTTTGCAGAAGGTCATGGTTAGTGAAGACATGGCAGTTGACAGTCTACCAACGGCACTAGCAACTATCTCTAAAGGGCCGGCAATCACATTCTCTGAGACCGAGCTTGCACCTCCGGGGGCTCGGCAAATGCCGCTCTGCATAACAATTACTTTGAACAAAGTCGACGTTGAAGCAGCACTGGTCGACACTGGGGCCTCAATTAGTGTCTGCCCCCTCAGCACTCTCCGAGCCTGCAATATATCTGAGGAGTTACTACGGCCTACCCCACCACTATAGCAGCATACGACAACTCAAGGCGGGCATGTCACGGGGTAGTCACTATTCAGGCTGAGCTCGGGCCTCTTTTCATGGCGGTAGAATTCTATGTACTTGATATCGATCCTATGTTCAAGGCTATCTTGGGTCGTCCCTGGATCGACACACTTGGCGCCGTGCCCTCTACCACGCACCAATGCATTAAATTCCCTTTTCAAGGGAGGGTCGTCAAAGTTCAAAGTTTATCCACGGTACAGTCAGTGAAGGCCATCTCTGAACAAATTCTTCCTACTCTCTGGCCAAGCAGCCGGCCCGTGCTATCAGTGCTAGACCTAAACTTTCCTTGGGCATACACTACTCCTAAGCCCGTCACTACCCCGGTCAATGTCAAGGCAAAGCCGCAGATTCGAGATTCAAAGGGGTGGAACATTATATTGAAACTGGGCTATCAACCGGGGAGAGGCCTCGGTGCACAGCTGCGAGGGATGACCAAGCCCATACCAAAAGGAAGAAAAATGGGCAGACGAGGTCTCGGTTACAAGGAGACAGCATTATCAATGATGGGTGACTCTGGGCCGCTTACCTGGGATTACCGTCAGCATTTTGTCAGAGGGCCCCCACAGCCGGGCACATTAGCTGCGAAGCCAGTCCAGTCAGAAACCGACACGGTTTGTCCAGTCACCAGTCCACCCCCGTTGCCAAGGGGGCTAAATGACGATGTGATCGACTACAGCTGGGCCCTCCAGGGGCTGTTTTGTGAAAGAGGCAGCCAGAAGCCACAGAAGGTTCAGCTTATGCAGTGGAGGCCGAAGAAGCGGCCTGGTGATGATTCAAAGAAAGAAGGGAGCTCGCTGATTGCTCTTTCTCTATCTCCCTCTCATTTTCAGTGCATGATCCAGCTGAAGGGGTTTGTACCCCGTCCTCCTCCGATTATGATTAATCCATCTTTCAGTGATCCATTCCAGATTCCAATCAATCCTCCTGCTTATGGGCCTCGCTGCCCCATTAATCTGCCTGCTTTCCCCATCCCTCCGTTTTTTAACTCTCAAATCCATGAGATATGGGGTTCCTCCTCTTGTGATCTTTTCTTCGATTGCATCTTTCCTGAGCTGTTCCCTATGCAGCTCCCGCCTCCTCCGTCGTGCTGCGTGGTCTCCACTGATCTCCAAAAAAAAAAACGTCAAATTTGAAACGGAGATTTCAGTGGAAGATTATGCTATCCTGTCTCCATCCTCCTCGTCCCAGGGGCACGAGTCCCCTGCTCCTTCCCTTCCATTAAGCTTCCTCTCTCCTAGGTCAGAGTTAGGGTCTAGCGAGTCTAGAGAAGTAGAGTCAGTTAGGTCTAAAGAAGTAGGGTCTTGTTCTAGGTCGTTCAACCCTTCCCCTCCTGAGCCACGCTCGCTTGCGCATCCTTCCCGATTTATTCCCGATAGGTTCTTGCAAGATCTATCTCAGCGGTGTCATGCTCTTTTGAAGTGCCCAGAATTCGTCGCCATGGCAATTGCGATTGAAGATGAAGAGGAAATAGAAGGGGTGTGGAGCGATGACAGATTAGGCGTCTACGAAGTGCTGGATGAGAAAGATCCAATTGATGAAGACAGCGATGTAGAGGACACTGCCGACTTATATGCAAAGGGACTGAAGAGATTCGACCAGCCGTCGACGGCAGTGGATGAACCTACAAAGGAAATCAACTTGGGAACAGAAGAAGATCCAAGGCCCATCAATATTTCAGCTAATCTCCCTCCGCAGGTAGAAGAGGATCTAATTAAGGTACTAAGGGAGTATAGCGATTCTTTCGCCTGGTCTTATGAGGACATGCCAGGTCTTGACCCCTCCTTAGTGGAACACCGACTCGTGCTTAAACCAGGGGCAACACCTGTTAAACAAAAGTCAAGAATATTTCACCCCCACATGGCCTTGCGGATTAAGGAAGAGGTCGACAAACTTTACAAGGCCAAGTTCGTCAGAGTAGTTTTATATCCTCAGTGGGTGGCAAACATAGTCCCTGTTCTCAAGAAGGATGGGAAAGTGCGCATATGCATTGATTTCAGGGACCTTAACAAAGCATGTCCTAAAGATGATTTCCCGCTGCCTCATATAGACGTCCTTGTTGATAACACCGCCGGGTATGAAGCTCTGTCGTTCATGGATGGGTACTCGGGCTATAATCAGATCCGTCTCGCTCTTGAAGATCAAGAGAAAACTTCCTTCACCACGCCCTGGGGCACGTACTGCTATGTAGTTATGCCTTTTGGATTAAAGAACGCAGGCGCCACCTATCAAAGAGCGATGATGGCTATCTTCCACGACATGATGCACATCTATGTGGAAGCTTACGTGGATGACATCCTGGTGAAGTCAAGATCAAAGGAAGAACACCCCTCTATTTTGGCTAAGGTGCTGCAGAGAGCCAGGGAGTACAAGCTAAAGATGAATCCGAAGAAGTGCGTATTCGGAGTCTCCTCGGGGAAGCTGCTAGGTTTCATAGTGAGCAAACGGGGGATCCAGATTGATCCTAACAAAGCACAGGCCGTCATGGATATGCCTCCGCCAAAGAACATTACGGAACTTCGAGGACTGATTGGTAGATTGCAATTCATTAGAAGATTCATATCCCAGCATTCTCAAAGGTGCCGTCCGTTTTATGAATTGCTCAAGGCAGGGGTCAAGTTCGAATGGAATCAAGATTGTCAAAAGGCCTATGAGGACCTCAAGGAATATCTATCCAATCCCCTGGTTTTGCAACCTCCTGTCCCTGGGAAACCCATGATCCTATACATCTCGGTCATTGAGGACTCCCTAGGGGCGGTTTTAGCACAAGTGGATGATGAAGGAAAAGAGCGGGCTGCGTACTATCTTTCTCGGTTGTTTAATCCAGCTGAATCCAGGTACACCGCTATGGAGAAGACTTGTGCCGCCTTAGTGTGGGTAGTTCAGAAGCTTAAACATTACTTTCTCGCCCACCCAGTTAGGCTGATCTCTAGAATGGATCCGATCCGTTATCTCTTAGAAAAGCCCATTCTTTCTAGTAGGTTAGCTCGCTGGCAGAGCTTCCTCTCTCAATTCGATATCACCTTTGTCGTTCAGAAGGCAGTCAAAGGATATGCCATCGCTGAGCATCTTGCACATCTCCCTATTCCTCACACCGACTCTATTCAGGACGATTTCCCTGATGATCATCTCTCTGTCCTTTCTCAGCATCCTTTCTGGTCTCTGCACTTTGATGGTGCGCTTAACTCACAGGGCCAAGGGATCGGTGCTGTCCTGCTTACTCCTGAGGGAGTGACCATCCCCTTTGCTTATCAACTTCGATTTCCTGCTACCAACAACATCGCTGAGTATGAGGCTCTCCTGGCCGGCTTGAAGCACGCCTACCTCTTAGGCGCGTGTTATTTAAACATCATAGGAGACTCTCAGCTCGACTTACGGCAAGTTCTGTCCACCTACCGTACCCGTGACCCCAAGCTCAAGCCCTATCAAGATTTGGTCACACTCATCGCTAAGCGATTCCGCAAGCTAATCTATATCCATACCCCCCGTTCTCTGAACATTCTAGCGGATGCATTGGCATCTCTGGCCTCCTCCTTATCCTTCCCTCTCAGTCGTAGTACTGAGATCGTCGTCGTCCAGAGGATGGACGCACCCTCTCTCCAGGATCCTTGGTTCACCAACCTTAGGAAGTCTGCAGAAGTGAGAGCTGAAAAGGAAGATCTCGAGGAGGTATCATTGGCAGAACTAGAGGAGATTTTGGATGAAGAAGAATTACCTTGGTACCATGAAATCGAGTTATTTTACAAAGAAGGGGCATTCCCAGAAGGGGCAAGAGCTGAGCAGCGCAAAGCAATAAGAAGAGCCGCCGCAAGGTACACTATCATTGCAGGAGAACTGTACAGGCGCGCTACTAATGGAATGCTCATGAGATGCCTAGATGATGTGGAAGCTTGGAAAGTAGCAGAAGCAGCACATTCTAGCGAGTGTGGAGGTCATGTCAATGGCCAGGCTCTAGCAAAGAAGATCCTTAGGTAGGGCTACTATTGGCCCACTCTAGAGGAAGATTGCTCCCTCTATGTCCGGAGGTGTCTTAAATGCCAACTCCATGCTGATAAAATCCACTCTCCAGCTTCATCTCTTCATCCTATGACCGCTCCTTGGCCATTCTCTATGTGGGCTTTCGACGTCGTCGGCCCACTCGGTGATCCTAATTCTCAGACCAAGCAGAAATCCTTCATTCTCACAGCAACTGAGTACTTCACCAAATGGGCCGATGCCGAGGTGTACGCGGAGATCAAAGCTACAACGGTGTGCCGCTTTATCATGAAGAATATCATCTCGCGGTTCGGAGTGCCAAGCAGCATCATCATCGACAACGGACCCCAGTTCGTCTCCCAGGAGCTTAAAGACCTCTGTAAGAAGTTCAAAATTACATTGCATCATTCATCACCATATTACCCTCAAGGCAACGGTCAAGCCGAAGCCACTAATAAAACTCTTCTTAAAATCATTAAGAAAATATGCGAAGCACATAAATTTTCTGATTGGCCTGAAAGATTGGTGGAAGCTCTGTGGGCTTACCGCACCTCCGTCCGTACTCCTACGGGACAAACTCCATATTCTCTAACCTACGGGATGGAGGCGGTGCTCCCATATGAGATCTTAATCCCTTCACTCAGAGTACAGCTCGATAAGGAACTTAATCTTGATGAACGTCGAGAGGCGTTGCTGGTCCAACTGGAACTCCTAGATGAGAAGAGGATGAATGCGGCCGATCACGTATCTGTTTATCAAAAGAGAGTTTCACGTTATTTTCAAAAGAAGGTAATTGAACGAAAATTTTGCAAGGGTGAAATGGTTTTGAAACGCAAATTCATCCGGTCTGCAGGTCCTAGGTCTAAATTGCAACCTAACTGGGAAGGGCCGTTCGTAATAAAAGAAGCTTATTCAGGGAATGCCTATCGTCTAATCAACGCGGAAGGTGAGGAGCTCTCTCACCCGTGGAATGGATTGTATCTTAAGCGTTTCTTTCCTTAAAAATCTAAACCATGTGCTTTTCTGACAATAAGGACTGCCTCCCTATCTTTAAAAGAGAGTCTTGAGTAAGGCAAACACACACTACACGACGCCCCTGGTCGGGTTCCTTGCTTAAAAAGACACCATTTTTCCTCGGCCATGCTTTGGGGGAAAGTCAAAGTCCCTGTACGTTTCATTCTTCGGCTGCATCCAGGGGCAAGGAGTGAATAAGAAGGAGCCAACCGATCCAAACTCCCTAACGAGAAGAGGTCTCAAATAGAGGCAAGTCCGTTATGACCTGACTCCACAAGAAAGAAAAGAAAAGAAAAGCAAAGAAGTGCTCTTTACCATAAAATCAAAAGCATCATCTCAAGGTCTGTGGATGAATTCTCAAAAGCTCCAAAAGAAAAAGAAAATTAGGCATGACAAGAGTGGCAGTACAGTTCCCCGCGGGACATTATGAGCCCGGTCGCATGCATGCCTAAGTGGACAAAGGTTCGATGACGGACATAAAAAGCCCCGGCACAACAGACCAAATCTCTAATAAGGTTGCACGGTGAGGGAATCAAGTTCTAAAAAACTTCCATACCTGGCCTAAGCTTACCCCCCATGTTCCTTTTTTTCTTTTTAGAACTGAGACGAGTACCCTAGGTATGGCTTTGGTAAAAACACCGTCACGATGATCAGGTCTCGGCCAGGGGTTGCCACGCTATTGCACGCCGGTCTCGAGACTCTAGCTAAAACAAGGGAGGTCTCGTGTTGCTAGAGAGACACTGGTTTTCCAAAAATCCAAAAACAACAAATATTTCCACAATCCAAAAACAACAAATATTTTCAAAAAATCCAAAAACATCGACTATGTTTTCAAAATCCAAAAACAGATCGAATATTTCAAAAATCCAAACAAATCAAATATTTTCAAAAGTCAAAAGCATTCAATACTTACATCATCTGCATAACATGCATTGTTTTTTGTTTTCCGCCTATTTAATAAGGCTCCACCCCTTGACCAAATATCAAGAAACGGTCATTATCTAACTTGCTCCAAGGCAAGGGGTTGAGTCTAAGAACGGATCTAACTTGTCTCATATTTAAGTATGTGCAGAATGCAGGGGCCAGTTCAAAAGCCAAGACTCACAGTTATGCAGGTTCGAGGCATGTAACGCATCAGTCTCGGGCCGCTACTTCCGTGTGACGAACCATTCCCGGACCGTTACTCTCCCTTTAGCTTGAGCCCTATTTCTTGCGACCATCAACATTGTGGCGGTCTGGGATAGGACCGTCTCTTCATTATGACGGACCCAATCCTCTCCGTCGCTTCCTTCAAAAATCAGGTCCTCCCTGCCTCCATTCTGACGGTCCATCGTAAGACCGTTGTTACATTATAACGGCCCTTGGTACATCCGTTACTCCCCCCAGAAACTCTGATTATTCACATCAATCTAATCTTCCGAAGCACACAACTCAAGTTCTTTCAATTAAGGCAATCTCATCTCATTCAAGCAAGCTTAATAAAATATAATTCATGATAAACCAAGTTCTGAGTGGCAATCTCATAACATCTTTCATAAGCAAAAGAAAATCAAGGTACATTCAACTTCTTATCCGCAAGAGGGCGGATTCTTCTCAACTCTTTCAAGTAATCTCGGCATGTTTCGTCATTCTCTTCAACTTCTGCTTGCCACGGACGCACCTTGCTGATCTCCCACATGGTCAGCGCGTTCCGGATCGCTCTTTCATCTTCCTCGGTCCCCATCTTCCTAGGTAGAAGGGGAGGGTAGTGTGATAGTGCAGAAACGCTGATTCGAGGTAACCCGATCTGAAGATGGCACCGGTGTGGGTTGTAGATCGCCACGGTAGTGTTTCCAACCAGCTGGAGGTCCAGGCCTTGACGCCGCGGTATTTTAAGAAGAATGCTTCGAAGAACGCTTGGTCGCATAATGAACTTTTCAAGAGGCAAAGCATTGAAGAAGAGGCGCCATTCATCCCGCGATTTCTTATCCGCCGTCCTGCATTCAACATGAGAAGGATATCCAAAAGCCCCTCCAATGAAGAAGAGGGGGTGGCTCCCGAAGATCCGGCTCGCCGAAGTTATATCTTCCTTGGGAAAGAATTTGATTCTCACTCCTATCCAACCCTCAAGGAGTATCATGGAACCGAACAAAGGCCCTCCAAGGCAAGCCGAGCTTAGTCCTTCATAGAGGTATGAGAGGACCGCTTGAGAAATAGACATACCCCGCCATAGTCCGCTAATAATGCTAAGATTTTGGATATCTAAGAGGCGGTCGGTTGTGGAGAAAAGGAAGACCCCGCACAAGCAAACCGCCACCACCTTGGCTGATGGTGGCATCACCCACGACTCCCTTTGGCTCGGGTCCACTTCTTCACATTCGGGAGCTGGTTGAGTTGGGCCTCACGCTATTAAGGCCCCTTATCTAGTTTATAGCTTTCCTTTGAGTCATTTTTGATGTATTTCCATTTTATTTGAGTCATTTCCCTAGGTCTAGCACTTATTTTCCTATGTTTTGGTATCATCATGATGTCTAATGTAGCTATTGGGCCCCATTTGTTGGACTAGGCCCATTAGCACCCCCACCCCCCCTTGGTTATTTGTAGTTGTTTATTTTGTCAGGGACTTAATGTAAAGAGTGGGTTGCCTATATATAGGACCCCCACTCCTCTCATTTGGAGTTAATGAATCAATCAATGAAAAATGCTATTTGAGAGTCCAAAGCTTAGTTAGTGGAGTGATTCCAATAGTTTTTTGGGTGAGAGACCCTAGGGGAGAGATTCCCCACCCATTACCCTCTTAATCTCTCTATTTCACCCCTCCTTCTCTCTCCTCCAACCCCAATTTCGAATTTGCTTCTCTCTCCTCCCTTCCCCAACCACCTCCACTAGCTACCCACCTCATTTAAGACCCTCCACTTCCCCAAGCCACCATTACTCCACCCCCTAGTCCCAAGGGAGCTTCCACCAATCCTAGCTCCACCTCCCAACCCCCAACTACCCCACCCACTTCCCCATGCACCCTTCCCACTATCCCAAGCATCCATTCCCTTCCCCAACACAACTCTTCCCATTCCCAAAGCCCCACTAACCACATTAGTCCATTTTCAAATTCTCTCCTTCTCTCTTCCCCACCCATCCCAAATTCGTATCTCCCCTCTCACCCACTGCAAACACCACCTTCTAGACCCCATTCTCCCCCATCCACACCTTGGAACATCCCCTCCAAGACCCCCTTACAACCTAAGGTCACCCCTACACCTCCCCTCCACCAAGAAACCCCCTCTTTCCCCCCTCACTTCTTGAAGCAGATTGAAGCTGTGCAGACCTGCACTTTGGCCCCTGTTGCAGCATCGCTCACGGCTGCCTCCTGGTGAATCTGGGGACGTGGCCTACATCTCTGGAAAGATCTCCCAGTCTACTTCGCAGGCGAGGTGGAATCAACCCATTCCGAGGTCGGGGTCAACCGTAGGAGCCATTCTCCCACAACTGCGCATTGGAGTCTGCATCCGGGACCAGAACCTGAAGTATCGTTCTGCCACGACCAACCTCCAAGGATTCAGGCTGAAGTCCCTTCACAAGATTTCTTCCTCTGCCAGTCCTCTTTCAAGAACACGAAGCGGAACTTCGTTCGGCTGCCGGAGGAAATAGTTACGATTTTCTCCCTCGTGCTCACCGATCCTGCCTCCTGCTGTCTACACCGACCAGCACCTGCTCTTCAGTGTACACCGATCGCCACCGACCTCTGAAAGCATCGCCGTCACTTTCTGTTGAAAGCTACTTCGACTACGAAGACGATGCCGCTGGTCTCGTGCTGATCAGAGCTCGGGAAGGCGTACAGCGACCTCTGCAACTTGCTGCTTCCATCCAGACAGAGCCTGCGGCCAGACCGAGGAGACCCCTTCCTGCTGCTGGTGCGACCACCGCCGTCCTCCTGAGCGGCCCCAAAAATTCTGGTATCCTCCCTCCCAAGTCAGGAAACCACAGAAGGTGATCGCAATCAATTTGAAGCTCGTACGGGTCCGAAGCAGCTAGTACGGCGACCTCCTGTCCAGAACTCAGATCACAGCTGCAAGCTTTATAGTTATCACTTCTCTTCATTTCGGTCAATCCTCCCCTCCCCGCTTGGCCGGCTGAAGGCTCCACCCTGCGTGGTGGTAGTGTTTGAGTGTATTATCTTAACCCCTACCCCAAGAACCCCCTCCTGCGTGAGGAGTAGTTTTGTAAGTGGTTCGGGCCGTTCAAGCGACACCGCCGCGGCGTGTGGGGAACCACCGCCTCCCCGCTCGCCCTCGTCTCCGACCGGGACCGGTTTCTTCAAACCGGTCGAGTAAGTGTCTCTTCCTTGCTCACTTAGTGTAGCTCTACCAATATTTGAATCATGCATCGCTGAATTCGTGAGGAGCGCCCGATCCTCAAGTCCATGACTTAGAGTGATCGCTGTGGGTTATTGTGAACCGGTGCCCGCGTGCACTTTGTCGGCCCCAATTGAATTGGGCAATCTACCTTGGGGAGTCAATTCTTGGCCTTGCTGGCCCTCTACCAGCAAGGGCCCATTCCCATAAGTCACTCTTGGTATCACATAGTCACTTCGGGAACCGAGTGCAACGAGAGAGCGGCGGCCCGTTAAGGCCCATTTGGATGCTTAAAGTGCTTGTTTGACTAAGTCCGAGGTTGTGTCACATCAAGTGGTATCAGAGCAAGTCCTTGACTTGTCTCTATCAAGTCTAAGTCCTAGGACCTTTGCATTGTGTGTCCACCACTTTGGCCCTTTGTCTTGCATGTCCACCCGTAGTGGTGCTAGCTATCAACCCGGGTCATCGTCATCGGTTCCACCAATGGATCCCAATCCTCACCAACTCAACCAAGATGCTCCTAGGGAGGAACCTCAAGATAGGGTAGAGACTGCCCTCACCACCATCCTTGCTCAACTAGAGTCCCTTACCAATCGAATTGCGAGGTTAGAAGATCAAGGGTTCCACCCAAGGAACAATGAACCTAGAATTCCCCCTCCCCATGATGAGCTTCATAGGGAAGATCCTCACCCAAGAATCAATGAACCAAGAGTCCCTCCACCACATGGTGAGTTTCATAGGAATGGTTTTCCCCAAAGGAACCAAGGTCCAAGAGCCCGCCCTCCACATGTAGAGCCACATAGAGATGAGTTCCACCCAAGGAACAACGGCCCAAGAGCCCATTACCCACATGCTGAATTTTATAGGGAAGAAATGGACTATGACCCTTACTATGATTATGAGAGGCCTCGTCTCCATCAAAATAATGATCGGCGTCCACGGGATGATCCGGATGACCCCCTTTTAAGGATGATCAAGGTAGAGGCCCCAAACTTTGACGGTTCACATGAACCTAGTGTTTACCTAGAATGGGAGACCGCCATGGACCAATACTTTGAATGGTACCCCATGTCCGACCAAAGGAGAGTAAGATTGGCTAAGATGCATCTCACTAAGTTGGCCAAAACTTATTGGCTAAATCAAGAAGGTCTAAGACGAATTAGGAGGGATGAGCCTATTGACACTTGGGCGGATATGAAGAACCAACTTAGGAACAAATACCTCCCCCGAACCTACCACCAAATGCTCCTAGATGAATGGCAAAGCCTCACCCAAGAAGGAAAGACCGTGGTAGAGTACATTGAAAAATTCGACTCCTATCTTCTAAAGTGTGGAGTCCATGAGGATCCGGATGTCACCTTGTCCCGTTTTAGGAATGGGCTTCAAAGCCACATCAAGAGGGAATTATTCATGAGGGATGTTGATAACCTTGAGCTAGCTTACCAAATAGCTAGAGATGTGGAAAGATTTTCTAGGAGTTCCCGGTTTATCCCTCCCCGACCCACCGACCCCAAAGGCTTGGGACCACGTCCCATTCCACCCACCCCCATGAGAGCTCCTAACCCAAGTGGGAATCCCCCTTTAAGGTCCTACAACCCTCCCCCACCCATCACTCCAAACAAACCCGCTCCTAGTCACCCTCTCCCACGGAAGGATGACAACCCCAAAGGACCAAGTGTAGGAGCCACCCCGGGAAGTGGGCGCCAACAATGCTATAAGTGTCATGGGTATGGTCATTTTGCGGGGCAATGTCCATCTAAGGGGTTATCTAGCTTGCTTATTGAGGAAGAAGTCCAACCCCAAAAGGAACAAGAAAGTGTCATTGAGGAACATGAAGCCTTAATAGATTGGGAAGAGGAGTATGAAGCCCAATGTCTAGAGTCGGGTCTAGATCATTCCACTCCTTCAAACAACTCCCATCTAGGAGTCATTAGGTGCACCCTCACCCAACCTCAAGAAGAGGATTGGCGACGGACTTCAATTTTCCACACCTTTATCAAAATAGAAAACCATGTGAGAAAAGTGATCTTGGATAGTGGTAGTTGTGTTAATGCCGTGTCACCCGACACCGTCAAGCTCCTTGGGCTTACTCCCACCCCCCACCCAAGTCCATACCGGGTCTCATGGATCAACAACAACTCCATCCCGGTCAACACCCAATGCCTAGTGCCTCTCACTTTCTCTTCCTACCATGGCCAAATATGGTGTGACATCATACCTATGGAAGTGGGTAGCATCCTTTTAGGAAGACCTTGGCTCTATGATGTGGATGCCACCATTCTAGGAAGAAGCAACATATGCACCTTTGAGCATGAGGGTAAGACTATCCGTCTTAACCCTTCCCCACCTCGTCCAATACCCAAGAGGGACACTCTCCCTCAAGGATCACACCCCACCACTCAACAAATCTCGGGGAACTCCACCCCTCCAACCCAAGCCCTTATCCAAACCCCAAAACAAAGTAGGACCACGGGGATGACCAAGGGTATTCATCTCAT
The DNA here is from genome assembly GCA_022559845.1 of Amorphophallus konjac. Lineage (NCBI taxonomy): Eukaryota > Viridiplantae > Streptophyta > Magnoliopsida > Alismatales > Araceae > Amorphophallus > Amorphophallus konjac. Next base: position 372,903,512 of record CM040126.1, on the reverse strand, counting down.
CACTAGGAAAGAGCTTGAAGAGGAAATTGCTCAAGGGGTGCCTTTGTGTGCGGTTGTCATATGCTTAGGAGAACCTACTCCTTCTAATCCCCATCCCATAGAGATCCAACAACTATTGGAAGAATTTCATGATGTGTTCCCGGAAGAGCTCCCGGATCAACTCCCTCCCATGCGTGATGTGCAACACGCAATCGATCTAGTGCCGGGAGCCACCCTTCCAAACCTTCCTCATTATCGCCTCAATCCTACGGAACATGCCGAACTTAGGAGGCAAATAGAGGAACTCATTAGGAAGGGCTTCATCCGCATTAGTAAGAGTCCATGTGCCGTCCCAGCCCTCCTTACCCCCAAGAAAGATGGATCATGGCGGATGTGTGTGGATAGCCGGGCCATTAACAAAATTACCGTCAAGTATAGGTTCCCCATCCCTAGGCTTGATGACATGTTGGACATGCTAGCCGGAGCCACCATCTTCTCTAAGATAGATCTCAAGAGTGGTTACCATCAAGTTAGGATAAGGCCCGGGGATGAGTGGAAAACGGCCTTCAAGACCAAGGATGGTCTCTTTGAGTGGTTAGTCATGCCATTTGGGCTTTCTAATGCCCCAAGTACTTTCATGCGTCTAATGACGGAAGCACTTAGGCCTTTCATTGGGAACTTTCTAGTGGTATACTTTGATGATATTCTCATCTATAGTAACACCCATGAATCCCACCTCGAACACCTTAGGAAAGTTTGCACCGTCCTCCGGCAAGAGAGTTTATTTGCCAACCTAAGGAAGTGTCATTTCATGACCACTACCATCACCTTCCTAGGATATGTGGTGTCAACCAAAGGAGTCTCCATGGACCCCGACAAGGTCCAAGCTATCATTGATTGGCCGGAACCTCACACCCTTCATGAGGTTAGAAGTTTCCATGGGTTGGCCACATTCTATAGGAGATTCATTCGGGGGTTTAGCACTATCACCGGCCCAATAACTGATTGTCTCAAAAAGGGAACCTTTGTTTGGACCAAAGCCGCCTCTAAAGCCTTCCTTGAGCTTAAGGAAAAGTTGACCCAAGCCCCGGTCCTATGTCTTCCCGATTTCTCTAAAGTTTTTGAGGTCACTTGTGATGCATCCGGGATTGGGATAGGAGGGATTCTTAGTCAAGAGGGACACCCGGTCGCCTACTTTAGTGAGAAGCTATGTGATGCTAGGACTAGATACTCCACCTATGACAAGGAGTTCTATGCCGTGGTCCAATCCCTCCGACATTGGAGACATTATTTGCTTCCCAAAGAGTTTGTCATCTTTTCGGACCATGAGGCACTCAAATACCTCAATTCCCAACAAAAGTTGAATGCCCGACATGCCCGATGGGTTGAGTTCATACAATCCTACACCTTTGTCATCAAACACAAGGCCGGGAGTGAGAATAAGGCCGCGGATGCCCTTAGTAGGAAGATGTCCTTGTTATCCACTATCCAAGTGGAAGTGATTGGCTTTGACAAGGTCAAGGATGATTATCCTAGTTGTCCCGACTTTGGGCAAATCTATGCCAACTTGACCACTCATTCTAGCAAGGAGCATGAAGGATTCATTTTAGAGGATGGGTTCCTCTTCAAGGGACCAAGGCTTTGCATTCCTCGGACATCTCTTCGAGACTTCTTGGTTTGGGAATTACATGCCGGTGGGTTAGCCGGTCATTTTGGGGTCCACAAGACTATTGCCTTAGTTGAGGAACAATTTTATTGGCCAAGCCTCAAAAGAGATGTAGGCAAAATAGTTGGACAATGTCGCACATGTGCTTCGGCCAAACAGGTGAAACAAAACACCGGCCTATACACCCCACTCCCCATTCCCGACCGACCATGGCAAGATTTGAGTATGGACTTTGTGCTAGGCTTACCCAAGACATCTAGGAAGCATGACTCCATCTATGTGGTGGTTGATAGATTTTCCAAAATGGCCCACTTCATCCCATGCTACAAAACTTCTGATGCATCCCATATAGCCCGGTTATTCTTTGATGAAGTAGTCCGCCTCCATGGGCTACCCAAGACCATAGTTTCCGATAGGGATGTCAAATTCACTAGCTATTTTTGGAAAACTCTTTGGCACATGATGGGTACCCTCCTCAAATTCTCCACTGCCTACCACCCCCAAACAGATGGCCAAACTGAAGTGGTCAACCGGAGTCTAGGGAACCTCCTTAGGTGTCTTGTTGAGGATCGGCCAGGAAATTGGGATCTCATCTTACCACAAGCTGAGTTTGCATACAACAATTCCACCAATAAGTCAATAGGGATGAGTCCATTTGAAGCCGTGCATGGGTACAAACCAAGAAAGCCTTCCGACCTCATTCCCCTTCCCCATCATGCTAGAGTGTCCATTTCTGCTGAGTCTTTTGCCCAACATATTAGGGAATTGCATGAAGAAATTCGCAAGCACATTGGCATGAAAAATGAGGCGTATAAAAGGTTGGCCGACTCTCATCGGCGTCATTTAGAGTTCCAAGTGGGTGACTATGTGATGGTAAGGACTGAGAGGCTCTCCCCAGGAGCCAACTCCAAATTGAGGCCACGTGGGACTGGGCCCTTCCAGGTCTTGAGGCGCATCGGTGCAAATGCTTATGAGTTAGATCTCCCCGAGGATTATGGAGTAAGTCCTACATTCAATGTTGCCGACTTAGTGTCTTACAAGGGTCCCACGGTGAGACCCAGTGAGGAGATTGAGCCTACTCCCTCCTTTGAGAGAGCGCCCACCCGTGAGGAGAGTCCACTAGCCAAAAGAGCTCAGCGCGATCGCATTGAACAAATATTGGATGAGCAGGTCACTACCACCCGGAGCAAGGTCTATGAGCGCTATCTCGTCAGGTGGAAGGATCGGCCTCCGTCGGAAGACTCATGGGTGAGTCGGGAGGACCTACAGCGATTGGACCCAGATCTCCTCGAGCGATACCTTAGCAGGATGGACCCTTACTCGACGGAGTCGAGCTCTTCGCGGCCCAGGGGATTTGATGGTGGCATCACCCACGACTCCCTTTGGCTCGGGTCCACTTCTTCACATTCGGGAGCTGGTTGAGTTGGGCCTCACGCTATTAAGGCCCCTTATCTAGTTTATAGCTTTCCTTTGAGTCATTTTTGATGTATTTCCATTTTATTTGAGTCATTTCCCTAGGTCTAGCACTTATTTTCCTATGTTTTGGTATCATCATGATGTCTAATGTAGCTATTGGGCCCCATTTGTTGGACTAGGCCCATTAGCACCCCCACCCCCCCTTGGTTATTTGTAGTTGTTTATTTTGTCAGGGACTTAATGTAAAGAGTGGGTTGCCTATATATAGGACCCCCACTCCTCTCATTTGGAGTTAATGAATCAATCAATGAAAAATGCTATTTGAGAGTCCAAAGCTTAGTTAGTGGAGTGATTCCAATAGTTTTTTGGGTGAGAGACCCTAGGGGAGAGATTCCCCACCCATTACCCTCTTAATCTCTCTATTTCACCCCTCTTTCTCTCTCCTCCAACCCCAATTTCGAATTTGCTTCTCTCTCCTCCCTTCCCCAACCACCTCCACTAGCTACCCACCTCATTTAAGACCCTCCACTTCCCCAAGCCACCATTACTCCACCCCCTAGTCCCAAGGGAGCTTCCACCAATCCTAGCTCCACCTCCCAACCCCCAACTACCCCACCCACTTCCCCATGCACCCTTCCCACTATCCCAAGCATCCATTCCCTTCCCCAACACAACTCTTCCCATTCCCAAAGCCCCACTAACCACATTAGTCCATTTTCAAATTCTCTCCTTCTCTCTTCCCCACCCATCCCAAATTCGTATCTCCCCTCTCACCCACTGCAAACACCACCTTCTAGACCCCATTCTCCCCCATCCACACCTTGGAACATCCCCTCCAAGACCCCCTTACAACCTAAGGTCACCCCTACACCTCCCCTCCACCAAGAAACCCCCTCTTTCCCCCCTCACTTCTTGAAGCAGATTGAAGCTGTGCAGACCTGCACTTTGGCCCCTGTTGCAGCATCGCTCACGGCTGCCTCCTGGTGAATCTGGGGACGTGGCCTACATCTCTGGAAAGATCTCCCAGTCTACTTCGCAGGCGAGGTGGAATCAACCCATTCCGAGGTCGGGGTCAACCGTAGGAGCCATTCTCCCACAACTGCGCATTGGAGTCTGCATCCGGGACCAGAACCTGAAGTATCGTTCTGCCACGACCAACCTCCAAGGATTCAGGCTGAAGTCCCTTCACAAGATTTCTTCCTCTGCCAGTCCTCTTTCAAGAACACGAAGCGGAACTTCGTTCGGCTGCCGGAGGAAATAGTTACGATTTTCTCCCTCGTGCTCACCGATCCTGCCTCCTGCTGTCTACACCGACCAGCACCTGCTCTTCAGTGTACACCGATCGCCACCGACCTCTGAAAGCATCGCCGTCACTTTCTGTTGAAAGCTACTTCGACTACGAAGACGATGCCGCTGGTCTCGTGCTGATCAGAGCTCGGGAAGGCGTACAGCGACCTCTGCAACTTGCTGCTTCCATCCAGACAGAGCCTGCGGCCAGACCGAGGAGACCCCTTCCTGCTGCTGGTGCGACCACCGCCGTCCTCCTGAGCGGCCCCAAAAATTCTGGTATCCTCCCTCCCAAGTCAGGAAACCACAGAAGGTGATCGCAATCAATTTGAAGCTCGTACGGGTCCGAAGCAGCTAGTACGGCGACCTCCTGTCCAGAACTCAGATCACAGCTGCAAGCTTTATAGTTATCACTTCTCTTCATTTCGGTCAATCCTCCCCTCCCCGCTTGGCCGGCTGAAGGCTCCACCCTGCGTGGTGGTAGTGTTTGAGTGTATTATCTTAACCCCTACCCCAAGAACCCCCTCCTGCGTGAGGAGTAGTTTTGTAAGTGGTTCGGGCCGTTCAAGCGACACCGCCGCGGCGTGTGGGGAACCACCGCCTCCCCGCTCGCCCTCGTCTCCGACCGGGACCGGTTTCTTCAAACCGGTCGAGTAAGTGTCTCTTCCTTGCTCACTTAGTGTAGCTCTACCAATATTTGAATCATGCATCGCTGAATTCGTGAGGAGCGCCCGATCCTCAAGTCCATGACTTAGAGTGATCGCCGTGGGTTATTGTGAACCGGTGCCCGCGTGCACTTTGTCGGCCCCAATTGAATTGGGCAATCTACCTTGGGGAGTCAATTCTTGGCCTTGCTGGCCCTCTACCAGCAAGGGCCCATTCCCATAAGTCACTCTTGGTATCACATAGTCACTTCGGGAACCGAGTGCAACGAGAGAGCGGCGGCCCGTTAAGGCCCATTTGGATGCTTAAAGTGCTTGTTTGACTAAGTCCGAGGTTGTGTCACATCATTGGCTATTGCTTCGTGTCTCTCCCACTTGTTTTTACAGTGAGACACTATCCATTGTGCCATGGGGATCATGTGAATGTGGCGAGGGCTGATCATGGTCCGCACGTCCTTTGGGTTATGAATGAAGTCGCTTAAGATCAAGGACGGATCAATAGGTTCTATTGTATAGCAAACCCGATCCTCATCCCCCACCTTAGTCTTAGGAAGGGCTAGGTAGGTCTCTACCTCCTCCAATAGGATGGTTGCTTCAAAGGAGGGGAAGATGAAAGTATGAGTTTGTGGATGCCATAGTTCCACAAGGGCTGAAAGGCATGGCCAATCCAAAGACAATTTCTGGAAGTTTTTGCCTAGAACCAAGAGGGGTTGGAGGTGCCATGCTTTGAGGATTGATACCACCTCTAAAGGGAGTGCCTTTACCATGGGAGCCACCCACTTCAGGTTGGAGTAACACCTTGGGCCAGGAAGAGGCTTGAAGAAGAAAAGAAGAAGGAAGGTTATGAAGAAAATTAAAGTGCAGCAAAAAAAATCTGAACTTTGGATGAAGTCATGCAAGCTTACCACCCTTTGGACATTAGAGCTTAGATGCTTGGGGATCGAGGATAGCCGTTGAAGCTCCCCGAGTTCCCTCCTTGCAGCCTTAGGGCCGGTGTAGATCTTCTCTTCCATAGCCGCCATCTCGAAGCACCTCTTCATCTTGATTTCTGCTTGTTAGGGAGAATTCTTCAACCCTAGAACAGAGATTTTTGCAAGCTGCGATTTTGGATAAGTTTCCCAAGTTGCTGGGGCTTTTTATTAACTTTGGAAGGATAAGATTGGAGTTGGGAGGCTTTATCTGAAATTTGGATAAGTCCTAGCAAGAGATTAAGTGGCTGAACCTCGGACTCTAAGCTCTCACGGCCGAATCCGTTTTGGAAACGACCCAGACTCTGACGGTCTGTCAAAGGGCCATTACTTCACTTTGGCGCGCCTACCCTGGGCCGTCACTCTTTCTGTGGGTTGGGTTTGCCTAAGAACATGTTCTGTGGCTGTTTACGGTCTGGTCTCAGACCGTCGCCTTTCAACGGACGAATCCTAATCCGTTATATCCTTCAAATCGCTCAAGTCTCTCTCTTCTGGGCTGAACTCCATGTAACGGTCAGGTTAGGACCGTCGTTTATTTATGACGCGTCTCCTTCAGGCCGTCGCATTTTCTGCGAGTAGTTTTAATAACCATGTTCTGCCATGAATAACGGTCTGGTCTAGGACCGTTGTTTTCTTTTAACGCTCCTACCATGGGCCGCTATTTCCTCTGTAGCCCGGCTATCAAAATAAGATATTTCATGAATGACGGCCTAAGGTAGGCGCGTCGTTTGATTATGACGGTCCAAGACCAGACCGTCATTTCCTCTGCTACTAAATTCAGGCAGTTAGTTTATCCTTTGCCTAGACCTGGCGGTCTTTCACATCTGTACACCACACCTTCTCCACACAAGCATTCATTCACACATACACATCCATCATGCGTACTTTCAATCACTCATTCGTGCATATCCATTCATACATCCACATAAAAAAGTCAAAAAAATTTCATTTTCATAAAAAGGCATGTACAAGTGATAAGAAAAGCATAAAAATACATCATTCGGCCGGCTTATCCATCGGGCCGCCCTCATCCTCTCCACCCTCGGGTTTCCTGGGTGGCGGTGCTATGGAAGCACTCTCCTCCTGCTGTCCTCTCTCTGCCCTCTCATTTCTCTGTTGGCCGGCGGAACTAACTAGGAAATCCCCAACCGAGACACTAGGGGCAGCACTCCTATGAGCCCCGCTCCGGGAAGAACTCCGCTCTGGCGCCCGGCCTAGCATCCGGACCGTCTGCTCCATTGTCTGCAGCCTGATCTTCAGCGTGAAGATCTGGCGTCGCGTCTCCCGTGCCTCGGTCTGGTAGCGATCAAGATCCGCGGTCCCAAGGCGAAGGTCCTTCACCTCGGCCTGCGCCCGTGCTAAATCTGCCCGAAGTCGCTCCATCTCCACGTCGTCCGCATGACGAGGGGTCTCCGCTCTCAGTCGGGCTATCTCTGCCCGCACGAGCTCTGTCTCTACTCGAGCTCGATCAGTCTCGGCCCGGCTCCTTTCTACCTCTGCCCTCGCCTGGGTGGCCTCCGCCACTGCCGCTGCCAGCTCTATCGCCTGTAGATTGCATTGCATTGCATTGCATATAGGTTAGTCATATAAATGTAATTAGCATAAGCATAATCATAAAGCATGTAAGTATCTTACCCGCTCCGCGAGGGTGGCCTCCGCCTCCTCGGCCCGGGCAACCGCCCGAGCAAAGTCAGCATCTCGCCCAGCCCTGTCTCCCGCAGGCTGCGAGGACGACGATGGGGCATCCGGTCCTGTTCGTTGAGCTCCCTCTGCCCACTGCATTGTCATTGACAAAACATTAGCATCATGCATAATCATAGTCATATCATAAGCATTCAGAATCTCACTAGGAGCTCCAAAGCAGTCCGGTACTCATCCCGCTGCTGGATGGTAGAGTGGAGCAGTCCCTCTAGCTCAGCTATCCGCCCCTCAGGATCGAGCTGCATGTAGAAAGCATGAGCCAGCATGTCACATCCATATTTCATCATATAGAAAGAGTTTCTAAGTTTAGAATTGCATACCGGTCGTCGGGTACCTCGGTATACCCGGTCGCCGTAATGTCGAGCAAAGGCCTTCAGGTAGGCCTCATCGCTCTCTGCCCGCTCTTTCACAGCCCTGCCTCGCTGCCTCCAGTCGAGGACGTACTTCGCCTTCCGGGCACGCCAATCCACATTCCCACTAATACCTCTCGCCGACTTGCCTGGATGATCGTCGGTGCGGCATGGAAAGGTCACCTCGGGCTGGTGAAGTCCTCGGGTCCGCAAGATCAGCCTGTAGTGCAGAGGCTCGATGATGTGGAGGCAGTGCAGCCAGACGTCTCGTCCCCGATACGATAGAGACGCCTCCACCCATGGCTGTCCTGTGTAACCCTCACCGCGGTAAGGGGTCCACCTCACCTGCAGGCATTTAGATCCATTAGCATTCGCATAGCATGAGCACATATAGGCATATAAAACATTTAAAGCATTTAAGTTCTGGGCTCACCGATGTGTGTGGGTAGGAGTCCAGGTCCTCCTGGATCATCCGGGTCTGTCTCAAAACCGACCCCGTGTCCCTCGCCACCGACCATCGCCTCGCGATCGGTATCAGGCCAGGATGGAGTAATGCGTCTCTCCCAATGCCCGGGAGGTACAAATAGCTCCAGATCTGCATTTAGGAATCAAGTCAGTTACATAAATCATCAATCATAGCATACATCATGGTATAGTAGAAAGTACTTAAGCGCATTTTTACCTGTAGGAAGGGCGAGAAGCCTCCCAGCATCGTCAGTCGGTCCGTGGTGCTCAACGAGTTGATCAGGAAGGCCAAGACCGCTGCTCCCCAGGCGTATTTCCTCACTCTGCTTAAATCCTCTATCAGCGGCAGCAGTCTGCAGCTGATGACATCCGCTCTGGTCGCGAACAGGAGCTTCCCGAACAACAGTATCAAGAAGCGCCTCATCACTCGATCCCCCTCCTCTCCTGCCTCTGCCGCCACGTGAGGGCGCACCCGGTCTATCACTCTGCTTAGATGCTCCTCGGGCAGTTCTCCCACGGCAATCGCTGCCCCTCTCAGTCCCAAACTCTCCTGCAGCACCGATCTCGAGAGCTGGGATGAAGACTGGCCCGGCCTGATCAGGTCCAACCCCAGTAGCTGCTGCGCTATCTCCCGATAGTCGCCGTACGTCCATCCAGTCACTGCAGCGCCGTGGACTCTCAAGCCTATAATCCTCGCCATGTCCTCTAGCGTGGGGATCATATGGCCCCACGGGAAGATGAACGCCCTGCTAACTGGGTCCCACCTCTCGTGCAATGCGTACAGCAATGGCGTATCCATCCGGATCACCTCGATGCTGAGCATCTCGGCGAAACCCATCTCTGCAAGTCTATCTCTCTGGTAATCGGGCAGTGCCTGGTACACCGCCCGAATCTGCAGCCATGAGATCCTCGATCTCCTCTTTCCCTGCATTGCATATTAGAGCACTAATTAGTCTATTTGCATCATATAGACATTGCATAAACATTAAATATCGAAAAGGAAAACAAAAATTTGAAAATTCAAAACCCTAAAAAGAGTTTGGAACCCTGGCAGAAGTAACGGCCCTGGGATGGGGCGTTACTTGTCTCTGACGGCCTTAGCCTGGAGCGTCAGAGAAGTGACGGTCGCTGGCGGGACCGTCACTTAGTCTGCTAGTAGGGAATTTCTCCCCTGCATCCCCATGATTTCCCACTTTGGCCAAATGGCCTACAAGTGTTCCTAGTGGGTTCATAGACCCATTTCTACCCTTATCCCCCACATGCATTCATAAATAAAAACATAAAAATCAAAAATTTAAAAATTGGGGCGGAGGGCCTACCTCATGGTCGAGGACCTTCCTCTTCTTCTTCTCTGGTTCCTTGGGCTCCTCTGCACCCAAGGAGGCTTCGGTTGGTTCTTCCACGACCGTGGGGACCTCCTCCTCTTCCCTTGACTCCCTTCCCCTCGGTTCTTCCTCTACGGGCGGCGGGGTGGTCTCTCGTTTGAGCCGGCGGTGGAACCGCCTTATAGCCATCTTCTTTCCTCTCCCTCTCTTCTGAGGTGGTGGCTGCGGTGCCTCGTCGCCGGCCATTGGACTGTGGAGATGGAGGTCGCCGGTGGGTTTTTCTGGTTTGGTGTTTTGGGTGTTTGAGCATGAAATGAGACCGAACGGCCGTTCGGTTTGTTTTTTTGAAAACTCAGGAGAAGCGACGGTCTATCGTTAGACCGTCACATCATTCTGACGCCCCCCTCTAAGACCGTCACTTGTGACTGACTGTTTTATTGAAGAATTTGAACCGACTCGGTGTTGACGGACTAGGCTTGATCGTTATTTTCGTGTGACGCTCCTGAGTCAGGCCGTTATATGCTTGCAAGTTTCTTGATGAATGAATGGTCAAAATTAATGTTTAAACATATCTCCATCATAAAAACATTTGATGAGTTCATCACAGACAATGGTTATGCCTTAACTATTATCATAACTATCTTGTTGGCTAACCTATTTTTCATGAAAGGAACTATGAACAGAAGGCACGCTTCGCCGTCCGTCAAGCGGGTAAGTCAGGTATTGTATCTCGTCCCCTTATCCCTTAATGCATTACTATATGTTATCTATGATATATTATCTCGAGAACCGGCTGGTCATTCAGGTGTCCTGGGATCTGATGTTCCCCTTAAACAAAAATGATGATGATCTAAGTTCACGTGAATAATCGTTGGATAGGCCGTTAGGTTGAAAAATTTGGGGATGATGGTTCTATCTTGCACGCCGTGGTTGCAGATAGTGTCTTGACTCTGGTTTCCCCAATCTAGCAATATTATTCTTGAGTATCTTGTTATTTTATCTTTCTTTGCATTTGCTTTGAAGATTTGTTTTTCTTTAGCCCAGCATGCATCATACGCATTCTTTGAGCGTTCATGAGCTTCATTTGTTCAAGAGGTCTCATTGACGGTGAACAGCTGTGTTCTTGATCCTGGATAAGGAGAATTATTCCACTCTGAATTTGAAGGTTTCCTTCGATTTGCTCGCTTGATCTGGTTGACTGAAGATTCCTGTCTGGAGTTTAGTCTCTTTCCTTTCTGTTGCCTCTGGCGGCCAGCCGTGTTTCCTTTCCTTAGTTAATTAAATCCTCCAGACTTGCATCCTTTGGTTAGCTATTTCCTTGTGATCAGTTTTAAAGTTTTTCCAGAAAATTCTTATCGCTTGTTGATGAAAAACGGGTGTCGTTTACCTTAACGCCCTCTTTTTGATCCACTCCGCTTCATTTCCGCTTCATCTCCATGTTCCATTTCACTTTCGCTTCACCTCCGCTCGTTCCCCTGCAAAGAGGACGTTAAGGAGGGGCATCTGTTGACACCCGTTTTATACCCAATAAGTCGGGTCATCTCCTTATTCATTCAATATGATGCTCCGAGTTGTTCACTCTTCATTGAATTCCTTTTAATCAGTTGAAGCCTGTTTTCTGGGTCTCAATTCCTGGATTAGACCTGGTTCCTGGTGGCACTTCGTTCAAAAGCTTGGCAATCCCTCCATTCTATTTTCTTGAAAATCAATGATAATAACGGTCTGGACTAGGCGTGTCATTTCATAATAACGCATGAAGCCCTGGCGGTTACTCTTTGAAGAGTCCCAAGACTTAGGGCCTCGTTGTCCTTTGATAATAACGGTCTACTCCCTAGCCGTTGTTTTCTTATGACGCCCTATGCCCTGGCCGTTACTTACTTGCAGAGTCCTATTGTTTAGATCTTCTTCCCGTTGATCTTATCCTTTGGATAGGGTTGAAAATGACGGTAATGACTTGGAGCGTTATTTACAAGTGGCGGGCTATCGTGCGACCGTTACTTCCTTCAGAGAGTCCTGACAGTTCAGGCCTTTTCTCTGCTACTCCGTGGACGAGATAGGGTTTTGGATTGGCATTATCTCCTTCAATTCTAATCCTCAGGACCTCTCGTTTGTTTCTTTGGACTCTTGTTGATTTTATCCTCAAGGATTTGCTAAGGATTATCCTCCTTTCTTGGCTGATTTATCTTCAACTCGACCTGAGGGTTTGAGGGAGTCTATAAATAGAACCCTTAATTTTATGACCCGGAGGGGGGGAAGATTTGTGATGCGGGACGGGACCACGGACACGACAAGCTCGCGATCGTCCCTTAACGAGGGAAGCGTCGGATGTGCGCAGTTGAGAAACCGGCAATGAGCTAGGGTGGTCGGCTCTCTTTTGCGCCCGGATCGGGTCACGGGACGGCTTCGCTCTCTCTCGCAGCAGTGATATGATAAATTAAAAGCGAGCTAGGTAACCCTACACATGCTCTCTAGCAGCGGCATAAACAAGCATATATAGAAATAAGCGGAATGCCAAGCAAGGAGCGAATACGATACCTCCACGCGCTCGGCGTGGCGAAGATGGCACCCGGCCGAAACTCGTACTCCCGGGAACTTAATACATTAAGATTACAGTAATACAAGTAAGCCCACTCCACGCAGGGAGGTAACGGGCGACACAAGGGGACCCGGGAGGACCAATTCCGGGTTGACGGGCGGTTTCCGGGCACGGCTTCGGCTTCGCGCGTGCTCGTGCTAGTGGGGCCCACGTGTGGACCGGAGGGGTCGTGTGGGACCTGATGCCTCCTCTGGTGTGGGTACACTTGGGAAGCGCTCCCCTAGGATGGCGAGTTGCTGGAACGACCGCCGGACGCCGGGCGGCCCTCGGACGACGCTCGCGGGAAACCGGCCACAAGTCTGCACTTGCTGTCTTCTCGCGCGCTGTCCAGCGAGATCGGCTGCTGTGATCAACCCCGTCGTCGGAATGCAACGAGCTCGGCGCCGTTGGAAAGAGGACTCCAAATACTTCGACGTAGGGGCCTTCAGAAAAAATAATCAGATACGTATATCTGACTTATGGAATTTACACCCTTGCTGTAAACAGGCCAGAACTACAGGGGCAGGTTCTGACTTCTCTGAAAATCACCGTTGACCGGTGGGAGGACCTTGGAATATGGAGATGAGTTCTTCAGAAAAGTTGAAGATCTCTGAGATAGAAAACCGGGACTATTTTTGGTTTTTGATTTGGATAGGAAATGGATTTTATGGGATTTTTTTGAGTGGACCTGGGTCGGATCTGGGACACTGTGGAAAAATTGCTCACAGGAACTGGTACGAATTTTGAAAAATACCTAGAGACCTTATCAAAAATTAAGAAAATTCATGGTGGTAGACATATGTGGACAGAAGTCTCAGTAATTTTTAGAGCCCCAAAAAAATTCAAAACATGGGTCGAACAAGGTAGACTCAGAACTGTTGAACAGTAGACAGAACTTGGACAGAACTAAAATTTGAACTTGGACGAAAATCTAAAAATATCTAAAGGAAGAATTTTTGCCTGAAATTTTGTGTGGAGGTAAGGGTTCAAGAGGGGAACCAACCCTGAAAATTGGACCTTCAGAAGATGAGGGAAGAGAGAGAGACAATTCGGAGAAGAGAGGTCTGTCCAGAGTGGACAGAAAACCGAATTCGTTGGTGAAGACGCGTCGGCGGCGAGACGGCGGCGGCGGCGATCACCGGAGCTGCTTCAGAAGTTGGAGGGGATCAAGGGGGAAGGGATTACACTCTAGAAAGGGGGCTGGAGGTGGAAGAACACCAGGGAGAGAGGGGAGAGGGGCACAAGCTTCAAGGAGGCAAAATGCTAATTTCTTCTTCATTAATTCATTCAATATGAAAAATACAACCTTATATAGGATGCCAACCAAATTCAATCTCAACCCTTGGATCTAGGGGTTTGGATTGAAGGGCTGGGATGAGGTATGACCAACCACAAGAAATACAATATTTAAAGGAATCCCATTCCTAATTCTACCACATGTGGTCAAATAAAGGGAGGAAAGAAAGAAAATTAAACAACCTAGCCTAATGGAGCCAAAAGAGGGGGCGCCCCCCTTCATGGGCCAAGGGCCTCCTCATGGGCCATGAAACATCCACAAGCCCATGCTAGACTTGGACCCTTCCCACTTAGTTGGCCCATGAGGGAGTGTAACCCAATTTGGGCCTTAAGTGCATTAGTGACCCATTAGACACCTAATGACCCAATATGAAGTAACACTCTTAATGGACTCTACTAATGGCAACCTAGCCTTGGACTTGACATAACAAATGACCCATTGGCTTGATATAAGCCTTACAAGGAGCCCAAAAGAAAGAAATTACACAATTACAATCTTATACAAGCCATAACACACAAATACACTTCACCCGTGTATGGAAATCGCCTTTGATGCCCCATCAATTTGATTCACGACGAAGTGCTGCCAAATTCAAGAGCCATCTACATTCAGGAGGAGCTGTTTCCCACGTCCATCTTCCAAGTCAAGGGAGTAATTTTGGGTTTTAGCTTGTCAAGATCATCATCATTGCATGCTCAAGTTTCCCTTGGTTTTATTAATCAAAAGCATTGTCCCTCCTCTTCCTCCACGTTTTTCACTGTTGCTAAGCATACACATATCCTCCTAAACTTAAAAAACGCCCAGAGGGGTTAAAAAACCAACAACTCCCCGGTAATCCCCTCTCCTTTTGATGTTCTCAAGCTTTTTAGGGATTGATGCTATACTTATGTTGAGGGCTAATTGAGGTTGTGTTTTTTTTTGCTTTCTACATCCTTGGCAGGTTTTACAGGATCCCTAGCACGAGGCCCAAGCCTTCTAGCCGGCTGGAAGGGTTGGAGTTCAAAGAATTCACATCTTTTCACTGCAGGTTATCTGACGGTCAGGTGCAGGAGCGTTATTTCTTTCTGGCGGTCTATCGCACGACCGTTACTTCTAAGCAACGCACAGGTTTTGGACCGTTATTTGCAAGTTGATCTGCAGGCTTTCCTTGGTTTTCTCTCCCGTGGGCGGGTGTTTCATCCACCTACTTCCAAGGTATATTCGAGTCTTTGATTCGTGTTTACTTTGGTGGCGATCACGACTTTCCTTAGTGTTGGGCACTAGCTGTCTTTTTCATCAAATCTCTTTATTCCCCTTGATTGTTCCACCCCTAGCGGTGTGTTTTTATTTATCTTTGCTCCACGCCCCGGCGTGTGTTTTTGTTTTTCCCTTAGCGTAATTTGATTGAGATAGCATGCCCATGCTAGAGTTAGATTTGATTGCCTAGGTTCATGTTCACATGTGCATAGGTTGAGCTGATCTTTGGTAGTTTATTTATCATCTCGTCATATCATTTTTCAAAACCCTCACAATCAACAAAAAAAGAAAGAAGATAAAAGAGATAGGTAAACAAACGATCAACACTGCCTACTCGCCCTCCACGAGTCAGCCTTCCACCGCGTATTCCTTTGTGAGTCCACCCTCCAGGAGTCGGCTGTATACCTCCACATACCAACCCTCCATGAGTTCACCTTCCGTGAGTCAGCCTTTCGCTTCCGCATACCCACATGTGTCTCCGCCTTCGGTCAAGGGAACACCACACTCCAAGCAAGTAGATGCCGTCCACTACATACCTATTCATCCTGCTCCACATATGCCTTCGCCTAATCCTTCCACTAGCCACGCACCTTTGCCTACACAACCTCCATAACCCTCTCCACCATCTCAAACCCCTCGGCATCCACCTTGCCCAAAGCGGACTCCTCCTCCCCTGTTGCCGGAGTACTTCACTGATATTTTCAGGGCTTTGATGGCCACTCACGCGTTGCAACTCCCTCTGGTTGTGCCTTGACGACCCGCGGTTGGGGTTTGCTTCAGTTTGTGAATTTCATCACCAGCAGGGGCATTTGGTTGAGGATTGCCTCAAGTTCCAGGAGTTCGTTCATGATCTGGAAGATAAGAAGATGATCGATTGGTCCGCCATTCATAAAGCTGTTCTACATCTCTACAACGAGCAACAGCGAGCGCCGCCCAGGCAGTCGTCTCCATTACAAGACTCGGGGCACCCCCGTGATCCTTTAGTTGATATTGTACCCGCTCCATCTCCTTCTCCACATACCCCATCATCTTTGCCATTACTTCTACCATCTCCTACCCCGTCTTCACAACCTCCACCAAACCAAGCCTCCGCTCAGGCTAGTGCTCCCCTTGCCACCACTTCTTCTACTTCCACTTCTACTCTTAACACCACTCGACGCGTCGTGTCGATACGCCGACGGTGGGCACCACGACCCTCCTCTTCATCATCATCTTCCCCTTTACCCTCTTCGCCTCCATTGCCTGCATCACCATCTTCATCACCCTCACCATTGCCTAACCCTCCATCATCATCACCTTCCTCTTCACGTAACCAGCCCCAACGCCGTCTCTACTACCCCATGTTGCCTTCATCACCATCTCTGCCATCTTCACCGCCTTCTCCACCATCACCTTCGTTTGAACCTAAGCAAGCTACGCCTTTACCTCCGCCTACATCTGAACCTTTCATTACCACCTTACCTTTGCCACCTTCACCTTTGCCTTCACATTTGCCTTTACCCGAGCCTACCATTGCCACATTGCCCTCGCCCTCATTTGACATCACCGTCCCCATTGAAGCCTTCTCACCTTCCAAGCCTTCACCTCCGCCACCCGAGCCTATTCCTTCCATTCCTACATCCATTTCCACCCCACGGAGCGGGTGCACATTGCCTATAGTGCCCCTTGGGTCTGGTCCCCAAGGAGATGATCAGTCGAGTCAGGATCGTTCGGTGCTGGCCGTGCATTTCAAGATTCAAGATTATATCTGTCGTATGCCAATCCGTGTTTTGGTCCCTGGCTATTTTGGGGATGATGAGCCTGCATTTCCCATGATGGTTGCCAAGAAGAGTTCTCTCGCCCTAGTGCCAGCTTCTTCAACGAGGCCGATGGCAATATCTTTGCTCACCGAAGGTCTTATTATTGATGCTCTTGCTACCTCTCGCTCTACTGCCATTCAGATAACTGGTCAAAAGGGGTTCTCTACCCGAATTGTGCTTACTCATGCGGCTGCCAAAGGTTCGATGCATTCTATATTCAAAGGGCAATTGGTCGTATTCTCAGCGTTCTCCAAGGACATTTTGCACATTCTATGCAATCTCCCTCGATTTATCGGTAAGCCGACAGCGTTAACGCCGTGTATTACTCTCCCTCTGTTTCATCCTTCTCTTCTATCAAGGGAGTTATGCTTCAAGCATGATTACCATGTGGAGTTGCCGAACCTCATGCTTCTAGTGCCGAGTGACAAGACTCCATGGTTTTGCAATGCTGATTTGTCTAAGGAGTTGGTTGGTCAAGAATGTCCACCTGTTGTTAGCACCAGGTGTCTAGGGGCAACCGCCCCAACAAAGCTGCATGTTCATAATCGGGCCAGGCCATCTGCCAGATGGGCCCGATATTAGAGAAGATATTACAAATCAAGAAGCCCGAAGGTCCGAGCCCTCGCCAGGCGGGTCCGTGTTTTAGATATTTCTGCTAAGAAGAGGGGGCGGCGCAAATTCAAGGGCCATCAGTTGTGCACTCTGGGGATCACTTCTCCTCCTTCTACCTACCATTCATCATTCCTTTTGCTCAGCTCCCACCCTTGGGTGGTGTACTTTTCTCCTTCTAGTCCAGTTTCTATGATTTTCTCCTCTCTTTCTGGGTCCGTGAACCCCCATTCTTCTCCTTCCCATCTGGATCCTCCGGGTTTTCCTTATTCCTTCAATTTTAGGCCTCGGCCTATGCCCTCCTTTCACCCCAATTTTAGGGCATCTTCTGATTCTTCTCCACCGGTGTTCCCGGGTTATGCCAATTCTCCTTCTTTGACCCTATCGGATGATTATCATTCTTCATCTCCGACCTTGTCGAATGACCACTATTCTCCTTCTCCGACCCTGTCGGATGATTACAATTCTCCTTCTCTGACCCTGTCGAATGACTACAATTCTCCTTCTCTGACCCTATCGGATGACCACTATTCTCCTTCTCCGACCCTATCGGATGATTACAATTCTCCTTCTCCGACCCTGTCGGATGACCACTATTCTCCTTCTCCAACCCTGTCGGATGATTACAATTCTCCTTCTCTGACCCTGTCGGACGACCATTATTCTTCATCTCTGACCTTGTTGGATGACCATTATTCTCCTTCTCCAACCATGTCGGATGATCATTCTTCTTCGCTTTCGCAATAATCCACTCATTGTTTCTCTATTCATTCTTCCTCGCCCTTTCGGGGTCGTCACCCTTTTTCATGCTATTTTCGAGGTTTTAGTCCGCCTTGATCCCAGCTGATCTCTGTTTATTCTATATCTGGTTCCTTGTTATCAGGGTCTCTGTACCTTAGTGAGGGAGTTCTAGCCCTCGTCTCTCTTCCTTTTTTATCCTTCTTCGTCCAGTGTGGTGTTCGCTGCTCCTCCGTGTAGAGTAATCATCAACTCCTTTGCTATCCTCTCCATTCTTGGTCCTATCAAGCGAAGAAGATAAAGCACGTGCTGCTCGAAGCTCGATGATCAAGATCGCTTCAGGATGCTGATTTCCACTCCATGGATTTGCAAGGTATCTTTTATTTTGTGCAAGAATATGCTATCATTGTTATTACTCTTATTATTATTTCTGCGCATCATTATAATGCTGGTTCCTCAACATGGTTGAGTGGCTTTAAGAAGTTTGCTTAGCTTAGTTCGCTTCAGCAGCACTCTTAGGCTGGGTGATAGCTCCGCGCTGGGAGTCCAATTCTTCCCACGATTGTTGAGGGTGACCTTTTGCATGAGTTTTTCACACACTTCACGGTGAGCTATAGCCGATTCCTCTGAGGCACATCGTTGTTGCTTTGGCCATACTATGGGTATGCACGAAGGCCTTTTTCTTTTCTCTACTCGGCCGAATGCAGGGGCAAGAGATGGATGGATGATATGCCTAACCTAGGCACTCCCTAATACAACAGAGGTCTCAAATAGGGGCAGTCTTGACCCTAAAAGTGAGCTTTCATGCAATATATAGCCAATAAGGGCTATTAAAATCAATATCAAAGAAAATTATCAAAATTATGAATTAAAGGTATGGCAAGAGTGGCAGTACAGTTCTCCGTGGGACGTCATGAGCCCGGTCATATGCGTGCCTATTTATGGGTCTCAAAATCAAAGACACAGCCCCGACGCAATAGACTATATCTTTGAGGGGTAGTGCCCTGGAAGGAATTCAAATCCTGATATCTCCCATCTTGCATAAAGTTTATCACTAATTCTTCTTCTATTTTCTCCCTCTTAGGCTGGGTTGTATCTCGGTATGACCTTAGTAGGGGCACCGTTCTTTAGAGGTAATTGGTTGTGGCAAACCACTTTCACATGCACGCCCTGCTCAAGGGAAGTCTCTAATGAGAGAGGGAGGGATGACGATCCCTGTCCAGTAGTTTAAGTCCATCTGTGTGTGCTGTAGATTGCTTTGTGAAAAAATACAGATACTTTAAAATTTAAAAAATTCAAAAGATTCAAATATTTCCAAAATTCAAAAAATCAAATATTTCTAAAATATAAAAAATCAAATTAAATAGTGTCAAAAATAAAAAGTAAGAAAATATCAAAAAATGTGTCTTTTGTTCCTTTCTGTCTATTTATTTTGAGGACAGATATAATATATTTGTTAAGTGTGCAAGTTACAGGTGTTCAAGTTTCCTTGCTCCATATCATTCGTTCTACTTTCTGTTCACCTTCTTTCTAATCTGTTCCCTTCTTCAATCTACTCTCTCGATCTGTTCTGAAGCTCATGTCTCTCTCAGCTTTCCTGCCTCATCGTATCTTCATGAGAGGGCATTGCCTCACCATTATGAACCTGGCGGTTCTGCTTCATCTGATCTTGGATATTGATTGAAGAGCGTATTTTTCTTATCTTTTGTCCCTCCGTGTCATCCCACACGTGTCTATGTCTCTCCATGTTTGTCATGTTTTCGTCCCACTATGTCGCCATGCCATATGTTGTTGTTATCATCCCACACATGTGTTGTCCATGTCGTTTATCCCCCGTGGTTGTTGTTCCACGTATCTTTGCCCCACCATGTCCTTGTCTCACCGCGTATGTTGTCCTACCGTGTTGTGGTGTTGTCTTGTCCCACCGTGTTTTCAATCCCGCTCATGCTTATTGTTTGTTCATGTGATATCTTGCATATGTTGCTCAGGTGGTTTCATCCTTCATTATGTTATGTTATGTTATGTTATATTTCGTTCATCTTTGTTGTTATGTTAATTTCATATTGAAATTCATGTTGTCTTATATGAAAACCCATAAATATCAAAAAAACTTCAAAAAATATGATGTTTCGCTTGGCAGGTAAGTCAGGTATGGTCCTCTATCTCTGCTCATTATTGCATTACTATATAGTATTCTATATTATTATAGCATCTCAAGGACTGACTGATTGTCCGTGTGTTCTGGGATCTGATGTTCCCCTTTAACAAAAACGATGATGATCTAGGAGCATACGGTTAATCGTTGGATGAGCCGTTAGTTTGAGTTGGGTAGGGGACGATGGACTCTGTCTCGCACGCCGTTGTTGTAAGAAGACTCTTGACCCTATCCTGCTCAGTCTAGCAATATTATCCTTGAGTACTTTCTATTTTATCGTTTCTTTGCATTCGTTTTGATGATTTCTTTATTTTAGCCTAGCATGCATCATGTCATTTTTTAGCATTCACGTCTCGTGATTCTTTCAAGGTTTCTCTTGACCTTTGGCGAATTGCACTTTAGTTCACTTAGATAAGAGATTCTCATTCCACTCTGAATTTGATCATTTTCTCTTATCTGTTCGCTTGATTTGGTTGGCCAGCGTGATTCCTGTCTGGATTTTATCTCAGTTTCAATTCTCCTTTTCCAGCTTTTCAACTGTGTTCTTCTGATCCCCTCATTGGTCGCAAATTGTGTCCCCTAATGAGGTCGGTCGTATTTCCTTTTCTTTCCTTAGTTAGCTCTCTAGACATGTCGCATTCGTGTTAGACATTCCGGGTGGTTAGTTTGGCATTTTTGGGAGAATTATTGCCGCATGTTGGTTGTGTCGGGTGTCTTTTACCTTGATGCCCGCTTTTCAGTTCTCTCCGCTTCATCTCTGCTGCATCTCCACTTCTCATCGCTTTTACTTTCGCTCCATCTTCTTTCCATTTCACCTCCGCGCCGCTTTCACTCATTCCCTTGCAAAGCGGACATCAAGGAGGGGCATCTGTTGACACCCATTTTTAGACCACAAGTTACATTTTTTCTCTTATTCATCATTTTTTGATGTCCCGAATTATCCATTATTTTGGAGCCTTCCTTGGATAGATTTCAAGCCCATTTCATTGTTCCCTAGCCTTTGGACTTCGGAGATCATGATTGCTTAGAGTCTTGGGGCTTATTTTATTAGTTTTCGGCCTTTTCTAACATCCCAAGTCGACCTAGGGCCTATTTAGTCGACTTCCGACCTTCCTAGTCGACTTAGGGCCCATTTAGGTCGACTTCCATCAAGCATTTGGACTTTCATAGGTGAATAGCTACACAGTCCTGAATGTGGCCCTTTTTCATCCCCTTCTGTTACTCAATTCATTATGTCTTTTACAAAAGTTGTTCATTTTTTAAAGACCTAGATTTTCTTCTTCTTTGCCATTAGCCAGTTCTGCACCGTTTACAAATTATTTGCATTTCTCCGGCATGTTGCGCTATTTCTACGAACCCAGCATATCCCTCTGTTCTTCCCCCTGTTTCTCCTTCTTATTCTCTTCTTCTCATCTTGCTCTTTTTACGATAGTTGTTCATTTTTTCGTGATCCATAATTTCTTATTCTTCACCTTTCACTAGTTCTCCCAGGTTTCAAGATATTCTCCACTTTCTAAAACCACATCTTCCCTCATTTGTTGAAGAGTCCCAAGTGTTCAGGACTCTGTTTTGTGCGTCCGGGAGCTCCTTCTTGGGTTGACAACTTCCAGATTAGCCACCCAATTCCATTTCTATCTCTTCTGGGCTCTTGTCCTTGATATTATCTCAAGATTGATCACAGAAATTCGATTTATCTCTGGCTTTATCCCCTAAATTCATGGGGGAACTTTCTAGGTTTCTGCAACTTCTATAAAAACTGCCGAGTTCGCAGTGCGCGAAGGGGGGCTCTTCTTCGGTTCGGGGCAAAGTCATGCCGCATTGCCAAGTATTCTCTTCGACCTCAACCTGAAGAGGGAAGTATTAGCTTCGTTTTCCACTATTCTGAGCTTCCTATCTCTCTTCCTTTGCTTAGTTATTCCCCTCTACTTTTTCGAAAT
Organism: Amorphophallus konjac; assembly: GCA_022559845.1. Taxonomy (NCBI): domain Eukaryota; kingdom Viridiplantae; phylum Streptophyta; class Magnoliopsida; order Alismatales; family Araceae; genus Amorphophallus; species Amorphophallus konjac. Next base: position 372,881,347 of record CM040126.1, on the reverse strand, counting down.
CATCACAGATTTCTAGGCGTTCTGCACTTCTTCATCTGTGTGGCAGGAGGGTGTTCTTCAGTTCGGGGTGAGGCCATGCTGCACCGTCATCACGTTTCTTCGATCGCAACCTGAAGAGGAGAGTATTAGCTACATTTCAATCCTATTTGGGCTTCATTTCATCACCGTTTTCCCTATTTTCTATGCCCTCACTTCTCCAAAATCATCACAGTTTGCTGTTATGTTCTGCAATTTCTGCACCTGCGCGAACGAGGTATGTTCGCATGATCGGGGTGAGGTTATGCTACGCCGCTGGTCTGTCTCTTCGACTCCAGACTCTTCAGGGAAGTATTATCTTCGTTCTCCATCATTTTGGACTCTTTCTTTCGTTCCCTTCATAGTTATTTTTCCCTCTACTTTTTCACTTTAATCACAAATTTTCTACACTGTCTTTTCTGCACCCTGTGTTTTCTTGCATCTTGCACCCGTTTCTCCCTGTTGTTCTCTTCATTTTAAATCTCTCTTTTCACCCTCATCTCATCACAACATTCCCACCTTTCATTAGGTCCATCCCCCTCCCCTTAAGGCCTTTTCTTCTGCAAGATCTCTCCTATTCTTTGAGTCCAATTTCTCACTGTTCTGCAATTTCTACACATACTGCATTTTTTGCCAAATCTCCGACGTTCGTGCATGATGCCCAGGCATCCTTTGGCTATGTTCTTTGTTCCTAATTGTGCACAACACTCATGTCTTCTGTTATCATCATTTTCTCCCAGTTAGGACTTCATCTTCATTGTTATTTTTGTCATTCTTTGCACCTTGTTTGTGTTGGTTGCACAATTTCTACACTATTCCTGCGTTTTTCCCAATTTTGCGTTGCTTCTCCCCGCAGCAAGGCTACGTGTTAATCCATCATTTCATGCATATGCATTCACAATATACCCACCTATCGTTTTGTCCCTTTTACAGGGGTTAAAAACCCTCCCCCAGTGCGTTCTCCCTCAATCTTTCATGCTCTTTTATGCATTCAGGGCAGATTCTACACTTGCATATTCTAATGGATTTTTCCTCTTGTTTTGATTTTGATTTACAGGAAGACATGGAAAGTGAGGCCCTTACCTTCTAGCCGGCTGGAAGGCGAGGAGAGTGTTACACACAAAGTCCCCGCATCTCATCTTAAGTGCGATCATACTCTATTTTCCAAGGTACACAGCGCACATAATCTTCCGTCATACTCTTCAGCGTTGTCATTCCTTGGTGGCGATCACGGTATTCTTCTACATCTTTCATCGCCCATTTATTACTCATATAATCATGCTTGCATGTGATTACATGTTCATACTATTTGCTTGATTGGGGCGCATCATGTTCTTCATACATGCATATCTTATTCATTGATTGTGGTAGCAACGTTCCATATATCTACAGTGGAGATACCCTAATTGCTATCTGGCCCAACACCACCGACCTTCGTCAAGAAAAGAAAGCACTCCTGCCAACACTTTACATTCGAGGCGACATGGGAGAAATAGATGTTGTCACGCCCCATGTGCGGAAGGAACCCGGAACGCGATGGTTTATATCATTCATGTCAATCAGAGCTCAAGGCATTCAACACAAATAGACAGAGTACGCGAAAGATATAACCACAATTCCTTTATTCCAATAATAATACCAAGTTTACAATCACCAATTTCAATTCCAATGACTCCACTTGACTCATTTAAAGAAAAAACTACAATGGATGACAATAGGCAAAAACAAGACTCTTTGACGACTCAAGATATCCGGGAATGGCTCGACACTCTTCACTCTTGGCCATCCCCGTCGGATTGGGAATCCTCGTCAAAATAACCTGAAAAATAGGATAAAATACTAGATGAGCAAAAGGCGCAGTAGGAATTACATCTCTATAATCAGGCTTACTTAAAGTGATTAACATGTTACCTGAAATGCAACTAAGTCTATGCATGCTCAAGATAGAATAGAATCATGGAACAAGAATATAGAGAGTCTAGCAAGTTCATATTTTCAATAAGAATTGGCTATTCATGTACAAGTAAATATCCCTTCCGGGTCAATCATGAATCATGTCAAGTCATTAAGCACTATCATGTCAAGAGAGAGAGAGTGGAATGCCATAGATCAATCTAGCAAGTCAAACACTTCGGTGCAATGCCATACCGCGGTCAATAATAGCTCTCATGAGCACAAGTACTTTCGGGTGCTCCTCCCAGGACCAGACCGGACCCCATTAATGCCAGACATTGAGTCATTAGATCAAAGATCTCACGTAAATATCTAGACATCCACTTTAATTTAATAGCTAATGGAATTCCAATGAATTAACATTGTAGGAATACTTTAGGAAGATCTAAATGGGATAATGGAAATTCAAGGATAGAGTCTTGTATAAGGGAGAATAACCACGATTGAAACTCATTAAAATCACAAACATAAGAATCTGAAAAAAATGTCGTCCACTCAGGATGCCTTGAATTCAAGAATTTGCGTCCAGTGCACCAGACGCCAAATCTTGTGAATAGTAAGGCATGATTGAATTTGCGTTAACTGTTAGGACACTACTTCAAGAATTGGTGACAACTACACCAGACGCAAATTCTGGGCGGTGTCTAAACTCTCACAGAACACCCATTCTTGGGACTTTATGATAGCTGGATGTCATGTTTCTTCAGAGTGAGATGACTAAAATAGGTTTAAGGGTTTTAGGGTACAACCCGCTCGGCGTCCTAGTGGGAATCTCAAGCTCACGGAGACTTACGGAGGCCTTAGAGAGAGAGTTTCTAGTCCGGCGAGAGGAATTCCCGACGGAGGGTCCTTCTTTCTCCAAGATATAAGGTGTATATGTAGAAATCCATGAAAAATAGGGACCATGTCTCGACAGAGAGATAGTGGTGCCAAAAGATCCATGGTGTAGGATCAAAAAACCCACGAAAAAACCCTACTAGAGGAATTAGCGTCAAGGGCAGTAGGCGTTAATTCCATGAATTAGCGTCCACTGTCCAGACGTCAATTGTTTTGAAAATCGAAACAGGAAAAATTAACGTCAAGAGGTCAGACGCTAATTATTATGCGTCTATGTAAAGAGGCCCAAAATCTTGATTAACGTTTTGATCACATACGCTAATTCTTTAGAGACGTCAATTCTTCTGAGTGCTAGAACTTAAAGAATTAGCGTCACTTTAAAAGGGCGTAAGTTCTTTAATTTGTGTCCAGGAACTGGACGTTAATTCCTGTGAATGTCAGACGACAGACATGTTTAAAGAATTTACGTCTCTGTAAAGAGGTACAGAAACTTGAATAGGTGTCTGCCTTTTTGACGCAAACTTTAATAGATTTTCAGATTTTAATAAAAATCCAAGAATTCGCGTCAAACTTTCAGGCGCAAATTCTAGCATTTAATGCGATCATTGTTCATTTCTTTTACAAGGGATGAACAATGCTACTTTCAATATATAAGGCCTTTCAGGAATCTAAAAATATGATAATTCATAGAAAATTCTAAGGATCCAAAAACATGCATCTCAAATTTTTATGCATCATGGTTCAATATATAATTAATTTTAAATGTTGCTGCTTTTATTAATTCACTTAAGGAATTCATGTTAGGGTGGTTGACGTAAATTAGTTTACGTCTATTGGCTTGATGCAATTTCAATAAATCGCGTCTACTTCACAGACGTAAATTAATTAGCGTCGTCTACCCTTGTCGCAGATTCGTCTTGAAATTGAATGATTGAAAATAACATTTAACATGAAACTAATCATAGAAGCAGGGATCGCATGGATTGTCAAACACTAGTAGGCTATGATTTCATGCATGCTCTTGCTATACATGGGTTACTTAGGTGTTTACGCCTGAGAGATCACCTACCTGATCGAAAGAAGAAGAAGTAGAACGTCTACGGGAAGAAGAAACGGAAGCAGAGGAAGAAGAACGGGCGTAGACACGCATGCGCAGGAAGAAGAAGAGGATGAAGACGCCTCCCTTCCACATCACGTTATGAACGGCAGCAACAGCACGATGCTTCTGCCATCGAAGGGGGTTTATTTATAGAACCTCTAATCCTCCGAATCCAAGGAATCCTACTTCCATTACAAAGAAACCTACCCTATTCGATCTTATCTTTCCTTAGTTACAGCCACTATGTAACACCCCAGGTTTTTTAGATTATTGTTCGGATCAAGATCCGTGGGTTTCGGATTGCTTTTGTGAGTCCCGGATTGAGTTTTACGGTTCACCCGTGTTTTGTCTGTCAGACCTTCGGAACCCTGTGTAGGGCGAACCGTTGCATTCTCCGACTCTGAGACGCTACCTGCAGGTTGTGCATTTTCTGAGGATCATGGGGCGTATTTTTCCCTATTTTTTATATTTTCCAGATTTTTTAGATTTTCTATATATTAAAACCTCCTTTTTCTCTCCCCCCATCTATCATTTCTCACTCTCACCCTCTCTCTTCTCTCACGCTCTCTCTTCTCACCCTCTCTTCTCCAGCGACCAACGGAGCGAGGCGGGGGTGACGCGGGCAAGGAGTGGCCGGGCATGGGCGAGGATCGGGAGGCGGTGGCTTGCGGTGGAGCTCGTGGCAAGTTTGTGAACCTATAGAGCTTTAACAGTATTTTCTTGGGGAATCGGTGTCCTCGGTGCGCGAAATCTTCTGTGGAGGTAGAAGGATGGATCCTTAACCCCTGTACTTCATTTGCCGCAAGTTTGGTAGCCCGAGGCGAGCTGAGTGGGTTTATTTCTCTGCCAGGGTTAAAATGTGTAATTTTGGGGTGTGAGCCGGATTTCGCGTTTCGATTGTATTTTGGGGGTTTCAATGGGTCCTCTTGGTGCTAGAGAGGTTGCGGACTAGTTTTCCGTGATTTTTCACTTCGCATGGGTGTGAATGGGGCTTGGAATAGATTTTTCCCGTGATTTCTGCCGTTTTCGGCTCGGGTCGAGAATGCGCTCGACCCAGTGGCCGCGTTCTTCAGAGAAGGTAGTGTATCATGGGGTCACGTTCATCGAAGACGATGGACACTAAGGTGATTATGAACACGCCCCAGTTGGGTGGCACGTTTTGTTATGAACGCGCACCAGGAGGGTGGCACGTTCTGAACGGGCCCTAGGAGGGTGGCACGTTCTGAATGCGCACCAGGAGGGTGGCTCGTTCTGAACGCGCACTAGGAGAGTGGCTTGTTCTAAACACGCACCTGATGAGTGGCACATTCATGTAGGGATGCAGTTTAGGGGCCGGTGTGAGGGGAAGACGCTTGGTGTGTTCTCCTTGGCCCGTGAGTGTCTCGGACACCCCGGGGGGTTCTGTGACCGTGTTTTTGGGTGTCCTGAGGTACCATGTTATGTCGATTAGCGTGTCCGTAGGTTTGGAGGGTCTGGGTGACCCCATGTGTTCCGGGATTTCATGTTCTCGCTAGATTGAGTCACCGTGAGTCGGCCTGAGTTAGGTGGGCCCTCCCTGCATGGCGTGGGTTTCTCCGAAAGGTGGTTTCCGAGTGGGCCATGTGTGTGGCCTTGGACTGTGAGTCCAGTCAACCAGCCTAAGGCTGGAGGTTTCCGTGTGTCCCTAAGACAAGGGATTAACCCGGCGGCTTGTGAGCTACCTCGGTATTTATGCTATAGTGGTTTCAGACCTAGGGATTAGGCTAGATTAACGGCGATGTGCCGTTGTGTACGACAGTCTTGACCCAAGTCTGTGACTCAAGGACTGTTGGATTTAGTAAGTCTAGTGGGCTGTCTAGAGTTTGGTGGCGTCGTGCCACCTGTTACTCCCTGTTACTCGCAATGGGTGCGTGTGTGGCTTTCCGTGTTTACGTTTAGTGACCTCCCACTGGTCGTAGCCTTCTTATAGCTCGCGTGTGCTGACCCACCCGGGAGTGGTGGAGCGGCTTACCCGAGAGAGACAATTTTTAGGCAGGTTACCGTCAAGCCCCCACGCGCAACCTGAGTCCAGGCTTCATGGGAAGAACTAGCTAGAGGATCTGACCTAGGGCGCATAGTCTGTGTGTGCACACTTGGTTGGGGGCTGTCGGACCCGCGCTGACGAGCGCAACCCCAGCTAGTCCTTGTTCGTGGTACTGATTACTGTTCTGTCTCTATCTCCACCTGGGGTGTCACAGCAAGACACTTGAGGTGCGGACTAAGTCATCAGTGGACACATCCGGCTTTTCTTCTGGTGGGCAGTGCTCCCGTCACGTGACGTGAGTTTCTTGTGACTTGAGTTTCCGCTTCCCGTCTGCGGGACGTGATTTTACGTGTAGTTTCCGGGTGTGTTCCCGAAGTAGAGGTCTAAGGTTCCAGTGAGCGTCATCGAGAGTTCTCCCGAGACGGTGTTAGGTTCACGACAGTGTTGTCGTGATCTCTCTTCTGGTAGCGTAGCCAGAGGTTTTCCCGATAGTTCGGTGGTCCCCTGATTGTGGGATCGGGGCGTTGGTTTCCCTTCCAGTAGGAGTAGCTGTAGTGCCGAGTTTTTACCGGCTACTGAGTTTGCTATTCCTGCTGCTGTTGTTGCTTTCCGCTACCGCCGTTGTTTACGGTTGGGGTTCCGCAGAACCCCTACTGAGCCAGTGACAAGCAGCCCACCCCTACTTTTCAGGTGAGGCAGTTCTTCCTCGAGGTTTGAGGGTGCTGTGCGGAGGTTCTTAGTTGTCAGCTTGCCGGGTCGAGTGTTCACTTGGCGTTGGGTACGTTCTTCTACCTTAGACTATACTTTTGTTGGACTGGACTCAGCTATAGTTGTTTATTTATTTATATTAATTGTTGAATTATCCTACTTTATTTCCTATTTCTTTGTACTTCCACACTCCTTTTAGCCCTTCCGAGCCCTCCGACTCGTAGGCGGCGGGCCAGGATTCGAATGGTATCGGGTTCTTCTCGGTATCCGGATCTTGGGTCATCATAGTTGGTATCAGAGCGTGGTAGTGGACGTACATGGGAATTCGGCATATTGCAGTGATCAGAGTCCATAAGATCCAGTACAGTCGATAGCTGGCATAGGGTTTTGTGCTTGTTTTTCGTGTGGTTTCTCGCGTAAGAGCTTGAGTGCATGGCATTCGCGCTGTAATGTGGTTGTTGTTTCATGGAGTGCCGGTATGGGGCCCAAGAGATGTGATAGAGAGATTTCTTCTCGATGGGTGGTGGCTCCGGTCGTGCTGCGTTGGGTAGAGTGTTGCCGGCATGTGTGGTGCTGCGGTGCTGCGTTCGAGGTATTTGCAGCGAAGTCAGGTGGCTGGAGAGGAGTGTTCATGATTAAGTGGCCGTGAGCGTGCTCTAAGAGAGCTGTTATAGAGTTTGGCCACTCCAGCTTGAGAATTATCCAGCCCTGAGATGTTGAGATTGTGGTTTGAGGTGTTGGAGCGGGTGCTCTGGTCGAGAATTATGCTCAAGTGAGCGGAGGATCTTCTGTTGAGCTACTGATTGTCGAGCCGATGTTCTTGTCATGGTCTATGGCGTCAGAAATGACATGTTGGTCCCATATATTTTTGTGGATTTCGAGGCAGGATTGGGCGGGGATGTCCCAGTAAGTTCTTGCTACTGTGCTTCTGCGTGTGAACGGGTTGTGTTCGCCCTGGATTCGATTTGAGATGTGAAGGTTCTGCTGTGAGTTTGGGACTTGAGGATGAGCGTTGGCGGTTGCCGATTATGGCTCATGTTGTGGCTCTTGGCATGGCATGTTGCAGTTTGAGGAATTACAGTGGTGGTGCATCAAGAGATGCTGTGAATGTGGTCTGACGAGACATTCGTCAAGTGTTGTCGGAGGAGCTGACCTAACGTGAGGCTATGGTTTTTCTTGATGCTGGAAGGTGCTATTCCCAGCGTTGTAGACAAGCCAAAATTGATACTATGATGAGTAAATTTCATGTCACGACGTAATGCCCCAAGGTGGACTTCATTGTTGGCTTAATACGAAGGTTTTTTCCCCTTTTTTTAGATTTATCTAGAATGGGCGACCGTTCTCTGGGCGCCATTTGAATGAACGACCTTTCGAAGTGTCGCTAATTTTAGGAATGAATGATCGTTCGCGCGAGCACTATTTCCTGACATTCTGTTTTCTAATGGAATTTAAATCTAAAGAATAACGCCCTTTTAAGTGGGCGCTCATTAATGAACGCCTTTTCAAACAGGCGCTATTTTTTATTTTAAATTATGGAAAGTCTGTTATTTATCTAGGAAAAAGTGGCAATTTCTCGGTCGCCCATTTAATTGACGATAGCCGCGCGGTCGCCATTTCCATTCCATCTCCTTCTCGCCTGCAACCTCCTCTGCATGATGTCCTTACCAATTTTATCTCCATATCTGTCTATGGAAGGAGATCCATGTCCTGGGATTATTTTCCCTATTTTAATCCCATTAAAACTAGGATTTTAAAACCTATAAATACCCCTCTGTTAATCCAGCGGGCGGTTCTTCCTTCCAAACCGAAATAACAGAGAGTTAATAGAAAAGAAGAGAGTGTTTTGTCTTTTGTAGGTTCACGTGCTTGCGCTACTGGATTCAAAGAGAACCATTTTTCTCTTTTCTTCTCCCCTGCTACTGTGGCTGTCGTGCCTCTACCTCATCTCCTGCTATACTTGCTACAACGTTGAAGGGCCTGCCTTCATCTTCCTTCACCCTTTCCTCTTAGTTTTTTTTTTGTTATTTATGTTAGTCTGCACGCCCGCATCATCCATCTAGCATACTCTACTAGATTATCTTTTAGCATATCATACTAGTTGTTATTTTCATACATATCTCCCTCCCTTTTGCTCCATAAGGGGTTTAAAAAATCAAACACACAAGGTGTGTTCATGCCCTTATTGCATAGATTGATTTTCATAGAGCATTGATACTACACTTGATTTTCTAATCCATATCTTTTGCTTGTCTTTGCTTGTCTTTCAAGGGTAATCAAGATAAAAACCCCCTTCATCGGCCGGCCGATAGAAGGAGGAAGTTGAACTCACACCACACCCCACTTACAAGGTATTCTTCGCGATCACATTCTTCTTTTGAGATAACCCCTCTGGTGATCACACTCCTAGAGTAGCATCTCAAGCTCCCTTCCCCACTTGTTTCTTTCATCATATTTTAATCGTAATCATAAGTTAATTTCTCTTCTTTTTAATGTCTATGTGACACATTCACAAATTGGCGATCACGGTGGGACCCTTTATGTTTTTATTTTGATTACCCCTCTTTCGACACCCTCGTGTGCCCCTCCTTTTGGCGCCCACGTGTGCCCCTCCTTCGTGCTCCACTCTGCACACTCCCTTTGTGCACCACGTGCATATCTCCCACTTGATTTGCCAGTTTCTGAACTGTCCCATAGTATTTTAAAGAAGGAAATTTCCTTTCATTCACTGCTTGCATTCATTTCTGTCTCTGTGAAGAATCAACGACTACTCAGGCAGCCGCAATTTTTAGAATCAGCAACCTCTCACAGAGGCGCTCATTGTTTTGTTTTCATTATTATTTGATGTCTATCGCAATAAGGGCCCCTTCTCAAAGGTGCCATTCACAAATTCAACGACCTCTCACAGAGGTGCCCTTTGTCTTATTTTCATTATTATTTGCTGTTTATTGCATTAAGTGCCCCTCCACAGAGGTGCCATTCACAGATTCAGCGCCTAACTCTAAAGCCCTGATTCCTAGCAGTTACTGTTCACTCTATTTTTTTTAGGCATTTACTATTTATTGCAATCAGCGCCCCTCCACAGAGGCGCTACTCCCTGATTTAGTGCCTAACTTGAAGGCGCAGTTTCATTTCATTACTCCTGTTCACTGGATTTAGGGCCCCTATGAAGAGGCGCTAGTTACATGAACATCGTCTGTCAGATAGTCGCTATTTCCTAATACAGCGACCACTGTGTGGCCGCAATTTCTTTCTGTTCTCACAGAATTGCTTTCTTTGCTGTTGCCTTGGCTTGTGTGGTTTGATTATTGCTTATATTCATATTACTATTGATCATACCTGCAATAGCTTGCATTCTAGGGCATTCGATTGAGAGACCTCCTCTCTCTACACCCGTAGGATTTCCTACACTTTCTTGGGAAGGGAAGGACATTCCATTGAGCATTCTATCTCTTTGAATTGAAAATTCTCTAACCAAGGGCTCCATAAGTCTTCGCACCCGTGGATTCCCTCACAGACGCAAGGCAGGTTGTACCATTTGAAGCACCTCGGAGTTTAGCTTACCCACACGCTTGTGAAGAGAGAGAAAGGACCTAGTTGACCCGGAGATTAAACTCAAATTGAAACTAGGGTCAACATTGAAGAGAGAGAACTATTTCATTAAAATCCATCCTTGTCTAAGTCTTAAAGAACATTAAAACCTTGCACAATCATCATAATTTGGTTAACAACTTACTTGAGTGCTTGTTTGCTAGCCATATTTGTTTGGTTGGATTAGTTCCTTATTATAATCATGAGGCTTCGGTCATGTAGAATTGTCAAGATGGCCAACTATGAGTATTGATATCATGGTTGTGAGGAAGGTCAATTTGACCAATCCTATGAGGTCCCTCCTCAAGACCCCATTCACTATGAGGGAAATTATATTTCTTCTCATTCTCAATACCCTCAAGTCTATGTGGTGGACACCACCACTCAAGTGGTTGAGCCTTCCTCTCAAGCCCAACCCGTCACTCAATCTACATCCGGGGAGCCCTCCCCGTCTTTCAATTTGAATGATCTCATCAATGCCTTATCTCAACTAGATGAAACTCAACGTCAAGAGGTCCAAGCCACTCTCAAAGGGAAGTCCGTCCCTTCTTCTTCCTCAAATCCTCCTCAGGCCGCGGGCGGCCTTCAAACCAACACCTCCAATGACCAAGCAGTCTCACAAAAGATTCCATCTCGTCCACGAACTCTTATTATTATTGCGCTGGCCCAACCGGCAAGTCATTCCGCTGCTAGGCCGCAACGCCCACCACATCCCCAATTTTGGAGAAGGCCTATGCCAAACCCGTTCCCTACTAATCTGGCCCCGGTCGAGTCTGATACCAACACTCTTCTCTTCCAAAAGATTGTTAGCATGGAGGAACAACTCAAGAAGGTCACGGCCCCTAAAGATGCTCTGGAAGTCACTCTCCCTACTCTGTCGGTCTTTCACTTGCCCCCGTCGAAAATGCCAAATTTTCGACGCTACAATGGAACGGGCAACCTGTTCATTCACTTAAAAGATTTCATGTACGAGACATCCTTTTGGCAGAATAACAAAGCATCTCTAGCTTATCTATTTAGAAGGTCCCTTGACGGCCTGTCCCTTGAATGGTTTTACTCTTTGGAGCCAACTGAAGCTGGTGATTTTGATGTTGTTCAAAGAAAATTTCTCCAAAAGTATAGAGATCGGGTGGGTCCCTCTTTGTCTATTACGGACTTAGTTGCTGAGAAAGTACTGATAGATGGAGGTCAATGGCTGAAAGATTGAAAGATACACTTTCGGAATCGGAGTAGGTTAAAATGATAGTTTCAAATGCCACTCCGCAATTCCGTCACATCCTGGCCATGAATAAACTGAACACAATGGATGAGCTTTATGAAAGGGCCAGGTATATTCAAACTCAAATGAAAGATTCGCCCATCATGGGCATGTTTGAACAAAAGTCGAGAATGATGAGGAAGAGCAATAATGTCAACACCAATGGTGGAACAACCGAGGGTACCGTTACCAATGAGCAAGTGGGCATGGTTGGCAATCCCGGACCTTTCCGTAATCCTTCCAACTCGAGACCACCACAACAACAACAACCCTCTTTTCTTAACCAAATTCCCTACCAAGCAAATAACCCTCCCCAGGCATTCTGGCCACCTCCACAAAACCAAGCTATGCCACAAAAATCGCAAGTCCCTCAGCAATACCACCAGGTGCCACCTCCTGCCAATTATGATCTTCAATAGCCAAGAAGACCCATGGGCCCCAAAAGAGCCAAATACCCTATGTTACCCGAGAGCCTTCCCGATACATTTAATGCCCTTATGGCCGCCAACGCGCTCGCATTGCCAAAGGAAAGGACAATCTGGCTGCAAAACGTGAATACCTCTCGGTATTGTGTCTTCCATCGGCATCCCTGTCACAACATAGATCATTGCTTTCACATCAAGGATTACATATATGATCTGAATGATCAGGGCGGTATTGACTGGGATGAGATGAGGCGGTTCATTGCAACTTTAAAAGCACGGAGACCTCCTCGACAGCAGTAGGCTCAGCAGCCACCTCAACAGCAAGTTCAACAACCTCCTCTGGCCCAACAAGCTCCTGCGCCACAACCGGGCATGGGGATTGTCCACAATCCGCTACCGGAGCACCTAGCACCCAATCAACAGTTAAACCCTATCACCTCCTTCCATGAAGTGGAGAGAGGGCAAGGGTGGCATGAAGAAAATGCCTTTGTCGGGGCTATAACCCAAAGTCCAAACCAACCCCCACGCTTATTAAGAACACCCTCTCAACCAATACCTTTCCCTCAACCTTCACGTCCCCTCTTACGCACTACCGACCAAGTTCCTGTTGTTCCCCTGTGGTCATTTGAGTTATTTGATATTCATAGTTTTGATAATGGCTAAACACTATAAGTCATTGTTGTTTTCCACTCTCAAATGACTGACATACGTGATGTTTTGTTCATGACAGATATGCCAATGATTGGACAGGGAATTGAGTAGAAATGGCAAAAGTGAAAGCTTAATGATTACGCCCTCGCACGCGGATCGACCTGCGCGGTCAAGTCGCGGGGATCGACCTACCCGGTCAGGTCGCGGGGGTCAAGGGGGCAGCGTCCCTTGCGGGGGTTTCCGGGGGCGGAGCCCCCGGAACAAAATTTTGATTGAAGACTCAGTAATAAAACTTCAAGACAATCAAGGTTGATGCCACAAATGAGAACGGACTGCTAAAGGACTCAAGCGACTAAGCTAAAGGGGTTAACGGACTGAACCGGGAAGACCCGGGGTCTACCCAGCTGGTGGTCGACCGCCAGCACAGGGGAGGTCGATCGCCCCAGCCAGCAGCTCCCAATCTGCACGAGTCTCAGTGGCGGTCGACCGCCAGCCCAGTAGCGGTCGACCGGAATTTCCAGGGACTAAATTTCTACAGCGATTCTCAGTAGCGGTCGACCGCCAGAAGCCTCCGATCGACCGCCAGCCCCAAGCCTTCAATGTTGACTTTGTTTTCCACTTCGAGAAGAGCCCCTTTCCTTGTATTTGTTTAACCCCAAAGTCACCCAATCCCCCATGGATTGTGGATCTGGTCTGAAGGATGTCCAAGGACCATTCAAAGTCTATAAAACTAACACAAGGAGGGTTAGAAACCCTAATCCTTCAAGGGGATTCAAGGGAGGCTACAAGGGTGTGTTCAAAGGAGAGGAGTTCGAGTACTGTAGCTGTGAACAATACTACGGGAAGAAGCTTCTTCATCCTCAAGTGATTCAAGCTTCTTCAAGAGGAGATCAAGCCCAAGCCAAGAGAAGATAAAGCTACATCCTTCATCTTCTTCATCAACTCAAGAAGATCAAAAGGAAGATCGAAACTACATCCATAGTCTTCTTCATCAACTCAAGGAAGATCATCTCTCAAGGAAGAAGACACCATTGAAGCATCCGATTCAAGCTCCAATAATTTCAGACAAGATTTTTCTTCTTTAGCATATTCCATATCTTGTTTGAATAGCTTGATATTTGTTCTCTTTCCATTTCTTTCAAACAATCGAAACTGAAGATCGTCCCTACCGATGGTTAGTAGGAAGGCAATCGGACGTTCTCCGATCTGCGGTGTTGACGTCCCTACCTACGGTTAGTAGGAAGGCAATCGGAGGTTTTTTCGATTTACGGTTCAGTGCGTGGCATTAGTGGAGCCTCATCGGATTTGGTGAGGGGTGGACGTAGGACTGGGGATTTAGTTCGAACCACCTTAAAATCCTTTGTGTTGTGGTTTGATTGTGTGATTGATTTCTTTTAGATGCATGCTTAGGTTCAATATCCATATTGTGAAATCATATTTCTAAGCAAATCATTTTATACGTCGCTAAGCTAGTTGTATTCCACTGTAATTATTTTTAATTAGTTATATAGAGGGTTGCATTGTGAAAAGAGGGGCAGATCTATTCACCCCTCCCCTCTAGATCTGATGTCCACTACTCAACAGTTCCCTCCACTATTACCAACCCTCCATCTAGGCCACTTCTTATTCGCCTACCACCTTCTCCCGCACCACAACAAACTCCTCCTACTTCCATAAACCCCTCACCAACCAGGCCGCTCCTCATTCGCACCTCCACAAACCCTTCCTTATCGCAAGCCCCTCCTCCTTCCACAAATCCCTTGCCGTCTAGGCCACTCCTTATCCGCCCCTCACCGGCAACCGTTCCTCCTCCCGCTACCATTAACCCTTTGTCGGCAAGGACCTCCTTACTTCAACCTTCACCAACACCCACTATACCTCCCGCAAATCCATCACCTCCACCTAGGCCCCTCCTCATTCGGCCTACACCTCCTCCAACTGCTCAGGCCCCGCCTGCCCCTTCCAGTCCCTCTCCCATTGGACCTTCACTACCCACCACCCTAGTTTCCACTAATCCTCAGCCGACAAGGCCCCACATAAGGGTTCCCTCTTCGATCGCTCCACCTCAAACATCGGTCAACCCTGACATTCCTTCCACATCTATCAATCCTCCGCTTACCCAAAACCTGATAGAGGTGCGATCTTCACAAACCATGGTGCTCCGTAGTGGACGGATATTCCACTGTGTGTTTCCACAACGGGAGCAAGAGCCCGCACATGGATAAGAGGAGAAAGAACAAGAACAAGAATCCATACCGGGCACCCAATATGATTTACTAAAGCACCTGGACAAGACTCCGGCTAGGATTTCTATTTTGGAGTTAATTAAGAGATCCACCAACCACCAAGCGGCCTTGAAGCAGTATCTACAAAAGGTGATGGTCAATGAGGATATTCCAGTTGAATAGATCACTTCAGTCTTAACTCCGGCAGGTGACCAACCAGCTATTGTCTTTTATGAACATGAACTGGCTCCAAAGCCGGCCAGGAAATATGCTTTGTGCATTACTGTTGATATTAACAAAGTGGCTGTTAGTCAATGTTTGGTGGATACTGGTGCATCCATAAATGTGCTGCCTCCCAGCACTTTAAAAATGTGTGGCATTTCGGACAGTGAGATACGGTCATCTACCATTACAGTTACTGCTTATGATAACACGAAGAAGCCGCCCATGGGCATGATCACTTTGAAAGTCGGGCTGGGTCCCGTGTCAGTCACAGCAGATTTCCACATTCTCGACATGGATCCAACTTTTAATGGTATTCTGGGCCATCCGTACATCCAAGTGCTAGATGTCATACCCTCCACAAACCATCAATGCCTAAAGTTTCCACATAAAGGGCGCGTCATCAAAGTCACTAGTATGCCCATTTTGCCATCAGTGGACATACACTCTGCCACATTAGTGCCTTCCATATGGCCGGCCAACAGGCCCTTGTTATCTGTGTTAGATTTTGCTGACCCGCGGCATGACTTGTTAAGGCCACATGTTTCAGCACCCACACCACCCCTACCTCCAAAGGGGAAGAAAAAGAAGAATATAATGAACACCCCAGGTTGGAGCATTATGATGGGAATGGGGTACAGATCCGACAAAGGTCTGGGGTTGAACCTCCAAGGCGGAGTGAAGCCCATTAAGAATCACAAACTCATTCCTCGAGGCGGCCTAGGGTATAAAGGTCCAAGTAGAGAAAAATCTGTGATAAATGAAGAAGAATCATGGGCTACTATGACTTCCACTCTCAAGACAGACAGATGGCCACTCACATGGTCTCTTTACACTCATTTCATGAAAGGGGCTACCGAGCAGGCGAAAGAGGAGACTACAGTGATTACTTCACTCTTGGATCACCAAGATGTGCATTCACGCCAATTTGCTCGCCATTTAGCACCGCTTGTCACCTACAAAGCCTTGGAGTTTTTTTTTTAAGGCAATACCTACATGGCAAGACAAAGGAGAGTGATCACCCCTTCGGGAAGGGGAGGTGCGCTCCACCCCTGAGTGCCAAGTAGGGAAATATATTATAGCAAACTATTAAAGGAAGTACAAGGAGAGTTATGGTCGGAGCATAGGGCACCCTATCTTATCAAGCTGATAGGGCCCTTTAACAACAGAGGGGAGCTCCTCCCAAGAAGACCACAAACAAAAGGAAGACGTGAAGCAACCTAGGCCTGCTAACATATCAGCCACTTGGTTGGCTTCTCTAAAAACATGGGAAATGGAAACATGCATGGAGCTAAGCAAGTTCGACACCTCATACATAACAACTGTTAGCCGCCAAGGGCAGGAGGATCTGCTATTTGCGATCTGCACAAGTAGAAGTGAATCCATCTCCACGGCTACCGATAGGAAGCCATGTTCCTGACAACAAGATAGTCCATCGCGGAGAGCGAGTGCCTCGGCGTGCAAGCTGGAGTCGACGTGGGGGTATGCTATAGCAAACGTGAAGAGGAGGCGGCCAGCAGCATCCCTAAGGGCACCCCCACCTCCGGCTATCCCCAAACTACGTTTGAAGGTGCCGTCCACATTGAGCTTCAGCCGACCCGAAGGTGGGGAGAGCCAACGGACCAGTCTAGAAGGTGGTTGCAGCACCACCTTGAGAGTGACGCCCCAGGAGGCGAGGAGTTGACGCTGAACCAGTTGAAGATCTCTACCTTTGAGTGGTTGGAGATGTGCAATGGAGCGGATCGCTAGCCAGACTCGGTGAAGAATGTGTCGAGCATTCATGGGCATGGCCTCAAATCGTGCTTTGTTCCAGCTGAACCAAATCTCCCAAATAACGGCCAGAAAGATGCATCGAGAGATGCTCCCAGCCATGGATGCAAGGGGCAGCCCACTCAAGATGCCAAGGATGGCCGAGTTGGTTGAAGAGGCCGATGAGATGTTGAAACGCAGCATGTCAAACAAAGAGGACCATACCTCTCTAGCAATAACTCCATGGAAAAATAGATGAAGGCATCCCTTCTGAAGGGGTGAGGGATAGAGGCAGCATTTGGAGCAAAGTGGAATGCCACAGCCCATAATGACATCGTCAGCGGGGAGGAAGCCACGCAAGAGACGCCAGGCGAGGATAGACCATGTGATCGGAATGTGGTGATTCCACAGCAAAGCCCAAGGTGGGGAGACGCGCTTGGAGAAAGGATGCAGCACACCGACTTGGAGGAGAATTGGCCGTCAGGGCTAGCAGTCCAAAACCACCTATCGGAGAGGGAGTTGGAGGCAAATGCTGCATGGAGATGACCTGGGGGGCAGAATTATTGGGCCGTAGCAATAGAAGCACCTGCGCGGCCAGTCAAGGCTGCCTGCATCGAGCAAAGTTTGTCCGGCAAAGCACACCAAACAAGAGGGGGCAGGAAGTCCTTGAGGGGGGTGTTTCCAACCCAAACGTCATACCAAAATGAGGCCTTAGAATGATCCTTGGAGATGAAGACCTGGTGGTTGGGATGGATGATGCTGGCAGCCAGACGCCAAAGAGTTCTGTCCGTCGAGAGAGCGAGAGGGAATGTGGCAGCAGCATAGTGATCGAAGTGAAGATGTTTAGCTTGGAAGAATGAACTCCATAATGATTGAGATGAAATAGCCTTCTATAATAATTTTGTCCGCAAAGCAATTTGCATACCTGGGAGATTAAGGACCTTGGAGTCTCTGAGGCCGTTCAAAAGAAGAAAGATGGATGACCCTGAGTGTAAGTGGTATAGATGGTTTGACATGAATGACATTACTATTGCTTTGAGCCGAATGCTTATGCCAATTGATCCAGAATGGCCACCACTTATTCATGATTTGATTGAAAAACCAGTAGTAATCATCGACAAAAGACAGTTATTGTGCAACTACACTGATACGGGAGAGCCGGATGTGTCGTTTATAGAAGGCTTCACGATAGACAAGCTGTGGGCCGGACTTTACCTTGTTGATTCCTTCCACCCGTCACTCATTACCTTTTGGTGCTCCAAACGTTTTACCTCCAACATCCCTAGACTACCCGTGGTCCTGATCTCTTTATCTCCCGATTTCTTACGAAGGTCATCAATCCCTCCTCTACTCATCGAGCAATTCTCTAAACTCTCTATCACGCCCTCGCTCGGGCAATCTCTTATTCAATCCTTTTTCAATCTCTCGATTTCAACACCATCTTCTACTCTCCCCTCTCATTGCTCCGCCATTCTTTAAAACGAAAGAAAACGCCAAAATTTAAACTTTTCAATCATCCATCTCTGTTGAAGAGACCTCCTATCTTGTTCATGAGCGTGCCACTACCCAAGGGCCGCTCATTCAAGGTTTGTTAGTAGACTACTTTTACTCCTCTGATGAGGAGTCCTTTTCTGTACCTTCTCCTGTACCCACTTCTTCTTCCTCCTCTTCTTTAGGCTCTAGTGATCTGACTAGTTGCTCTTCTAGTTCTTCTAGTGATAAGAGTCTTGGGATAGTTACTACTAAGAAAGTCAAGGGTAAGCAGATTCCCCGTAGGTTCTTGTTAGATCTAGCCAGGAGGTGTCATGCTTGTTTAGCAATTCCCCGATTTGTAGAGGATCCGATTCTCCTGCCGGAATTAGAATGTGAGGAAGTTTGTTCTTTAGACGAAAGGTTTAGTGTTTATGAGATCATGAATGATGAAGACCCTATCGAAGAGGGGGATGAAGAGTATGATGAATATGAGGACGAGGCTGATGCTTTTGCAAGTGGTATAAAGAGATTAGACGAACTGTCGACCTCAGTAGAAGAGCCTACCAAAGAAATTAACTTGGGGACCGAGGAAAACCCTAGGATAGTCCTCATAAGTAAGAATTTGCCTCCATCTGAGGAAGAGGCACTTATTCAGGTTCTCCAAGAATACAAGGACATGTTTGCATGGAGTTATGAAGATATGCCGGGTCTGGACCCTACGCTTGTTGAACACCGTCTAACACTTAAGCCAGGGTCTGTCCCGGTTAAGCAGTGGTTAAGACGTTTCCACCCTCATAATGCATTAAAGATGAAAGAAGAGGTCGATAAGCTCCATAGGGCTAGATTCATCAGAGTCGTCCTTTATCCCACTAACATTGTCCCGGTTATGAAGAAGGACGAAAGAGTCAGAATTTGCATAGACTTCTGGGACCTTAACCACGAGTGTCCTAAAGATGATTTCCCCCTCCCTCAGATTGACGTGCTGATTGATAACACGGCAGGGTTTGAGACTCTCCCTTTTATGGATGGCTTCTCCGGATATAATCAGATTCCCCTGGCTAAAGAAGACCTAGAGAAGACTTCATTCACTACACCTTGGGGAACTTATTGTTATGTCGTCATGCCGTTTGGACTTAAGAACGCCGGAGCCACCTACCAAAGGGCTATGATGGCTATTTTTCATGATATGATCCACATTTATATCGAGGTGTATGTTGATGACCTGGTAGTGAAATCAAGGACGAGGATCGAGTATCCCGGGGCTCTAGCCAAGGTCTTGCAAAGAGCGGGAGAATATCAATTGAAAATGAATCCCAAGAAGTGCATGTTTGGTGTCTCGTCAGGGAAGTTGCTTGGGTTCATTGTTAGAAAAAGGGGTATTGAGATTGATCCCAACAAGGCGCAGGCGATAAGAGACATGCCTCCTCTTAGGAATTTGAAAGAAGTTCGAGGACTAATCGGGAGGTTACAATTTATACGTCTATTTATTTCCCAGCATTCACAAAGGTGTAGGCCGTTCTACGAGCTTACTAAGCCGAGAGTTAAGTTTCATTGGGATGACAAGTGTCAGGCGGTTTTTGACGGATTGAATGACTATCTGTCTAATCCTCCTATCCTGAGGCCACCGGTTCTAGGCAAACCACTCGTTCTTTATATTTCCGTCCTGGATGACTCAGTAGGTGATGTCCTTGCACAAGTTGATGAAGAAGGTAAGGAGTTGGTGGCGTACTACTTGTCTAGGATACTCAACCCCTGTGAGCAGAAGTATATTGCTATAGAGAAGACCTGTGCGGCTTTAGTATGGGTAGTTCAGAAATTGAAGCATTATTTCCTAGCTTATGAGGTTCATCTCATCACTCGCATGAATCCCATCAAATTCCTTCTTGAGAAATCTATTCTTATCGATCGATTAGCACGATGGCAGAGCTTCCTTTCTCAGTTCGACATCACTTACATTTAGCAAAAAGCGATTAAAGGCTATGCTATAGTAGAACATCTTGCTCATCACCCTCTCCCTCGATTTGATCCTGTTTGCTCAGAGTTTCCAGATGAGGAACTGATGTCCATTAATCAACCCTCTGATCCCATGTGGACGTTACATTTTGATGGAGCTCTGAATTCTCATAGTAGGGGGATCGACATTGTTCTCCTATCACCTGAGGGTATCACCATTCCATTTACCTCTTAGCTCGCTTTTCCTATTACAAACAATATAGCTGAATATGAGGCTCTTCTGGCCAGACTCAAGGATGCCCATCTATTTGGTGTCACCAAGTTGCGAATCGTAGGTGATAGTCAGCTGATTCTTCACCAAGTGCTGACCAAATGCCGCACGCTCAATCCTAAGCTCAAACCCTACAAGGAACTTGCTTCTGCTTATGCCAAGCTCTTTACTAAGATGCTCTTTGTCCATATTCCTCCCAATCAGAATATCTTAGTTGACGTTCTTGCTTCACTTGCCTCCTCCTTGATTTTTTTCCCCGAGCGGGACTTTCATTCTGTTATCATTTAGAAGCGTCTCACTCCTGCTATCAAAGATCCAGCTTTCCTTAGGGTTAAGGAGGAGTTGCTTAAGAAGGTTAAGGAAGGAGAAATCATTGAGAATAAAGAGATCATGCTGCTTGATCTAGAAGAAGAATTGGATGACGAGGAAAAGCCATGGTACTACGAGATTGCCAGATATTCTCGAGATCAGTCTTATCTAGAAGAGGCCGCGGCGGAAGAAAAGAAAGCCATAAGTAGAGTCACCCAAAGATACACCTTGGTAAGAGGCATGCTCTATAGGAGGGGTCTCACTGGTATTCTTCTCAGGTGCCTTGACGATGATGAATCATGGAAGGTCGTGGAAGAGGCACATTCAGGAGTCTGTGGGGGTCATGTTAATAGCCAGATGTTAGCTAAGAAGATTCTTAGGCTAGGGTTCTATTGGCCCACTCTAGAAGAGGACTGTTCTATCTATGTTCGAAGGTGTGTTAAGTGCCAACTGCACGCCGACAAAATTCATTCTCCTGCTTCTTCACTCCATCCTATGTCCTCCCTATGGCCTTTCTCCATGTGGGATTTCGATATTATCGGACCTCTTGGTGACTCAAATCTCCTCACAAAACCAAAATCATTCATACTCACGACCATGGAGTACTTCACCTAGTGGGCGGAAGCGGAAGCTTATGCAGAAATTAAAGCGTCAACAGTGTGCAAATTCATAATGAAGAACAGCATCGACAGGTTCGGCATACCAAGTACCATCGTCACTGACAATGGGCCACAATTCATCTCTCAAGAGCTTCAGGACCTCTGCAACAGGTATAACATTACATTGCATCATTCATCTCCTTATTATCCACAGGGCAATGGCCAAGCAAAGGCAATGAATAAAACTTTGATTAAAATCATCAAGAAAACGTGTGAAGCTAACAAATTTGTGGATTGGCCAGAGAAGCTCGTAGAAGCTCTATGGGCCTATCGTACTTCCATTCGTATGCCTACTGGGCAAACCCCATTCGCCCTTACTTATGGAATGGAGGCGGTGGTACCCTATGAGATTCTTATACCTTCCCTTAGAGTACAATTGGACAAGGAGCTCTTTATTGATGAGCACCGTGAATCTCTCCTTGTACAATTGGAACTCTTAGATGAGAGATGTCTGGCCGCCGCCGAACATGCAAGGGTTTATCAAAACAGGCTTTCACGTTTCTATCAAAAGAAAGTAATTGTGAGAAAATTCAAAGTTGGTGAAATGGTAATTAAGAGAATCTTCGTAAAACTTGGTGGACCCCGCTCAAAACT
This sequence comes from Amorphophallus konjac, assembly GCA_022559845.1. Taxonomy (NCBI): domain Eukaryota; kingdom Viridiplantae; phylum Streptophyta; class Magnoliopsida; order Alismatales; family Araceae; genus Amorphophallus; species Amorphophallus konjac. The sequence continues at coordinate 372,859,356 of CM040126.1, read as the reverse complement.
TCAACCAAACTGGGAAGGACATTTTGTAATAAAAGAAGTTTATCTTGGCAATGCTTATAAATTGATTAATGCTGAAGGGGAAGAATTGGCTCATCCATGGAACGGACTGTATCTTAAGAAATACTACCCCTAAGTCTCAAAAAAAAAATAAACAAAAAAATAACAAATAACAAAACAAAACAAAAAAGGGGCTGGCATCGTACGTGGGTCACGAAGCTCGAAAAATTAAAATATCTAATTCATTTTTCAGTCTTGATGATTTAACCTTGGGTCAACACACACACACGGCACGCTTAGCTCTTAGACTCAAGCGGTGCAAAATTCGAGGAAAGTCAAAGTCAAATTAAGAGTGTAAAGACTTTACCCGTTCTCTTCTCTTCAGTTCACGAGGGGGGAAGTCAAACTCTGGGTTAGACCACCAAACCTACCCGCCGCCCTAGTAGGTGGAAGTCAGGGCCCAAAAGGGAACAATACGTCACAAAAGCCCAAGTATAATTAAATTTTTATTTTGAAAAGAAAAGTAAAAAATCATACTAACAAATACAAAAGAAAAAGTATTTCAAGAGGGCAAAGTACCCGCAGGGAAAACCCTGGTCGTAAGCATGCATCTTGAAAGGGCAAAAGGCAACAAAAATTTTTCTAAGCCAAAGACCGAACCCCAACAGGCAATAGGGTAGGGGAGGGAAGCTTCTTGGTCTTTCGGAACCCCTCGTGAACTTCCCCAACATCTTCTTCCATTCCCCCTCCGTGGTATGTCATAAGCTTGAAGAATGGCAACGACGGACTTAGGAGGATGGGCCGCACGAGGTTCTGAGTGAAAGCATAAACTTTAAGCACGTTCACCCTTTGTTAAGTTATTTAAGAATGGTTAATGAATTTAAGATGATGAATGTGTAAGGTTTTATGACCTGTGTACCATGCTAAGTCAAAACCAAAAAAAAATAAAATAAAATAAAAAATGGTCTGAATTAACGCCCAATCAGAGGGCGCCAGTTCTTTAATCAACGCCACCTGTGTGGTCATTATTTTGAAAAATTGTTTTCAATTAATGCCCAATCAGAGGGCGCCAGTTCTTTAATCAACGTCACCTGTCTGGTTGTCGTTTTCTTAAAAAAATAAAATAAAATAATGGTCTAAATACATGCCCAATCAGAGGGCGCCAGTTCTTTAATCAACGCCACCTGGTTGGTTGTCATTTTTTTAGAAATAAAAATAAAAAATGGTCTGAATAAGCGCCCCCACAAAAGGGCGCCAATTCTTTAATCAACGCCACCTGTTTGGTCGTCATTTAAAAAAAATGTTTTCAATTAACGCCCAACCAGAGGGCGCCATTTTCTTAAATGAAGGCATCTGTCTGGTCGCCAATTCCCACAGAATGCCCTACCTTCCACTCCCCATTATCATTTGCTTGCTTGCATTTTGTATGGGTATCTTTCAATTCCAGTTTGCATCTGCCTGCTTGCATGTTGCATTTTCCTCTATTCTCTGTTATTTGCCTTAATTGATTAAAGGCTTGGCCCCTTGACCCCTTTATCGAGGTCAACAACATTAACCCCTTGCTTATCGAGCAAAGGGCCAAGTCGGACAGATTAACAAATTTGTTTGCTTAAGTGTGGAATATAGGGACAGAACGGAGCAGATGACACAGGTACACAAGCATACAAAAAGACAAACTCAGGTAACAAACGTGCTTTTCATTTCTATAAACATGCTCATATATATGTGTGTACAAAATGTCTAGGAGGTTGTCTCTCTCTAGCTCTCACCACCACCCTCCTCTCTCATGCTCTCTACCTCTCCTCTCTTGTCCCTGTCTCGGGCCAGAATTGCTGGGGGCCTGATCGACCCCTGGGTAGCAGCCGACCTCCCAGCTCGCTGTGCTCGCTCCTCTACCTCGTTCCTCTACTGAGTAGAAGAACCCACCAGATAACTCGAACTAGAATAGGCACTGGATCACCCCTCTCGCAGTGCTCGCTCCTGGCCTCTCCAGTAGCGCTCCTCGACAGCTCGTGCGCACTCCTCAAGGGTGCCGAGTCAGACCCTCATCCCTACCAGTTCTCCCTCTCGCTATGATCGCTCCCTTGCCCATTCCTATCTCTCATGTGCTCACTCCCTCATCCACTCCTCTCACTCTCTGGCTCGCTCCTCTCTCTCTCGGGTGCGCTCCCTCCTCTCCACCTCGAGGAGGATCCGTAACTCCACCACCTCTCGAGGAAGCACCTCTGCCTCCCGGTGCCTCCTCTCTTCCTCTAGTGAAGCGGGGTAGTCGCGGAACTCCCGCCTGAGTACCCTCAGCTCGTAGGAATGAGGTGCCCCTGTCAAACACGGCAGCCACCGTTGCGCCAGTGGGTAGGCATCCGCATCTCCAGGTCGGGGGCTAACTCGGTCCATGGGCATATAGAGGTGACTCCACACCTGCATCCACAATCATTAGTAACATTCATATTCGCATTCATAAACACTCATCATAAGCATTTAAATAGCACATAATAACAAAAATGAATAAAATAAAAAATGCATACCAGAAGAAAAGGTGAGAAGTCACTGACAGTCGTCTCAGGACCTATCCCCGTGGACAGGTTGGCTATCAAGTGCTCCAGCAGGGTGGCACCCTAGGCATATCGCCCCACTCCATCCAGGTCCTCCAGGATGCCCGAAAATCTACATTTCAAATCATCTCCCTTTGTCCCTAATAACAACCTCCCGAGCATCAGGAATAGAAATCTCCTCAGGTCCATGTCTACTCTCTCCCTTTGAGCCGGGTCTTGAAAGTAGGCGGCTCGAGCTCTTGCAGTTAGCCTCTCTGTAAAATCACCTAAAGACTCTCCCGACCTCTATCGAGAGTCTCCTAACCCCATGACTCCGGTCAGCTCAGTGCGATACACCATCCTACATGCCTTCGGAGTGTCGGCCACTGTCTCTAAACCCAATAGCCTCTGAGCTAGCTCACCGTAGTCTAGGAGGGTCACTCTACTCACTGCCTCTCCATCTACTCTCAATCCAGTGATCCTCGCAACGTCCTCGAGGCTCGGCACCATGTGCCCCCAGGGCATCAAAAATGCCCAACTAGCTCGATCCCATCTCTCCCTCAACACTTGAATCAGAATCAAGTCAGGACGTACTGGCTCGATGCTGAGGAAGGGCCCGAATCCCATCGCCTCCACTCTCGCCCTCTGGAAGTCGAGCAACCCGTGGTATGTAGCCAACACCTGAACCAAGGAAATGCGAGTCCGTATCAACCCTTACAATAAAAAAAAGAGAGAGAAAAAAGAAATAAACATATGTCAAAAACCAACATAATTAATTAACCAAAAAAACAAAAAAAATCAATCAATATTTTTAATTGACGACAATACAATGGGCTTCAATTTCTGATTGGGCGCCCAGGGCTGGGCCGCCAATTCCTAGAGGTTTTAAATTAGACGCCCAGAGGTCGGGCGCCAATTCTTTGGCAGTTTTTGTTTATTCTGATATAAAAATTAAAATAATAAAAAAACATTTTTCCCAAAAAAAAGAGTTTCAAAATTACGACAGTCCAATAGTCGCCATTTCTTCAAGTTTTTCATTTTTAAAATTAAAAAAAAATAAACATGCGACCCCTGATCTGTCGCCATTTCTCAAATTATTTTCTTAAAAATAAATACTGAGGAATTGATGCCATCTGTCTGGCCGTCAATTCCTACGGCGTCCTTTTTTTTCACCCGTCATGGTTTTGGTCTTAAAAAGAAATGCAGCAGGGTGAACGGGATTACCTTGCTGGGTTTGGGCTCCATGAGGCCTCCACGCAGTGGCCGACGGTGAGGATGGGGTTGCGCTGCCTCTGCTCCTTCTTCTTCACCATCTTCGCCCTCGCCATCATCATCGCCATTGCCATCGTCGCCTCCTTCTTCTTCCCGATCTTCACCGTTTCCATCTTCGACGTCTTGTTCTTCTTCACCATCGCCATCGTCATCGTCGCCATCTTCGTCTCCGTTTTCTTCTCCCTCGTTTTCGTCTTCCTCGTGTGCCGCCGCCGGAGCCTCGACCGCCATGGGAGGAGCCTCCTCCTCGTCGGCGTCGTCTTCCCCGTCAATGTGAACGACGGCGGGCGCCATCACCCTTTGCCGCTTCCTGGCACCAAAGCTGCTTGTAGAGGCCATCGTAGGGGAGCTTGGTGAGAGTTGAGAATGGGCAGAGTGTGAGTGAGAGGGAGTGTATGATCGATGTGGTTGTCGCCGGTGGGAGTTGCAAAATAGAGTAGCAGAGAAACGGAAAAGAGAAAAACGAAGGGAATGAGAAAGGGCTTTCAAGGGAAGGAAAGAAGGTTTAACGAAAGGATTTTGTGGTGGTGAATTCGAAAGAATTGAGGCCCTCATCTATGCCGTCATTTTATAATGAGCGACCATTTAAGCAGACGTCTATTTTTGGAATTTTAGATTTTCTAGAGAATATCAAGAATCAGCGACCACTAGAAGGGCGTCATTTCATGATTGAACGACTGTGCGCAGGGTCGCCATTTCTTGGGAAGCGTTGGAATCAGTAAAACTGTTAGGCAATCATGAAGGGCATTAATGTTTTTATTGAGAATTTCTTTATGATGGATGATAGTGTACACGGGCGTTATTTAATGAATGAGCGGCTGTTTGAAGGGCACCAATTATGGAATTTTTTTACATTTTCACGAAAAAAGCGACCATGTGAAGGGTGCAGATCTAAGAATTTGCGACCTCTGTGGCGGGCGCAGTTTCTTATAGAGCTTCATTTTTTTTAGACAGAATTGAAGGATTTTGGAAGATTCGATCACTTTATACACTTTCATTGGCTCAATCAAAGGATACTTTTTTATTCATTAAAAGAAAAGAACATTACATTCTTAGTGAGCCACTTTGGGTCTCAAATTCCTAAGAGCTATTACATAAGTCATCCATTTATCTTTATCTTCTTCAATGTGCTCCATGGGTCGGTGTAGCTTGCTGACCCGCCATAAAGCTTGTATTGTCTTGATCTCCTCTTTATCGCCGTTTGAGCCCAATTCTCTCTTCTTGATTGGTGGAAGATGAGAAGCCTCTTTAAAAAGATGGCGGGTAAGGCCGAGTTGTGAGAGGCATCGGTGGGAGTTGTAAAGCATGAACTCGGTAGCGCCGATTAGCCGTAGCTCCACCCCAGAAGAGAGCCGTGCACGAAGGTCTTGAGTCTTAAGGAATCCCAGTGCGCATGTGAAGGTATTTTATGGCATTTCTTTGAGATGTCCGCGCCAATCCACCCGCTTCTTAAGCTTGGGTACCCTATTAGTAACTCTTTCATTCAATCCTAGAGTGCCCATCATATAGTGGAGTGGGCAATTAAAACATATCCTAGAGGCTTGTTGGGACTCCTCACATGGATCAAATTTAAAGTGAAGGTCCACCCAACTAGTGAATAGAAGCATAGACCCATATAGGGGCCTCTCCATAGACACCGAGGTGAGCCCACTATAGAGGTAGGCTGTCACGCCCCGAGCGCGGAAGATACCCGAGGTCATGGCCAACTTATATATAATCATTCAATCAGAGCAGTATACATATTTTTTTTTGACAAAAGACAGAGTGCGCAATTTATCTAAATCATAATTAAGATTAAATTCTCAAATTAATACCAATGTCCAAGATGACAATTATCCAAGTGGTAAAAATTCTAATCTATGACATTCCTTATTCAACTCCAAATACTATGCTACAAGCCTTATCAAACTTCAATCAAATAGACCAATCATAACTAGAAGTACATGGTAGAACTTAAAACATAAAGGACACGACTAGTTGGCAAAAGACAACCAATGACTCTAGCACTCTTCACTCGGTCTCGTTTCCATTCATGTGGATGTCGCTATCCGAATTTCCTGAAAATGTTAGCAAGCAACTGGATGAGCGAATCTCTCAGTAGGATGTATATCTCAAGTTCTAACAATCTTTAAGTTAATTACAAGTTCATGCGGTATAATGATGCATGTTGGATTAAGCAAGAATATCAAAAATTGTATCAAGAGAGTATCACATGAATTTCAATAAGATGTTTCAATAAGGAAACTTGCAAGTAAATTGCAAGTAATTGCACAAGTCTTTCCAAGAAGATGATAATCAATAATCAAGCAAATCCTTTCAAGAAGGTAATAATCCATGATCAAGCGAGTAATCTCAAGCTCATATAATAACAAGTAGTGCAATGGAATTGGCTATTTCATTCATTCAAGCAAGTAATTACCCTTTTTCGGGTCACGCGATTCAAGTCAAGCATGTAGAGAGAGAGGGAGTACGTGTGGAATGTCTCAAGTCAAGCAAGCAGTGTACTTTTTCCCTTTTACGGGATCAAGTCAAGTATTGCCCAACTCTGGGCCACGCAAGTCAAGTATTGCCCATTCTGGGCCAAGCAAGTCAAGTCAAGCAAGTAGTTCGGTGCAATGCTAAACACCGTGGTTAATAAACTCCCATGGGCACAAGTACCTTCAGGTGCTCCTCCCAGTACCAGACCGGACCCTATATGCACAGTATTTCATGTATACTTTTAGACATCCACTCTCATTTATATAGCCAATGTAAAATTTCAAGAAGTTTACCCATTGTAGGAACATAAGGTAGATTTTCAGGAATAGAATTCAAGGACATCTCGAGTGTAAATGGTGAATTATGACCATCTACTTGAAATGCATGACACATAGGTAAATCGGGGTCAAGGAGATGGCCAACAAGTCATGTAAAAAAGGTCAACACTATTGATCAAAGTCAACGTTATTGGTCAAAGTCAATGCTATTAGTCAAAGTCAATGTTATTGGTCGAAGTCAACATTATTGGTCAAAGTCAATGTTATTGGTCAAAGTCAACATTATCGATCAAAGGTGTCAACCGGTCAAGGTCAGGCAACGTTTTACTTTTCATGTAGAAATGCAGAACTAAGGTCGATACATATTAACATGCACATAGAAGATTTGTGCAGGTTACTATTCATACATATAGAAGGTCTGTGTACGTTAAGGTTGGTGTAGATCACTATTCATGCATATAAGGTTGGTGTAGAACACTATTCATGCATATAAGGTTGGTGTATATCACTATTCATGCATATAAGGTTGGTACAGAATACTATTCATGCATATAAGGTTGGTCCGTATCACTATTCATGCATATAAGGTTGGTGCATATCACTATTCATGCGTATAAGGTTGGTGCATATAAGGTTGGTGCAGAATACTATTCATGGATATAAGGTTAGTGCATATAAGGTTGGTGCATAACACTATTCATGCATATAAGATTCATGAATATAAGGTTGGTGCAGAACATTATTCATGCATATAAGGTTGGTGCAGATCACTATTCATGCATATAAGGTTGGTGCATATAAGGTTGGTGCAGAATACTATTTATGCATATAAGGTTGGTGCAAGTTTATTTGTAAAATGGTCAAGGTCAGTGCAAGTTACTGTACAAGCGTAGGTATAGGTCTCTATATAAGGTCTGTGCAAGTTTAGTTGTAAAAGGATCACGGTTGGTGCAGGTTACTATTCACGACTGTGCATATGTTACAAGGTCAGTGCAAGTTTAGTTGTAATATGGTCAAGGTCGGTGCAAGTTACTGTACAAGCGTAGGTATAGGTCTATATAAGGTCGGTGCAATTCACTATTCAGGTCGGTGCAAATCATTATTCAGGCTACAAGGTCAGTGCAGTTCACAATTCAGGTCGATGCATGTTTTACCTCGGTGCAAGTTTTTCTAAGCATATAGGAGGTCAGTGCATTTTCTACCTCGGTGCAAGTTTTTTTTTTTCTAAAACATATAGGAGGTTAGTGCAACTTCTGCCTCGGTGCAAGTTTTCTAAGGCACATGGGAGGTCAGTGCAAGTTCTGTCTCGGTGCAAGTTTTTCAAAGGCACATGGGAGGTCAGTGTGAGTTCTGCCTCGGTGCAAGTTTTTCTAACGCATATAGGAGATCAGTGCAAGTTCTACCTCGGTGCAAGTTTTTCTAAGGCTGATGGGAGGTCAATGCAAGTTCTGCCTCGGTGCAAGTTTTCTAAGGCACATGGGAGGTCAGTGCATTTTCTGCCTCGGTGCAAGTTTTGCTAAAGCATATAGGAGGTCAAAGTATTTTCTACCTCGGTGTAAGTTTTACTAAAGCATATAGGAGGTCAAGTATTTTCTGCCTTGGTACAAGTTTTGCTAAAGCATATAGAAGGTCAAGCATTTTCTGCCTCGGTGCAAGTTTTGCTAGTATATAGGAGGTCAAAGCACTTTCTGCCTCGGTGCAAGTTTTGCTAAAACATACAGGAGGTCAAGCATTTTCTACCTTGGTGCAAGTTTTGCAAAAGCATATAGGAGGTCAAAGCATTTTCTGCCTCGGTGCAAGTTTTGCTAAAGCATATAGGAGGACAAACATTTTCTGCCTTGGTGTAAGTTTTGTTAAAGCATATAGGAGGTCAAGCATTTTCTGCCTCGGTGTAAGTTTTGCTAGCATATAGGAGGTCAAAGCACTTTCTACCTCGGTGCAAGTTTTGCTAGCATGCATATAAGGTCTGTACAAATAGAGTGCACATTTAAGGTCGGTGCAATGTTTGTACCTGACTTATATGGGTCTAGGCAAGTTTTGTTACTACGCACATGCAAGGGTCGGTGCATACTCTGTTAGTATGCTTAACAACTCGGTGCTAATTTCGTATCTAGCCTAAGCATATGTGGATTTTACGTAGATCTGAGCTCTCCTACAGGGACTCAATATAAAATAAAGCCTTAGAAATTCCAAGGAGGGTTATTAAATATGGATTTCTGCACATGGTGGCTACTAATTTCATAACTTACTGTTCATGATTTATAAAATATTCACATAATCAAAAAGTAGAGATATGGCTGGATATGGACACAAAGCAAGATTTGCAAGATCATGCTCATATAATATTTTAAGTTTTAATTTCATAGATATGAAATTTTATACCTAGGTAATTTACAGGTAATATTCAATTGAAAAACACATGGAATCCGGATGATGGTAACCACCCTACTCATACATGTCACCCTGTTTAAGCCACCAGTTAGGCCAGATCTTGAGAACACCTACCTCTTCGGTGCGATTTTCTAGGTATGACTATAGAGAAAGAATTAGGAAAAACCCAGCCACGCCAAGCCCTTCACGCTCAGCAAAGTTTCTGCAGCAGGATACGTCTCCTGCACATGAAGAGAAACATTAGATCTCTCTTCTACAGGTGGAGACCGAGAAGCAGGAGGAAAACCTTCTCTTTTGTGGCCGAAAGACAGTAGGGGTCACCTACGGTTGATGGAGGGATTTTTTTATAGGAACTGGGAGAAACATAAGGGTCCATCAGGGTCCATTGCCAGGGAAGAATAAGCAAATAATGCTTCAATCCATTATTGGGTACAAGGGGACCGTTGCCAGCAGAAAAAAAACTGTTATTGCCTCTAAGGGGTCCCTGGGGTGGCCATGTACGCCCTTATCTGGACTTCAGGCCACTGTTGGCCGCATGGTTAGGTGGTCTATATATATATATATATATATATAGTTAATTGGCATGCAAGTGACGTTAACCCTTTGGGCCCTCCATATTTTTATTTGGCACAAAAAGGAAATGGTGGATGCAAGGAATCAAACCCTGGTCACTAGGTTGAATGGCACATCACTTAACCAACTACACTAGGAAGTCATTTATTAGGTGAATAATCTTTACATATGATGACTTTGTGTTCCAACTTCTTACTTAACCTTCCTATTGAGTTATCTAAAGTTTTTGTTTATTTGGAGAAATATTATTAATTTTTTTCTACCATTTTTTTATACGGGATGCTACACCGTCCCCCACTTAAAAGAATTTGGTCCCCAAATTCAATTGCATATATGCAGACAAGGAGGGTGATAAATACTTACATATTAGAATAATTCTGGAAATCTCCTTCTCATAGACTCCTCGATTTCCCATGTAGCTTCTTGTTCTAAGCATCGATCCCATTGGATTTTCACCATAGGGATCGTCTTGTTCCTTAGAACTCGGACTTCTCGGTCGAGGATCTTCATTGCCTTCTACTCATAGGTAAGATCCTTTGGTATCACTAAATCAGTGTAGTCAATGACATGGAAAGGATCGTGCACGTACTTCTTCAGCATTGAAACATGGAATACGTTGTGCAATTCTAATAGTTGTAGTGGCAAGGCCATGCGATACGCCACCTCACCCACTTTTTCCAATACCTCAAATGGATCAATAAACCTTGGTGTAAGCTTGCCCTTAACATCGAATCTTCTAATACCTCGGCCAGGAGATACCTTGAGAAAAATATGGTTACCAACTGGAAACTCCAGATCTTCAAGGCAAACACCACCGCAGCTACCTCTAAGCCATGCACCGGGTAATTCTCTTCGTGCTTCTTCAATTGCCGAGACCAACATCAGGGACAAGGTCGATTGTGAACGACACTCTCCTTTTCGAGGGTAAATCGGGCAATTCTTATGGAAAGACATCGAAAAAAAATCCCAAATTACTCGGGTGCCTTCCAGTTTAGTCTCCTCGACTTTCGTGGCAGTCACAAAGGCAGGTAAAGTCACACATCCTTTTCTTACGAGTTTGCTAGCTCGTAGAGCTGAGACAAGATGGTATCTATTTTGAGGGCTAATGTAGACCAGCTCAGGATAATCTACAAAAGTTATCTTGCCATCTAGTCGGTGAACCCTTTATATCTAGGCATATCAGGTTGACAGGAGGTTGTTCCCTTTAATCTTGCAGTTCGGGTAACGATGAGTGATATCGGACTTATTCTCAAGGGGTGTAGATATGGCTAAGTCTGACCATTCGGGCTCCTTGGAAAATAAAGCAGCAAACATCTTGGAAACAAATGAATGAGTTGCTCGGGTATCAAATAAAACTTTAGCGGTTTTAGAGCAAATAGTTAGTGTACCTTCCATGCTTCCACCTTCTGTTGGTTCCGTTTCCTTAGAGAGCTTGTAGACGGCCTTGATTCTTCATCGAATGCTTCTCTTCCTTAGTGGCTTGCCCCTTCATCAATGGCCAGTCTAGGATTCGATGTTCTTGGCTCCCACATCGGAGGCATGCTCCTTACTTCCTCCAGCATTCCTTTATCTTGTGGCCGATTTTGTCGTAGTATTTACAAACTTCCTTAGAAGGTGTAGTAGTCGAGAATGGCTTGTTACTACTCTGAAATGTCTTTCCCATGGAGAATTCTCCTCCATTATAGGACCGCTTCTTATTGAATCGTGATTTGAAATTCCCCGGGCTTGTGACAGGTTCCTTCTTGTCCTTTCCTCGAATCTTGTTGGACAGTTCAGTGACATCCTCGAACAATTGGGCACGCTTAACCATCTCCAAATAGACTTGAATGTCCATCGGTGCGAGTTGTGTAATATAGCGGGGCCGAAGCCCGTTGAGGAACCTTTTAGCTTTCATCCTTTCGGTACACACCAAGTGAGGTGCATACTTGGACAATCTTGTGAACTGGGCCTCATACTCGGCCATAGTCAGGGTCCGCTGCTTTAATGCGGCAAATTCCGCAGCCTCCTTTTCCTGAATGAGGTTGGAAATGTATTTGCTATTAAAATGTTCAACAAAGTCATCCCATGAGGCATGGTTATCAGGCAATGTTGCTTTTACGGATTTCCACCAATCTCGGGCGTCTCGCTCCAGTTGGAAAGTGGCCAATAAGACCTTTTCTTCATCCGTACACTGCATTGCACAAAAAATTCCCTCAATTTCCTTTAGCCAGTTCTCGGCATCCTCGGGGTTAGTCGAACCTGTGAACCTTGGTGGGTTCACATAACAAAAATCCCTATGAAGGTCACCGGCTGCACGGTGAGCTCCGCTTCGTGCCACACGCTGTAGCACGTGCGTAGGACCTTGCACGGTGTGCTGCATCTCGCGCCATTGTGCTCTCTCAGCAGCCATGATCCTACAAGAAATTTTTTTTTAAGCCTACTAAGTATCATTGTTAGCCATAAGGTCAAGTGTCATGTAGAACTATAGGGTCAAAGGTCAAATGCCAAATTTAACGATAAAGTCAAATGTCATCAAAGAACTTAACCCATGGCACTATCCATCTCACTGGGTGTGGTGTAAACCTATCCTTAGACTTGGGTTTCCTAGATTTCGATCATGAGTCCTAACTTCCTGACTTCTTATTTTCTAGGAAATTGAAATCCTAGGCTCTGATACCACGAAGACTGTCACGTCCCGAGCGCGGAAGATACCCGAGGTCGTGGCCAGCTTATATAGAACCATTCAATCAGAGCAGTATACATATTTTTTTTTGACAAAAGATAGAGTGCGCAATTTATCTAAATCATAACTAAGATTAAATTCTTAAATTAATACCAATGTCCAAAATGACAATTATCCAAGTGGTAATAATTCTAATCTATGACATTCCTTATTCAACTCCAAATACTATGCTACAAGCCTTATCAAACTTCAATCAACTAGACCAATCATAACTAGAAGTACAGGGTAGAACTTAAAACATAAAGGACACGACTAGTTGGCAAAAGACAACCAATGACTCTAGCACTCTTCACTCGGTCACGTTCTCATTCATGTGGATGTCGCTATCCGAATTTCCTGAAAATGTTAGTAAGCAACTGGATGAGCGAATCGCTCAGTAAGATTTATATCTCAAGTTCTAACAATCTTTTAGTTAATTACAAGTTCATGCGGTATAATGATGCATGTTGGATTAAGCAAGAATATCAAAAATTATATCAAGAGAGTATCACATGAATTTCAATAAGATGTTTCAATAAAGAAACTAGCAAGTAAATTGCAAGTAATTGCACATGTCTTTCCAAGAAGATGATAATCAATATTCAAGCAAATCCTTTCAAGAAGGTAATAATCCATGATCAAGCGAGTAATCTCAAGCTCATATAATAACAAGTAGTGCAATGGAATTGGCTATTTCATTCATTCAAGCAAGTAATTGCCCTTTTTCAGGCCACGCGATTCAAGTCAAGCATGTAGAGAGAGAGGGAGTAAGTGTGGAATGTCTCAAGTCAAGCAAGCAGTGTACTTTTGCCCTTTTACGGGCTCAAGTCAAGTATTGCCTAACTCTGGGCTACGCAAGTCAAGTATTGCCCATTCTGGGCCAAGCAAGTCAAGTCAAGCAAGTAGTTCGGTGCAATGCTAAACACCGTAGTCAATAAACTCCCATGGGCACAAGTACCTTCGGGTGCTCCTCCTAAGATCAGACCGGGCCCTATATGCACAGCATTTCATGTATACTTTTAGATACCCACTCTCATTTATATAGCCAATGTAGAATTTCAAGAAGTTTACCTATTGTAGGAACATAAGGTAGATTTTCAGGAATAGAATTCAAGGACATCTCGAGTGTAAATGATGAATTATGACCATCTACTTGAAATGCATGACACAGGCAAATTGGGGTTAAGGAGATGGCCAAAAAGTCATGTAAAGAAGGTCAACACTATTGTTCAAAGTCAACGTTATTGGTCAAAGTCAACGCTATTGGTCAAAGTCAATATTATTGGTCAAAATCAACGTTATTAGTCAAAGTCAATGTTGTTGGTCAAAGTCAACATTATCGGTCAAAGGTGTCAACCGATCAAGGTCGGGCAGCATTTTACTTTTCATGTTGAAATGCATAACTAAGGTCGATGCATATTAACATGCACATGGAAGATTTGTGCAGGTTACTATTCTTACATATAGAAGGTCTGTGTACGTTAAGGTTGGTGCAGATCACTATTCATGCATATAAGATCAGTGCATATAAGGTTGGTACAGAACACTATTCATGCATATAAGGTTGGTGCATATCACTATTCATGCATATAAGGTTGGTACAGAACACTATTCATGCATATAAAGTTGATGCAGATCGCTATTCGTGCATATAAGGTTGGTGCATATCGCTATTCATGCATATATGGTTGGTGCATAATACTATTCATGGATATAAGGTTAGTGCATATTAGGTTGGTGCAGAATACTATTCATGCATATAAGGTTGGTGCAGATCACTATTCATGCATATAAGGTTGGTGCGTATAAGGTTGGTGTAGAACACTATTCATGCATATAAGGTTAGTATAAGTTTAGTTGTAAAATGGTCAAGGTCGGTGCAAGTTACTGCACAAGCGTAGGTATGGGCCTCTATATAAGGTCTGTGCAAGTTTAGTTGTAAAAGGGTCAAGGTTGGTGCAAGTTACTGTTCACGTCCGTGCATATGCTACAAGGTCAGTGCAAGTTTAGTTGTAATATGGTCAAGGTTGGTGCAAGTTACTGTACAAGCGTAGGTATAGGTCTATATAAGGTCGGTGCAATTCACAATTCAGGTCGGTGCAAATCATTATTCAGGCTACAAGGTCAGTGCAGTTCACTATTCAGGTCGGTGCATGTTTTACCTCGGTGCAAGTTTTTCGAAGCATATAAGAGGTCAGTGCATTTTCTGCCGTGTAAGTTTTTTTTTTTCTAAAGCACATAGGAGGTCAGTGCAAGTTTTTCTAAGGCACATAGGAGGTCAGTGCAAGTTCTGTCTCGGTGTAAGTTTTTCTAAGGCACATAGGAGGTCAGTGCCAGTTCTGTCTCGGTGAAAGTTTTTCTAAGGCACATGGGAGGTCAGTGCGAGTTCTGCCTCGGTTCAAGTTTTTCTAAGGCACATGGGAGGTCAGTGTGAGTTCTACCTCGGTGCAAGTTTTTCTAAGGCACATAGGAGGTCAGTGTAAGTTCTGCCTCGGTGTAAATTTTTCTAAGGCTCATGGGAGGTCAGTGTAAGTTCTGCCTCGGTGCAAGTTTTCTAAGGCACATGGGAGGTCAGTGCATTTTCTGCCTCGGTGCAAGTTTTGCTAAAGTATATAGGAGGTCAAAGCATTTTCTGCCTGGGTGCAAGTTTTTGCTAAAGCATATAGGAGGTCAAGCATTTTCTGCCTTAGTGCAAGTTTTGCTAAAGCATATAGGAGGTCAAGCATTTTCTACCTCGGTGCAAGTTTTGCTAGCATATAGGAAGTCAAAGCATTTTCTACCTCGGTGCAAGTTTTGCTAGCATATAGGAAGTCAAAGCATTTTCTACCTCGGTGCAAGTTTTGCTAGCATGCATATAAGGTCTGTACAAATAGAGTGCACATTTAAGGTCGGTCCAATGTTTGTACCTGACTTATATGGGTCTAGGCAAGTTTTGTTACTACGCACATGCAAGGGTCGGTGCATACTCTATTAGTATGCTTAACAACTCGGTGCTAATTTCGTATCTAGCCTAAGCATATGTGGATTTTACGTAGATCTGAGCTCTCCTATAGGGACTCAATATAAAATAAAGCCTTAGAAATTCCATGGAGGGTTATTAAATATGGATTTCTGCACATGGTGGCTACTAATTTCGTAACTTACTGTTCATGATTTATAAAATATTCACATAATCAAAAAGTAGAGATATGGCTGGATATGGACACAAAGCAAGATTTGCAAGATCATGCTCATATCATATTTTAAGTTTTAATTTCATAGATATGAAATTTTATACCTATGTAATTTACAGGTAATATTAAATTGAAAAACACATGGAATACGGATGATGGTAACCACCCTACTCATGCATGTCACCCTGTTTAAGCTACCAGTTAGGCCAGATCATGAGAACACCTACCTCTTCGGTGCGGTTTTCTAGGTATGACTGTAGAGAAAGAATTAGGAAAAACCCAGCCACGCCAAGCCCTTCACGCTCAGCAAAGTTTCTGCAGCAGGATACGTCTCCTGCACATGAAGAGAAACATTAGATCTCTCTTCTGCAGGTGGAGACCGAGAAGCAGGAGGAAAACCTTCTCTTTTGTGGCCGAAAGATAGTAGGTGTCACCTACGGTTGATGGAGGGATTTGTTTATAGGAACTAGGAGAAACATAAGGGTCCATCAGGGTCCATTGCCAGGGAAAAAGAAGCAAATAATGCTTCAATCCATTGTTGGGTACAAGGGGTCCGCTGCCAGCAGAAAAAAACTGTTATTGCCTCTAAGGGGTCCCTGGGGTGGCCATGTACGCCCTTATCTGGGCTGCAGGCCACTGTCGGCCGCATGGTTAGGTGGTCTATATATATATATATATATATAGTTAATTGGCATGCAAGTGACGTTAACCCTTTGGGCCCTCCATATTTTTATTTGGCACAAAAAGGAAATGGTGGATGCAAGGAATCAAACCCTGGTCACTAGGTTGAATGGCACATCACTTAACCAACTACACTAGGAAGTCATTTATTAGGTGAATAATCTTTACATATGATGACTTTGTGTTCCAACTTCTTACTTAACCTTCCTATAGAGTTATCTAAAGTTTTTATTTATTTGGAGAAATATTATTGATTTTTTTCTACCATTTTTTTATACGGGGTGCTACATAGGCTAGGACCGCCGGCCCAATTCTCTTTCCCTCCCAAATGCCGCATATGGCGCTCAATTGTTCCTCTTCCAAGAAATCCTCCGCCGAAGGGAAAAGTAATGCTCCCGCAAGGCAAATCACAAAGGCTTTCATGGTCTCATCCATATCCTCCTCTTTGGCTTTTCCCAAGGCTTTGTATACCCATGCCACAAGCTTCATCAAATTGATTCCATTTGTGGCCCGGATTTGATCTATCATATTTTGACTTGGGATAAGGCTTGCCAACATCTCTAGTGCGCTTATTGGCTCACGCATGACCGCCATCGTTTCCTCATCTCCTTGCTTCAAGGTCTTCAATCCTAGTAGCATTTCCGTCTCCTCTAGGAGTATAGTAGCTTCAAAAGTGGGAAATAGGAAGGTATGAGTGTGTGGGTGCCAAATCTCAATAAGAGCTCCCATGGCCGCCCAATCTAGGTGAATGGAATCATAATGTTTGGCATGGGTGACTAGGCCTAAGAGATGCCACTTGGAGAGATAGGATCTCATATCAAGAGTGATTTTGGAAAGGAGTAGGGGGAGCCATTGGATTTTGGTGTATCTCCTCACTCCAGGGATGAGTGGATAATCTTGAAAATTTGAAAGGAAGAGAAAAGAGAAGGGAACGAAGAGCATTGTTAGAACTTGTAAAAGGTAGAGAGAGTTAATTAAAAACTAAGGTTGCTCTTAATACTTACATGATTTGCCGATATTATCCCACTGATATGTCCTTCAATTTCAGTAATTCTTGCAAATCCCACCTTGGTTCTCTTCAGTGGACGTTGCATCAACTTCTCCCTCCTTAGCTCTTTGAGGTTCTCTGTTGAAGTAGAAGAGCTCCCTATTCCTATTGCTTCTTGTTGCGATCGGAGGGTTGCTTTTCGATTCATTAGTTTATTGTTTGCAGGAGCTCTCGAGACACCTTTTATAGAGAGGAGGCTCTGGTTCATCACTTAGTTGGAGTTAGAGTTTGCTTTTGGGTCAAGAGTTCAATTTTTGAGCAGGAAACGGGTTTCTAGAATCACAAGGAATTGGCGATTGTCGCAGTATCCGTGGATTCATTGAATAGCGCCCATCATCGTGTCGCTAATTCTTAATTGAACACCTTTCCAAGCGGTCGCCAATTCTTCAAATAATGTTATTTCTGAATTTCATATGAATTATGATGGTTGACTTTATATATGCAATAATTATCATGAGATTGAACTTGTTAAGCATTTTAATGAGTTGGGTAGCTACGTTTCATGAGTTAATGATCCAATGAGCTTACATGAATTTACTTCATCATACATATCAATTTCTTGTTGTGCTAATGATCTTTGAGCGCAGGAAAGAATAAGCTTCACACAGGTTACCAAGGTGTTCGGAGTTCTTCTTTGGTGATATCTCTCTTTTCCCTTATATATCCTTCTATATGCATTTTTACTATATGTTATCTACATTATTAGAGCATATCAAGGACCTTGTGGTTCTGATAAACCTGGAATTTGAGTTCCCCTTCATCAAAAACAACGATAATTCCAGGGGAGTCTTAGTCACACGGATAGGCTGTTGAGTCGTCTAAGGCTTAGAACGACGGTTCCACTTTCTGAGTTGGTGCGTGGACAAACGGGCTTGGGTTTAGTATCAGCTCAAAGAATTGGATTCCTGGCCTAGTCTGGATAGCTTAGCAATATTATCCTTGATTATTTTCTATTTTTGGTTTGTTTTAATTTTTTTTTTAGCCCAGCATGCATCATGTAGGACTTTGAGCCTTAATGTTGAAAAATCCTCATATTAAGTCAGTAATGAGGGCCACTCGCTCTTGATTTTAGTTGACATGAGATTTTCCATTCTAAAATTGAGTACTATGTTCCCCTTGAGGTCACTCAGGCTGGTTCCTTGAAAGCATCTTTCAACTGGATTCCTATCTCTTTCCTTTATTTTCCTGCAAATCCACCTTGGTTGGAGCACGCCCACATTGGCTAATAATCGCTCTCCAATGGTGTTTCTCCTTTCGTGCCCGCGTGCACATTTGTTAGCTTAGTTTTCATCCAATCAATTGTTGCTTTCTCGAAATCATCCGAGGTTGTTTCATTTAGAACCATAGAAAGATTTCCAACACTTAGTGTCGAAGGCGTGTCACATCACACCTTGACATCTACTTTTCAGTCCGTTCTCATTTCATTCCGTTTCGTTACACTTACACCTCATTTTTCATTTTCACTACACTTCATTCCGTCTCACTCCCCTGCAAAGCAGACGTCAAGGTGGGGCAGCTGTAGACATGTCAAAATTGATACTATGATGAGTAAATTTCATGTCACGACGTAATGCCCCAAAGTGGACTTCATTGTTGGCTTAATATGAAGGTTTTTCCTTTTTTTTGGATTTACCTGGAATGGGCGACCGTTCTCTGGGCGCCATTTGAATGAATGACCTTTCGAAGTGTTGCTATTTTTAGGAATGAACGACCGTTCGCGCGGGTGCTATTTCCTGGCATTCTATTTTCCAATGTAATTTAAATCTAAAGAATAACGCCCTTTTGAGCAGGCGCTCATTAATGAACGCCTTTTCAAACAGGCGCTATTTCTTATTTTAAATTATGGAAAGTCCATTATTTATCCAAGAAAAAGTGAAAGTTTCTCGGTCGCCCATTTAATTGACGATAGCAGCACGGTCTCCATTTCCATTCCGTCTCCTTCTCGCCTGCAACCTCCTCTGCATGGTGTCCTTATCAATTTTATCTCCATATCCGTCTATGGAAGGAGATCCACATCCTAGGATTATTTTCCATGTTTTAATCCCATTAAAACTAGGATTTTAAAACCTATAAATACCCCTCCATTAATCCAACGGGCGATTCTTTCTTCTGAAGTGAAATAGCAGAGAGTTAACAGAAAAGAAGAGAGGGTTTTGTCTTTTGTAGGTTCACGTGCTCACGCTACAGGATTCAAAGAGAACCTCTTTTCTTCTCCCCTGCTACTGTGGCTGTCGTGCCTCTGCCTCACCGCCTGCTATACTTGCTACAGCATTGAAGGGCCTGCCTTCATCTTCTTTCACCCTTTTCTCTTAGTTTTTTTTGTTATTTCTGTTAGTCTGCACGTCCGCATCATCCATCTAGCTTACTCTGCTAGATTATCTTTTAGCATATCATACTAGTTGTTATTTGCATACATATCTCCCTCCCTTTTGCTCCATAAGGGGTTTAAAAAACCAAACACACAAGGTGTGTTCATGCCATTATTGCATAGATTGATTTTCATAGAGCATTGATACTACACTTGATTTTCTAATCCATATCTTTTGCTTGTCTTTGCTTGTCTTTCAAGGGTAATCAAGATAAAAACCCCCTTCATCGACCGGCCGGTAGAAGGAGGAAGTTGAACTCACACCACACCTCGCTTACAAGGTATTCTTCGCGATCACTTTCTTCTTTTGAGGTAACCCCTCTGGCGATCACACTCCTAGAGTAGCATCTCATGCTCCCTTCCCCACTTGTTTATTTCATCATCTTTTCATCATAATCATAAGTTAATTTCTCTTCTTTTTAATGTCAACAAGCATGTGCAAGGTTCGAGGTCAGGTCAAGCGTGGAGTTTTCCTTCCGTTGGTCAGAAGTGTATTGAGTTTTTTCTTTGGTTGGAGGAGATCACATTTTGCCAAGGTTCGTTGTCTTGCATCGTGTGTCCGGATTGGTTGGCCCCCGTGTGCCATGATGTCCGTGCGAGACACGTCCCGTGTTTTGGCAAAGTGGTTGCCTGTAAGAAGCGTGCCCGTTCCCTTGCTGCATGAGGGGGTGTTGGTGCTACTCCTGAAGGATGTGTGCCGCTTGGGCGGTGATCGTGAGAATTTACAGTGGGTGTTGTGCTTCCCGATGTGTCGGATCGGAGCCTGCAGTGTTGCAGAGGATTGTCGGGATGGTGGATCTCGAGTCGTAGTGGTTGGCTGTGCATGTGGATTAGAGTGCATGGATCGTAGCGTTGGTTGCTACAGGCGGATTCCTGAGGATGTGTAGAGCGTTGGAGGATTGGTTCCTCTATATGAGATTGTCTCCGGCGGGGTGAGATGTGTTGTTGCCGTGCCGTTGTTTGAGATATTATGGTTCATGGCACTGGTAGGATGGTGAATTGGGAAAATATGTGCACTGCATGAGTAACCTGTTCGTGTATTGGAAGTTGTGTCCGCAGATGAGGTTGTGTTTTGGAGAAGTGATCTCTGAGAGATTATGGGTCCCGGTTGGTGGCCGTGAGTGGCTTGTGAGGTTGATCGAGTGGTCGACCATGGTAAGATGTGTATCATTTGGGGACCCGTATGCATTGGTCGTGATGGGAATCAACACCGGGCACTAACATTTTTATTTTATATTTGTGTCCTTTTGTTTGTATTTATACCCTTGGCTAATTAGGTTTGCAATTGTAAGGCATTATAATCTAAAGGGTTAGTCTTTAGAAGTTTTTGGGTTTATTTGTAAAATTACCAGTGGGTCCAGCAGGGTCCTCCACCCTCTTTCCCATTGGTCCACCTAGGTTCTAGGGCCCATGTGGGGCTATTTCGAAGTCTAAAATTGGACTTGGACCAAGGGGGGACAAGGAAGGAAGAAAGTCCAAGTTGGACTCCCCTTAGTCAAGGGGTCGCCCCCCTTATAATATAGTTTATTCCATGTTATATTTTTATTTAATTTGGTCATTTGACCACATGGGGGAAGAAAATGCTATCTCTAGTTTACCCCTCCATAATCCTAGATCTGAGGGTAGGTTTGGTCTTTTTTACATTTCTATATATCCTTTGTATTTTCCATTTTGTAGAATTAATGAAGAGAAAATTGGCATTTGCCTCCAAGAGCCCAAGGGCGCCCCCCTCTCTCTCCCACCCCCTTGCAGATGGATTTCTACGAAATTCTTGAGGTGTGAAGTCTCCCCATCTCCCCCTCTCTGAGTGAGAAGCTCAGCACCGCTGCCGCCGCCGCCATCAAGCCGCCATTGCACCGCCACCGCCACCGCGTCAGAGTTATGTCCACGTCAGGATAGAAGGTTGAAGCCCAAATTTTATCTCACATCAGGAGATCTGATGATGCGGGACGGACACGGGAGACGACACTATATGGTGCCACCCTCGGACTCTAGATGAAGACACGACCAGCAACACACACCAGGGAGACACTAAGCCCGACACTACGAGCTCCTAGTGGCAAAACCTCGCTAACAGAAGTGGAAGCTCACTCGTCGTCCCTAGCGAGGGAAAGCGCGGACCGTGCGCGGTTAAGAAACCGACGGAGGTCAAGGGTAGTCCGACTCAACTTCCGGACTCGGATCGAGTCACGGGACGGGTCACCCTCACTCTCACAGCGGTGACATGGACACACGGGCTAGTACCTACACTCTCGACAGCGGCAAAAGACCATATGCTAGCTAAGCAAATGAACGCCAAGAGTTTCGGACCATTACCTCCACGCACCCGGCGTGGCGAAGATAACCCCGGCCGAATTACGGACTCCCGGTTAACAATTATTACAGCAATACACTAAGTCGACCCACTCCACGCAGGGAGGTAAAAGGTCACATGTGGGGTCCAGGAATCACGCAACTCGGGTTGACGGGCAGCATCTTGATGTCACCCGGCGGTGCCGAACTCCGCGTTTTCGTGCTTTCCGAACGGCGGCTTCTACGGGCCCCCCGCGCCCACGGACGGCGCTGTCCTCCGGATCTGCGGGGGTGGGACCCACTGTGATGGGGGACCCTGGTGGCGCACCTCCACGGACGGCGGTCGGTCGGGAACACCGATCGGGGGTCGATCGGCCCCGATTCCCAATTGATGAACTAGCTGTCCACGGATTTTGGTTGCTGTCTTCCGGCGCGCGCTCCGGCGAAAACTGCCGCTGCGAGCAATCCCGACGTCGGATCGGGACGCATGAGCTATCGTTGGAAAGCTCTCTTCAAATGCTTCGATCTAGACCCAGAGAGATCTACTGGATCTGGTCGTATCAGAACTTTATTTAATTTACAAGTCCCTATTGTACAGTAACCGAAATCTCATATCTACAGGGCACTTGTCTGAGAACCACTGTTGACCGCCTAGTAAACCCCCGATTCAGCTCTTCAGCACTTCTTAGGAGTTGTAGGGATTCAAACCACGGAACTGGGACTATTTTTAGAATTTGATTTGGAGGTGAATGTGATTTTTTAGGATTTTTGGGGTGACTGGTGGTCGGATCTGGGAACAGGTGGACAGAACTGTAGATGGGTCAGAGAACGAATTTTAGAAAATATGAGATGGGCGAATCAAAAATTGATAAAAATTGTGGATGAAGGGGTGGAGGGATGGAACTCCCAGTAAAATTGGGCGAACCAACAGAAATCCAAAAGTGGCTCTAAGACATGAAACACAGGACGGAAGTGAACCTAGACAGAACTCTGGCAGAACTGAAATGGAAGAGTGGACGAAAATCAAAAATTAGCAAACGTGATCTGAATGCTGGCCTGGTTTTTTTGGGTGGAGAGGAACATCCCAGGAACAACTCCTCCAAATTTGGTAGCCAAATGAGCTCGGGGAAGACCTGTGAATTTCGAACAAGCTGTTGTGGTACTGCGCGGGCAGAACTCCGTTGATGGCGATGGCGGTGCGGTGGCGGCTCGTGGCGGCGGCGGCGGCGACCGGAACTGATAGGGTGGAGTCTCACCACCTGAAGGAAGCCTTCACAGCTTCAAGGGGAAGAGGGAGAGGAGGAGGGGGCGGCCTAGGCCATGCTCCAACAAATTTCACAATTCTTATGGCATTAATTCATCAAAATAGAAATTACAAGTATTTATGTGTTACATCTCACATCCAATGTCCACCGTTGGATCTAGGGGATGGCAATGGGTGGCCTGGATGGAGTGTGACACACACACACAAAATACATTAAAAAATTTAAGGGGGGGCGGCCCTTGGACCAAGGAGTAGAAGGTGGACTTGGTAGGTGGGGGTGGGTGGCCAAATGTGGACTTTCCAAGTCCCTTGTCCCCTACTTGGCCCACCCATCTAGAAGTCTCCATTTGACATGTTGACTGACCCCACTTGGGGCCCTAAGGCTGAGGTGGATCAATGGGAGGGGCCCTGGGGGTCCCGTGGGGCCCAGGGGTCCCACTTTGCAAATAAGCCCCTCGAACTATCTAAATTACACACTGACGAAAGAAAATAAAATACATTACACACAAATAAAAATCCCCCAAAAATATGATAAATGCTATGACTCAGTGGGGAACCTCCAGACTGTCTCCGAGCCATAGGGATGCTGAGGCGGCTCGAGTCGTGCTCCTCGTGCGGTACCGGTGGCTCACCGGCTCATGTCTCGCATGCGCTCGGGTGTCCGCACCATCTGATAGAGCTGCAATTTTGAGTGTTTGTTCCTCTTATTATCTCTTATTTCTATTTTAAATTTTGTGCCATTCATAGGTCATTTGCTATTTTTCCCATAATTTTGATTCTACCCTTGACAGTCTGCCAATCAGCTGATCTACAGGATAGGAGTCTGTTCTTCTATTTTTCCTGCCCCCTTATACATCTCCAAAAATTCCCAAAACATTCATACATGATCCTCACATACCCCCCTTCCACCCATAATTTTTATGGAGTCTAGAACTATTATTTTCCTATCGGTCAAAATTCATTTTCAGGCAGATCTCAGTCTGTCCTGTGTGTCTGTAAGTCCAAGCCAGCAGAAACCTTTGAGGAACAGTCGTTTTCATTTTCAATCCATTCACTTGATGGATTTGCAATAATTATGTGTTGTAGCCCTCTGAGTTCCCTATCCATCGGTACCAACTTTGTGTCGATCCGACACCGGATCTGGGCGCAAGAATTCTTTTCGTGAAGGAGCGCAGATCAGATCCTAGCCCAGCTAGCAGAAGCAGTCTGGGAATTAATTCCTCAGAAAATACGTTGGCACACCTTCGGTCTCCGCCGCTCCCGGAGATCGATCGGCAACCCATCAGAAGCGTCCCAGCCAGCCGTCGCAGCAAGGACTTGATCGGAAGCCGCCGTCCCAGTTGCTGAGTTCCCTTGCTGTACCGAGTTGGAACAGTACCGAGTCGAAATCATGTCGGACCAGCAGGCCGCCTCCGGCCCGAAAGCCATTCCAGCTTGCTGCCCGTCAACCCGAGTTTGCTACTCCCGGGTCCCATTGTAGCCCTTTACCTCCCTGCGTGGAGTGGGCAATTAAACTCACTACTGTAATTATTTTTTTACTGTGTACCGGGAGTACGAGTTTTAGCCGGGATCGTCTTCCCCACACCCGGAGCGTAGAGGTACACTCGCCACCCTCCTACTTTGACATTTTGCTCAATTCTTATATTTTCATATGCCGCTGCTAGAGTGATAGGTAATTAGCTCGATATTTATTTTTATCACCACTGCGAGAGTGAGTGAGTGAACCCGTCCCGTGACTCGATCCGAGCACGCAAAAAAAGCCGATACCCGAGGCTCATTGCCGATTTCTCAACCACGCATGATCCCGCGTTTCCCTCGCATAGGGACGTCCGCGAGCTAGAGTCCCAGGTTCGCTGTCCGTCCCGCATCAAATTGGTATCAGAGCGGAAGGTTGAGTCGAGGGTAGTCGTTGTTTTAAAAAATAAAAATAAAAAAAAAGAGTCTAAGTCTAAGTCGGTGTAAGGTTGCATTTGCATACCTTTATTCGGTATATCAAAAGGTGTTACCCGAACATTAGGTTACGCCTATCGGGAAGGTAGCACACTTGCGTGAGTGCGATCTTCGGATCAAACCTCCGCCACGTTTCGGATATGGGTTGAGTCTAGGTTTCTAGTCGAGTCTGCATTTTACCCTTTTCACCATTTAGAGTCGGGTCTAGGTGTTTGCATTAGTTTGCATAAACGTTTGCATATAACAACAAAAAAAGAAAAAAATGCCATTGCATGCCCATTCCTAGGGGATCCAACCCCATCTTTTGCCACTATGGCCAACCCATGCCGACCCGTCCAAGGCAACAAGTCCGTAGCCGAGTACATTAGGGACTATGATACATACTGGTTGGAATATGGAGTTGGAGAGGAGAGCACCACGATGCCTCTCTACATGAGCCCATGAGGCAGGACGCACACCCATCCCAATCGGGGAACCCTTCCCCTAGAGCTCCTTTGCCACCTACTTCCGATCCTTATTCGGAGCCACCAC
Source organism: Amorphophallus konjac (assembly GCA_022559845.1). Classification (NCBI taxonomy): domain Eukaryota; kingdom Viridiplantae; phylum Streptophyta; class Magnoliopsida; order Alismatales; family Araceae; genus Amorphophallus; species Amorphophallus konjac. The sequence continues at coordinate 372,833,828 of CM040126.1, read as the reverse complement.
ATTTGGAGCCACCCGTGTTTCTAACGGAAAAGCTATTCATTGTCGAGCCACTACTTAGTTGGCTCAAGATAGGCTTGGTCCCTAGACCGCCTTACTACCCATCCACGGACCCTACACTACCATTAGTGCCGGTCAACTCATTCCATACCACATTCCGGTCTAGTCACTATGTTGATACATTGGATGACCTTATTATGTGATTAGACTCGCAAATGAGGTTGACTTATATGTTGGCCCGAGGCTTCGACCAACCCACAAGTCGTAACTTCACCCACCCTGCCTTAGGGTCCATTACCTCCGTGTGCACTGTGGGTCATGTCACCATGGAGGTTCTTTTATTCCTCCCCATGCCGGCCGAGCTGGACTTCATTCTCTTTATCCCGAGGGAGGAACCATATCTCCTACATATGACCACCGTCCCTCCTACCACAATGCATGAGGGTGATCGTTTACCCCTTCAAGAATTTCACACTTGGGACTGTGTCATGAGGGAATCCATATCGAGGGGTCACACTTTCTTTGATCCCTTCGATCCCTTCCCTAGGGAACCTTATGACCCACCATATCTACTCCCCTTCTTCCCGGGAGTCCACTACCACACCCCTTCCCCACGGGCCAGTCCACCTACACTCAGCCAGGGGATCGTTCCACGGTCATCATATAGGGGTGACGAAGAAGGAGCATTCGGCTCTCCTAGCCCTCCCAAGTCTCCCAAATCCAACAGGCAGCCGCATGCTAGGGACATATTAGGATATCTAAGAGTCCCCCATTCCGCCAACCACCGATTTCATCTAGTGTATGCATGGCACGCATTCGGATGTCCTGTTCCATCATTACATATGCATGGGTCTGCATACCTTTAGGTTTGTCTAGGACATAGAAGTGTGTTCTCTTTTGTACAGTTTGTTAGGAGTCTGCATGCGTCGAGTCGAGTCAGTTACAAGCTCGCGATGTTAGTCCCTTTCGAGTGCAAAGCAAGTCGGATCTAATACGTACGTTGTAGACTTGTCAAAAATTGAGATCAGCTCTACCATTCTATGTCGGATCTAGTCACATAAAGGGACCCAGCGGTGATTCCTAGTAAGTCATTGAGCCGTCTCCTTCCTTTAAGAGTGACCCCACCCCGGAGTGTCCACCGCAGGTCTCATTCCCACAGCAGCATGTGTATATCGAATATGTATGGGATGAGCAGCTGACGATTGCTTGGAGTGGAGCGTACTCCGCGCTTCCAGATTCGGTGACGGGTCCGCAGGAGTCACACGAGCAGCCGCACCCCTTACTCGACGGGGTTGAGTTCTTCCCACCCGGGGAGAATTGATTAGAATCAACATCAGGCGCTAACATTTTTATTTTACATTTGTGTCCTTCTGTTTACATTTATACCCTTGGCTAATCGGGTTTGCAATTGTAAGGCATTATAAGCCAAAGGGTTAGTCTTTAGAAGTCTTTGGGTTTATTTGTAAAATTGCTAGTGGGTCCAGCAGGGTCTCCCACCCTCTTTCCCATTGGTCCACCTAGGTTCTAGGACCCATGTGGGGCTAGTTCAAAGTCTAAAATTAAATTGGACTTGGACCAAGGGGAGACAAGGAAGGAGAAAGTCCAAGTTGGACTCCCCTTAGTCAAGGGGGCGCCCCCCTTATAATATAGTTTATTCCATGTTGTATTTTTATTTAATTTGGTCATTTGACCACATGGGGGAAGAAATGCTATCCCAAGTTTACCCCTCCCTAATCCTAGATCTGAGGGTAGGTTTGGTCTTTTTCACATTTCTATATATCCTTTGTATTTTCCATTTTGTAGAATTAATGAAGAGAAAATTGGCATTTGCCTCCAAGAGCCCAATGGCGCCCCTCTCTCTCTCCCACCCCCTTGCAGATGGATTTCTGCAAAATTCTTGAGGTGTGAAGCCTCCTTATCTCCCCCTCTCTGAGTGAGAAGCTCAGCACCGCCGTCGCCGCCGCCATCGAGCCGCCGTTGCACCACCACCGCCACCGCGTCGGAGTTCTGTCCACATCAGGATAGAAGGTTAAAGCCCGAATTTTATATCCAAATCAGGAGATCTGATTGAGCTACAATTTTGAATGTTTATTTATCTTGTTATCCCATATCTCCATTTTAAATTTCGTGTCATTCAGAGGTCATTTTCTATTTTTTCCGTAATTTTAATTCCACCCCTGACAGTCTGCCAATCAGCAGATCTGCAGGATAGGAGTCTGTTCTTCTATTTTTCTCGTCCCATTATACATCTCCAAAAATTCCTAAAAAATTCATACGTGATCCTCACAGACCTCCCTTCCACCCATAATTTTTTTGGAGTCTAGATCTATTGTTTTCCTTTCGGTCAAAATTCATTTTCAGGCAGATCTCAGTCTGTCCTGTGTGTCTGTAAGTCAAAGCCAGCAGAAACCTTTGAGGAACAGTCGTTTTCATTTTCAATCCATTCACTTGATGGATCTATAATAATTATATGGTGTATCTCTCTGAGTCCTCTATCTATCGGTACCAACTTTGCGTCGATCCGACACTGGATCTGGGCGCAAGAATTCTTTTCGTGAAGGCGCGCAGATCAAATCTTAGCCCAGCCAGCGGAAGCAATCCGGGAATTAATTCCTCGGAAAATACGCCGGCACACCTTCGGTCTCCGCCGCTCCCGGAGATCGATCGAAAACCCATCATAAGTGTCCCAGCCAGCCGCCGCAGTAAGGATTCGACCGGAAGCCACTGTCCCTGTTACTGAGTTTTCTTGTTGTACCGAGTTTGATCAGTACCGAGTCGGAACCGAGTTGGACCAGCAGGCCGCCTCTGGCCCAAAAGCCCTTCCGAGTTGCTGCCCGTCAACCCGAGTTCGCTACTCCCGGGTCCCATTGTAGCCCTTTATCTCCCTGCGTGGAGTGGGCAATTAAATTCACTACTGTAATTATTTATTTACTATGTACCGGGAGTACGAGTTTCGGCCAGGATAGTCTTTCCCATGCCCGGAGCGTGGAGGTACACTCGCCACCCTCCTACTATGGCATTTTGCTCAATTCATATATTTTCATATGCCTCTGCTAGAGTGATAGGTAATTAGCTCGATATTTATTTTTATAACCGCTGCGAGAGTGAGTGAGTGAACCTGTCCCGTGACTCGATCCGAGCAGGCGGAAAAAGTCGATACCCGAGGCTCATTGTCGGTTTCTCAACCGCGCACGATCCCATGTTTCTCTCGCATAGGGACGTCCGCGAGCTAGAGTCCTAGGTTCGCTGTCAGTCCCGCATCAAGTCGTGATGCTCTCGACCAGGTTGTTGTGGTGGCAAGTGGCACTTTCCTGTTTTGGAGTTATGTGCCGTGAATTATTCAGGTTGTGTCTCGTGGCTCTGTGATAAGAGCGGAACCGGGATTGGCAGACGTCCAGTTGGAGCGATTGAGATGAGATAGGATTTGATGAGACAGGACGGTGGCCGATGCCTGTGCGTGGAGGTCCTTGATAGGATGTTGGCGTCGGAATGGTGGTCTTTGGTCTGTGACCAGCATGCGAGGATTTTCCCTGTAAGCCTGAGTCGAATGAGGTGAGGACCAAAGACTCTGGATCTTGTCATTTGGTTTTGTCGTGCTCCCCTATGAGGGTAGAGTTGGCATGAGGATATGTCTGGGTGCATCGTCCGAGTGAGGTTGGCTCGAGATCGAGATGTAGTGATGGTCTGTGAAGAAGTCAACGGATGGCCTGACGAGATTTGAATTGTGCCCTTCGGACCTGGTGAAGGACCAAGAAAGAAGGAAGAAGCTGAGTAAGTCGAGGGTTTCCCGTTGACGAGTGTCTGGTGATCGATGATTGGTCTTTCACAGATAGAAGATGCTGGTTGTAGTGGTTCAAGAATGACGAGAGCCGTGTGCAAGCGAGGCCTTTGCTGGCCGTTTCTGTGATGTGCTTTTCCGGATGGGATCTGGGCTTTGTCGAAGTTTGAGTTCTGACAGAGTTAGTCCCGTGCTGTTGTTGGCGTTCAGCTCGCCAGGTATGGGATGGTCCTTGGCACGGAGCCGACGGTTGTGCGGTGGTCAGTTGGAAGACTGCGTAAGCTGGTTAGAGCCTCAGTGATGGTTGTCCATGGTGTGGGGTGTGAGATTGTCAACGGGTATGTGGTTCTGATCGGTGGCTGTTTCTCATAACGAGGATTACGTTTCCTCGGTAAGCGAGATAGTGGCAACGATGTCGTGATTGGGTTTCGTTGTGACTGAGGTGATGCCAGACTTGTGCTTTTGTGTTATGCCTGCTCTGATGATTGGTGTGTACGGTGTACGGAGAGAGGCGGTGGTCGTGATTATGGTCTGGCCGTATCCCTCAGGATCGATGCTTTCGTGAGAATCGAGATTTTTCTGTGCTGGGGCTCTGACAGTGTTGTCAGTTGGTTAAGATGTCTTTCCCCTGTAGCTTGGTGCTAGTCCTTTATTTCAAAGATGAAATTTGTTTAAGGGGGAGGGCTGTAACGCCCCGGGTTTTTTGCATTATTATTCAGATCAAGATCCGTGGGTTTCGGATCGCTATTGTGGGTCCCAGATTGACTTTTACGGTGCACACGTGTTTTATCTATTGGACCTTTGGAGCCCTGTGTAGGGCGAACCATTGCGTTCTCCGACTCCGGGATGCTACCAGCGTGTTGTGCATTTTCTGAGGATCGTGGGGAGTATTTTTTACTATTTTTGATATTTTTCAGAATTTTTAGATTTTCTATATATTAAAACCTTATTTTTCTCTCTCCCTATCTCTCATTTCTCACTCTCACCCTCTCTCTTCTCTCATGCTATCTCTTCTCACCCTCTCTTCTCCGGCGGCCGACGAAGCGAGGGGGGGGCGAGGCGGGGTGACGTGGGCGAGGAGCGGCCAGGCATGGGCGAGGAGCGGGAGGCGGTGGCTCGCGGTGGAGCTTGTGGCGAGTTTGTGAACCGGCGGAGCTTTAACGGCGTTTTCTTGGAGGATCGGCGTCCTCGGTGTGCGGAATCTTCGGTGGAGGTAGGGGGATGGATCCTTAACCCCTATACTTCATTCCCCGTGAGTTTGGTAGCCCGAGGTGAGCCGAGTGGGTTTATTTCTCTGCCAGGGTTAAAATGTGTAATTTTGGGGTGTGAGCCAGATTTCGCATTTCGATTGCATTTTGGGGGTTTAAATGGGTCCTCTCGGTGCTAGAGAGGTTGGGGACTAGTTTCCCCTTGTTTTCCCCTTTACATGGGTGTGAACGGGATGTAGAATGGATTTTTCCCGTGATTTCTGCCATTTTCGGCTCGGGTCGAGAACGCACTCGACCCAGTGGCCGTGTTCTTCAGAGAAGGCGGCGTATCGTGGGGTCGCGTTCATCAAAGAACATGAACAGTAAGGCGGTTATGAACACGTTCCCATTTAGGTGGCACGTTCTGTTATGAACGCGCACCAGGAGGGTGGCACGCTCTGAACGCGCCCCAAGAGGGTGGCATGTTCTGTTATGAACGCGCACCAGGTGGGTCGCATATTTTAAATGCGCCTCAAGAGGGCGGCATGTTCTGAACGCGCACCAGGAGGGTGGCTCATTCTGAACGCGCACTAGGAGAGTGGCTCATTCTGAACACGTACCAGTTGAGTGGCACGTTCATGTAGGGCTATAGTTTAGGGGCCGGTGTGAGGGGAAGACAACTTGGTCTGTTCTCCTTGGCCCGTGATTGTCCCGGACACCCCGGGGGGTTCCGTGACCATGATTTTGGGTGTCCGGAGGTACCGTATTACCTCGATTAGCGTGCCTATAGGTTTGGAGGGTTTGGGTGACCCCATGTGTTTCGAGCTTTCGTGTTGTTGCTAGGTTGAGTCACCGTGAGTCGGCCTGAGTGCGGTGGGCCCTCCCCGCACGATGTGGGTTTCTCAAAAAGGTGGTTTCCGAGTTGGCGATGTGTGTGGCCTTGGACTGTGAGCCCAGTCAACCAGCCTAGGGCTGAAGGTTTCCGTGTGTCCCTGAGACAAGGGATTAACCCGGTGGCTTGTTAGTTGCCTTGGTATTTATGCTATCATGGTTTTAGACCTAGGGATTAAGCTAGATTAACGGCGATGTGCCGTTGTGTACGACAGTCTTGACCGAAGTCTGTGACATAAGGACCATTGGATTTAGGAGGTCTAGTGGGCTGTCCAGAGTCTGGTGGCGTCGTGCCACCTGTTACTCTGCGTTACTCGCAATGGATGCATGTGTGACTTTCCGTGTTCACGTTCAATGACCTCCCACTGGTTGTAGCCTTCTTACAGCACGCGTGTGCTGACCCACCCGGGAGTGGTGTAGCGGCTTACCCGAGAGAGACGATTTTTAGGCTAGTTACCGTAGGGCCCCCACGCGCAGCCTGAATCCAGGCTTCGGGGGAAGAACCAGCTAGAGGATCTGACCTAGGGCGCATGGTCTATGTGTGCACACTTGGTTGGGGCTGTCGGACCCGCGCTGACGAGTGCGTCCCCAACTAGTCCTTGTTTGTGGTACTGGTTACTATTGTGTCTCTGTCTCCGCCTAGGGCGTCGTAGCGAGACACCTGAGGTGTGGACTAAGTCGTCAGTGGACGCATCCGGCTTTGCTTCAGGTGGGCAGAGCTCCCGTAACCTGACGTGAGTTTCTTGTGACTTGAGTTTCCACTTCCCGTCTGTGAGACGTGATTTTGCGTGCAATTTACGGGTGTGTTCCTGAGGTAGAGGTCTAGGGTTCTGGTGAGCGTCACCGAGGGTTCTCCCAAGACGGTGTTAGGTCCACGATAACGTTGTCGTGATGTCTCTTCTAGTAGCGTATCTGGAGGTTTCCCCGATAGTTCGGTGGTCCCCTGACTGTGGGATCGGGGCATTGGTTTCCATTCCAATTGGAGTAGCTGTAGTACCACGTTTTTACTGGCCACCGAGTTTGTTCTTCTTGCTACTGTTGTTGCTTTCCGCTACCTCCGTTGTTTACGGTTGGGATTCCGCGGGACCCCTACTGAGCTAGTGACAGGAGCCTCACCCCTGCTTTTCAGGTGCGGCGGTTCCTCCTCGAGATTTGAGGGTGTTGTGCGGAGGTTCTTAGTTGCCAGCTTGCCGGGCCGAGTGTTCACTTGGTGTTGGGTACGTTCTTCTACCTTAGACTGTACTTTTGTTGGACTGGACTCTGCTGTAGTTGTTTATTTATTTCTTTTAATTGTTGAATTGTCCTGCTTTATTTCCTATTTCTTTGTACCTCCACACTCCTTTTAGCCCACCCGAGTCCTCCGACTCGTGGGCGGTGGGCTAGGATTCGAATGGTATCGGGTTCTTCCCGGTATCCGGATCTTGGGTCGTCACATGCTAGGTCTCCTAGGTCGACCTATTCGTCGTCGAGCTTAATAGGATGTTACTATCTAAAGCCCAAAAGCCCACTAAGAGGAAATTATGCTTTCTAACGGTTTTAATGGTTCTGGCTTTTATTTGTTAATGGATTTTAGCCTATTAACTAATTGGGCCACTAATTAGTCAAATGGTTTAGGCCAATTTTTAATTATATTATATTAGATATGATGCGAGACGGGACTTGACTCGACGCCAATTTGAATGCAAACCTTGGACTCTAGGCAAACACGCGACTCGTCCCTAGCGAGGGAAGCATGCGGATGTGCGCGGTTGAGAAACCGGCAAGGAGCTAGGGGGGTCAACTCTCTTTCATGCCCGGATTAGGTCACGGGACGGGTTTCGCTCTCTCCCGCAGCAGTGATTGAAAGTATTTAATGAGCAAGATTAACCTATCACTCGCAAGCAGTGGCTTATAGAAATATACAAAGTAAGCAAGATGCCAAAGAGGAGAGCGGAAATGATACCTCCACGCTACCGGGCGTGGGGAAGGCGACCTGGCCAAGACTCGTACTCCCGGTACAAATAATTTACAATAATTACAGAAATGATTTTATTGTCCACTCCACACAGGGAGGTAAAGGGCGGTACAATGATGCCGGTAGTATCGAACTCGGGTTGATGGGCGGCACGTCTGTGAAGCATTCGGGTCGGCGGCGGCTTGCCGGATCGGTTCGGATCTGCTTGGGCCCACATGACAGCAGGCAGGTCCGGCTGCTAGGACGGTGGCATCCGGGCGTCTCCTTGCTACGGCAGCTGGCTGGGACGCTGCTGGGGGGTTGCTGGTCGATCTCCGGGAGTGGCGGTCACTGGTTCGGAGCCGGGGATTTATGGGAGAATTAACTCCCAACTCTATTCTGCAGTCCTATCTCAGGACAGATCTTCGTGACCCGGCGAAAAGAATTGTTACGCCCAGATCCGGAGGCGGATCGAGGCGAGATCGGCGCCATTGGACAGAGAGCTCAAAGGGCTATAACATATAATTATTTCACAACCATCCAGCAAAAGGATTGGAAACAAAAACCACTGTGGCACAACTATTTCTGCAGGGTCGGATTACAGGCAGTCTGATGCGGGACGACTTCGGGACTCGACTCGGACTTGTTGCGACCTTGGACTCTATAGGATGATGCGACTAACAGGACGACGCGACCAGCAACATCACTATAACGCGCGACACCTAAGAGCTCCAGAAGTGGCGTTCATGCCCCAAACAAGAAGCGCTAAACCCACGGTCGTCCCCAGCCAGGGAAACGTGACGATCTGCACGGTTGGGAAACCGGCTTTGAGTCTCGAGTAGTCAGCTCACTCTCGTGTTCAGCATGAGTCACAAGATGGGTTTCGCTCTCACAACTCGCAGCGGTGATTAAATATGAACTAGCTAGAAAATAACCTTCTCACATGCAGCGGCAATAGAATCTATACTAGCTAAGCAAGTATGACAAGGTGGGTGGCGAGTGTACCTCCACGCTCGGGGCGTGGGGAAGACTTCCCCGTCGAGAACCGTCACTCCCGGTACAATAAATAAATTAATTACAGCATGAAAATTATGGCCCACTCCACGCAGGGAGGTAAAAGGCCACAAAAGTGGTCCGGGAGCGCCATTCCGAGGTTGACGGGCAGCATGTTGGCGGCGTGCCGGGCGGTTGCGGGCTGCAACTCCGAAGCTACAAATTCTATCCGACTGGACAGCAAGCATGGGCGTCCAAAGGGACGTCATTCTCCGAGAGTCTCCTGAAGGCGGCGGTTGACCGGAACGTTGGTAGAGGGCCCCGGGTCGACCCTCGAGAGCGGCGGTCGCTGAGGTTGCCCCGACGTATTTCTTTGGGATTTCTCCGACAACCCCTTTTTCTGGCCTGGCTCAGAGCAGAATCGCGTGCCTCCACAAAAATGGCTGGTACATCCAGATCCGATGTCGGATCGAGACGCAATGGGTACTGATGGAAAGAGGACTCAAAATTATACAACATACTGGAATTTCAGTTCCATCCAACGGCTGGATTGGAAATGAAATCAACTGCTAACTGACTGAGTTCTCTGACCCGAAACACAAAATAGATAGGGTAGAATGGGATCTGCCTGTTCAAGGGCTTTGACCGAGAATCAAAAGAAAGATTTAGGACCTAGGATTTTTATGGTGGATAGAGGGGAGGGTGGTGGTTATGGACATAATTTTTGGGTATTTTTTGACAACATTTGATGGGTGAGAAAAATAGGCTACTACAGTCTATCTCGCAGATCTGCACACAGGCAGACTATGAGGGGGAAAAACAAATGCCTGGGAAGGGGGGGAAAAGGGCTCTGATCTGCGTAAAAATTAAACTGAGAATGGTTGACGATGGGGGAACCTACCCTCAAAATATCACTACGATCCAACGGTTGGATCTCCCGTACCAGCCCTTTTACCGAACTGCTGTCCAGCAACTCTGAAGTTTGGGGTAGCAGGTGAAAGCCGGAGTGTGGTGGCTTGATGGCGGCACGAATGGCGGCGGCGGCAGCGGTGATCGATCACAGAAGATAGAGGAAGAGGGGAAGAGGAAGAAATCTCAGAGATTTGGAAGATTCAGCCTTAGATTTGAAGAAGAGGGAGGAAGAAATGGGAAGAACACTCAGGAACAAGAGGGGAGAGGGGGGTGCGCCCAAATGCAATTCTCACATTAATTCTCATTATTTTTTTCCAAATACAACAAGAGACATTATATATCAAAACCCTAAACCTAGTCAAATGACTTAGGATACCCTTGGTCAAGGGGGTATAATGGGGAAATGGCATAAAGAAGGATTAAACAAATCTCCCATGTGGAGACAAAAGAGGGGGCGCCCCTCTCTCCAAGTCAACATATGGGGCTTGTTTATTTTAATCCCTTTGGACCAGATTAATCCCCCCTTATACCAAAATAAATCAAAAATATAAATACATGGTCAATTATTCTACCATTGACCCAATATAAAAACCCAAGATAATACAAACCAAATACACACCAAATACACACCTAATACACACTAAATATGACCAAATACATATTACATACGAATACGTATAAAAATACATACTGGAGTATCAAAGCTCCGGTGGCGACTCCAGACTATTCCCCAGCCACAAAGAGGTCGGTGTCGACCGAGTCGTGTTGCGGGTCCGGTATCGGTGACTCGCTGAGTCGAGCCGTACTCGTGCTCTGGTGTCCTCACCAATTCTCCCTGGGTGGGAGAAGCTCGACCCCATCGAGTAAGAGTCCAGGTCACTCTGGTATCAATCCAACAGATCTGGATCTATCCTCTGTAGCTCGTCTCGGGTGATCCAAGTGTCATCGGATGTGGTCCGTCCCCTCCAACGCACTAAATAGCGCTGGTACACTCCGCCTCGAGTAGTCGTTACCTACTCGTCCAGTATACATTCTATCTGCTCTCGCTACTGAGGTAACAAGGCTGGAGGTGGACACTCTAGGGTGGTGTCACTCACAATGGGCGGAGATGCCTCAAAGGGCTCACTGGGTATCACCGCTGGGTCCCTATAAGCGACGAGATCCGAGATGTTGAAAGTGGAGCTGATCCCGTAATCCTCTGGAAAGTCCACAACATATGCGTTTGATCTGACTCGCCTCACTACTCTAAAGGGACCGGCACCGCGAGCATGCAACTTCTTCACGGCTCCCGAGGGAAATCGTTCAGGTCTGACCCTGATCATGACATAATCTCCCTCTTGAAACTCACGGTGGTGCCTAAGGGCGTCATCCAATTCTTTGTATCGTGCGTTGTTAGACTCACTGTGACGACGGATATGCTCATGCAACTGTCTAATATGATCGGCAAAAGACTCTGCTGACTCGGACACACGGGACTGGATGGGAGATGGGACTAGGTCTATGCGCTTCCTAGGTCTATGGCCAGTGACAATCTCGAAGGGGCTCATACCTGTAGACCTATTGACCGAATCGTTATAGGCAAACTCTGCTAAGGGTAAGACCAAATCCCAATCCCTGACTCGATCTCAGACCAGATACCTGAGAAGATCCCCCAAACTCCTATTGACAACCTCAGTCTGACCATCGGTCTGGGGGTGATATGCAGTGAAGAATTTTAATTGGGTGCCCATTATGTGCCATAGGGTCATCCAAAAGTAGCTAGTGAAGCGCACATCCCTATTAGACACTATAGTGCGTGGGAGTCCGAACCTGGAGACCCAGTGTGAAAAGAATAGACCGGCAACTCTAGAGGCATCCGACATTTTGGAGCACAAAATGAATAATGCCATCTTCGAGAACCTATCTACAACCACAAAGATAGAGTCATGCCGTCGGCGGGTGCGGGGCAATCCCAACACAAAGTCCATGCTAATGTCCTATCATGGACTATCCGGGACGGAGAGGGGATTATAGAGGCCGGTGTTCTGCTTCCTTTGCTTGGCTATAGCGCGAGTGCGACACTGGGCCACGATGCGAGCGACATCCCTCTTCAAGCTAGGCCAATAGAATCTATGCTCAACCGACTCTATGGTCTTGTTCTGGCCGAAGTCGCCAGCCAGACCTCCCGCGTGCATCTCCCACGTAAGAAAGTCACGAATAGAAGTCCGTGGGATGCACAACTTGTCACCCCGGAATAGATGACCCTCCTGAAGCACAAACTTGCTGTAGTCATGCGAGGGACCGGCCCGAAGGGCTGCATAGATCGGACTGAAATTTGGACAACCAACATAAGCATCCTTTAGCCTCTCTAACCCTACCACCTCTACACTCATGGTGGTCAACATCATCATCCGTCGACTTAGGGCATCGGCGACCTTGTTCTCCACCCCTGCCTTGTGCTTGAGCACAAAGGTGTACTCCTGGAGATACTCCACCCAACGACTGTGGCGAGCGTTTAGCTTCTTCTGGGTATGGAGGAATCGTAAGGCCTCATGATCAGAAAAGAGGACAAACTCCTGGTGCACCAAATAGTGCCTCCAATACCGCAATGCCTGAACAACTGCGTAAAATTCTTTATCATAAGTGGAGTAACTTAGTTTGGCATCATTAAGCTTCTCGCTAAAGAATGCAATGGGGTGGGACTCCTGATTAACACTCCACCAATACCCACTTTAGAAGCGTCACATGTGACCTCAAACACCTTAGAAAAATATGGTAGTGCAAGGACATGTGCCTGGGTCATACGCTCCTTGATGTCCTGAAAGGCTATGGCTACAGCCTTAGTCCATACGAATGCCCCTTTCTTTATGCAATCAGTGATCGAGGTGGTGATGGAACTGAAGCCACGAATGAAGCGGCGATCGAACGTCGCTAAGCCATGGAAGCTCCGGACATCATGGAGGGTGCGGGGCTCGGGCCACTCCGTGGAGGCCCTAATCTTCTCCGGATCAGCGGAGACTCCATCCTTAGACATAATGAACCCGAGGAAGGTGATCTGATCAGTCATGAAGGCACACTTCTTCGGGTTGGCGAATAAGCTCTCTCACCTCAAAACGACACAAACCTTTCTAAGGTGGTCTAAGTGGTCCTCCCTAGTGCGACTGTAGATAAGAATGTCATCAAAGTAGACGAGCAAGAAGACCCCTATCATAGGGCGTAAAACCTAGGTCATCAACCGCAAGAAGGCACTAAGGGCGTTGGAAAGCCCGAAGGGCATAACCAACCACTCATAAAGACCATCCTTGGTCTTGAATGCCATCTTCCATTCATCCCCAGGCCTGATCCGCACCTGGTGATAGCCACTACGAAGATCTATCTTTGAAAAGATAGTGGCTCTCGACATCATGTCTAACAAGTCATCCAATCGGGGAATGGAACAGCGATACTTCACCGTGATCTTGTTGATCGCACGGCTATCAACGCACATCCTCCATGTGCCATCCTTCTTCGGGGCCAATAATGTGGGAACAGCGCAAGGACTCTTGTTGTCCCTAAGAGATCCCCGACTCATCAACTCCTCGACCTGCCTTTGATGTTTAGCATGGTCCGTGGGACTCATCCTGTAATGGGGAAGGTTGGGCAAGGAGTAGCCCGGGACAAGGTCGATCTCATGCTGGATATCCCTCATAGGCGGAAGGCCTTCAGGGAGGTCCTCCGGAAAGACACAGAAAACTCCCGTAGGATTGCAGCTATCTCTGGGGGTGCTCACTGAAGAGGCGCGATCTCGCGCTGGTCCTGAGCTGGGGAAATGATCACCAATCAGGGAACTGCAAGGAAGGGAAATGGATCAGGGGGCCCAGGGGTGGTTCCCTAGGGTAAACCCTTCGATGTCTAAGTCAGTAGAGTAGTGGTGGAAGCTATGAAATGAGGAGTGGGGAGATGCACGAGATCCCTCTCCACCAAGGTGGTGAAGTGGTTCCTGCTCAGGGAGTTTTAGGCGTGTATAGACCTTACCGTTTGCTGGAGGGAGTCTCCGGTTTAAATAGTGCGCTAACCTCATGAGTGCCGTAAGCTGAGGAGTTTCAGGCGGGAGTTACGTCCTCAACGTGGGCTCTTTACGTCCTCATCATGGGATCTTTATAGCCTTGAGGAGTCGTGGGTCCCTTATCTTTGTGAACTCCTGCTCATAAAGGGCTCTCAACGGCAGCATGGATAAGCAATCATCGCTCGATCCAAGCATGAAGAGTGCCAACCCTGTCCGGGCAATAGGCATAGCTCGAATGAGGCTCGACCGGAGTGGGTGCGTTGCACTAGCCTTTATCCCGGCGAGGGGGATAGGTTGGGCTTGGGTCTTCCTCAGACCGGACCGATGCTCGGGCCTTCCGAGCCTAATGGCCGCCGAGGAAGGAGTTGATCCCGAGTGATTTTATTGGGCTTTGATGCTAAGTGGGCCTTGCGGGACTGTCACTTAGATGAGCTGGGCCTCGTTTGGTCCTGATGGACCTAGTTCGGTCGCTCTTATGGGCTACAGAAATCTCCCTCTCCACTTGTCCCCCTCCTACTCCCGAGCTTTGGTAAGCTTGGAAGAGTAGCCGTTAGGGTTTTGGACCAGCGTGGCTCGGGTGGGTGGAGATCTGGCGGTGTTAAGAAGTCACGTGTCGTGGTCACTTGGGCCCGTAATAATGATGATCCTGACGGATTTGAAATGAAGGGGCCCCCTTTTTTCGGAGGTCGGAGCGACGCGCCACCTTCCGCGTTGGAATATAGGCGTTGTGCACTTGTCGTCGCTCCAGACTCCCTCTGTTTTAGGGTTTGGCTCTCCTTCGTGCTTGCTTTGAGGCCCTTTGATGCATTGTGAGGACATGACGGAAGAGCAGAGGCTTGCAGCGGCGTTCGCAGAGTTGGCGGAGATAACCGCGGAGGCGGTCCGACAGCTTCCTCTTCCTCTAGAGTCTTCGGAATCTCGGGAGCATTTCTCTTCAAGTTCTTCTCCAGATTCCATGGCGGATCAGCGTCTGGAGGTCGAAGAGTGGGAGGGCGAGCCTGTGGCGAGGGCGACGGTGATACCGTCGGCTCCAAACTGCAGCGAGCTGGGGGAGGCAGAGGTGAAAAGGCTGGAGCACCAGTTTCGCCTACCCTATAAGTTCTACTTCACTGCGGTTGCTCCGCATGAGACGACCTTGGATTCTCGTACGGGCCATATCTGCACCTTCCTTCTGTTGTGGAAGGGTGGGTTCCGCCTTCCCTTCGAGCCCTTTGTTCTTAAGCTTCTCGATTTCTTTCGGTTGGCGCCCGTACAGTTGGTAGCCAACTCTTATCTTCTTCTTTCTGCCTTTCGCATCCTCTGTTGTCAATGCAGGGTTCCTCCTTCCTTGGACCTCTTCCATTATTTTTTCGAGTTGAAGGTGCACCCCTCGACCGGGAAGGGCTTCTATTTCATCCAGGCGAGGCGGAATAGGAGCTGTGTCTCCTTGGCCACGAAGGATTCTTCGCACAAGGGATGAAAAACTCAGTTCTTCTGGGTGGGGATTTCTTCGGTGGAGGAGACTTGGAGGTGTCCCGTAATCCCCAATTTCCATCCAAACATCCCTCCGAGGCAGGATGAGTTTTCCTCGGATGTGGAGAAGTACGTAGGCATTTTGTTGAAGCATCGCCAGTCCACGGAGGAGCTGATTACACCGGAGAACATCGAGCGGTGCCTTCTCACGCGGCTACATCCGACAGGTTCGGATGCTATGGATTATCTTCATCATCGGATGACGAGACCATTTTCTTTTCCTGACCATATCTTCTTCTGCGCAGATGTCAGGCGGCCGGCTGTGGAGGAGGAGCCTGCGATCGAGCGGGAGGTGATTGATCTCGACGATGATTCGGCTGTCGACGAGCCGCGAGATCCCGAGGGGCGCTCCCGAGCCCGAGACAAGGGCAAGAGAAGGGCCCTAGAGGGGACTTCCAGGCCGGGGGGCCCAAGCGTAAAGATCCCATAGAGGGAATGATACGGGACGCCGTGAAGGCCAAAAAGCGGGCCAAGAAGGCCGGGTTCGACCCCATTGTCGAAGGGGACTCTGGCTCGGCGACTCTCCCCTCTTCCGAGCGAGATAGGGCCGAACCTATTGGGCCGGCTCCCCCATCTGCCGAGCGAGAGGGGGCCAAGGAGGCCATGGCCGCTTCTGGGGGCGGCGGCGTTGGATCGGCTTTCCCCTCAGCAGGAGCTGAGGGGGCCAACGCCGCTTCTGCTGGTGGCGGTGGCGTTGGACCGGCTCTCCCCTCAGCAGGAACCGAGGGGGCCGGAGTTGAAGCGGGCGACGCTGGGACCACGGCTGAGACTGGGGTGTTGATTGAGGCGGGCGACGCTCCGGGTGGCGGTGCAGATGCCGAGCCAGTCGAGGCCGGGGGGTGGCGAGGAGCGGCGACGCAGCCCCCACCGACCGAGGCAAGAGGGGCGGACGAAGCAGCGACTCGATCTAGGCCGGCCGGTGGGGCTCCCGAGGAGATGCCGCTCGGAGGTGGGGCCCTTATTTCGGCGGCTCTGGAGAGGCTGGGCATCTAGGGCCCTTTGTATCAGGTATGTCGCAGCATAGCCGCGAAGGTGGTGAAGGGGGGAGATAGGCAGCACTCCCCGCCCGTGGCCCTCGAGCTGGTTATGGAGGGCGGCTTGGTCTTGGCCCAGATGGGGGCCACTCTGGCTGAAGCTTACGCTTGGTCAGAGTCGGAGCGGTCGACCCTTGCCTGGACCCTTGGTGGGTTGGACAGGAAGGTGGCTCAGCTCACCGAGGAGCGTGACGGGCTTCGATGGGAGCTCTCCTCAGTTAAAGAGCTGGCGCAGGCGAGCCAGGTGGAGGCCCGGACGATGTCCGAACAACTGGCTCGGGCTCGCGAGTCACTGTGGATGCGGATTTTTATTTATTTATTATTTGTTCATTTATTTATATTTATGGATTTATTGGCGTGCCAGTCACATGTGTGACGATTTCATTGTGCGCTCGATCTGACATGGTCAGTCGATTGTGAGTGATCGTGTCGGGACCTGAAGTCCGTCATACCATGAACGTTATGACGTTAATTACGTCCTTCCAGGGAAGGACAACCCTTGATTAAACGCTAAAGTAAGAGGCCTCGAGAGGCAAACAGATATTCACATGCTTAACTTTAAACTTCATACCAGGGCCGGGGAGGCGGGTAAGATAATAACATCAACCACAGAAACCGACTAGATCGTGTGGTTGGCGGTTCAAAACAGTTATACTTGGTGGAAACAAGGAGATAGAAGATATCCACCACGGAAAGGCAAAGCCCTGGCCATGATATAGGTTTAAAGCTTCGATCGGTATTTCGACGGCCTTTTCTCTTAATCTGGGTTATGCCCAGGGGGAAATAGGCTATCACCCACGGAATGCCGAGATGAAAGCCGAGAGCTAGAGAGGCCGAACCTCCCAAACCGTGTACATATGGGCTATGGGGCAATGTGTGATTTTCCCTTTGAAAAGCTAGCGGGATTCATGCAGTGGCAAGACCCCCCCGAGCAAAAGGGTTATTCGTAAATCCGTTGTAGTTAGGTGGAACATAGGGGTTATGACTCCCCTTCAATTTTATCCCTGGAACATATCGGGTGATCCACAGATATCCCTTTTGTGGGTTCGCTTTGGGTATTGGAATTCATTGGGTGGTAGATCGGGCTCTCGGCACGCTCTGAATGGACACAGGCTCTCGGCACGACCCAAAAAAATGGGAAGGCCAGGGCTTCCGGCGCCAAAACAAGAAGGCTGGGGGTTCCCGGCGCCAAGGCGAGAGGACTTAGGTTCCCGGCGCGACAAAGAGAAGCCAAAGGGGAGAGGGCCTTCGGCGCAGGCTTCCCGGCGCGAGGAAGAAATGCTGGAAGAGGGTCTCGGCACGGGATGGTTGAGCAAGGCTCCCGGCGCGACGAGGCTGCAAGGGGGGGTCTCCCGGCGCGGAGGATGCAAAGAGGACTCTGGAGGTTCTCGGCCCGGGCTTCCCGGCGCGCTGAGGTGAAAGGGAGAGGAGCTGCCCCTGGGGGTTCTCGGCGCCTGAAGAAGTGGCGCCGGGAGCTATTCACCCAGTTTACTGTAGGCTGAGCCGAGAGCAGTGAGGGCGCCGGGACCAGAACAGAGCTTACGGTACTCTGTTTTGGGTATCTGATTGATTCATGCCAAGGGGAAGGATTTCTTTGGGGTCAAAAATAGGTCAGGGCATCAAAGTTTGAACTAGATTAGGCTTGGGCTTTATAAGAACATCAGGATCGAGGAGGAATTTGGGAAGGCCAAGGCGTAGAGGATCCCTGTCACCGGTGTCATACAGAGTCCCGGGGACAGCTTAATGTTGGCTTTTCGTGGTCCTGGGAGAATTTTGACAGCATCTCCCCCGGACTCAGCATTTGCCAGGGAATGATAGACGATCACCCACGGAATGCCGGGGTGAAAGCCAAATAGAGGGGTATTGAACCCCTAACCATGTACGTGCCTGCAGCACTGTTTCGATATCCCTTTAGAGGTCAGCGAAGCTTATGCAGTGGCGGAGCTCCATTGCCTCGGAAGGTTATAAAAGCCGATCGAGTCCGGAAAACCTCGTAGAAAAGGGGAGGGTTATCCCCATTAATTGTCACCCCCGAGGTGCATATGATGGCCCGGGGCATCCCTTGACATAACAAGAGTATTTATGGGGTTTCTTCAGTGGTAGCAAAGGTTTTACGACTTGAGGTGTACAGGTTGGCTTTTCGGCGCCGATGGCAAGGATGCCAGAGAGCTCCCGGCACGGGTTTCTCGGTGCGCTGATAGGATGGCCCGGAGGGTCTCTCGGCACATGAGGAAGAAAGAGGGCCTCCCGGCGCGCGGGGAAGAAAGCCAAGGCATAGGGGTTCCCGGCGCGCAAAGAAAAAAGGGGGGAAGGAGCTGATCCTGGTGGTTCTCATCGCCTGAAGAAGCGGCGCCGGGAGCTATTCACCAAATTTACTGTAGGTTGATCCGAGAAGTATGAGGGTGCCGGGATCAGAACAAAGCTTACGGTACTCTGTTTTCTGGTTTTAATGATGGTTTGGGCTGAAAGCGACGGACTCTATGGGCTCTGAGCTGTCCGAAGCATCCACTTTGAGTTGGATTAGGTCTAGAATCCAGAGGAGTATTGGGATTTGAGAGGCATCTGGGAGGCCGAAGTCTGAATGCCCCTGTTCATCGCCGTTATCATGCAGAGCTTGGGGACAAACTTAATATGGTCATTCGTCACCCTGGGAGCCAAGAGATGGCTGTCTCTGGCCCCAGAGGAGACTTAGATGACATATACGGAGGAAACACACATGCTTGGAACCCCGGAGTTTCTCAAGCCTCAATCATTGCACAGCACGGCTTCATCCCAGCAGCCAAAGAATAATCTGTTCCAGGCTTTGGGGTGAGCAATAACAGTGCTACGAGGCAGAGAAAGGACAGACGAAACTGATCATCATGCTATTGATTTACAAATAACACAGAGAATGGCAATAGGGCTTAAAAAAAAAGCAAAAATCAAGCTCAAACTACAGCCCATCATACATATATATCCATTCGTTTGATGATGCCCATCACGGAAGACACATAGTCAGAAAACCCATATGAAACATCATTCCCATACCCAAACCGATTACAGGGAGAGAGTGAGGGAAAGGGGAACAGACAGATGCCGAGATATTTCGGCTACATTGCATGAATCGAGATAAGATTCGAAAGTATTACATGAAATAGAAGAAAAGAGAAAACAAACATGGGGGAGGGCGGAGCATTGACTCCTCTCCCTCCCCCGGATGCCCACCTAGAGCTTCTTCCCTGGGAATGGGTCTCTTCTCTCTTTCTTTTTCAGCGGAGGAGGCTCTCTCTCTCTCTGGTCTCTTCTCTTTTTCTTTCTTTTTGATCGATGGTCTGGCTTCTGATCCTCCGATCCCCTTTTCTTTCAAAGGGGGTATGTTTATATAGGTCTCATCCTTCTGTGCTCTCGGCGGAGGGCAGTCGGTGTGGCCAGTTCCATTCGAGACATCTCCCGGCGCGACAAGTAGCCCCCTGTTGAGGCTCCCGGCGCCACTAACAGGAGCCCAAATGACCGGCCCATCTAGCGCCTTCAGGCCTCATTCGTGCCTTAGGCTTCTCTTCATGCTTTCTTTTGAATTAATCTTCGTCAGAACCGAATAAAGCCCACCTTTAGTAGAGGCATGACTTTGTTGAGATCGTTTTGAGGCTCCATCAGTGAACGAACTGGGGTTTAATCAGTATTGCCGTATGAATGACGACAAAACCGGGTATGTTTCATCGGCATTGTCATCCGAACGGTGACAAGACCAGACATCAGCTTCAGTCTGACAGACTTCGGCCGGGTATGTAATCTGTGGAGAGGATTGCTCTTCTGTTCTGACTTTGTAGGAGCCCTGACAATCTTTATCTGTCGGTGCCGGTTTCATCTTTATCTCATATTACATCCATCAGTAAGCTGACATCTGGCTTACCTTGACATATCATCCGTGGATTCTCGGACGAAGCAGTAGTACAGCTCTTCTTAAAAGGCTGGGAGGTCCCATCAGTCGAGTGACTGCGGCTTCATCGGCGCTGCCGTCTGAATGACATCGGCACCGGGCATCAGCTTTGGTCGACAAAGGCTTTAGCCGGGTGAATGGTTGACGAGCTTCATCAGTGGTCTTCTACTGTTGGCCTGATTTTCTTTTCAGTTATGCTTCCACCCCTGTTCATTTTCTAGGTGTCAACAAATGCCCCCCACCTGCGGGCGGCGTAAGTGCAGAATAAGCGACACGGGGTCTGCAGGTGTTCTTCATCATTTGAGGGTATATTCCTCAGTTTTATCCTTGACATTGTCCTTCAGCTTGATCATGTTGCTGTAGTAACCCTTTTGCATATCCATCTTTCATTTTGATGTCTTCATTTTCGTATTTTCTTTATTTCCAGCATTTCGGGGCTTCTCGGCATGGACCTCCCGGCGCGAAGGATATCGGCGCGTATGGGCTTTACAGGAAGATAATTGCTCAAGCTGAGAAACCTGCCCACTTTGAAATTCCCGAAGTAGCACCTACGACCACTCCCCTGCCTCCGGGCAAGAAGAGGAAGCCTTCTGTGGTGAAGGTTGCAGTCACCAAGGCCAAGAAGGCCAAGGTTGCTCGGACCCGAAAGTCGGCTTCGACTGCGAAGGAAGCTGGAACCCCTCTTCCGGATATCCCTTCATTTGACGCATTCGCATCTCAGAGGGAGGCCGCACAGGCATCTGCCGAAGGTGACGGTGATAGCTTGTAGCTGGAACTTCCTTTGTCATCTTGACCAATCTCCTAGGGAGTTCTTTGAGGCTGAGCTTCTTTTTATCTGATACAGCCCAGGAGCAGGTTGAAGCGCCTGTGGAGACGGACACAAGACTGCCTTCTCCCACCCCAGCTGGCGAGGAGGAGGGTAAATGTGCTTTTTCCATTTGTTTCATACTTCCGTTGTTTTCTTTGCTATACTTCTCAGAAGTTTTCTTTTCTTGTAGCAGTGGCAGTCGGGGAGCAAGCCGAGGCCATGATAATGACAGAAGAGCTGCCTCGACCACAGGAGGGTCACAAGACTCGGCCAAAGCAGAGTACTATTCCGACCAGACGCATAATCACTCGATCTTCATCCCGCCATGCTTTAGAGGTACCGGCCCAGCATATAGCTAGTGTGGAAATATCTTCGGGCAGCTCCCAGGCTGTCTCCCATGAGGAGGAGGTAGATTTTAGCGACAGCGAAGGGGAAGGTATTGCCAAGTCATAAGCCCCTCCTGCACTTGCGAAAGGTGTTCCGTCTCTTCGACCCGCCGAACTATCAGCATCATCCTCTGAAGAAGAATTTCAGGAGGAGTTTTCCGGCCTCGATATTGAGATTGACATAACTCCACCACTCGCCATTTCGGCCACGGAGCTTTCTTCTCTTTCGCCCCATTTTGCGGGTGCGAACCCTGCTCCAAAGGTGGGTTGTTCTTCATGTATGCTGCTTCATTTGTTTCTTTTATTTAGTGCTGAAGGTCGCTTTGCTTTGGTCTCAGAGTATTGTTGCTGCTACCCCGGCCACCTCCACATCCTTCATGGACATTTCCCTTGTAGATTTGGCTATTGTTCCTTTTCTGCCTTTAACTTGCACGGGGGCTCCTGAGATCATTCGCCCTGTGCCAGTGCGGATACAGTCCTCGACAGACTTGGCATCATTAGACTTGGGGGCTGCAGAAGAAAGCGTCATCCCTGCTAGGGCTTCAGATCTTAGAGCCGAAGCAGATCCGGCTAGGAGCTCTGCTTTCATACCGGCCGCAGTAATGTCAATCGCGCCCGAGTCAGCAATTCCTGCCATAGTGGCTGCAGAGTCCGAATTCCTGCCTACACAGTCTAAGGCACCTCTGTCCCCATCACCAGAAAGAGCAGCTGAAGGTGCAGCCTCCATTGCAGAGATAACCCCATTACTCATTGATTCTCCTCCCGCGGATGTTCAAGGTGTAGCTCCCGAGGCAGCAGCAGAGGAGGAGTCTTCAGTCCAGCAGGGGAGTACAGAGAGATACCGGCTAGCTCTTTCGGCAGATTTGCCTTCTTCGTCCTCCCAAGCGGGCATTGGACTATGGGCAGATATTGACGGAGAGGTGACTTTCGAAGTCGTCGCATCTGCTTCCTTTGGCTTTACGTCTCCTGACAGCTTCGTCTGGCAGCATCTGGACATGTTACGCCAGCTAGTAGAGTCTCAGCCTGGCTTGACATATCTACAGCTGAAGGAAATCGCCAATCGCCTCACTGCTGGCCTGCAAGCCATGGGCTGCCCTTTGGACACATGGGCTCAGCGGGTCTTGCTTTTGTTGAAATTCGTGCATCGGAGAGACTTCCTAGCACGGATCATGGTTGACAGGTTGACGGCGTTGAAGTTGCAGAGGTCGGAATGCAAATCCGAGGTGGAAAAGCTAACGCTGACACTTGATGAACGCCAGGCCGAGCTACAGAGTATTATTCAGCGGGAGGAGGCTATCCAGAAACGGGTAGCCGTTTTGGAGGCGGAGCTCACTGAACTTCGGGCCGAGCTGCAGCAATTATCTTCTATTCGGCCACAGTCCACCGAGGAGGTGGCTTCACTGGAGGGTCGGGTGATGTCTTTCCAGGACCTGTCCATGAGGCTTCAGGAGGAGGAAGCGCGCCTTCATGAGTTAGGAGCCGCCCCCTATGTTGGTCTTCTGGCCTTTGAAGATATCTTTCGGCGGCCATGAATTATCTTCACTTTCTTTTCTTTTCTTTCTTTTTGTGACACAGCGTCCCCTCGGGGCCCCTTATGTACTCACTTCGTAATGAAATGAAAAGAGATCTTTTGGCTTCATGTGTATCCATCTTGTCTACCATGTGGTTTCATCACTTCGGGAAGTGGGGTAGTGGTTTTAGCAATCCCTCATGTGAATGGCTCGTACCTAGCAGGAGAGCGTCCACCCCTTCAGAGAAAGGATGGGGAACTCGCTCCACCGCGTGACGGGCATCCGAAGAGGTGCTTAAACCGGATTGTGTCGGTATCATCAAACGTCCCTCTTGGCGACATGTGCTATGAGGGAGACAATTTGCAGGGATGTGACAGAAGGGGTTTCATCAGAATAGACGGCAAGTCTAGACTGGATAGAGGTTATGGCAGGTGGGACATTTGAAGGGGGCATAGTTTTCATCAGAACAGACGTAGGGTCTGAACTGGGCAGGGTTTTATCATTGATCGGGCGCGGTGCCGGTCGATCAACGGTGGTTTCATCATTGATATGGGGTTTATATCGAAGCGAAGGGTTTTATAAGTTTCATCAGAATAAACGAAAGGTCTAAACTGGGTAGGGTTTCATCATTGATCGGGCGAGGTGCCGGTCGATCAACAATTGATTTCATCATCGATATTGGGTTTATATCGATGCAAGGAGATTTCACAAGTTTCATCAGAATAGACGAAAGGTCTAAACTGGACAAGGTTTCATCATTGATCGGGCAGGATGCCAATCGATCGACGGTTGGTTTCATCATCAATATTGGGTTTATATCGATGCAAAGGGATTTATAAGTTTCATCAGTATAGACGAAAGGTCTAAACTGGACAAGGTTTCATCATTGATCGGGCAGGGTGCCAATCGATCAACGGTTGGTTTCATCATCAATATTGGGTTTATATCGATGCAAAGAGATTTATAAGTTTCATCAGTATAGACGAAAGGTCTAAACTGGACAAGGTTTCATCATTGATCGGGCAGGGTGCCAATCGATCAACGGTTGGTTTCATCATCAATATTGGGTTTATATCGATGCAAAGGGATTTATAAGTTTCATCAGTATAGACGAAAGGTCTAAACTGGACAAGGTTTCATCATCGATCGGGCAGGATGCCAATCGATCAACTGTGGGGCGTATGTGAAGGTGTTGGTCTCGTCAGGATAGACGTAAGGTCTATTCCAACATGTTTTATCGCATGTGGGGCTTGCCAAGAAATGCGTAGGCTTCATCAGGACAGACGTGAGGTCTGAGCTGGACAGGCTTCATCAGGGTGGTGATGGGTTTCATTGTCGGTGGGACGTTTGAAAGCGGGTATGTAGGTTTCATCAGGGTAGACGTAAGGTCCACCCCGGGAAGGCTTTATCATCGGTGGGGCATAGAGCCAGATGACCGACGGAAGGCTTCATCAGTGAAGGGGAGGTAAGGTAGCGTGCCGGTTGGCATGGAACTTTTAGATTATCACATTACTGACCCAAGTGCCCTTTCGGGTCTTCACCGGAGCCAGCCCCCTCTTGCTTTTGCCCACGCGCCCTTTCGGGTTTTCACGTGGCGGGGTACCCGATTTTGCCTGCGGTGCCCTTTCGGGTTTTCACCACAGCGGGGTTTTTTGGCCATTTTTGCCCTTATCCGGGATGTCCGAACAAATCTGGCGGGGTATCTCTATTTTTAACCCCATTTTTTTTTATATACATATGTTTCCTGAATCGGGACTTCAGCACGGATCAGGCGATGTGCTGCTTCATTAATGCATGCTCTTATCATCGGTATTGGGTATATGCCGACGCAAGGATTTTATAGGTTTCATCAGGGTAGACGTAAGGTCCACACTGGGCTGGTTTTATCATTGATCGGGCAGGGTGCCGATCGGCCAATGGTAGGTCTCATCACGGCGGGACGTAAAGGGATATGCAAATTTGATAGGACGGGTTTCTTCGTTGATCGGGCAGGGTGCCCATTGACCAAAGGTGGGTTTCATCATTGGTATTGAGTTTATACCAATGCAAGGATCTTATGAATCTTCATCAGAATAGACGTAAGGTCTACCCTGGGCTGGTTTTGTTGCTGATCGGGCAGGGTGCCAATCGATCAACAGCAGGTTTCATCATCAGTATTGGGTTTATACCAATGCAAAGGTTTCATGGGTTTCATCGGGATAGACGTAAGGTCTAAGCCGGATAGGTTTCATTGCTGCTCGGGCGAGTGTGCCCATTAATCAGCAGCAGATTTCATCACGGTGGGACATAGCGAGACACGCAGCTCTAGTCGGAACAGATGTGAGATGTAGACCGAACAGGTTTCTTCGCCGATCGGGCAGGGTGCCCTGTCGACCAAAGATGGGTTTCATCATCGGTATTGGGTTTATACCAATGCAAGGATATCATGGATTTCATCAGGATAGACGTAGGGTCTAAACTGGATAGGTCTTACCGCTGATTGGGCAATGTGCCAATCAATCAACAGCAGGTTTCATCGTCGGTATTGGGTTTATACCAATGCAGGGATTTCATAGGTTTCATCGGGATAGACGTAAGGTCTAAGCCGGATAGGTTTCATCATTGACCGGGCAGTGCGCCAATCGATCAAAGCAGGTTTCACCATGGTGGGACTTTGGCAAGGTATGAGGGTTTTATCAGGACAGACGTAGGGTCTGAACTGGGTGGGTTTGATCGTTGATTGGACGAGGTGCCGGCCGATCGACGAGAAGTTTATGACGGGAGGTGAGGTTTCTTTAGGATCACCATATTACTGGCCCAAGCGCCCTTTCGGGTTTTCACCGGAGCCAGCCCCCTCTTGCTTTTGCCCACGCGCCCTTCCGGGTTTTCACGTGGCGGGGTACCCGATTTTGCCTGCAGTGCCCTTTCGGGTTTTCACCACAGCTGGGTTTTAGCCATTTTTTGCCCTTGCTCGGAAAACCTGAACAAGACCGGCAGGGTATCTCTATTTTTAACCCCATTTTTATTTATTTTCATTCTTTTATTCTCTCTTCCCCTCTTTTTGGGAGGGTAACAAGTCTGACTGTCATTAGATCATGATAAGGGATGGCTCGGCTAGGGCGGAGTGCCGCTAGACCAAGGAAGAAGGGTAGCTTGGTTAGGGCGGAGTGCCGCTAGACCAAGGAAATGGGTAGCTCGGTTAGGGCAGAGTGCCGCTAGACCAAGGGAGAAGGGTAGCTTGGTTAGGGCGGAGTGCCGCTAGACCAAGGAAATGGGTAGCTTGGTTAGGGCGGAGTGCCGCTAGACCAAGAAAAGGGTAGCTCGGTTAGGGCGGAGTGCCGCTAGACCAAGGAAATGGGTAGCTCGGTTAGGGCAGAGTGCCGCTAGACCAAGGGAGCAGGGTAGCTCGGTTAGGGCGGAGTGCCGCTAGACCAAGGAAATGGGTAGCTTGGTTAGGGCGGAGTGCCGCTAGACCAAGAAAAGGGTAGCTCGGTTAGGGCGGAGTGCCGCTAGACCAAGGAAATGGGTAGCTCGGTTAGGGCAGAGTGCCGCTAGACCAAGGGAGCAGGGTAGCTCGGTTAGGGCGGAGTGCCGCTAGACCGAGGAAGAAGGGTAGCTTGGTTAGGGCGGAGTGCCGCTAGACCGAGGAAGAAGGGTAGTTTTTAGCCTGATTACTCGGGGAATATTGGTTGGGCGGCATGATACAGCTTTAGGTGTCTACCGTTGAGTGGTGAGAATTGGATTTCCCCTCGATGGTTAACGACCATGTAGGCCCCTCCTTCGTAGACCCTATATATCACATAAGGACCTTCCCAATTAGGATTCAGCTTCCCTTTTGGGTTGGACGCCATGACTTCTCTTTTCTTGACCATGACGAGGTCACCTTTCTTAAATTCTCGTCCTTTTACGAGTTTGTTGAATGCAGTGGCCATGCGGGCCTGGTACATCTGGATATTCTTCTGAGCTTGGAGGCGCTTCCCTTCCAATTCAGCCAATTCTTGTAATCTTCTTTCTGCATTGGTTTGTTCGCCACGGGCCAGGTCATATTGGACTGCCACCCTGAGTGACGGGACTTCCAGCTCCAGCGGAACTACTGCCTCTGAGCCGTATACCAGTGAGTATGGCGAGCACCCTGTAGGTGTCTTGAAGACAGTGCGGTATGCCCATAGAGCTTCATACATCTTTTCTTCCCAGTCCTTCTTATTAGAACTGACGACTTTAGCCAACAAGGTGCATAACGTTTTGTTGAAGGCTTCTGCCAATCCATTTGCCTGTGGATTGTAAGGAGTGGAAGTCCTCCACTCGATCTTATACTTCTCGGCGAGCCGATAGATCTTTTGATTTCTGAAATGACTTCCATTATCAGATATTATTCGGCTGGGGATCCCAAACCGGAAGATAATGTTTTGTTTGATGAATCTGGCAACCAGCTCACCAGTCACTTCTCGTAATGCTATAGCTTCCGCCCATCGGGAGAAGTAATCTGTTATTGCCAGTATGTACTTATGTCCGGCTGAGGAGGTTGGTAGTGGGCCGACTACATCGGTTCCCCATTGTGCAAACGGCCAGCTAGGGATTGTAGGGTGCAGAACGGCAGGTGGCCTTCTAGGCACAGCAGCATGCTCCTGACATTTCTGACATGACTTCGCAAACTTGCAGCAATCTTCAAACATAGTGGGCCAATAGTAGCCCAGCTTCTTGATTTCTATCTTCATCTTAGGGCCAGCTTGGTGAGCACCTGCCGTCCCAGCATGTATTTCTTTCATCGCTTGCCAAGCTTCCTCAGTGGACAGGCAGCGGAGCAGAATCTTCTTGCGTGCATCTGCCATTATTCGGAACAGAGTTCCATTTCTGAATTCATAAGAACCTTTGATCCTTAAAAGTTTCATCTTTTCTTCTCTTTTCTGCGGCAGCTGTTGGTGCAAAAACCATTGTAGCAGGTGCTGTCTCCAGTCAGATGCCTGTTCTGTACTGATCGTGGCGACTTCATTTTCTTCGGGGCAGCCTTCTAGCATGCTGGGGACTTGCCGCCGATTTATAACAACAATGTTCAGTGTCTCATCCGGTGGGACTGCTATTGAGCTGGCTAGCTTTGCCAATGCATCAGCCTGGGCATTATGTGCACGGCCCACATGCTTGAGCTCAATATGATAGAACTTCGCCATGAGGCGCACAGCTTTTTGGTGGTAGGGGTTCAACCCCGGCTTTCGCACTTCGAACTCACCTTGGATTTGCTTTATTATCAACATTGAATCCCCGAATACCTGAAGCATCTGGATACCCATGTGGAGGCTGATGTGCAGCCCGATTATCAGAGCTTCATACTCGGCTTCATTATTAGTGCAGGGCTTGTTTATAGAACAGGAAGTATGCACAACCTCCCCCTCTGGCGATCTTAGCACAATACCGGCTCCGGCCCGTATTCTGGTCTTTCCATTGGAGTCCGTCTCTGTCCTAGATGCTCCATCAAAGAATAGCTGCCACATAGTTGACTGAGCCTGGCAGGCTTCTAATGTTTCATCATCGGGTAACTCAGTCCCCAACATATCATTCTCTGGCACAGGGTGCTCTGCGAAGAAATCAGCCACGGCCTGTCCTTTTATTGCCCTCTGGGGTATATATGTGATATCGAATTCCATCAGAATTACTGCCCATTTGCCCAACCGGCCTTTCAGTGTTGGCTGAGTCAATATGTATTTGAGCGGATCTGCTGCAGATATCAATCTGATTTCGTGTGACAGCATATAGTGCCGGAGTTTTTTAACGGCAAAGACTAGTGCCAAGCATGTCTTTTCTATATAGGTGTAGCTTTCTTCAGTTCTAATCAGCCTCCGACTCAGGTAGTATAGAGCCTGTTCTTTGCCTTCTTCATTTATCTGTGCCAGCATTGCCCCCAGGGAACAGTGTGTGGCTGCAATGTATAGTATCAGGGGCTTGCCCTTAATAGGTGCCCCCAGCACTGGAGGGGTCTTGAGATATTCTTTCAGCTTCTCAAAAGCTTCCTGACAGCCTTCGTCCCAGAGGAACGGTACATCTTTCATCATGAGCTTGTGAAAAGGGTGGCATCTCCCCGACAGATTTGATATGAATCGTCGGATATAGGCCAAACGCCCTTGCAGAGATCTCAGCTCGTGGAGATTCCTTGGTGGAGGGAGCTCCTGGATAGCTTTAATCTTGGATGGGTCGATCTCAATGCCCCTATGACGGACAACGAACCCAAGGAATTTTCCACTGGACACGCCGAAGGCACATTTCATAGGATTCATCTTGAGTTCATATCTGCGCAGCCTCTGGAACACTATCCTCAGATCTTGCAGATGATCTTCTCTTCTGCTGGTTTTCACCACCAGGTCATCGATGTAGCACTCCACTTTCTTGAAGAGTAAATCATCAAAGATCTTTGTCATAGCTCTTTGATAAGTAGCGCCGGCATTCTTGAGGCCGAACGGCATCCTTTTGTAGTGAAATATCCCCTTCGGGGTGCGGAATGCAGTATGCACTCTGTCTTCTTCAGCAATCCAGATCTGGTTGTATCCGGATGACCCATCCATGAATGACAGGGCTTCATGGCCAGTGGTTGCATCGATCATTACTTCAGTGATTGGCACTGGGAAATCATCTTTCGGGCAAGCCTTATTCAGGTCCCTGAAATCTACACATATTCTGATCTGCCCATTTTTCTTCTTCACGGGCACTATATTGGCCAGCCATGTAGTATATTGGTTCTCTTCAACAAAGCCCACATCGATCAGCTTGTCGACTTCTTTGTTGATCTGATTTATCAGTTCGGGACGCATTCTCCTGGCAGGCTGCTTCACAGGGCTTGCCTCTGGGTTTATCGCCAATCGGTGCTGTGCCACATCGGAACTCAGTCCCGGCATCTCATCATATGTCCATGCGAAGCAGTCTCGGAATTCTTTCAGAAACTGAATATACTGTTCTTTGACAGCTGGCTCCAGCAGTGCACTGAGGAACGTAGGCCTTGGCTCATCTGCTGACCCCAGATTCACTTCTATCAGCTCATCGACGGTGGCCTGGCCTCCGTCCTCAACTTCGGGCGGGGCTTCTTGCAAATCAATGAAGCCTCCCGGGATATAATCTTCTTCATTCTCATGACTTTCTGTTTCATCACACCGATCATCAGCAGATGCTGGTGCATCGTATAAGGCCAATATGGCCGGATTCTGTCCAGTCTGCCCCGAGGACGTGACTGGCTCAGCGGAAAACTTCGACGTGGAGTCTTCTGCGCTTAGAGGCTCTTCTGATGTGGGCTCCCCTGAGAGGTTATCATTATGTAGAGCTCGGAATTCTTCTAGAATGCGCCCAAACTCCAGGCACTCTTGTAGCTCTCTGGCTACTTGGTCTTCATCCGGGGTTCCGGTGTCAAATTGTGCTTCGGCCTGGAACAGATCCTCTTTGCAGGACGGATTCTCCCAGCACCAACCCTTCTTGGTCTCATCAGACGCCCTTGCCTCCGGCTGGTTGTCTTGGGCTTCATTGTCTGTTATGGATTGATACATAATCTCTTCATCTTCAAAGGGGTATTGATCATACCCTACTTCTGGGGAATCTTCATTCGGGTAGAAGGCTGAGATGACATCCACCTCGGCTTCATAGTATTCTTGCAGGGTATAACCCAGTCCCGGGTGTTGTGTGATCTTCCTCAGCTCCTTGCTATCTCGAGGCGGATCCCATAACTCCTTGAATGCTTTCTTCTGAGCAGCAGGCTGTATCGATGGCATTTGCATCTTGGAGAACATTTGTGAAACCCGTTGGGTAGTATAATCCAGGCCCGTAATTGGTACCATCAGGTTTGCAGCTTCTTCAGGGGCCATGCAATCCTGATCATCTTCTTCAACTGCCTCCCCGGTGTAGAATATGATAGGGGGTTCGCCAAAGCGAGGGATTTCCATAGTCTTTAGGGGCAGCACTGTCTGGTATTCTGTGCTGGCTATGGGCTTGACTAGACCCTGAGGAACTTCCACCTGTGTGTATTTTTCTTTCATCTTTTCTTCAGTATCATCTGGGTGTATGCCGGGAGGAGTGATCCGAGCAAAATCACCAGCATAGGAGATGTGAGACACCCCATGCTTTTTAATGTAGCCCTTTGGCGGCGGCGGAGACCAATTTCTTACTTTCGTCGCCGGCTTTTCTTGGCTGACCACAGTTTCTTTTCCTTTATCCCTTTGTGACACCTCGGTGTAATAGGATGCATCGAGCATATGGCACTCGAACACTTCGAAGGGATGTAGGTCTGCAAACACCCTTTCCTCTTTTCCTTCATGGCAATATTTTATGCATTGGTGTAGCGTGGATGGCACTATCTGATATTCGTGCAGCCACGGTCTTCCCAGCAGGGCCTTATATGTGGTGTTGGAGTCGATTACATAGAATCGTACCACTGTAGTGAGATCGCCCAATGTGAGATTGAAATCAGCCACCCCGAGAGGTGTTTCACATTTCTGGTTGAATCCTGCAATCTTCATATCTCTGACCTTGGTGAGCTGCAGATCAAAGTAATATTTCTGATAGATGCGGTATGGGAGAATATTCACAGCAGCCCCTGGATCTATTAGTATTCTGCTTATCGGCTGACAGTTCAGGGAACCCCTCATATATAGTGGTCTATTATGGCCGGAATTCGGGATTAGCATATCATCCTCTGTGAATGTTACTGATGGCCCAGCATTCACCTCTGTTAAGAGTGCTTCACATTGTGCCGGGGACTGCAGGGCATCCACAATTGCTTGGCGAGCTTCTTCACTCAGAGAGAGAATTTCCCAGATGGAGAATCTGGTAGGGAGCCTCTTCAGCATTTTCATGACTCGACTGCCCACCCGGACATTAGACAGTCTCATCTCCTCTGCCCATCGGGGCCTTGGAGGTTCATGTGGTGCCTGTGGCCTTGGCTGCCCAGTCCCAATTTTATCTTCTTCATCGGTCTCCCGGGAGGCTTCTTCTGTAGCGACTGCCCCTGCTTTTGCTAGAGGGTTACCTTCTTCATCTTCTTCATGCTGTTTCTGCTTTCCAGCCGCCGTCTGCTGGCATTTATTGCTTTTATCTGGAGCAGTACGAGCCGGTCGCTCATTTTCTAAGCTGGACAAGAACTCCAGAAATGAAGGGGCTTCATCTGCCTTCTTTTTGTCTTGGTACAGACTGGCAGGGGGAGGAACCTGGACACCTCGTATCTCTGGTTCCGGGATTTGATAGGGTTGCTCCCCTCTGAACATGATATTATGGTTGGCTGGTGGTGGGCGCCCCCATCTTCTCCCAGAACGTGTTGCATGGGCCGAGGTAGAGGCTTCGGCATGGTTAGCTTCTAGCGGAGCGTTGGATGCTTCCGGCTCATCGTCCTCCCCGGGCAAGGAGAAGAGTACTGACAGAGTGTTACATTGTACTGTCGTGACCTTCTTTCCTTTCTTGGATTTGAGTCGTTTCTTCTTCTTTTGGGAATTTGACTTTGCCGGCTCCTGCCCCCAGAAGGGCTCATTTTCAGCTTCTTCTTGTTCTGCCTCTGGCTGCTCTTTAATTTTCAATTCTTCGAGCTGTTCCCAGAGTATACAGTCTTTCATCAGCAGATGCTTGGGCTTCTTCTGCTCGTACTCATCGAGCTCATTAATATATTGCTGCAGACGCCTGGCTGCAGGGCTTACTTCTTTATGTGTAGGGAGGGGAGTTTGTCTCCTCCGGTTGTGAGTAGGGATCCGGATGACTGGTCCAGTCTCAGTTGTATGCCATATTGACTTTATTGGAGGCGGCTCAGGCCTTGGTGTAACACCCCGGATAACTGCTCCGCTGGTACTGGCTACAGGAGTCTTCTTCTTTTTGCTTTTTATGGGTATCATCTGCCATCCTTCCTGATCTTTCTGCGGGGTGAGGAAGCAAGCTTCATAGGTATTCTTGGTGCATTCTTCAACGGCCTCTTTGGGCAGCTGTTGGTAGACTGAGATCATATTGGCAGCCACTCTCCAGGGTGGAGGCTCATGTGGGTGAGGCGGCTTTACCTGGTAATCTCCCAGCTGCAGCTCACCTTTCTTGACCATTCCTTCCATGATATCTTTGAAGACATAACAATCTTCAATTGCGTGCCCCAGCGCGCGGTGAAATGGACAGAACAGCGGATCATCTTTCTTTGCTGCATCGGCTGGTCTTTTGGGTTCAGGCAATGTTACCTTATTGAACTTGTATGCCCAGTTGAACAGTGCGGCCGTCTTATCCTTTGGGAAGGAATATGCCTTTCTCATCTTGTCTCTCAGAGAGACTTTATCCTTCCTTTCTGCTGTATCTGCCAGCGGGGGAGCTTCATCTGCCCCTTTCTTCCCCTTCTGCTGCTCGAAGGTTCTGAAATCGACGGTGTTGGCCTCAGAGTGTGATGGCCGTCGTTCATTGGATTTTCCCTTCGGCATAGTGAGAACATTGGCGGTCGGACGCTTGGACAAGAACGTCTCGACCTCTGCCACTATATTGTTCAGTCGGTCGAATGTTCTGACATCTGCACCGATCATCTTTTCTAGCACCTCCCTCCTGAGGCTCTGCTTGCATATCTGCACCGCATCTTCCTGATGAGGAGGCCTTCGGCATCTCATGGCTAAATTCCTCCACCTTTTGATGTAGTCCAGTGCAGTCTCATCTTGTTTCTGCCTGGTTGCATATAGCTCTGCTATCGTGATTTCCCTTTCCGTGACATGAAATCTGTCGCGGAACTTTCTTTGCATATCAGGCCAATCAACCACTGACCCGGCTGGCAGGCTTGAGTACCATTCAAAGGCCAACCCAGTGAGGGATGAGCCAAAGAACTTGAGCAGATAAGCTTCGTCGACTGCTAGGTCGCCCATGATTGTAGTGTAGTAGGCTATATGCTCCCTAGGGGAGCCTTGGCCATTAAATTTCTCAAACTTCGGCGGCTTACTGACGCCTGGGGGTAGTTTCTTAGCAGCATATTGGGGAGGATAGGGTACCCTGTACACATCATAGGTACCCGCATCACCACCAGTCTTTTCTGACAGCTTCATTTCCACAATTCTTTCAATCATCTGCTTGTGGGCCACAGCTGGATCTATCTCTTCTGGGAAGAAGTGAGCTTGTTGCTGGCTGTGAGGAGTTGTCATCACAGTGGCGCGCAAGATGGGCGCGGTAGGCTGTGTCTGAGACACAGAGGGCTGAGCTGCTGTTTGCTGTGGAACAGGTTGGCTCGGTGTCTTGCCCTTATCAGCTAGGAGAGGATTAGCCAGGATAGTTGTTTCTGTGGAGCTGGATGTCTGCCCCGTAGGTTCAGCTTGCTTCGAGACTGATGTAGCTTCCTGTCTCTCATTGAGCTGTCTTCGGAGAGCGCTGATCTCCTGCTGATATCTCCTGAACATCATCTGGATCATGGGATCCATAGTTGATGGGATTTGTATATCTTCAGAAGTCCCTTCAGCATCATCAACAAAGGGGTTATCTCCATCTTCTGTTGTTACCACATTAACTGTCATAGTGGTAATCCTGCGGGCTTCATCATCAATTTTCATTTTATCCTTTGCGGCCTGGCCTCTTCTTGTGACAGGACCAGGTCTAGTTGCCAGTCTGAGCAATTCATCTGGCTGAGTTGGTAGTATATCTTGTCCCCTGGCCAGTCCAGCCATGTTGCAGGCGAAGATTTGCATCTTTCCTTTTCGCCTGTAGACCTTTCTTTTTATTTGGCTAGGATATCTGAGCCGGTCAAAGACCGATATTCTTTCTTTGTCTTCTTCCCCGTGCAGGTCTTCTTCATTATATCTGGCCCTGAGGCCTTCTCCATAGTCATTTGAATCGGAGGAGGAGGCTCCGATCATCATTTCTTGGAAGGTTTCTTCTTCTTCATCATCCCTGGTGCCCAAGGCACGGGATAGTCTTTGTTGACCTAGGGCAGAGCTCCCTAGGTAGTGGAAGTAGTCTTGGACTACTTGCTTTGTCTCTTCAGAGTTGCGCCTTTGCGGCTCAGGCTGGAACATCAGTCTTTCCTGGCTTCTTTGCTGATAGGCCAGTCTTGTTATCTGAGCATTCAAATGCTCGGCCTTGGAATATTTGAAGATGTCGGCCTGTCTGGCACAGGCCCTTGCTCTTCTTGGGACGGCAACCATGACTGGTTCACACATTCCCGCATCGTTATTCCGGCAGCAGTTGGCAGCAACATCATGGTTCTTTCTCTGCCATCTTCTGCCCCCGGCCCTGGGGTGGGTGACAGCAAGGTCTTCTTTCTTCTCAAGTCTCCTACCCCTCATTATGGGGCGAGCAGCAGTCAGTTTTCTTTCTCCATTGTTTCTTTCATCTCTCCTACCCCAGGCTCTGGGGTGAGCAGCAATAGCATTTCCTGTTTCTTTTCCCTCTCTTCTTTGGCTTCCCGCCCTGAAGTGGGTGACAGCATCATTGGTAGCCTTCTCCTCATCTTGAGCTGGAGCCCAGCTCTGCATCTTCTTCGGTCGCCAGACCTGTTTGTATTTTGCTGGCTTGGGCGCCAGTGGCTTCCTCTCATCGGCCTCCCAGTTGGCATGCCTGGTGGCCAGAGTTTGGAATCTGTTCGTAGTGGGCACTCGCGGGACGATCACATCTGGGTTGACCTCCCTCGGGCGGCCGTTGAGGTTCGTCCGGATCCCTCCGATCATCATGGTCTTTCCGGAGTTGGAAAGACAACGGTCAGCAGTGACATACCGGCTCCTCCGGTTGGTCCTCCTCCCCTTTTGAGCAGCAGCGGGGACCGTGCCCCTTTTCTGGACGTGGTGGACATAGCAGGCGACGGCCGTGGGGGCCGTCTTCTCTGGCAAGCTGTCCTTCTGGACAGTGGTCTCCATTGGGGCACTCGCAGCAGTGCCTTGCTCATGGTTATCGACCTTCAGAAGGTCGGTGTAGACGACGCCCAAGCAGTTGGGCAGCCCGACAGCTGGGGGAAACGAGCCGAACGCCAGTGGTACCGCCAAGTATCCCTCCTGGACATGCATGTCCACCGGTTGTTTGTTGAAGCAAACGGACATGATTCCAGCTGTCATTGTAGATTCCTGGAAATAAGGAAAGTACACAGAATCAGAAGTTTCAGGGGGGCCCGCCGGGCCTCCTACTTTAGCGTAAAGATGAAGGGAGACTAAGTCCCACCGGGCGTGCCAGACTTGTGGACGCGGATTTTTTTATTTATTTATTATTTGTTCATTTATTTATATTTATGGATTTATTGGCGTGCCAGTCACATGTGTGACGATTTCATTGTGCGCTCGATCTGACATGGTCAGTCGATTGTGAGTGATCGTGTCGGGACCTGAAGTCCGTCATACCATGAACGTTATGACGTTAATTACGTCCTTCCAGGGAAGGACAACCCTTGATTAAACGCTAAAGTAAGAGGCCTCGAGAGGCAAACAGATATTCACATGCTTAACTTTAAACTTCATACCAGGGCCGGGGAGGCGGGTAAGATAATAACATCAACCACAGAAACCGACTAGATCGTGTGGTTGGCGGTTCAAAACAGTTATACTTGGTGGAAACAAGGAGATAGAAGATATCCACCACGGAAAGGCAAAGCCCTGGCCATGATATAGGTTTAAAGCTTCGATCGGTATTTCGACGGCCTTTTCTCTTAAGTTATGCCCAGGGGGAAATAGGCTATCACCCACGGAATGCCGAGATGAAAGCCGAGAGCTAGAGAGGCCGAACCTCCCAACCCGTGTACATATGGGCTATGGGGCAATGTGTGATTTTCCCTTTGAAAAGCTAGCGGGATTCATGCAGTGGCAAGACCCCCCCGAGCAAAAGGGTTATTCGTAAATCCGTTGTAGTTAGGTGGAACATAGGGGTTATGACTCCCCTTCAATTTTATCCCCGGAACATATCGGGTGATCCACAGATATCCCTTTTGTGGGTTCGCTTTGGGTATTGGAATTCATTGGGTGGTAGATCGGGCTCTCGGCACGCTCTGAATGGACACAGGCTCTCGGCACGACCCAAAAATGGGAAGGCCAGGGCTTCCGGCGCCAAAACAAGAAGGCTGGGGGTTCCCGGCGCCAAGGCGAGAGGACTTAGGTTCCCGGCGCGACAAAGAGAAGCCAAAGGGGAGAGGGCCTTCGGCGCAGGCTTCCCGGCGCGAGGAAGAAATGCTGGAAGAGGGTCTCGGCGCGGGATGGTTGAGCAAGGCTCCCGGCGCGACGAGGCTGCAAGGGGGGGTCTCCCGGCGCGGAGGATGCAAAGAGGACTCTGGAGGTTCTCGGCCCGGGCTTCCCGGCGCGCTGAGGTGAAAGGGAGAGGAGCTGCCCCTGGGGGTTCTCGGCGCCTGAAGAAGTGGCGCCGGGAGCTATTCACCCAGTTTACTGTAGGCTGAGCCGAGAGCAGTGAGGGCGCCGGGACCAGAACAGAGCTTACGGTACTCTGTTTTGGGTATCTGATTGATTCATGCCAAGGGGAAGGATTTCTTTGGGGTCAAAAATAGGTCAGGGCATCAAAGTTTGAACTAGATTAGGCTTGGGCTTTATAAGAACATCAGGATCGAGGAGGAATTTGGGAAGGCCAAGGCGTAGAGGATCCCTGTCACCGGTGTCATACAGAGTCCCGGGGACAGCTTAATGTTGGCTTTTCGTGGTCCTGGGAGAATTTTGACAGCATCTCCCCCGGACTCAGCATTTGCCAGGGAATGATAGACGATCACCCACGGAATGCCGGGGTGAAAGCCAAATAGAGGGGTATTGAACCCCTAACCATGTACGTGCCTGCAGCACTGTTTCGATATCCCTTTAGAGGTCAGCGAAGCTTATGCAGTGGCGGAGCTCCATTGCCTCGGAAGGTTATAAAAGCCGATCGAGTCCGGAAAACCTCGTAGAAAAGGGGAGGGTTATCCCCATTAATTGTCACCCCCGAGGTGCATATGATGGCCCGGGGCATCCCTTGACATAACAAGAGTATTTATGGGGTTTCTTCAGTGGTAGCAAAGGTTTTACGACTTGAGGTGTACAGGTTGGCTTTTCGGCGCCGATGGCAAGGATGCCAGAGAGCTCCCGGCACGGGTTTCTCGGTGCGCTGATAGGATGGCCCGGAGGGTCTCTCGGCACATGAGGAAGAAAGAGGGCCTCCCGGCGCGCGGGGAAGAAAGCCAAGGCATAGGGGCTCCCGGCGCGCAAAGAAAAAAGGGGGGGAGGAGCTGATCCTGGTGGTTCTCGGCGCCTGAAGAAGCGGCGCCGGGAGCTATTCACCAAATTTACTGTAGGTTGATCCGAGAAGTATGAGGGCGCCGGGATCAGAACAAAGCTTACGGTACTCTGTTTTCTGGTTTTAATGATGGTTTGGGCTGAAAGCGACGGACTCTATGGGCTCTGAGCTGTCCGAAGCATCCACTTTGAGTTGGATTAGGTCTAGAATCCAGAGGAGTATTGGGATTTGAGAGGCATCTGGGAGGCCGAAGTCTGAATGCCCCTGTTCATCGCCGTTATCATGCAGAGCTTGGGGACAAACTTAATATGGTCATTCGTCACCCTGGGAGCCAAGAGATGGCTGTCTCTGGCCCCAGAGGAGACTTAGATGACATATACGGAGGAAACACACATGCTTGGAACCCCGGAGTTTCTCAAGCCTCAATCATTGCACAGCACGGCTTCATCCCAGCAGCCAAAGAATAATCTGTTCCAGGCTTTGGGGTGAGCAATAACAGTGCTACGAGGCAGAGAAAGGACAGACGAAACTGATCATCATGCTATTGATTTACAAATAACACAGAGAATGGCAATAGGGCTTAAAAAAAAGCAAAAATCAAGCTCAAACTACAGCCCATCATACATATATATCCATTCGTTTGATGATGCCCATCACGGAAGACACATAGTCAGAAAACCCATATGAAACATCATTCCCATACCCAAACCGATTACAGGGAGAGAGTGAGGGAAAGGGGAACAGACAGATGCCGAGATATTTCGGCTACATTGCATGAATCGAGATAAGATTCGAAAGTATTACATGAAATAGAAGAAAAGAGAAAACAAACATGGGGGAGGGCGGAGCATTGACTCCTCTCCCTCCCCCGGATGCCCACCTGGAGCTTCTTCCCTGGGAATGGGTCTCTTCTCTCTTTCTTTTTCAGCGGAGGAGGCTCTCTCTCTCTCTGGTCTCTTCTCTTTTTCTTTCTTTTTGATCGATGGTCTGGCTTCTGATCCTCCGATCCCCTTTTCTTTCAAAGGGGGTATGTTTATATAGGTCTCATCCTTCTGTGCTCTCGGCGGAGGGCAGTCGGTGTGGCCAGTTCCATTCGAGACATCTCCCGGCGCGACAAGTAGCCCCCTGTTGAGGCTCCCGGCGCCACTAACAGGAGCCCAAATGACCGGCCCATCTAGCGCCTTCAGGCCTCATTCGTGCCTTAGGCTTCTCTTCATGCTTTCTTTTGAATTAATCTTCGTCAGAACCGAATAAAGCCCACCTTTAGTAGAGGCATGACTTTGTTGAGATCGTTTTGAGGCTCCATCAGTGAACGAACTGGGGTTTAATCAGTATTGCCGTATGAATGACGACAAAACCGGGTATGTTTCATCGGCATTGTCATCCGAACGGTGACAAGACCAGACATCAGCTTCAGTCTGACAGACTTCGGCCGGGTATG
The DNA here is from genome assembly GCA_022559845.1 of Amorphophallus konjac. NCBI lineage: Eukaryota > Viridiplantae > Streptophyta > Magnoliopsida > Alismatales > Araceae > Amorphophallus > Amorphophallus konjac. Next base: position 372,794,379 of record CM040126.1, on the reverse strand, counting down.
TAATCTGTGGAGAGGATTGCTCTTCTGTTCTGACTTTGTAGGAGCCCTGACAATCTTTATCTGTCGGTGCCGGTTTCATCTTTATCTCATATTACATCCATCAGTAAGCTGACATCTGGCTTACCTTGACATATCATCCGTGGATTCTCGGACGAAGCAGTAGTACAGCTCTTCTTAAAAGGCTGGGAGGTCCCATCAGTCGAGTGACTGCGGCTTCATCGGCGCTGCCGTCTGAATGACATCGGCACCGGGCATCAGCTTTGGCCGACAAAGGCTTTAGCCGGGTGAATGGTTGACGAGCTTCATCAGTGGTCTTCTACTGTTGGCCTGATTTTCTTTTCAGTTATGCTTCCACCCATGTTCATTTTCTAGGTGTCAACAGTCACTCCAGAGGAAGAGCAAGCTTGTAGAGGAGGAGCGTTTGGCTCACGTCAAGCTAGATGGCCGGTGGGAGCCTGAGCGCGCCGAGCTGGTGGACCGAGCCGAGGAAGCCATGCGTCTTCGAATGGAGGCCGAGGCTGATCGGGCTGAGGCGGAGAAGCAGATGGTCAAGGCTGAGCGGAGGTTATCTGAGGCGGAACGGGAGAAGGCCGAACTCGCCAGTAGGTTGGAATCGGCCGGGGCGGAGGCACTCGAGCAATACAGACGCTCGGAGGCCTACCGGGTCGACCTTAAGGAGGCTGCCCTCCCCTACTATGAGTCAGCACTTCACCGGGGCATCCGCAAGAGATTCAATCAAGGCTATGAGCGGGCCATCTCTTACGCGGAGGAGCAGGCGTCCGAGACAATCAATTTCCCGTCTGGGCAATGCTATGACTCAGATTTATCATCCTCCAGTTCTCCTGGTTCGGTGTCGAAGGAAAGAGACCAGGGGGACTCTTCATCCGAGGGGTCGCCAACTCCGGATGCCTCGGGAGGGCACGCAACCGAGGCAGTTCCCACACCAGTGGGGTCAGTGCCAGGGTCGACCGTCGTCGAGGGTGTCGGGGGCAGACCGTCCGAGCCTCCCACTTCCGAGCCTCAGGATGGGCCAGGGGCCTAATGTATCTGTTTTGCTTTTTCTCCTTGTATGCTTTCCTTTTTTCGAAGAAAAGCTTCTTTTTTTTTTGTAAAGAACGTAAGGCAGTAGCGTCATGATGAAGACTTAACTCTTTTGTACCGCCATTGCCGTAGTTTGGCCAGCGTATCTGTAGTAGTTGGAAAGTGTCGATACTTTCTACGCGGATCTCGCATGATGGCTGGGCGATCGTCTGACAGGGTGTCTTTCCGTTTTCTCTTGCTTTAACTGCTCGGACGCTTCGTGTGTCCCGTTAGGATGGAACTGAGGAGTCCCTTTAGCGTGTTTTCGAGGGGAGAATCATTTAAGGTAAGTAACCTCCCTTCGCCTATAAAAGGTTTGAAGGGCGTCTCTCCCTCTCCATCGCTTAGGGTTTTCTCTGACAATCTTCCCTCTCTCCCTCTTCACGAAGCATTGTGCCGTCGAATTTGAAGCATGGAAGACGCTCCGGAAGACGAAGCTACCGATGATGGAGTGCAGAGAATCCTTGCTGCTTCGGATTTGAAGGGAGTTCGATGGCCGGCGGGCGAATTTGAAGGGGGTTCGACGTGTGGAAGCACGTCACCCTCTTTTATTAACTCCGGCCGACGCTTGCGGGGAGGGGTGTGACGGTGGACGGATGGGGGAATCATGCATCCCTTTCGCATCCTCGTTCAGCTTGGAAGGTAGCCTTCTTCCTCCTAATCCCTCTGTCACCTTTGTTCTGAGTTACCCGAGCCAACGGGGTCGACTACCATTAATCCGAGCCAGTTTCTGCACGAAGCAGAGTCAGTGGCTGGACGCGGGAAGGCTAACCGAGTCAGCTGAGCGATGGACTCGTACGGCGGCGCCAGATGGATTTTTCCTTTTTTTGACATGTATTGTCTTGGCTTCGGCCTTTCTAATGTACAAGCAAGTTGTTTGAATAAAAGAGGAAAGGAAACTTTTGTTTTATTTCATACTGCTTACACAATGCTTGGTGTTCAGAAGTAGAACTTGCGTAGTGTAGTCGCGTTCCACGTTCCAGGGATGGGTTCTCCTTCCATAGTAGATAGCCGGTACGCTCCTTTCCCGAGCGTCTCGACCACTCGATAGGGGCCTTCCCAATTAGGGGATTACTTGCCCGCCGCCTCAAGTGGTCGAGAGGCTTCGGCTTTTCTGAGAACGAAGTCTCCCGGCTGGAAGTGTCTATCTTGGACTTTGGCGTTGTAGTATCGAGTGAGGCGGCGTTGATATTCCGTTGCTCGGATGCTGGCAGTCTATCGGAGTTCATTTGCTAGGTCGAGGTTTTCGAGCAGTTTCTAGTCATTTGCCTCGGGCGAGAAACCGATGACTCGGAGAGAGGGATTAGCAATTTCCAACGGGATCACGGCCTCGGTGCCGTACACCAGCTAAAAGGGACTTTCACCGGTTGTCGTTCTGGGAGTCATTCTGTGTGACCAAAGTACTTTCGGCAATTCCTCAAGCCAGCTGCCCTTGGCTTTGCCGAGCCTGATCTTGATGCCTTTTAAGATAGTCTTATTGGCATTTTCGACCAGCCCGTTAGCCTGAGGGTGGGTGACCGAGGTGAAGTGATTGCGAATGTTTAGGTCGGCGCATCTGTCTCGAAAATAACAAGAATCAAATTGCCGACCGTTATCGCTCACTATCACCTGGGAGATGCCGTAGCGACAGATGATCGACTTCCAGACGAAACTCTAGACGACTGTCTCGATGATCCTAGCTGTGGCTTCGGCCTCGATCCACTTGGTGAAGTAATCGATGGGGATGATGACGAACTTCTTCTGGGCCTGAGCTGTAGGCAACGGCCCGAGGATGTCGATTCCCCACCGAGCGAAAGGATAAAGCTCGGCTAGGGTGACGAGCTTCGTTGCCGGCTGATGGACCAAGTGGTCAAATTGCTGGCATCGGTCATAGTGTTGTATGTAGGTCGAGCAATCGCGATGTAGAGTGGGCCACCAGTAACCTTGCCATAGCAAGATCCTGGCAAGCGACCTTCCTCCTAAATGCGCTCCGCATAGGCCTTCGTGAACCTCTTGAGTTGCTCAGTTGGCTTCATCGGTACTGAGGCACTTCAGGAGAGGATCGGAGAAGGATCTTCGGTATAAAGTGCCGTCCAGAATGATGAATCGCCAAGCTTGGTACTTCAATCTCTGGGCTTCCTGGGAGTCGGGAGGCTCTTGAGAGTCTTGGAGCCACGATAGGTAGGGGGTACGCCAGTCGCTTGGGGAGGCCGAGTCAATAGCCAGAAGCTCCGAATCAATGCTCGGTCGCTCTAGATCTTCGAGAAGGATCGATCGAGTACCTCCGGGGTCAGGAGAGGAGGCCCGCCGAGAGAGGGCATCCACTCGGGAGTTTTCTTCTCGAGCTATTCAGACTACCTCAAAACTCTCGAACTGTTGTGCCACGGCTCTGACCAGCTGGAGGTATTTGACCATCGATACTTCTCGAGCTTCGTAATCACCGTTGACTTGGCTAGCGACCAGTTGGGAGTCAGTGTGAATTCTGACTCGCTCAGCCCCCAGCCGCCGGGCCATGCGGGCTCCCGAGATAAGGCATTCGTACTCGGAGGCGTTATTAGACGCATGGAAGTTGAACTTCAAGACGTATTGTAGCTCTGCTCCTTCGGGGGACTTCAGGAGGATGTCAGCACCGCTCCCCGCCGAGTTGGAGGATCCGTCGACAAACAATTCACAGGTTGGCCCAGGCGCGGACGGAGATTTTTCTTCGATCGGGATGGTGCTCTCGGTGATGAAGTCAGCGAGCGCCTATCCTTTGATAGCCGAGCGAGGTCGATACGATATATCGTAAGCCCCGAGTATGACAGCCCACTTGACGAGGCGTCCCGAGGCTTCAGGGTGAGCGATGATCCTCTTCAGTGGTTCGCCGGTCAGCACGATGATGGAGTGTCCTTGGAAATAGGGTCGGAGGCGCTTGGCTGAGGTAACCAACGCTAGCACGAGTTTCTCGGTTGTGGGGTACCTTCTTTCAGCCTCGTTGAGCACCTTGCTGATGTAGTAGACTGGTCTCTTGACTCCCGAGTCATTTATGACCAGGACCGAGCTAACTGTGGATGGAGTTGCCGAGAGATAGAGATGCAAGGCTTCACCTGGGACAGGCTTGGAAAGCACCAGGGGTGAAGCCAAGAACTCCTTAAGCTCGGCGAAAGTTCTTTGGCATTCCTCGTCCCATGCGAATGTAGCAGATGTCATTTTGGGTCCCCTCAACAGTTTGAAGAAGGGTAGGCATCATTCGGCCGCATGGGACAGGAATCTGCTGAGCGCGGCAACGCGCCCGGTAAGGCGTTGAACATCCTTGATGCAGGTGGGTGGGCACATGTCCAGGAAGGCCTGGACTTTATCGGGGTTGGCCTCGATCCCACGCTGGGTCACCAAGAAGCCCAGGAATTTCCCGGATCTTACTCCGAAGGCACACTTGGTGGGGTTGAGCTTCATATTGTACCTCAGGAGGGTGTCGAAGGTCTCTGCTAGGTCGGCAAAGTGGTCCTCGGCCTTGGGGGTCTTGACGATCATGTCGTCAATATAGGCCTCGACGTTTCGGCCGAGCTGTCCCTCGAACATATGATTGACCAGCCTTTGGTACGTGGCCCCAGCGTTCTTCAACCCGAAAGGCATCTGGGTGTAGCAGTATACGCCGAAGTCGGTGATGAAGGCGGTCTTCTCTATGTCTTCTGGATCCATTCTGATATGGTGGTAGCCTGAATAGGCGTCCAGAAAGCTGAGTATCTCGTTGCCCAAGGTTGAATCAACCAGTTGGTCGATGCTCGACAATGGATAGCAGTCCTTTGGTGTGGCTTTGTTCAAGTCGGTGAAGTCCACGCACATTCGCCACTTTCCTGAAGCTTTTGGCACCAAGACGACATTAGCCGGCCACGTCGGGTGCATGACTGATCTAAAAAGACCAGTCTTTTGCCCCTTGGTGACTTGCTCCTTGATGATCGCCTGCTTCTCTGGCGCGTGCTTCCTTCTGCGTTGTTGTACGGGCTTCATGGTCGGGTCGAGGTTGAGTTTATGCATTACCGTCTCTCCCGGTATCCCGGGGAGTTGGTCATCAAACCATTCAAAGACTCGGATGTACCCAGAAAGATAATCTTTGTATTGCTGCTGAACCTCAGATGGTAGGTCGGCTCCAATCTTTACTCCTAGGGTCGGGTTGTCATTTAGGAAAATCGTTAGCAGCTCGCCTCCAGGCTCGGAGGTTGCAGATTTTTCCTCGACTTCCCGGGGGCCCTTATTTTTCCCGTCCGACCTTGTGGCCTCAACCGAGATATTATAGCACCTTCTGGCCATCGCCTGTTTGCCCCGGACTTCCCCCACCCCATTTTTAGTGGGGAACTTCATCTTTTAGTGATAGGTAGAGGGCACCGCTTTCGTTCGGCTAAGGATTCCTCGGCCGAAGATTGCGTTGTATACTATCATACCCTTGATCACTATGAAGTCTACCATAACTGTAACGGTTTTGGGTGGGGTGCCGAGAGTAACTGGTAGGCCTAGGGCTCCCTCGGGATAAGTGACCTAGCCATTGAACCCACAAAGGGGGGTTCGGATCGGGCGGAGTTTAGACGGATTCTCCCCCATCTTAAGGAAACATTCGTAAGACAGTACATCAGGGGCACTTCCATTGTCAACTAGAATCATGTCTACATTACAATGGTTTATCGTGGCCGATATGACTAGGGCGTCATCATGTGGGGTCGTCAGCCCTTCCAGGTCTTGGTCGGAGAAGACTATGACCTGGGGCTCACTTGGCGGGGCCTTGGGGGGCTCGATGGCTCGGCTCGCCCGCTCAACATGACGCTTCCTTCCTCGGCCACTGTCTCCTCCTGATGCAGCTCCTCCAGCGATGACGTTGATGTGGACCCCGCGAGGGGCGTTATCAATTTCCTCTGGGGCGCCTCGATCTTCCTTATGCCCGACCACGAACCGGGATAGGTGTCCCTGGTGGACGAGGCGCTCGATCTCATCCTGGAGCTGGTGGCAATCGCCGGTATGATGCCTGTGGTCACTGTGGAATAGGCAATGTTTGCTGCGATTGCGGCTTTTCGACCTCATTGGCTCGGGTTGGCGGAGGAGGCCCGAACCTTTGATGTCTTCATATATCTCGTACACTGGAGCAGTTAAGGGAGTGTACCACTCGTACTTCTGGAATGATTCTTTATGCTCCCCGTCTCGGTTCTGCCTCTTTCCTTGGCCCGAGCTTGACTCGGGTGCTCGCTTCTTGTCCCCCTCCCAACCCGAGCCGGTTACGCCTCGGCATGCGCTGAGAACTTCTTCGCACTCAGCATGGCATAAAGCCAGAGTCAATAGCTCAGCAAAGGTCGAGGGAGGGTGGAGGACAAGTTCGCGGTGGAGGTTCTCGTCACGGGTGCCTCCGGTCAGCGCGGTTATGGCCGAGGCTACATCCAGGCGGGGGATTCTCAGGGCTTCCGATTTGAATCAGTTGATGTAAGCCCGGAGTCTCTCCCCTTGCACCTGTTTGAGAGCCAATTGCCCTGCTACCGACCTCGGGGGGGCGTTGCCGGTGAAACTCTCCTTGAATACTCACCCAAACTGCTTGAAGTCTTGGATGGATCCGGGGGCAAGGGCCCGGAACCATGCTTGGGCGCCTTGGACCAGGGTGGTCGGGAAGGCTCGGTATTTGATGGCGTCGGACGCCCCGTGAAGGGTCATCAGGGCATCGAAGTGGTCGGCTGGGTCGCCTTGGCCGTCGTAAGGCTTGAAGGTTGGGATGGAGGATCTGGGAGATACCTCTGCCTTCAAGATATAGTCGGAGAACGGGGATCTCTCCTCGTCCACTAGCGGAGAGGTCTTCAGCAAGGCGCGTAAGACGCGCTCCTACTTCGCGAAGCGCCTCTCGAACTCTCGCAGATGGAGGGATAACTCCGGCTGCTGTTGCGCCATGGGGCTAGGGGGGCGTGATGGCAGGCTGTCCTGGCGTTCCCTGGGGACTTCGGTCTCCGGGTGCGGACGGCGTGCCCCAGGTTTCCCCCGTTTCGGTGTGGAGGAGGCCTCTTGCTCCGGAGGGGGGGCTTGTGAAGGTCCACCTGACCTATTGCGAATAAGCTGTCACCCTCGGAGGATGAAGCGACCTCCGGTAGTATGTTGGGACGCGTCTCCGCGGGGAGGGCTTTCCGAAGGGGCACATGACCTCCCTTCCCTGGCCGCCTGGGTCCTCATGAGTTCCACGAGGACATCCAATTTTACATTGAGGCCTTCGAAAGCGTCAGCGCCCTCGTTGGATGGTTGCCCTACCGCCGCGGGCGGAGGTAATTCGTCGGCTGGGGTGCTGGCGTTGGAGGGGGGGTCTTGCGCGGCCTGAGAAGGGCCTTCTCCCCCCACTACCATGGCCTTCCCCCTATCACCGGCGGATCTCCTCCCTGTACTTCTTCACACCATGCTAGCTCTTTGATTGTTTCCCACAGACGACGTCAGATGAAGAGGGGCGATCTCACGCTGGTCCTAAGCTGGGGAGATGATCAGGGAACTGCAAGGAAGGGAAACGGATCAGGGGGCCCAGGGGTGGTTCTCTGGGGTAAACCCTCCGATGCCTAAGTCAGTAGAGCAGTGGTGGAAGCTATGAAAGGAGGAGTGGGGAGATGCACGAGATCCCTCTCCACCAAGGTGCTGAAGTGGTTCCTGCTCAGGGAGTTTTAGGCGTGTATAGGCCTTACCGTTTGCTGGAGGGAGTCCCCAGTTTAAATAGTGCGCTAGCCTCATGAGTCCCGTAAACTGAGGAGTTTCAGGCGGGAGTTACGTCCTCAACGTGGGATCTTTACGTCCTCATCATGGTATCTTTATAGTCTTGAGGAGTCGTGGGTCCCTTATCTTTGTGAACTTCTACTCATAAAGGGCTCTCAACGGCAGCGTGGATAAGCAATCGTAGCTCGATCCAAGCATGAAAAGTGCCAACCCTGTCCGGGCGATAGGCATAGCTCGGATGAGGCTCGGACGGAGTGGGCGTGGAGCGCTAGCCTTTATCCCAACGAGGGGGATAGGTTGGGCTTGGGTCTTCCTCCGACTGGACCGATGCTCGGGCCTTCCGAGCCTAATGGCCGCCGAGAAAGGGCTTGATCCCGAGTGATTTTATTGGGCTTTGATGCTAAGTGGGCCCTGCGGGGCTGTCACTTAGATGAGTTGGGCCTCGTTTGGTCCTGATGGACCTAGTTCGATCGCTCTTAGATGGGCTACAGAAATCTCCCTCACCACTCACCATCAGACCCAAGAGCGACATCCTCCACTCCTCGGACAACAACGACAAGGATAGGGTTACCCCTGGTCACCTCTTGCTCCATCTCTCGCGGGCTAATCATCATTAACCTCCTGGGTGGGAGGCCTCCTGTGCTAGGAGCAGTCAAAGCGGTAGTAGCCCACACCGAGGATGAGGTGGAAGGACCGACCGTCCCCTAACTAGGAGGGGTCGAAGTGCTGGGACCGGCTGGTCCTCGGACAGAAGGATCCTTTGGCTGAGTGGGATGGAGGGTGATCCTATGGCCCTCGTGGTCGAATGTGCAAGTGTTCGACTGACCCTGAAGGGTGGCATCCTGATCAAAAAGCTAAGGCCTACCTAGGATAATGCTACCCACCTCCATAGGCAACACATCACACCAGATCTCATCATGGTAAGCCTAAAACTACAGTGGCACCAGACATCGCAGCCTGACCAGGATGGAAGTAGAATCCACCCAAGAAACCCTATAAGGTGCGGGGTGATCTACGGGCGTCAAACCCAGGCGCCTAATAGTGCCCGTAGAGATAGCGTTAATGCAACTTCCGCTATCAATGACCACCTTGCAGGCCTTTCCTCCCAGCCTACAAAATGTATGGAAGATGGTGGTATGTGGACGCGGGATTTTTATTTATTTATTTTGTTTTATTATTTTATCGATTTATTGGCGTGCCAGTCACTGAAGTGACGATTTCATTGTGCGCTCGACTTGACTTGGTCAGTCGATTGTGAAGTCTGAGTCGGGACTAGAAGTCCGCCATACCATAAAGACTATGACGTTAATTACGCCCTTCCAAGGAAGGACAACCCTTGATTAAACGCCGAAATAGGAGGCCTCATAAGGCGAACAGATGTTCACATGCTTAATTTTAAACTTCATACCAGGGCCAGGGAGGCGGGCAAGATAATAACATCAACCACAGAAACATACTATATCGTTGAATCGACGGTTCAAAACAATTATGCTTAGGGGGGAACCAGGAGATGGAAAATATCAATCACGGTCGAGGTGAGCCGTGACCATGATGTAGGTTTAGAGCATCGATCAATATTTCGACGGCATTTCCTCTTGATCTGGATTATGCCGAGAGGGAAATAGGCCATCACCCACGGAGTGTCGGGATGAAAGCCGAGAAAGAGAGAGGTCCAACCTCCCAACCCATATATATGGGCTATAGGGCAATGTATGATTTTCCCATTGTGGAAAGCCAGCGGGACTCATGCAGTGACAGAATCCTCGCGAGCAAAAGGGGTTGTTCATAAATCCGATATAGGATAGCGGAGCATAAGGGAGTCTAACTTCCTTTTAAATTTATCCCCGGGCCAGATATGATGACTCATGGGCGTCCCTGGATTGGCTTGATTAAAGTGACAGGGGGTTCAATTGTATGGAGGAGTAGGCTCCTAGGGCAGGTTGGGTGTGCATGTAGGTTCCCAGCGCGAAAACCACCGTGCCGGGAAGGGTTCTTCATGAGGTACTGTTTGGGGTGCCGGGAAGTTGGTGTTAATGTCATTCTGCATGAAGGAGGGTAGTGTTCTCGGCGCCATGCGATGCCAAGGAGGGGTTAAGTCCTCGGCGCCATAAGATGCCAAGGAGTTAGGGTTCCTGGCGCCAGAAAGACACCAGTGGGTTAGGCTCTCGACGCATGAAGATGCCAAGGGGGGATCCCGACGCGCAGGGGAGAAGGCCAAGCCGGTTCTCGGCGCGGCCAAGGTGCAGGGGCTTCCGGCGCGCAGGGGAGGAGGTCAAGATAGTTCTCGGCGCCTGAAAAAGTGGCACCGAGAGCTGTTCATCGAATTCCCTGCAAGCAGGGCCGAGAGTTGTGAGGGCGCCGGGATAAGAACAGAGCTTACGGTACTCTGTTTTGGGTTTCATGATGATCGGGTTGAAGCAAATGGACCCTGAGGAGTCAAAATGGCTCAATTTACTGGACTTCAACCTGTTTCGGTATAGGTTCCCAAGGAAGGCCAGGAACATAGAAAAGTTCGGGAGGGGAACAATGAAGTATAGGGAGCCTCTGTCACCATTGATAGATAAGGTCCCGGGGACAGGTTTCATGTCATCTCTATCATCCTGGGAGAATTTTGACAGCACCTCCCCTGGACTTGATGTTTGCTAGAGAATGATAGACGATCACCCACGGAGTGCCGGGGTGAAAGCCAAAAATAGAGGGGTATAGGACCCCTGACGCCTGTATATGCTTGCAGCACTATCTTGATATTCCTTTTGAGACCGTAGAAGCTTATGCAGTGGCAGAGCTTCCTTGGTCCATAAGGTTATAAAAGCCGATCGAGTTCGGGAAACCACGTGGAAAAGGGGAGTTGTTCCCACTAATTGTCGCCCCTGAAGTGCATGTGATGACTCAAGGCATTCTTGATAGAATGTAGGGTATACTGAGCAGTTCACAAGGGTATCTGTGGGGTTTCTTCAATGATAGCAGGGGTTTTCTTTCAGGGTTCAAGAGATGGAGGGCTCACGGCTTAAGGAGGCCCTGGGCTTGAAAAAGGGTGGTTCCCGGCGCCAAAACCATCGCGCCGGGAAGGGTCCTTCAAAAGCTACTGTTGGGCGCGCCGGGGAGCAAACACAAGGGCTCTCGACGCACGAAGTTTTACGCCGGGAAGGGTCCTTCAAAAGCTACTGT